>JAWWES010000168.1:5280624-5302175 GCA_035583135.1 Lophotriccus pileatus | reverse complement strand
CAGCCTCTGCCACAGCCTGGGGTATCTTAACTTCATGAATCAAGAGGGCGATGCCATAAAATAAACTTACCGGTCACGTGCCTCTTCCTTGCTGATTTCTCCCAGAGCTCCTAATAAAACCCATTATGTTCAAACACACACAGAGTGGTCAGGCACACAGAGTCACACACACATGCACACCCCCATTTATTAGGCACAGTGGCTTTATATTTAAGGTAGCATGTCAAGAGCCCTGAACTGAATCTTGAACTCCTGTATTAAACAATTATTTCTTTGGCAAGAAATTCATTTGGGCCTCCATTTTCAACAAGTTCCTGATTTCGTATGGGTTCTCCAGGCGTATTCATGTTCAGCCATGCATGGCACAGGTGCTCAGCCCTGGCTGACTGAAGGGACCTCTGGCAGAGCAGCAGCACCCCAGATAGAGGATCACTGGGTGAATTGTGCAGGGCAGGCTGGGCTTCTCATGCATGAAGCACCCTTGTATCCACAAACTTAATTTGGAGGGAATGCCGTTAAAAACAACCCATCACCTCAGTTCAGCCTTCCATGGCCGCACAGTGTTGCCTGAGAGTGGTCTTTTACTTATATTCTATATGTGAAATAAAACAAACCACCCCAACAATTTTCAGAGCAATGTGAAATCCTGGTTTGTGATAAGCCAGAACGGAACAGTGAGAATATAGGCAAAAAAAATCCTTGTCAGCACTCTCCCAACTGCAGTGGCTATGGGCCAGATTTTTCATGATGCAATTTCCCAGAGGAGCTGGTTTTCTGGCCAGAGTCTCACCTCATCTGTGCTGAAGAAACTCTGGGGAGCTGCACAGGTGAACCTTGCTTTTTATGTGCAACCTGCTATCACACTTTTGTCCAGAGAATTTTGTTCCGTATTTTAGCATCATTCTTCTAAACAACCTGGTGGACAATTTTCTACAAAGAAATCTCATATTAGGCTTTATATCTATGACCTTAGGTTATCTTTTATAGTTTAATCTACACAACCTTAGAAATCAAACTTTACCTGTGGTAGCCAGCCCATCAATTCATTTGATTGTTCAGTACAACTTCCAATTCTCAAAAGCAATTTGAGAATTGCAAGTATTTTGCACTGCATATTATGAAGTCTAGTGCTGCAAAAATAATAAGACCTGGAATTACACACAGCATTGAAAGTCTACTCATTTAACCATGAATTTTCAGATAATTTAGATGGTTCAATAACAGGCATACTATAGGCCAACCTGTTACTCTTATCACAAAAATGTCACGTGCCTGACCTCTGGCTTGCACACATGCCAACTCTTGACTCTCAACAAACCTTCCCTAACTCACAGGATACATGAGCAAAATACATTATTTTTAATGGATGGTTTCATAAATAGCAGAGCCCTAGAGCCACTAAATAGTGCTCTCAAGTCATTTACAATGGTTTGTAATTTATTAATAGGGGATATATGAATCTTCCTTGAGGGGAAAGACAGAAGAAACCTGGGCCAACTTGGCCTGCTAGAGGCACAGAGCTGGATTTTGCTCCTGGTGACTTCAGTCCCCAGCAGGTGAGAAGAGGGGTGTCCTGCCTTTTCTCCCCACATCAGAAAGGCCTCTTGCTTGGCTATCCTGGACTCAAACAACAGCACAGGCTGGAAAGCCATTACCCATGGCCATCCACTCCAGTCCTGGAGTGCCTGAGGTTCAGATACTTGTCACCAACTGCTGGAGTGTACTGGTCACAGCACATCTGGTGCACATCCACTGCTGAGAAAATAACTGCCCGAGGGCAAAAGCGGTCCAGGAACTGGGAGGGGGGGCATCGACTGCAGGAATGCCCGGGGCATGAGGCACCATGGCAGGGCAGCAAGCCCCCAGCTCCTGCTGGGAACTGGGGAGGAGCTGCTGTGCCCCAGCTGATGGGATGGGGTGCCCAGGTGTCCCCGGCAGGACCAGGGCTCCCAGCAGCGATGATGCTGAACGCGGCGGCATCAAAAGTAACACAAATCGCAACTGACCATAAATCACGAGATTTACGGAACGGGAAGAATTTATGAAATGTCACATGATTACATGAAATCATAAAGTAAATCATAAATAAATAGAAAACAATTAAGAGGCAGCCACCCAGCTCTGTCAGACCGGAGAGCCGTCTGACCCGGCTGCACCCACGCAGTGATGGCTGGTTGTGCTGCACGACCAGACAAAATTTCTCTCCCACTTTCTCCTCCTTCACCTACTGCCTAAATCACCACATGCCCCGGTTGGTGGGAGCAGGGACAGGCTGCCCATGCATAGCTCAGCACCCGCCTTAGAAATGTGACTTCACAACTGTTTCCATGGCCCAAGTTTAGCAACCTGTAACAATATCTCAAACCCCTCTTACTGCTGTATTTAAAGTTAGCTTTCCTTCTTACTGCTTTTATTTCTGCAGCTAATCTGCAGCTTGGAGCCAGTGAACTCTGAAGCCTTACAATATGCTGTAGTATGGAGTTAACCTGCAGTAGCTCCTTAAATCACACAGATGGTTTAATACTAAGAAAACTGAGCAGGTACAGAAAAGCCAGTCTGAAAGCAGATTGTGAACATTGCATTTCTTTCAGCAAGTTCAATTCACTTCCAATTCTGACCTTATTCCTTTATAGATTTAACAAATCTGTCAGGTTCATACCACGCAATGGGACAAGTGAGCAGTCAGCTTTGTTGTTCAGGCTTTGTTTTCATGTTTCCAATTAAAAACAACAAAAAAATCCAAGCAATTAATGGGAAACATTAAAATGTAAGAATGCAACAGCTTTTAAACATATGGGAGCTTTCATCTGAGCAAGAATTTTCACTGGAAAAGACTGAGGTGAGTTCACAACTTTCAATCAAAGTTCTTTATTTTTAAAAAACTTAGTTAAAGTTGATTTGTGTTATCACGAATTTACACAACTTTAGAGGCTGGCTTTACTAGAATGAGTTATTGATGTCTTACTTTCATAAGTGAATGACTTGCAAAAACCAGCACTTCATCTCACTGCTGCGAGGTCTGCAGGATAATGCAGCCCTGGGAAAGCGAGCCAAACTCTTTCTCTGAATTGCACATCAACGAAAACAAGACTGTAAAAGATACAGTTGCTTTGGAAGTGGAAGTCTTTAAAGTGTTAAAAACAATCTCCGTACCTGAACCCCACTGATAATTTATGCGGCCTTATAGCTGTTTTTCCTGTTTTCAGAAGTTTTTCTCTTCCCTGCTAATTGACAGAAGCTGAACATCTATTTCAGTGGAGCTCTGCCAGTTTATACAAGCTGAGGATGTGGCCCATATTTTTATAAAGGGAGGTCCTTTCCACTGTTTTGCCATCTGCCAAGCTCTACTTTAAGCTAATTAAATAACGTCAAGTCCTAGCAGGCGTTTTCAGGCCATTAGAGTTTTCCATTTCTGGACCCCTAAGGGTACCTAGGAAATCTGGCTTCAGGAGAACTGAGATGTAGATTCAAAGGTGCTGACAATGCTAAATGCCTTTTTAAAAGCTGGAAAATATCCTGACAGTTTGGACACTCTCTGTGGTTTCCATACAAAGCAGAGTTTGCGGAAGATCTGTGAACGTGAGCAAACAATCTTATATGCTTGAAGCTACTGAGGGGTTGACTTCAAGCATCTGTGGTTTCAAAGGCATCAGTCACTAAGTGGGATAGCAGGGGACAGCCTGTGTAACGCCCTGTGGCAGACCAAAGGGTGCAGGCAGCTTGCTCCTGATAAACAGTGAAACTATTTATCGTGTTGAATTCTTTTCCCGACTTCAGCAGTCCTTTTGTTGCCAACCTCACCTACCCTCCAGTCTGGCCCCTCCACATGTTGCTCTACCTACTGGCCCAAGCCCTCCTCACTCCTCACAGTGCCCCAGTGGCCGTGGAGATGAGCCCTGCTCGCTGCGAAAAATGAAAGCATTTTATTTACCTTCTACTGTCAGCTACAAGTGTAGCAAACACTGAATGCCTCCCAGATGCCTAAATGAACAGTTGCTCCATGTAGCCATGGGTTTCCTATCATTTGTAGCATTTTCTCTCCCCTCTCTGCTATTCATATGATAAACCCACTTATGCTACTGGTCTTGAAACAGACTATAAACAGCCGGAGCAGAGATTGTCTCATCTTGTGTGCACAAGACCTACTACAATGGAGCCTTTATCCTGCCTGCAGACTTTCAGCACTGCTATAATTCAAATACTACTAATAATGATAGAGAATGTGAAATAGTATGAGCGAGACATTAACATGAACAGAGAATAACCCTCTATCAACAAGAAGCTCTATAAGATGGACTATACCAGCAATACTGGAGGGGTCTGCATGCATCCTGCTTTTTTACCCTGACAGAGCCCAAAACACCTTCTCAAACCATGCAAAGACTGTTTCAAACACATCATACTGAATAAAGCCTTTTTATCAAGATGCAGCAGCCCCACATGCCATTTGGGGCTAAAAAGGAAAATAACCTTTGCCAACTGAAACTGTTACTGGAAAAGGAATTGGAGGGCAGTGTATAGTGGCACGGCTGGATGATAAGCTCTGGTGTGTGGTCTGTCTAGGATAAAACGAGAACTACCCCAGTCTAAATCAGCCTCCCATCCATTGTACTGCCCACTAAAAAAACCCAACCCCCCAAAAATAAACAAACAAACAAAAACCCAAACCACCAAAACCAACCAAATAAAAAACAAACCACAAAAACAAACAAACAAAAACAAGAAAGCATTAAGGTGCAAGAAAAAGGTTTTTCTCATATCACCGCTCATGCCAGGACCATCACTGTTTCACACCAGACATAAATGTTAGACTGACACATCAGTGAGATTTCACTGTCATTTCAATAACACACACCTTCAAGTCAGCCTCGCTAAAGGTGTGTGTGTGTATCAGGACATACCCCTGTATAAAGTTCAAACATGATTTAAATATGTCATCCTACACCAACAAAGTCGTATTAGAATAAATCTGAGCCTATTGTGACTGTCTGAGTCATACGAGTACATGGCAGATATTGTAACACCACTCTGATGGCTGACATAAATAAGCCTATCTCCAGAGTACTATGATTTATATGACCACAATAGCTCTTCTCCTTCCCTTCCTAACTAATTTATCATATGGAACCAACTCGCAGATTTCCCTTGGAATGATACTAATGTAAAGGAAAATGAATAGGACTGCAGTGATCAGCACAGCTGACCAGCGCACAGCAGCCTCCTCTTAAAGAACAAGCTGGAGCTGCCTGAAACAGCCCAGGTTTAGAGGGAGGCAAGCCTCCTGACAGCCCTAGATGAAGGTCTGTGCCTGCAAAGGTCATGGGTTTGAGAGTGCGTTACAGTCAAGGGAACACTGTGTGGGGCAGGACGCTGTAAAAAGGGCCCAGAAGTGCAGCAGCATTTTAAAAGGCACTGTATTCCTGGCAAGTCACATGCTTTAAAACTGGATGTAAATCATTGCAAACTTCAACTTTTGTTTCCACGGAACTTTTTTTAATGTTTTTGGTTCCACACACCGGGCCCTGTTCAGCATCTTGCTGCCATGGTGGTGTTTTTGTATCTTGACAATTCACTTCCGTGAGCAGGCATGTAGCCAACTCAAATGAGACTCAACGCAGTGAAAAGCCCTTCAGGTAAACAGTGTGATAAGCTAAACTGCAAAAACGAGACAATGTTTTTGGACCATGAGGCAGTTGCTATGGAGACGGTTGCTAATTAACTGCATTCAGCCAAGAGAACAAAGGGTTTAAGGGCAGACAGGACTCTGTATCTTAGAGTGAGCAATGTATAATGTCTTATGCAATCTGCACATCTATCATATCTGGAATACCTGAGCCTTTGCTTAGGTTGCAAAATACCTCAATGACAACAGGGTGGTTTACTCCTTTAAATTTGAACTAATTTTTAGGTAATTAATGACTTATCAGCGTTTAAAAAACAAACAAAATCCCTACTTAAAAGTCACAGGTATCATGAATCAATGCATCAAGTCAGGACTGTATTAAACATCAAAATGTTTTACGTTCACTTAGAGTTACTGTTTTCACAGAGGGTTTGCATGGCAAGGTTTTAGTCGTGAGGGGCTATGCGGGTGGCTTCTGTGAGAAGCTGCCAGAAACTTCTCATGCCCAACAGAGCCAGTGCCAGTCGGCTCCACTCCTGGCTGAGGCTGTGACTGACTCCATCAGTGACAGTGGTAGTGCCTCTGGGATAAAAGATTTAGGAGGGAGGGAAAAAACCTGGGTAGCTGTATCCAAAGATGAGTGAGAATATGTGAGAGAAACAGCCCTGCAGACAGCCAGGTCAGTGCAGGAGGAGGAGGTGCTCCAGGTTCTGGAACAGTTTGGGAAGAACTGCAGCCCATGGGAAGGACTCACACTGGAGAAGTTCATGGAGAATTGTATCCCGTGGGAGGGACCCCATGCTGGAGCACAGGAAGAGTGTGAGGAGTCCTCCCCTTGAGGAGGAAGGAGAAGCAGAGACAATGTGTGATGAACTGCAACCCCCATTCCCCATCTCCCTGCACCACTGAGGGGGAGGAAGTAGAGAAATTGGGAGTGATGTTAAAATAATTAATTCTCCAATTAATTTTTAAATTAAGTTCCTAAAAATATACTTTGGACCTAAATACTGCAATTAAATCAAAGTTGGCTATTCTGAGCAGACACTGAATTACATTATTTTAAAGGGCTCATGTTGTGGTTGAGTTTTGTGTTATGATTCTTTACTATTTCTACCACACCCTGTAGGCCTGAAGCACAGGCTTGTCAGAGGTGACACAAATCCCAGAGCAGCCTATTTCCAGTGTACAGAATCCCAGTGTGTTCCTGAGGAAATTGCCGGTGCTCACGGCATCCCCCTGCAGCCCCAAGGGCCAGGACCCTCTCTGAGACCCACTGACCCTGTTTGGGGGGTAAGAGCTGCACAGGCTGTGCTTGAGCCAGACCAGGCACTTCCATACAGCATATGGGCAGATCCCAACTCACTTTGCAGGAGTTGACCTCTTTTCCTAAGTGAAAGCTGAGAAAACCAGTAAAGAGCCAGTTACTCATTAGAAAGACCCCTCCTTTAGAGATGAAAAGCCAATGAATAAAATACATCTGTGCTAACACAAGATTTCTTTTGGTCTGGATAAATAAGGCAATATTTTTCCTTTTTAAGTCATTAAACATATGATTTAAATAAAAACAAAACTGGGGATTTTTTAAAACATGATTTAGATACTGTTGGGATTTAAAGGGTCATAATCAGTTTTGAAGTTAAGTCCTTACTAAGGGGAGTGGGATGAGTTCACACCTCATATGAGGGTATTACTTCAGCAAGGCTTGCTGCACACTGAACAAGCAGTATATTAATTTACTACAAGAAGGCCTAAGGTTTGGGGGCTTTTTGACATTTTAAATTATGAGGCATCTGCAAACAGATCCTAAATCTGAATTGCACATGGATTTTCCACACCAGCCAATTCAGATTGCCCCTAGACATCCTCTCCAGCATTAATCACTCACCCACACTACTGTAGTTCATATTTCTTTTACAGAAGCAGAGGTCTGCAAAATTCTTAAACTCTTGCCTAGAAAACAGGAATTATTACTTATGTGGCAAACTAAGTTTTAAACATAAGGGACCCAATTCTGCCTTCAGTTACACTGCCATAAATCTTTAACAATTCCATGAGATTTATAACAGTGTAACTGAGGAGGAAATTGAGCCCAAGATATTTTCTAAATCGGTAATTAAATAGCAGAATTCTAGTTTGGCACAGAGTAAAGACCTCTTAGATTACGTCTTTGGATAAGGCTACATACTTTTTTGTTCCTTGAATAATGATGTTGTGAGCAAATTAAATCATCTTATTTTCAGCAGCTTCTCTATTACTCTGTGGAAGGACCACATCAGCTCATGGAGCATCAATATAGGGCTGAATATCTCCTCACTTTCCCATCCATTTTCTCTCTCTTCTCCATATAAATATTAGACTCCTTATAGCTCTCCATTATTTGTACACAGTATAAAGCACCTCAAGGACCTTTTCTTGTTTGGTTTCAAGGAACTACTACATTAAGCAAATGGCTAATAACAATAAAATGGCATTTAGTCAACTCCCCTATCAGAGGAGAAAGGCATCCTGTGGTCACATTATGCAGAGATTGGCCTTTTCAGAAGATGCAGCCTGCTCTCCCCACTCACAGGATGTGGTGCAGGAACATGG
Organism: Lophotriccus pileatus; assembly: GCA_035583135.1. Classification (NCBI taxonomy): domain Eukaryota; kingdom Metazoa; phylum Chordata; class Aves; order Passeriformes; family Tyrannidae; genus Lophotriccus; species Lophotriccus pileatus. Next base: position 5,293,963 of record JAWWES010000168.1, on the reverse strand, counting down.
TTTTGCCACAGCTGCCCTAAGCTCCCCAAGGGTCACTGGGTAAGCTGCGAAAGGGCCCCCTTCAGCATTAAAACTTAGATGGCACTGTGGGGGGGAAGAGGCCTCAATTCCCAACCCTTGATGACATCAAACGAGTTATTTAGTCTCTCTAGGCTCCTTTTCTTCATTGGGCAAAGGCAACTTGTAAAATTTCCTGTCTCGTAATTTCAGTACGAGTGGGGGTTTTTTACAGGCTATTTTACCTCATTTTTATTTCTGCTCAGTATTTCCAGTTCTAATGCATCTTTCCTGTTACCTCCTACTTTGCTAACCTCATATGCTGGAGTCCACGCTGTCCCCAGCTCTGTGCGTGTCACGCTCGCAGAGGTCAGTGGGAGGCTGAAACCTGGGACAACTGCTACCAAATGGGGGGCTGAGAGAGATCAACAGCCTTTGGGGCAGCCAGGCCAAAGGGCTTTCTGAACTGTCCCACCTGTCAATGACACTCCTCTGGACACCCAGCTATGTAGCTCCAATAGTCTCTTTTCCCTGCCTTGCAGGATGGAAAATTCTGCGGGCGGCTCCTCCGTACACTATCCCTTACAGTAATTCTCCCAACCTCTGGTGATTGGGCCTCCTATAGCTAAAAATACACCATGCAGTCTAAATATGTAACAGACAATATATGCCTGCATACCTCACCTATCTAAATATATGCTTACATACCTATCTAATAACGACTACAAATATGAATCATACTATATCTTTGCAGATTGCTCTCACAGCAGGTTGCATTCAGTTGCCAAAGCAAAGAAGGAAGGTCCCAGTCAAGAGGTAGCCAATTTGTTGTGTACAAACCTCCTTATTGAGGTGTCCTAAGTACATTTGAATTGGCTGGAATACGTTTTGTTCACACACACACACACACACACACGTATTTGCACATATATGTATATGCATATATGCATGTAGCTGTTAGTATATACTTATTTCACCATTAATTGTACTAAAGGTTTTATTGCCAACAGTCTGGCCAAGGGGGTACTAAACAAATGAAAATGCATTTCTTGTTCAAAGAATTAAATGCTGAAGTTACCAGACCATATGTTAAAATGATACAAAAACTACTTTCACTATGTAAAATTGTTAGTTGTCAACTATACCCATAAACATAGCAATCCTGCTGTTCCCAAATCCCTGGAATTGGAACCATTTGGGCTAACATTTTCTTTTTCCCAATGTTTAAGACAGCAGTGTTACCCCCTAGTTTAGGGGTAAAACTGATGCTGAATACATGTGGCTGAAGATGCATTTTTCATCTGTGTTCTCTACTCACTTGCATTGCAAGCATGGCATGAAAGGTTATTTAAACAGTGATTTCTATTTAATTAATGCTTTTCTTTTCCATGCTAACCAAACACCAGTTGCTGTTAAGGTAGAAGAAAGCAAAAGTGAAGCAGCTTCAGGCAAATAAACTTGAGTTGTTTTAGCTTTGCTGCAATGATAAGGCATACTGAAAACTTATGCAAATTTACCACAATCTACCTCTTCTACTTCCACACAGATTACTGGAATATGCTCCCTAACACCTCCAGGCATGTATTCTGTGCCACTGCCCCCAAAACCATCAGACATCCAGTCTGGTACGTTTGCCTACAGACAAACCAAGATTCAGCCCAAGCCAAATCCATCACTGCCTGTTGGATCTCCTGTGCATCCCCTCCAAGGAGGGCAACCAAACCAGGAACTGGGATGATGACCTGACCTTTTCTGATGGCTCTGGCAAGCTTACTGCCCCATTCAAGATACAAAGGAGATCTCAATAAAAGCATGAAATCTACCCACACCCAGAAAATCCTCAGGAGGCTTGACCTAGCTGGAGGTGGCTGTTGTAGGAGGGCTGTAATTAAAGAGTTATGACAGTGACGCCGACTTCTCACTCCAGAGAATGTGTGTGTTGATCACAGTTTCTGTTAACGGTGTTTGAGTCCTCTGCAGGTAAAATTATAATGGTGTTTTCCCAGCATCTCCTGCAGTGTGCTAAGCTTTCACAGGGTTCCAATTCAGTCATGAATTTGGGATGCTTTGTTGTCCCTTTTACAATCGGTCCAGAAAGCCACGCCACTTCTCTATGTTTAAAAGAGCAATCATGAAATAGAATTAGCACATTTATGTCCCCAATTTATATTATTTTTGCTTAGAAAAAAATGTTCCTTAATCATACAGTGTACACACTGAGTATGCCTAGAAAAAAAATAAACAGAAAAACTTCAAAAAAATAAACAGAAAAACTTTTGCTAGTAGCTAAACCATTACTCTTACTGAAAGTCTGTAAACTGTTAATCTACTAGTGTCCAATTCCTTAGACTTAAATTCCAGACTTAAATAATCTGGAAGTCTAGAGCCTGGAGTGTTTCTCTCTGATGTTCCAGACCAAGTGCCTCACATGAAATTGCTTGTAGGATAGGAAAATACTCATACAATGGTATTACTGCAACTTCTCATGGGCATCACAAAAAAAAACCCCACAAGAAATCTTGAATGCATCTGTGAGGAAATCCCTGTAAGACACAGTTAAGATACATATTAATTTTTAATAGCATGGCCCTCAGGGAATTGTGTAAGACTCATGTCACAACAACCACAGCATTTACTCTCCAACAGTTAGCCTGGGCTCACTCCTGTGAGGTGTGGGGTGGGATACCAACCTACTTCTCAGAACACTGCATGTGCCCAGAAAACCAAAGGTGCTGTAAAATTTCGCTGTGTTCCCATTGCTCCTTGTTCCCCATAATGTTATTTGTGGTCACACCCACACTGAGAAAACCCACTAAGGGAACAGGGAGAACATTAGGATGAAGTTTCCCTCCCAACATGGTTCAGATGTCTGGTTTTCACCACTCATCTCACTGGCCCCTACTCTGACTTGAACTTGCTCCCAGTTTCAGGCTCTTAGAGGCTGGTGCAAGCCATGGTGAGGGTGGTGATGCCGGCAGTTAAAGGGTCAATTTCTGCACTGTCCAAGTCTCTCTCTTTAACAAACAACAGTTTCTATGTTTTCTTACCTCTTCTGCTTCCATAAGAATGCCAAGAACAATAGTGTCAACACAAATATAATTTACTGTCTGCATCCCCACATAAGCACTGTCCTGGGGACGTGGGTCAGTGGTCTGCTGACATGATTGTGAGATAACTAGGCCGGTATTTGAAGTGGAGACACTTCTACCATCACCTCATACTGGTCTCATGAAGAGGAATTCAAACCTGATAGCCCACCATAACCCCCAAGAGAATGTGGGCCTTACTTATCTAACTCCAGTTGTTCTCAGGTTGTCTGACTCAGAAGGTGTTTGCCCTAACATGCTTCTAGAAGGAATCTCAGTTCTACAAGGAATGAGATCAATAACACAAGCCCATTTTCTTTTATGCTATCTACATGCAGGGTATTCAATTATCTTGATCTCTCAGCACTGTGCAACCAACTAACACACTACCATCAGCCTGATCAAGACTGTTTTAACTACCTGCTAGTGCGACAACTCTATTTCTTAAGGCTGCAAAACTATGCCTTCTGCAATTACAGGATCACAAGTTCATCTTGAGAAACCAGTGCTGGAAGAAAAACAAGCTAATATAAATCACACTAGACAACAATCACCTAAATGTATCCTGGATGTTCCAGTGAGGTTTCATCACTTCAGTGCTCTCATCCTAACACGTGTCAGTTCTAAACAGGGGTATTACTAAAGGAACAATGTCATAAAGGAGACACACCCTCTTGCTCTGTATGGCCATTTGAAAAAGATCAGCCATTAAATGACTCTGAAGTGGTCAAATGCCTGGTCAGAACCTGCCCTGATAGCTTCCACTTGGTTAGGCAAGAACTGATGTTGCTAGTAACTCCTCCGTGCAGGGGTGCCTACTAAACACTGGAACACTTGGGCAGCAGCCACACTGTTTTCTTGACACTGTTTCCCACAAACAAGCTACAAACAACTTTCTATGAGACGTCCTTTGTAGGGCTGACCGAAGAGAACATGTTTAGTAGAGACAGGACAAAGCTGAAGTGCTAAAAATCACTTTCAAAGGATGCCCTGCTCTTTCTGATGCCTAATTTTTCATCAAAACCTTCTAGTATATTTTCCCAATTCCTTTGGAATACATCACCCTCCTAACCCAACACAGCCACATAGAATAGTCGGTCGCTGTGCCATGTATGAACTTCCACAACGTTACTGACACTTTCAGGTGTGGTGCTTCCCCACAGCCTGCTCCCTTTCTGCCTGCTCCCCTGGTAGGAGCCAATGCCCTTATCACACACACCTCTCACTGTTCCACTTAGATTTTCTCTTGAGAATGACAGCTTATGACAGAGGGGGGAAAAAAGAAAAAGAAAAAAAGCTATCTCATGAAGACTCTGCCACTTTATCTCAAACCATTGAACAATTTACTCTTGAAAGCCCAAGCAGAAAGATGAAACCCTGGTCCCCCACATTTCAGAAATCCTCGACAACAAGCAAGGCCAATAACCCCTCATTTCCATGGACAGCAGCGCCTGTTGCTCAGCTCACAAAACCAGGTTGCCTCCTTGCAAGCACGGCGCGCTGATCCTGCAAGAACGTCAACAGATTGCAAAAAGGTTCACGGGCAGGTTTGCTCATCATCCAAGTACTCTCAGCAGTAAACTTTTGAAACAGACACCACATCCCTGGCCCTCGGTCCCTTTCCCTGGCCGGTGGCTCGGCACAGGCGTGCACAGCCTGGTGTCACGCGTGCCCTGCCCCGACGTAACGCCCGGAGCAAGCGCCCTGCCTCGAGAGAATGTTTCTACACAGATTCATTTACAACCTAAGAAACCCAAACAGCAACTTTCATAATAGGAGTCCCATCTCCAGTGCAGTTGATGCATGTTGCTGTGAGAACAAAAAGAGGAGGAGGAAAAAAAAAAAAAAAAAAGGAGATAAAAAAAATACAGGAGCATATCTTCGTACAGTGATTGCAGTAACAGATGAATAAACATGCAACCTGATACTGCACATCTGGTATTTCATCACTCCAAATACCTTATTCACGTTCAAATATATTTAATACTGTGGGGAGTTTATAAGTTAGCAACGGCTTTATAGAGGCAGTAACTTGCATGGAACTTTTAAAATTAAAAGCAGTAGTAAAAATAATTTATAACATGTTACTGTGTTCTTCATAAAGCTATTTACCTTGTAGTTTCCCATTAGAAACCCAGAAAAACACCAAATAATGGCAGTTAGCTACAGAATCACACAGGCCTACAGAATAGGATTTCTTTTGTCAATGTACTAGTCCAAAGTTCAATTTTAATATTCAGGTTATACAAGGTGCTTTGGAAATGAAGACTATTATTGCTCATCATGCAAAAATTCTATTATCTGAGATGAAATTTTTATGAGAGTATCATTTTCCCTTTACTGTCACGGCAGTGCAAAGGAAGAGATTTTATGTATAACCCAATAAACATATACAACAGTTCTGAAAGGCTGCTATACACCTCCTCACATTAATTAGTACTCATTCTTCTCTGTAAAACGACTAAAGATGCCAAAAAACTTACTTTTTAAATAATCACTACATGATTTTAAGCAGTTCCACTGCAGAGACGAATACCTCCAATGCAAATTTATAATTGAAGAGCTGCTTACAGGTCTCAAAATTTAAAATCAAATTATGTTCATGTCTTTAAAGGCAAAAGCCACCTTTGGTACCTTGAGGCTAAGTTAGCAGTGCTGATAGCAACATGCCTGCAGGCATATTACACTTGCTAGCAGCTCATGGCACTTTGGTGTTGTCCCTAGAACTGCACTAAAGTTATAGCTAAATTTAAAAAAAAAGAAAAAAAAAAAGATGAAAACGTGCAGACAGGGCCAAATCCATTCTCGTGGTAATTCCACTGACTTCAGTGTTACACCAGGAATAACAGTAGGGCTGCATTTCACAGCAGCTTTCATTCTTGTAATCTTTTCCAAAACACTCTCCCAGGAGCAAAGACAAGCACAGGCAAATATCCTGCCAATAAGTGAGTTCAGAGGAATTGCTACAAGCAACTAAACTGTCAGCAGTAAAAGACCAACAATCGGAACAAAGTACAAATACAGGACAGCCAATGCCCTCTAATGGGCTTGAGTTTTACTATGTGCTGGATACAAGGACATGGAAACTCAGGGGAATGAATCTCTGAGAGGGATGGCAAATTAGATGGTGTCCCACTTTGTACCAGTGGATGATATTTGGTTTTAATCTATTTTTCTTTTGAAATGGTACAGATTAAAAAGATCTTACCCATTCCTTGCAAGACAAATGAAAATGATCTAGGAACTCTGTCTTTCCTCTATGGGCTATGCTTGACTGCTTCCATAAAGAGTGTGAGCATCAACTTATAGATGTGTTCCTCCATCCTTCCTCAAACCTTCACAGTTATCCCATCCTCACCTTTCCTTAATTTTATTTACTTTTGGTCAATACTGCACTAGTAGCAAACCCAACACTGTAAGACCTTCAGAACCACACTCATAAGGGAAAGAGGAAAAGAAGTGATGGATAGTGCTTTCCTGCAGAAAGTTTATCCCTGTTCCCTTCGCCTCACCGTGCATTCCCTCTCTCTCAAGAATTTCCAAACTACAGTTCCTGGAATTTGCCCATCTGAACCAAAACAAGTGTCTTTGCTTCTTACCCAACCATTTCCTATTAATTTAAAAACAAGAGTTTCATTAAGCTTTCATTTTCGTTTCTGAGGGTTTCCTCCAGGAGCCAAAACCCTGGGCCAGCAGCAGCCTGAAACGCTCCTGCTCTTGCACAGGAGCATTTATAGCTTTGCCTTTATAGCCTGAGGATGCCCTAAGGCAAAAAAAAAAAAGTCAAGATATCCTCTTTCTCTTCCCAGCCTTGGGGCCCTGCAATCCTTTTCTGTGGGTATAGGATCAGAAGTCTTTTGTTCTCATCATCCTCCTGTGCCTTAAGTTACTTTTTTGGGAAGGCAAGGGGAGAGGAAAACACCCTTCCCTTCCCTCCTTCATCTGAGATCTCAGCTGTAGAGGAACAGCTGAAGTGATTCAGGCTGCCCAGAGAGGTCACAGATGTCCCTCAGTACCACTGGGACACGCTGCTCCTGCCCAGGTGGCACCACGGGCAGGCCCCCCAGATTTCATGCCCCCCAGTCCTCCTTGAGCAATCCACCAGGTCCCCCTGAGCCAGCTGACCAAGAGTCTGTACACAGAGCTCTTAGACACCCAGTTTAAGGATGGTTTTAGACCACCACAAAGAACAGTGAAGAAACTCTGGCTTCTGCTTACATGAATGTTGCAAATCTCTCGTTAAATCAAAGGCAGAGACAAATTATTTCTTCAAGCAAAATCCCTGCTCTTCTCAAAGTCTCCCTCCAAAGATCAAAAACTACAATTGCTTAACTTAATCCGCACAGGGTGATCATTATATTTGCCTCTATAAAAATCATATTTGTTCTTGTGCCTATATCTAAAGGTAATTTCAGCTAGAAAATGAAATGGTGCTCTCTTGACCTTTTGTCTTACAAGGTTCATGAATTACCGACACATTACAATATCCCCCAAAACTATGGAAGCTTAGAGATATTGCAATGTCTCTCTTGTAAGTGAAATAAACTTGGTATGCCACTAAAAGGCATTAAATTATTTTCATTATGCCACACAGAATCTAAAACACTTACACTGTTTTGATTTCAAAATCCTTTGAGAACAATTATGCTCTCAGGGCCATAAGACTCTATTAGAAAGTCCTCAGAAACCTAGCATGGTTTCAATAAATCCTCAAACACTGCAAAGCAGTTACTCAGCTTGAAGAATGAAAACATGAGTTCACCCACTGCAAAGTCAGGATGTAAATTCTCACAGAGTACCCTTGCACTTCCTAACACATTTTTTGCTTCTCAATCAGGGCAACGCTTTAAGTCAAGTTTTCAGCATCAAGCACACACAGATCCTTTTTTAATTGAAAATAATCTATATTCGATTTAAGATTAGTATAAATATGAAATGTCCATATGCATATGGTACTACTACCTACCAGTATTACTCAGCAATTAGACAAGCCACAAATAGCTTTATATATAATTTAATACGTCTTAACATTCAGGATTAGAGAACCATCACATCAAATCAGTGATTGTCAAAATGAATGGATAAATATGCTAATTTCTTTAATTTATAGAAGGGCATAAAAAAATGCTTCAGAACACCAAAAATCAGATTTCAGGCGTGACTAGTGTGGTTGTAGGGATCCTGATGAAAAAAAAAATGCGGCCACAGTTATTTTGGCTGGTGAGGCTGTTCAAGCCTAAGTAGAGCTTTTGAGCATAAATAGACAATAAGCCTGTTTGTATATACATGCTTATATACTCCTAGAAGGAGCACAACCTTCTAATTAGGCAAATCATCTCCCCTTTCCAAAGGAAAATAACAGCACCGAAACGCAATCAAAACGGGCGGAAACGGGTGAGACGGAGAGGACAAGAGAGATTATATTCCCTTGGGCAGGGGGAGAACAGGAGGGCGGGAGAAGGGGGGAGGGAAGAAAAAAAAAAAAAAGCAAACACCCAGGCAGGAAACCCGGCCCCAGCAACTTTCTGCCAAGGGCAGCTGAGATGCTTCATCCCAACCCACTTTTTTTTTTATTCTGATTTCCCAGACACGACTGTTTGGTGTGGCCGCCGGGGTCACACGGCAGCTGCGGAGGGGGCCGGGGGGCCGGGGCCGGGCAGCAGCAGCAGCAGAGTCCCTGTTTCCATGACCTCAGGCGGGGGGCACAGCTGGTGGCAGCTGCAGCACCATCTGCTCGGGGCTGGGCCCCCCGGCCCTGCCTGGGGCTGCCCGGCCAGGTACAGCGAGAGCCAGGCTTTGAGCGGTGTCACCAGGGCACTGCCACCCACCAGCGCCAGTGTCCCCAGCACACAGCCACCCACGGCACCCCAGGGAGTGGCCCCAAAGAGGGGTTTGCAAAATGGAAAAGGAAAAAACGGGAGCGGGACGAAAAGCTCCAGAGCGCCGCCGGTGCGAGCAGATGTCAGTATCCCTCCGCGGAGCCTGCATTTATGGAATGCTGTCAGCACGTCATCTGATTTGTAGCAGTTCGCACGGAGGGACGGGGAAAGGGGGGAAAAAATCCTAAAGAAAGATGCAAAGCACCCCTAACTTTCCTCTTTCATCAACAGGCTTCTGAACGCAACAAGAACTTTATCACTTTTCAATTCGGGATTGCGAAATCTGCCACACCACCACGCAGAGTGTGCTTCCCATTTCCCTCTCTTCACCATTTATTGAAAAATAAAGAAAAATATTTACTTCTTCTATGCCCGAGCAGTGACACATTTAGAAGTTTCTTTTAAACATTCACATTCAGCCACAGCACAGCACTTGTTAGAGGCACAGTTCTGTATCAGTATTGCATCTTAGTGCCAGTGGTGAAGAAACTGGCTCAGACAGTCCTGACCACCACATCAGCCCAGCTCAGCTCCCTCAGCTTCACAGATTTCTTCCAGATTTACTCCAAAAGTACCAAAACCAGAACCAGAAATTTTGTGTGAAAACAAAATGGCTTTACAGTTCTCATTGTCACAATTATTTCTGAAGTCTAAAATGTGTACCACTTACCATACATTTTGCCTTCATCTGATAAGATGATTTTCCTCCTCCCACATGGTGGATAGATAGCTAGAGCCTCCTGAAAGCTCTGTTCAATGTCAGGGCTCCAGACACCTTCTGCATCATTGTCAATAGGTTTATCTGCAGAATCACTCATTCTTTCAATATCTTCGGCAGGACTCTCGCTGCCGCTCCAGCTGCTGGGCTCAATGGTGATGGCTGGGGTCTCCAAGCCTAAGCCTGGAGTCTTCAAGGAAATAAACCTGCAAAACAAACAAACAACCCCAAGAGGCATTAAAGACATGGAACTCCAGATAAACGTTTCTGTCTACTTCTGATGCTAAGTTAAGTGCAGCTGAGCAGGAATGGCCGTAACACGAGCATGGGATGCACCCGGGAAAAGTGAAAAATTAATAACCATTCTACCTCAAATGAGCACAGGTGGAGCAATAAGGCTGTCAGAAGGAGAACTCTACCACATTTTCTCTGTGCAATTACATGAAGTCATAGAGCATCAGGTTATTTTTCACAGATAGACAAAGTGGCTCCTAATACTTGGAAAAGCTCTCCAGCCACATTTCATCTGGCTGAAGACTGGCACCCTTAAAATAACAAGCCAGACCCTCAGGCAGGGGTAAATCAGCGTACTTCCACTGGCTGGAAGGGAAGCACACCGATTTATGCCACAGTGACCACCAGAGCCTAAACCCACTTGAACCTAAAAACAAAAGCAAAAACTATTGTTCGCATTCATCCGGATGTCAGTGGAGTAAATGGAATTACACTAGTGATGACACAGCTCAATGCAATTAACTGGAAAAGGCTGTAATTTTCAGATCTTACCCAAATAAATAGCACAATAAGAACCTGAGCTACATACAAGAAGAAATTTTTTAGATGATAATATCAGAGAAAGGAATTACAAGAAAAGATATATGCTTTGCCTGATTTAAAAGGTCTCTGTCACAGAACCATAGCAGAACAAAAATTACAAGCTTCACGTTGCTGAATCAATTTAATAAGAAATAATTTAATATAGCTGCACCTGCTCACACCAGCAGAGCTGCAGATCTGTCAGTGTTCCTTTTATATTTTTGAGAGAAATACAACTCTGCTATAAAGACTTGCTCCAGGCAAAAAAGCTGCTATACCAGACCACATTCACCTCTGGTGTAATTCTTCGGGAAGTCAGTGAAATAACACCAGGAACAGATTTGGCTCAACATGTCTAGGCATAATGCGGTTTTATTTTGAAAAACGAAGAAGTTTGGTGACTCTAACTGATCTAAGTGGATGGGAGTGTTCAAACATGCACACATGAGCTGCAAACGCGCTGAAAAATCCAGTTTGTGGTGTAAACACACAAAATCCTTAAACTATAACATTTTTACTCCGCTGGGGCAGAAGAGAGGGGCTTCCCCTTCTGCACACCTCCATCCTGGCGCTGATACACCTCTCACTGGGGTCTCCCGGGATGCCCATAAAACAACAGGTGAAAAGAGGCAGAACAGCATTCACCCCACGGAGAAAGAAGGGGGGGTTGTACATGGAAGGCCATGACACCTCTGATGAGACACCTCTGGGCTGGAGAACTCCCTGAAAGAGGAACTATTTTCAGCAGCCCTCACCCGAAGTCACCGATCAACCAATCGCTAGGGATAACCAAAACCCGACAGTCCGGTCCATCGCAGGCTACGGTGTCTTGCAAAAAAAGAAAACAGAGCTGAAACTGGGGAAACAGGGAGCAGTCTCTCCGCCTCACACACCAACATTACCAGTTTGACGGCCAAAGTACGCGGTACTTCCACTTCTCCAGGCTCTAACAGGAGCTCAGAGGGACCCGCACATGGGAAATGGACTTCCAAGAGCTTGAGTTTCCTTACTTGCATGTCTGTTTCTATAAATGAGGCATGTCTTAACTTCACATTGGTTTGAACATTTCAGCACAGCAATCGCCAGGCTAATCACTGCCTCAAACGCCTTTTAATAACTGATAATGAGGGAGCAGATGGATTCACAGGGAACCACACGCAAATGGTAAGTGGGTGAGAAGTCTGGCCAAATGCACCACTTATTGTCTGGGAAATCTAGAAAGTACAAAATTTTCAAATTCTCGTCACATAAAGGGAGATGTAAACCTCGGAAAAATAGTGAAACACACCATCCTTTTTAATCCTCAGAGGGCTGAAGGGTTGATTCAAGCCCTGCAAGAGTTGAGTCTTGTATGTAAGATTTAGCCAAAGCATAAACACAGCCATACTGGGAAAGTACTGACAAGAAACAGTCATGTCCACTTAAGCCTTCACATACAGGGGGAATTTTAGGTAAATGAGAGGGAATTGAATGTTAACAGGGATAATTAGGGAGGTTTCAGTTTTATTGCCAGAGTGCAGGGGAAAACGGCTACTGGAGGATTCACTGACTTCACATGATCAAGGCCATGACTGAGCATTTCCCCAGAAGACAGCATCAAATGGGACTGTGTACTGGTTCTGTTCTTCAAAGGTGACTACAGGAGGAAATCCTTCCCCTCCCTGATCCCAGGCCCAAAGGCATGCAATGCACGGCACAGCCACGGGCAGCTTTTGCTCAGCCCAACCACCCTCTGCTTACAAAATCTGTCACAGCTGTAGCCTCAAGTCTTATTATCGCCCTATAAACCAGCCCTTGTTATTACATTATGCTGAAATAATTAAAATGCACAAGGAACACAGCGAGGCTCTAAAGTAATTAATGTTACTTGATAGTCATGTTATATCTTGCATTGTGTTTACTGGTGAATTTTCACTAAGGTGCTATCTCCCTTCCCATTCCTTTTTACATACTTGGATATCATCTTGAGGCATTAGTAGCTACTATTCCAGCCTGTAAAATGTAAGACAACCAGGTGTTTCTTCCAGAACATCTGTACAATTGGGGCAGGGAGCAACCTGCTGGAAGAAAACCTCTCATACTAAAGGTTATTTTCAGGTATTTCTATTTTGGTGAATGCTGACACTGCAGATCAATCTAGAAGACCAAGGAGAAAAAAAAAAACAACCTTGTATTACAACTGCTAAATGACTCCCTCTTATTTCAGGAAAATAATGAGCTAATTCAGTTAATCACTTCCAGCTCACCTCTGCATATCAAAAGGCAATTCCACCTCCTTCTTAGCTTGAATTCTGAGGACCCAACTGTGATGAAAAATTTCAGACCTGTTATGCTGAAGTTCTACACGATTATCAGAAATAATACAAGCTGTCAACAGATGAGCTTTGTTTCACATTTCTAATGAGCTATGAATCTCATGTGAAACATGTGAATTACAATCCAATTTAAATTTATATTTATTTTCTTTTAAAAAGCAAGCCTTCTTTATATTAGCAAACTCCAAATCTTTCAATACCAACTTTCAGCAGACAAAGAGTTAAGCTCCTGGGGGTAATTAACCCCACCTCCCTTCACCAAAACCAGAGATTGTACACATGACAGATCATTCTAGGAGTATTTAAAGCACTACTGCAGTTTAGGAGGTCTCTCACCAGAGTTTTCCTTCTAACAACAGTTTTACATATTTCCAGACAGTTTCCCCTGTACATAAAACTCCTTTAGCTGCAAACCCGAATTCATTCTTCCTGCAGTTGCTTTCCATTCTCTCCAGTTAAGTCAGTTCTAAGTATCTGCTTTTGTTGTGCAGTTATTAAGACACTTTTTCTCTGCGTGATGGAGGTATG
>JAWWES010000168.1:5229874-5273868 GCA_035583135.1 Lophotriccus pileatus | reverse complement strand
TCTTTAATTGCTGGGCACAAGTAAATGCTACAATGACTAGCTCCAGCATTTTCGGAACTCAATATAATAGTTATGCACTTCTCTTGTAGTTACCGCCTGTTGAGGAAGCAATTTCTGTCTTAAGCTCTGACTTATATTTTCAGTCTATTTCAACTCCTTGTTCACTGTAGTTTAATCCTGCTTCAGGAGGTGTCAATTTTCCACAAAAATAACTTTGCTGGCAACCATTAGAATTGTGAATTCACTGGACGCTGGCAGAGCTAAACAAGAGATGACGAGGTTCAGGCAGCAGAAAACAAAACATTAAAAACCCAAACAAAAAGTACAAGCCTAGGAACTAATCCTGATAAATCTCCTGGGCTTTAAAAAATCTTGAATTTAACAAAAGTACCGATTTCACAGCACACTCATTTCACAGCACACTCATTTTCTTCCTACCCTGTGCTCACCATTCACAGTTCCACGGGCAATCATCACCTGCCTCTCCACCTGCCTGAAGGACAGCTCCCCTGTCCAACACATCGCCTCTTATTTCCAGCTCCAACTCCAAGTCCAAGTACCCCCTCTCACAAGCTGCATGCCCTCTAGAGAGGCAGAGGCCGTAACACCAGGATCTGCCCGACCTGGCTGGCTGTGTGGCAGCAGGTTGGTGCCTAAGCTCAGCAAACCCCAGCCATCCTCCCGATCCTGAGTCACCCTTCTGCCGCACCGCAGCTGGAGCCGCTTCTTAGAAGGGGAGTGTTGGACTCATCCAGCTCCACATGGAGGTCTGTGCTGGGGATCTGCACTGCTATCTATTCACTCATGCCTGGGACTAACATGTGTCCCTGCCACATGTGGAAGAGGGGGTGGGACGGGAAGTGAGCACCAACAGAAATCCTTACAGAAAGGAGCATTTCCAAAACAATGAGAAAAACCCGCTGAATTTATTACAGAAACAGAACAAACACATGGACATATGTTGTCCCTTATCCTATGTCAGTCAGGACCTTCCATTTCTTCTCTGTCTGACAATCTCCTCCGTTTGACAGGAGGGCCACAAAAGGGGAGCGTACCCTTGCAAGGCCCATTTCAGTGGGGAACTGTAACTAATTTCCCTGTATGTTTTCTCCATCAGACTGATGGGCTTCCAGCAGACCTGGAGTGGTTGTGTCAGCCACAGGTTGCACATACTGCTCCTGAAATGGCTCAAACACTGCAGAGACCAGCTCAGTTCTCTGACCAGTGGGGCAGAAACACCTTCCCAGGACAATGGTGTTATTTAGACTGCAAGGTCCCTAAAGGAGAGAGAAGGTGGTTTTTTTCAAAGGTTTTGATACAGTTTTACCAGCCAAACTGGGGTCTCAACGAGATAGTTTTGTAGTAATAGGAAAACATATTAAATTCCACAGAATCCCCAAGGGAAGGAGAATATACAATAAAATGCCAACAATGTCTCCAAATGACAAAAGATAAGTGCCTCTGCCCACAGTGGTCAAGAGCACCCTGCTAAAACCAGCCAATAGTTGCAATTTCTGCTATAAATACAATGCCTCTAACAGAAGTATTATTTAGTATCTGAAGGTTAGACAGTACCAAAATCTGTTTATGAAGAACAGTTAATGCTCATGCACGCACGCAGTCATATACAAAATGTTTAGTCAAGCTCAGAAAAAGACAAATAGCCTCAATTATTTATAATTTTAAATTATCTTAAATCACATTAGCTCTCCAAAGTTACCTCTGTTTTTCATAATGTCTATGCACAAATGTTCCTTTAGCTCAATGGATGCTTTTATTACAGGGGAAACTGAACACTTGTAGCGTGGCTTCTCCGCTATGTTTCCAATTAGAGGCTAGGGGTGCCTTCATGTTGATAGCCGAGACTTCAGATTTCACAATTTAATTCACCAGCACAGAACACCATTAAAACCCTGGGCTTTTTTCTTTTTAAATTCCAGGTTGCAGGCTTTTCAGTCCTTGAAGGGTAGGTCTCTTTTTAAGCTAGAACAATGTCTGACTTGCACGATAAGCAAATGTCAGAATGGCAAGTCTACGGGAGATCGGACTACAATCCTGAACTATCTAGTGGTGTTTCTAGAGAATCTAACACTTTGAGAAAAGCATTAGAGTGCCCTTGGTTCTTCTCCTACTTAGCCATTGACTTGCTATATGATTTTTAAACCTTCCTGTGCTTTACCATTTGTCCTGTCCTCTTTGCTGAGCTCGATAGGGTTGTGATCCAGCGCCCTCAAAACCAAGCAAGCCTTTTTCGACTCTCTGCTAGTCAAATCCTTGGAAATCCTAGACATATATATTGCATTTGATTATCTGAATTATTATCATTAAATGAATATGAAGTAGAAGGAGAGAGTGACCCAGGCAGAAAAGAATGACTCAGAAAGGGAATGAGCCAGCAAGTGACCTGGAGAAAAGAAAGTATTTTGGCTTCCTTCCTCAGAATAGCTGTTGCTTTCATCAAATGACATTTCTTAAATTTTACTTGAAAGTTCTAAAAAAAGGCTGATGAACATTACAGTAGAAGCAAGCTTGGCTCTTGATAAAGAAACACTGTGACTTAGAGCCAAGGACTTTTATTTTTCATATGTGAATTATTTTTTGAACAGCATTTCCTAGCTCAATGTCACTGCACCACAGATAGATATGACAGCAGATAAGTGTATGAGATTTTAGATCAACAAGAGTGTTACTTTTACAATGAATAAATTTGTAGTCAGAGCTCAAAAGTGGTTTTATTTCTGCTGTGCATGGCAGATGAATTGCACATTTTTTTTATTAATACACTTTTCTTCTTAAAATGGAATGTAATTCAAATTTTCTCACACTGCAGCTGCAATTTGATGGTTGGATTTACTAACCATGTGGATTTACAGTAACAAACTCTTCAATTTTCATTCCCTCTCTAGCCTACCTTTCTTCCACCTTGATTTATTTCTGTTTCACAGCTGCGCCTACCAAATGATTCTTGCTCTCACTCCACACTTTTCCACCTCTTCCTGCTGCTGATCCAAACTAAAACACAAGTTTTCTGGGAATGTGAAATTAAAAAAGTCTCACAGAAAGAATACAATGTCCAGAACTGAAGGGTACACTTTACCAGGGGGTGGGGGAAACACCCCCTGAAGGCTAGAGGTTCAAATTTAGAAAAGCTAAAAAATTCTCAGCTTGGATTCCACCATCAGTAGTCACTACATCACATCAATAATTCTCCCAGAGCTTCTAAGGAATTCACCCCTCTCCAGTATTTACAGCACTAACCACTGTAAGCAGCAATTGCTGGACTTACATAAATGTAGCCCCAAATATTCCTCTCTCAAAATCGGCAGTGCTGCTGTTAAAACTGGCACCAGAAAACCTTAGTAGCACAAACACGATCCAAAATGCAAACCGATCCAAATAAATAATGAGAGCCAGATCGAAACAAAGCGGAGAACAAGCGAACGCTGAGGGCCAACAAAAGGAAATTAATAGGTGAAATGATGATGAAAACTGAGGGAGCCTGCTCTCAGCTCCTTCCCCTGTAAGATGCTCTCACAGCTGTGAAGGAAGCCTGGGCGCTGTGTCCCATCCAGCAAAGAGCTTCGCTTCCATGGTGTTACACAGGGATTCAAAAGGACAGAGCCCAGGAGGAAAGTGTAGTCCTGTGTTTATGTATTAATTACTGAAAAGTTACTTAACCTTGGGCCATATCCTAATGTAACGAGCTTGGGCATCCTTAAGCCTCTGGGAAAAGGAGCTGAAGGCAAAAATGGCTTGTCTTTACTGCCGAGCAGCCCAGCCCTGGGCTCTTCTTTATGGGTATTCCAGACACTGCCCATCAGAGGCTGTCTCTGACAGACCAGAAAAGTGTGCAGACTTCAATTACAGGGACACTGCACTTCCAGGGCAGCCCAGCTGCCAACCACGCAGAGATTTGCAGCGATAACAATTGCACTTAAAAGCCTCACTACACGTTTGAATGCATTTACACATTCTCCTTTTACTCTCTATTTATTATTAATGGCAACTCAGCTAATATCAAGACCCCAGTGTGTTTGGCACTAGAGGTGCACAGAAGGGCAGCAAATTCCTGCTCTGAGGAGTTTACAGTCTAATTATAAATGACAGCAAATGGAGGGCAAACATTATGAGCTGCTCTGCTTTTCATCAGGAAATTTAACTCAGGTAGCAATTTTTAAGCAGATAGAAACAATTCCACATTATATCATGTACCACAGGCTGGGTTGCAGACCTATCCTATTCAGTCTAATATACTGGGTAACAGTGGGCACTTCCAAGACAGATAACCAAGGTCACAGAAGATTCAGGGCTTTACAGACGGCCACCTGCATGGAGATTTTGCAGGAAGAAAATGGGAAGTTTAGTTTTGTTCAAGTAAGTCACACTCATGCTTACACATAAGCATGTCTTTAAATCCACATCTGTTCACCAAAGGACTTAATATGAATTAAGCCCAGAACATGCATCTGGCGGCATTTTGCGCTTCCTCAACTTTCAGGTGTCATTCCTAAGTCCACCATAAATTAGCTGCCTGTGTAACTTCTTATTAATCAGCTATGAGACGGTAAAAGTCACAGGTGACTGTTACAGATCTCTACAAAAAAAGGGATTTTGAGGCCACAGCTGATAAATTTTGTCTACCTGAGGACTATACTGGACCTTCACCAGGACACCATGGCCTTAACTGTTTTACACATGTTGAAACTTTGCACCTACCCTTGCTGTGTTAGCACAGTCTGCAGACCCCCACGAGAGGCACCAAGCTCTGTGCACCTGGGTATGAGCTGCACACTGCCATTTGAGGACCCCCTCAACAGCCATCATGAAGGAGAGCACTAGGGGCTGAGCTGAGGTAACCACAGTACATGGGGGAACAGCTTCCATGGAAAGCCCAAACATTAGGGAGTAGGCTAATACTGTACAGAGAAGCCCTGAGGCTGTAGCTTTAAGACTGGGTTTAAGTGAGCAAGGAGCCCTCTATCGCCTACAGCACAACTGAACCTTGTGTCCTAGGTGGCAAACACAGCTCTTCTCTCACTGGGGTGGCCTGAGCAGGATGTTTTTGCATTCAGCCCTCTTGGAGGCCATACCTCAGTACTGAAGAGCACCAGAGACCTACCAGCTGTGCTTTAGATATAAGAGATTAACGTCATGCTGAGACTTCATCTGCTGCATTTCCTACTGCTTTACAATAAGATTTGGACTCTGAACTCTGCAGGCTGTCCTGTAGGACTGGTGACTTGCTGAGCCCTTCCCAGGGCCCCAGGAGGACCTCTTGTGCAGAACCTCGTGCTCGCCTTTGTTCGCAAACAACCGACCCACGAGTGCAGGAGGTGCCAAGCACCACATGTTCCTCTGAAGCCAACTCATACCACAGGGGACTCACCACCCCCCCAGGACAAGAACCTAATTTGTTAATGTGAGGTACAGAATGACAGGCACCACTTCCCAGATTTGACAAAAAATGGGCATGTAAAGTTCAGACTCCCACAAGCACATGCAGCTGTTTTAGGAAGCCAGAAGTACCTACCAAGCTACTGATTACCAGCCACATCCATGTGGAAGAAGGGTTATTTATTGCACCACATCAGCTAAGAGTCCTGGGCTTAAAAATCATTTTGTTCCCACTAGCAAATTCACAAACAACTCACAGAACAGGAGCAAAGGTCTTTATGGCTCCCACATTTCCAAGGCCTCTCTGGGCTACCTTTGTCCGCTTTCCACAGTGAAGACACCTGAGGCTCCTCTGACCCTTCCCCATGCAGTGAGATCCCCTCCAAATCACAAGCTGCCAGAAGAAATCTCTCTCCCCAGGAAAAGTACAGCTACAACACATCTATGGCAGCTAAGCACACCGCAGGAACCAAATTATTTCTGGTTATCATTCTCTATTCTCAAACAGACAGAGGTTCACACAGGAAGATCTGCAGGTCTCTCCAGGAGTCCTAACTTCCCACACTGCAGATGCAGGCAGAGAGGAGTTTGGTGTTCACGCAGGCTGAAGCACTGCAGCTTCCTGGGCTCAGCTCTCTGCGTGCATGGAGGGTTGGCTCTCACACTCAGGCTTGCTGTTGTGGATTCCAATGGGGGAGCCGAGCTATTGTTCTAAAGTAATAGTAAAAATACGGGATACATTTCACAAAAAGGGTCTGAAAACCATTTTGCTACTGAAAAAAATAAAAAATTTACTTAGGGCAGAATTGGACAATTAATCTTCTCGAATTTGGTGTAGTCAAAAATAGCCTCTGTGTCTTATAGAGATTCTGCAACCTTCTTTATGCCACGGCCACAAAAAATGACAACTCAGGGAAAAACACATTGTATTTCAGACTTCTCCTTCCTAAAAAGCAATGTTCTTAACCCCAGCCAGACTCATAAGAGTGATATACAGGGAACGAAGAAACCCTGAATATCTCTGAGTATCCTGATGATTCTCCTTCACAGAAACCACCACGGATCAGCTAAAAAAGAAATCTGAGGAGGAGGTACCTGCATGTCCAGATTACACTCCTTCCTATATACTGTGAAGAGAAAAAAACATTTACACCCTTGGAAGACAGCATAATAATTTGAATTATAGGTCCCTCCTCCCAGGCAGCATCAGGGTTAGACAACTGATGGAGAAAGCAGAAGACCTGAGAAAGGCTTGAAATTTACTATAGTAAATTTATAGTATATTTTGAAAAAATCCTCAAGCCATCTCTTAATCTTCTAAGTCTTCCTTCCAATGATTTCAGATAGTCTAGCAGGATTAGAAAGAGGGCAATGAGTACATGGGTGCTGGTGACTCCAAATTTGGCTGCCCAGCACATCAGTACCAGAAACAGGGTAAAATCTGAGAGGCAAAGAGGGTGCTTTCTGACTCCCACACTGTAGCTACGAACTAGATTGTCTGGGGAGGCTCCTGCCTCTGCTGTGAGACACAGAGCAGCTCCTGCCAGTCCAGTTCATCACCAGGGCTGATCCAGAGGCAGTGTAACTTCACTCCAGCAGCTGTGAGCTCAGAGGGACTTCTCACCGAAGCCATAAAGCAAAGCTGCACGGCAGGACTTGGTGATGCAGAATAAGGAAGCCACAAGTGGTTTCTTGTTGCCCTGCACCCTCCACTACATCAGTGAGGAGCTGGCAAAAAAACTTCCCCTCTGGCTTTCTCAGGTTTTCAGCACACTCCAAGTAGGGGAAGGGCACCTTGGCTTGCAGTAGCACACTCTCTTCTCACTCAGGTAATGAAGCTGCTAAAGGACTACGAGTCAGGACTAACAGCATCAACAGCACAAGAATCTGAACCTGATATGCCTCTCACTAGGCACTGTGGGCCAGGGAGAGTCGATCCTTAGCGATTCCTACCAGTTTCAGTGTGAATTCTACAGCTGACCTGACACTTCTGAAAAGCATCCCAAGACAGACACAATACCCCCTAAGAATGGCCTTAGTATCAGCGACCCCACACCCCCACCTAAGCTGGGACATGGCTATCGAGGCACACAGCACTGGCAACACACAAAGCTTTTCCTTAATATGTGGCCTGATTTCACAGGAATATTAAGGAACAAAGGAAAAACAAATACATACAGACGTTCACGCACAGCTGGAAAATATGAGCTTAATCTTGCAAAGTGAAGAAAGTGTCAGATCTTGTCAGTGACTCCATAGTCACAGTGGAGCACAGAATGTTTAATTTCTACATCCTATTCCAACGAAGTTGCTCTGATTTTCAGGGAGTTTGGCTTTTACAATTGGACGAACACGATTATGAATGATTTGCATGAGGGACTTTCCCAGGCAAGCTTTATAAGCTCACTAAGGCTTCTCAAATCGTGTCAGTCTTTTCTGTCTCACAGTAAAACTTTCAGATTTCTTTCCCAGGGCCTTGGAACTGCGCACACAGTTTTCACTATTAAGTGAAAACCATTTTCTACAGAACAAATATGCCAGAATCAGAGTATCTGGTTCCCTGTATCTTCTTTTTCAACTTTCTAGAGTCTTTTTCTCACCATTTTAATGTCGTAAGTTCTGCAAACAACAATTCTTTGGGCAGAAATTAGGAAATGTTCTTTCCAGGCATTTAGCACTGAATCTTTATCTGTGTCTATGAGCCCACTGAGAGTTCCACATAAATTCCAATTGCTTTTCCACTCCATTCTTTTTTCCATTCTTGAGGATGGCTGTTGCATAAAGGACTCTGTAGGATTCTATTTTATTTTTTTTCATTGTTATTTTTCTTCTTTTTCTGCTATATAAATTATCTATTTCTATTTGGTACTCTTTTCCTTTCAGTGATTTACCTTCCTGGGAAGAAGGGTGAAGGAAAAAGCAAGTTTCAAATATGCAAGTAAACACCTAGATAAGTGCAGAAATAGTCCAGTAACTACACACCGTGAGATGGAAATCAGAAATAAAAAGGACATTATGCAGATAATAGAAACTGTCGCTTGTTAGACACATCAGGAGGCTGCTGTGACCTCAGACCTGTGGTCACAGAAGCCAAAATCAGTTAAAACCTACAGAGAACATTGCAGATTGTATTTAAGATTTGCACTGAGATCTCTGCATTAGAAACTCTACTATTATTTTAATTCTTGATTGATGTTTGAATGTTTAACTTAATTTTGGCTTTTGGTTCGCTTTTTTTTTTTAAATGAACACTAACTAATGGTTTCATTGCAGTCTTAAGGATGGCTTTGTTTCATGTGCAAAGCAAACATTTAGGGAAGGGTGAGATTAAAGCCAAACAAGTAAATGTTTTACAGAGATACAGTACAACAAAGCAACTAGTTAGATAAATGCTGAAAATCTAACCCGTGTGCATAGATGCCCCTTTTCTCTCCCCCCCCAGCTTCTTTTTTTGTCTTCTATTCTTTTGCTTGAAAATTTATTCAAAACCACAAAGAAATATACTGGGAGCAGAGCAATTTTTTTCAGTCCCAAAACAAGTTCTGGTGCCCAGGTTTTCAGGAGGGTGTTGCCAGCAGCGAGCAGCCTAAACAAAGTTTACTGAAACTGCCTTCAGCAAGTATGGCAGAGTGTAAAAAGGGAGTAAGGGGAAAAATCTGTCTTAGACTCTTGGCAACTGCTGGAACAGCAGAGCGTACTTTTACTTCAAGTGTTTACCCAATAATTCACCAGGAAGTAAATAGAAATTATGACCTCTCAAATGGCCATTTATGCCCAGACATCAAACTATCAGAGGGGGAGGGGAGATTTCTAACCCGCTCCATAGAGGAAGAAGTACACGTCGTTCGAGGGGCAAATCCACAGAGCCAAAAAAAACCGCGGAGAGGTGCAGCAAAGCCCGACTCTTCTCCATCTGTTTCGTTCTTCCCCAGGAGCAGGGGACGTTCTGCCAGCGCGGCACATCCCACAGCACAGGGTGCACCTCCGGAGCCTGGCTCTGGAGCCCGGGGAGGGGGCGAGGGGCTGGCAGGGCTGTGCGGCGGGAGCGCTCCCGGCTGCGGGCGGGGGTTGAGCCCGAGCCAGGTACCAACCCGAGCCCAGCCATCTGTGCGGGGAAGATACGCCCATTGTACGGGAGCAGCGACCCAGGCGTGATCCTTCCCTGTAGGAAAACTACCGTCAACATAAAAGGCTGGGTTTTCTGCTAAACAGGGAAAGTAATCATCGGGAGCGAAGCCCTACAAAGCTATTTGCTGCGCTGTTTTAAAGCTAAGGGGTTTTCCTCTGTCCTCAAAAAAAAAGTTTCCAAAAATTAAAAAAAAATCCTCACTGTTACTATCTGTAAATGATAGTTTATGGAGAAGAGAGAAAACACAGGACAGGCAGTAAATCAGCTTACTAACTGATCCAGAGTCCATTACCAAATGTTTTTTATTACATGTATGGCTTCACTAATTTCTGCAGCGCGTTGTAGGCTATTTCTGGAAGCTTTAAAAATGCATGATGCTTCTGCATTTTAATGCTTAACAGTATGGTTATTTCAGTTTATTAAACAAGAAAAAAGAGAGAATCTGCTTGACTGCAATTGGCTTTCATGTCACAAAAGGACTAAGCCAGTGCAAAAGCAGCCAAGCAGGAACCCTATTTAAGTTCAGCATGAAGAAAACCTTTCCAACCTCTTACACCAATTAGGATAATCTGGGTCTTTTGATGTTAAAATCCCCAAGAATCATATGGAAATCATAAAAAGTGCAGTATTTAAAACAGATTCAGAGTGCAGATAAAAATCATTTTTCCTTCTTAACATTTCCACCAGAGCTGGGGGCACCATCAGCTAACAAATTCTTCATAAAGCCTATGTCCCTTGTACTGCAGTGTTTGCTCAGGGAAAGAAAGGGATGATGAGGGAGGCCGTCCCTAAAAGTAGCCACTCATAAAACAACAGAGCACCTGGGAGGCTGAGCTGGGATGCAGCTGCAGCTGGGCCAGGCAGGCATCAGGGTGAGCAGCAAGGCCATCCCCAGGCCCTGGATGCAAGCTGCTCCCAACCAGGGGAAAGGAGACCCAGCAAGGACACAACATGATCCAGAGGCCAGCTTCTGAAACCTCAGCCCTCGGATACTTTGGTGGGCTTTGTACAGCCTTCCCTAAATGAATGGCATCCTTCGTGACCATGACCAGAAGCTGCAGGCATTGAAATAACACGCCTGAATCTGTGCAATGAGTTATCATTAGGTGAAAAGTACTTTAGCCTCACATTGCTTCTTTATATTGGACTATTCCTGAGGCCTCCAAATTTCTCCAAGTGTCCTGCTTCCAAGGAAACTCAGGACAAGAATTCTGTTTGCCTTGACAATTCAAGAAAAATGACCATGGGCAGGAAAACGAGGGATGTTTTGCTGGATGCAGTATTGCAGAGCTGGAGGGATGTTTCATTTTCTTTAAATAGAATTCTGATCAACGTATTTTGCTGTGAAACCTGACACAATAACAAACCTTTGTCAAAGTCATATACATATAGAGAAGGAGAGAGAGACAGACAGACAGAGAAGGCAGTTTGACAACAGTCTCCCAGAGACCATAACATAATATTTTCTGTAATGAGGATAAACATACTTTCTCATGCAATAGGAAGCATCAGTACAGCCTCCCCAAGGAGCTAGTTACATACTACTACTACTACATGCGTGTAAGATGTTGTACAAAGCAGTTCCCTAGAGGCAAGGGGATGAGGAGGTGACAAGACTGGGGCAGGAGTGGGGACACACACAACTCAAGAACCTTACACTGGCATTCGAATAAACTGAAAAGTAAGCAAAACTGTTCGTGTTTATACAAGCAACTTGACTGTACTCTAAGAGAGGACAAGGGTATGAAACTATGTCCTTATAAAGTAATGCTCATCTTTTACTTATCTAACAAAAAGAAACACAGGAGAGGGTCAGAGGCTGCTGAAGGAAAAATACCCAAGTGTTAAGGCCAGAGAAATGGAAAACAAAGTTTAACAAAGACAGGCGTATTTGCATATACAGCATACAAAAAAAAAAAAATCTTAAACACAGCTTATTTTTCTATAAAAACAAACATGGAATATTGTTGTCAGTGGCATGCAAACCTCTGTGAGAAACTGATATTTAAACTGTCAATTTGACAACCAATGAAAATAATAGTAAAAACAAGATTAGCATTACAGCATCACATTTCTACAAAAAGAAAATCAGTAGTAATGTTAAATATGAGAGTCAAATCAGTCTGCTGAATAATCATCCCAATTTTCAGTTATGTGTTAGGAAATTCTCATACAGATTGTGAATTTCCTTTTACGTCCCAGAGTAATACCAGAACTGTCATTAATATTAATTACAACTTCCATAATTTCACAATTGCTTGCTATTCCTAGTATTTGTAGGAAACAAGCCGTGCAGTTCCTGACACAAATATTATTCCTTATTAGTTTTGCAGCTGAATAATATTCAGCCTGTAATAGAATCCTCCTAGGACTGAAAAGTACTCTTGTGCACACGGATACAGGCACAAAAACAACAACTGAAAGCTAAAAGCAAACTTGCCGAGAACTTCTGGGTCAGCTTTTGACATCACCCATAGGAATGAAATCAGACACCGACCAATCCGGCACCATGAGCCTGGCAGTACAAAATAAACAAAAGCTGGGCCCAGGGCTCCACAATGAGGAAGGGAAGTGGAAGAGACTATTGTTCCGAAAGCTTTTAAATGATGTTGCTTTATTTATTTCTTTTGACAATGCCTGAACTGAATCTTTAAAAAGGGAAAGGACCCTCTCCCCCTTCTCTGCCCTCCTCCCAGGATCTGTTAAAACAGAGTGTGGTGGGGGTTTCTCTTCCCTGTTGCTATTTGTTCTCTTTAACAATGTTCTGCGAGTCCCGTAAAGCGAACGGCACTATCCCGGCGCGGCGTGTGGGAAGGCAGCGTCCTTCCCAGCATCTCCACAGAGGCTCAGCTCCGACACTTTGGTGCCAGATTTTCTGAAAAGCTGGGCAGGCTGGGTGCTAAGCTCTTTTCAAAATCTGACCCTTATTTAGGTGCCTTCCAGGAAGCTGAGGTCTTTAGAAATCTGGCAAGGAGCACAGATACCGAGCATTTCGGGAAGCTGGGGCAGGCAAGAACTGTGTGATGAAACCACCTATCTGGGTGTTCCCCCAGAAGAAAAGTGCCAAAAAAAAAAAAAGACTCTTTTGGTCTCTCTTTGCTCTGTGCGTGGCTGAACCTGCCCAAGCTGAAACCCCTGCATGAGACTGTAGGTAATTATTCACACGAGTGGGCCAGGGAGGACAATGCCCTGCGCAGCGTCACAGCGCGGATAGTGCACAGCCGATGATTCGCTCCTTGGACACTCTAACCTGTCACTGAACTCAAAAAGATTTAGGATTAGGCCCAGAGTTCACTAAAAGCACACATGGTGTGTTTTTTTCAAAGCTCAGCTCAGCTGAACAAAGCTAGCTGAATGACTTCAATCCTCTCAGTGCTTCCCTAAGGAAAAAAAAAAGGCAACATATGTCTGTAGTTTGGACTGGACCTGTTGCCCCTTTCCCATTTCTAACCACGCTGCATAGGCAAGTGTACAGGGACAAGTAAAAGCATTCCAGAGGTAAAAGATAAGCACAGATCCTGCAGTTGAACAGGTAAAGAATATCATTCTTACATCTTTAATAAAATAGACCTTTTTCTACTCTTGCCAAGAAAATTAGTCCTAAGGTGCACACAAATAATTACATATTGTGGAAAGGTAAATTATTACAAATGCCATAGAATTCAAGCAGCCCCAAGTCTGGGCCAGATTTTCAAATGTTTTGCAGATGTTTATGGTTTGCTGCAAAACTTTTGTCAAGTTACCCACACAACACAGCATTTACTGAAGGATTTTGGCACATGGTAATTCATTTTCTTTGTGCAGGTGTTGCATTCCAGAAATATTTTGTCTTCTTATAGAAGACTGCTGGAATTTTACTTTAAAAAAAAAATCATCATGAAAGAAACCAGATCCTCTCATCTGGGAGAAAAAGCACACCCCAAAAAACAGTTCATTTGCCTTTTCTTTCTTTTCAGGTAAAAGAAAATAGTAAAAATAGTAAAAATCTATTAAAAATATGTTACAGATGTCTGGTATTTCTGCAAAACTCACAGACTGGGAAAGCACAGCCCACTACAGGGTGAAGCCCTAAGTTGCCTCTGATGGAGATATTGGGGTATCCAGTCCCAAGGTAGAGTTTCAGCGGTTAATTTTACTTACTGGAAGCTCAGAGGTGGTGGGACTACTAA
Organism: Lophotriccus pileatus; assembly: GCA_035583135.1. Taxonomy (NCBI): domain Eukaryota; kingdom Metazoa; phylum Chordata; class Aves; order Passeriformes; family Tyrannidae; genus Lophotriccus; species Lophotriccus pileatus. The sequence goes on along the minus strand of JAWWES010000168.1, from coordinate 5,260,176 downwards.
GGCTTGCAACCCTTTGACTGCAGTGGAGAGTCACGAAGGAGACTTTGCCCAAGAAGCCCCAGGCAGAGCCACGATGGGGACCTTGCAGGGCCGGTGTGGGCAGCATCAGCATCCCCACGTGCATCCCTCACCGTCCCCCTCGGCCTCACCACAAAGGCACCACGTGCACCCTCAAGGCTCCCTTTTGTCCTGAGCTTTTATTCCACACTGCGTGGGGCAGGAAGCAAAACACAAAACGGGGCTGGTTGTGCAGCACTTTGGACCTTTCCCTTGACTGAAAGGCTGCCTGGAGGCAAAGCGAAACGAAACCCTTGGGATTTAACAACTTTCCCTTTTAAGCATATGGAAATTAAACATTAAGCCTAAAAATTTTTCCAGGAGCAGATATGAATCCAGATATAATATCACTTTGTAGATATGGAAAAATACAACCAGCTATCTTCAACTTCCTAGACATGCAAGCCACTAAGTTTTCCTTCAGGGTAGGAAAGCAGAGATGAAAATGCCAAAGGACTGTTAACCTTTAGAGACACATTTTAAGAGATAACATGACTGAACTTAGATAAATCAGAATTAAATTCAATCAACCTCCCACTCCCTAGCTACACTATCAGAGGAGAAAAAATCTACAATTAAGAAAGAAACAGAAGGAAATTCAGACATCTTAAACTGAGCAAGTTTCCATCTCTGCTGTGCAACTTCCTTGATGATACTAAATATTGCAATTCCCAAGTGAAGTATTACAGACTTGCTGTCTTAGTCCTTTTATGAGTAATCATAAGGGAAGGAAACATTTAAATAATGTTTGGAGTGCATACTATCTATGTTTGGCTGTTGTGCTCTCATTTAGAGCAAAATGAATCTAAGTTTACAATTTAAATACTTGACAACAAATCCTTAAATCGCCCTTCTCATTCTGTGAATGGAGCTGTTAATGCTCATGTGGCAGCTATGACCCATGTGCTCCAATATAGCAGCTAGGAATATATAATCCTTTAATCTTTTGTTCTGTGACTCCACCCACAACTCCCTGGCACTAATTTAAGAATACAGACCACGATGTTTCTAATGAGCAAAGCATTAGAGGAAGACAGACTGTCACAGCCAGTGATCTGTTGCCAAAAGTGCTGCCATGAAAGTAGGTGTGAAGGTACCTACAGCAGGAGTCTTAACTTCCCAGTTACAGATGAGGAGTGCTCCAGCATGAATGTAAAAGCTTATATCAGAAGAAGTTTAAATGCACATTACTAAAACACAAACCCTTCTATCGAGTGCATCTTTTGTCTTTCCAAATAAAACCATTAAGTTATGGTAACGTATTTTATCTTATTCTAAATTTGTTTTTAAAAAAGTTCACATGATTTTATATGCGTGTCACTGTTCAATCTGCTAACGTTTCTGGAGAAAGCTAACCATTGAAGGGATAGCTTTCACTGCCTAGGCATCTAAATCAGTTTGTTAAAGCTTTACCCAGGGTTTTTTTCCCAACATTATTTTTTTCTGCAAGTTTCAGCAACAGTTTTCTTCATTTTCAGCTAGTTCAGCTTATAATTATAATGTTCATTGTAAGTTGGGAAAACAATTAGGGATTGAGAAAGCAGAAAAGTTTTTTTTCCTCTTTGCATTCATGAATAAAATTCAGATGTGCAGTGATAGCCTACTTGGCTCACAAATTTTGAAGTACTTGGTGTCCAGAACTAATCAGCACTATGCACTAGCTGTAGATATTAGCCGTGTCTAACAGATCAGTTTTAAAAGTACAACATGTTCCAATATAATTTTTTTCCTTGTATGCAAGATCAAACACAGTTAAACTACTGAAGCAGTCCTTGAAACATCACTTTTGTGTATTTTAATTTAATTCAAACTACAGTATTTCACTACACATGAATCACATGAGATTAAAAGATCTATTATTTCTAACAAGAAATGTGATTCACTATTTTCTGGCAAAAGTAGAATGTAAAAATGTAGAACATGAGTAAATGTAGGTATGCAGTACACGTGTATTTAGAGAAACCCAACTGTGTACACCAAACAGCTCTGGTTAGCAAATTATATTGACCAATAAAACTGAGCCTTTGTTTAGGAAAGTAACTGGAAAGCAAAAATGCAAAACAAGATTACACTTAATTATTTAAATCAAAGTGCTCTGCTTGTTGATTTAAATTGTGATTAAAATCAGGGATTTAAATTAATCCACTCTGGATTGCATAAACACCACCTTAATAAGAGGGAGCAGCAGCTTCATCACCCAAGAAGTCATTCAGGAAGAGCACTGTGATGGAGCGCAAAGGAGGACTGAGGAGGTTCATTACTGGACATTGTTCTGCTGCCCAAACTCTCTCTCTTTCTCCCACAGAGAGGGAAAGCAAATGCATGAGTGGGAGGAAGTGTTTACAGGAGTGTGGACGCATAAAAACATGCACAGGTATGATGAGGTAAAATAATGATGACAATTTTTCATTAAAAGCAGGATTTCTCTCCTCACACATAACAGAGCAATTACTCATGCATTCTTACGTGTTCTACTCCCAAGGTCCCTAGGATAGCCCATGTTCATGCTTCTCCTCCATTAGCAGGAACATGAATCATACTCCCTGTTTACCTGATACTGACATTTAATTAGTGTGTCATTTAAACTGAAAGCAATACTAACTATCATACTGAAAATGATTTAGCTCTGCACTCAGATACACCCAACTCTTGTTCCAGCTTCTACCAAATATTTCAATTGTTTTTGACTCAGTATTTCTTCCTAGATAGCAGGGAGGAGAACAGCACAAACGAGACAGTGCAGCATACTATCGAAGGAGATCTACTCCAACTTAACTAAAAGTCCAGTGCATTGCCAAGGTGGTCAAAATACCAGTATAATGACCATGGAGCATAAACTAAGCTACTTGACAATGCATCCTACAGCCCATTTACTCCAAGACTGCTTTAACATCTTGTATGAGAACATCCTCTCAAATAATATGATTTAGTTTTCAGCAGAGGTCCAATTACAACTAAATGAAAGCAGGTAAGCCTTTCTTCCTAGCTTTCTTCTAGCTGCTTTGCAGCTAGATTTTGAAGGACAAACTACTCTGGTTGAGTTAACTTCTAACAGGAACTACTTTTCTTCTTTGATTTTACAAGAAAGTGTTTTACAATCCAGAGAGGATGAGTCATCAGAAAATCCTTGTCCGGTTGCCAAAAACCTGCCCCTCTTCATTACGAACATAAAGATAAAAGCTCTTACGGTACATTAGCTGGCATACGCCTACACAGACAGTACAAATAAATTAATTGTGCCTAGCCTCAAACATCCAAAGAGGTGTAGCAGGAGCTCAGTCCATCTTGTTTCATTAACAAATTAAACTGTAATAGAGCATCAACAGTTCTCTTACGTACATATGCTTGGCTGTTGTACAGAACAGTTTTGCAGGTATCACGCTTCCTTGCATACATATGTCATAATTCTTTGGATATTTACATTAGTTTGTATGCACTACATAAACACCAACAAAAACTGTACATGCTGGAAAAAAATTGGAAAAGTTGGAGTGAGTATGTAGGATGTTGGCCATCCTACAAAACTATTCAGAAACTGTGTAGGATTTTGGAACCCAAGACTGAGGTAGTGGTGTTTACTAAGAAGAGAATTTTGGGTCTGACTCTATTCCACACATGCAAAATGTACAAATTGTCTTGCATCTGGCAAGAAAGGCAAGCGTATTTGGAGAGGTGAGTGGACTGTGTCCACTCTGCTATATTCAGGTTCATTTGAAAACTGCACTATCTGCAAACATTAAGGTTATTTCTTAAAAATGTACACAGGCTTATTTTACAACTTGGCCAATGGGAATATAGATCAAAAGGAAAGTCACTGTGTAAAGTACTGTACATGGACCAGGGGCCAGAATAACTGGAAATAATCAACATTTACCATCAAACTCCTTCTACAGATGAACTGTTTTCCTTCTGGAATGCTCACAATCTTTAGCATGAGAAAGTTATACACAACCAACTTGAAAAACAAGTTTAACTCTACTTAGCCACAAGCTAAGATTACACCCTCAAACACACCTTTCTAAGATTTCTTATGACAGGTTTGTTTGTGCAATCCAGTTAAGGGCAATTTGTTAAAATTGCTCTGTGATTTTCTTTATCCTTTAACTGCATAATTTAAGCGACCTGCATTTTATAAGTTCAAAGAATTTTTTTCTGTAATCATGTATTTGTTTTTGCCTCCTGAAAATCGAAAAGCTGGAGAAAGAATACAGAAAAAAGAACAGATGAGAGAGACTGAGCTCAATCTATCATAGAAAGCAACTTCCTAATTAATGAGAACACAGTGAGTTAACATAAAACATAAGTGTTCAAAAATACCTGCAGTGTATGTTACTGCTACTCTACTTCTTTGGCCTCTCACCCCAGGGCTGGGAAAAAACAGAAAGGCAAGGCAAAGAACTGCTGGTAGCCAAAGGCCGGTAGCTCCCACCTGTCCAAAGCCTCAGCAATCCCTGTACAGAGAATTTTGCCACCTGTGTTTTGGATAGGCAGTTGTTTAGGTCCCACCCGGGGTGCAGCAGGGCATCGCTATGTCTAAGCTTCCTTCCAGCTTCATCCCTCCTTGACTTCCACTTGGTATCTTCAACCAGAGGCAGCATTTTTCTTCTCTTCCTACCTCAGGAAAGCACACTGCTGCTATCATCTGATGTTAGTAGCTGTCCCATGGTGTTACACCTGCGGACACAGCCTCAGTGGGCTCCCGAACAAGCTCCAAACTACGTTCACAGAGGCCAGTGTTTTTCCTGAAGTGTGACCCAAGGCACAGACGCGCACCTCAGAGCAGACTGTGGCGCGCTACTCCCACTGCACATGTACTTTGTTTTTTTCCAGAGATCAGTTTTGACAGGCACTGAGGCCAGTGCAGACATACTGGCCCAGACTCATGACATCACCTGATTAATAAATCCAAGGAAGGTTTGGCAGCTCTGGCTACGGGCAGCCAGCCCGCGGGAGAACGGCAGCCACGCATCAGATAATGCAATGCTAACTCACTGCTCTGTGCACTGCTTCGATCAATAAACAACTTTCTCATGAGCCCACTGTGCAAAGAACACCATCCATTCCTACAGGCACTTCTGCAAGCCCCAAGGGCCCCACTGAAGAAAAGACCAAACCCTGCTGGCCACCATGGAGGTGCTGGAGCTCCTGCTCCTGCCCCCCAGCCAGCGGGATACGCAGGGTGCCAAGGACATTATCCTCATGGTAGCAATGGCAGTACCACGACAAGGAGGTGATAAAGAGCCCTGGAACAGAGGCCTGAACACACGGGAGCCTCCCTGAGCCCCTCCATCCCACCAGAGCACAGCCAGGCTCGTGGCCCTCAAAACTGAGGTCACTATATGTCCCTTTTCCCCCCCCCCCTTCCTTTACAAACAGCGCCTCATTACTGCAGAATGATGGGAGTGCTTAATTAGTGCTATGGGTTAATCACTCTGCCCAAAGAGTTTCCCTCTCTTTCATGAATAAAGGAAGCCAACCCAGCTTCCCGTTATCCAGCTACCAGCATCAGCTCTAATAAAGCACCATCTTCGGCCAAAGTCAACCACAGCCATCACACAGATACGTAATGTCTGATGTATAACTGTAGATATCCTCTCTTTTATGGGGTTAATACTTGCCCTTGGGGATAATTGTGCAGGACTTTAGATGAGAGATTTCCATAAAAGGCAGTAAGAGTCACCCAGCTCAAACCACACATAACTCAAGCTAGTTTACCCCTTTGCATTATTTAAATGTCTCTCTTTAATGTGAATGCATCAATTTAAAGGCACGGGGCTGCCAGTGCTCTGGGCAGGCAGTTCTTCTCTGGTGACAAAATGTGTCTCTTCAGTATTTAAATCTGCATGCATTTCAAAAACATGCCTATTCCTAGGTCTCCTGGTTGTCAGGAAACAAAGGCATCATAAGGCTGCCATTCCCACTGTTGCCAGGGGTCAGATTTACTTCTCCCCTGTACCTGGGTGCCAGGCAGGTGGGGGGTTGAGCCTGATCTTTGACCTGATGCAGATATTAAAATCCAACTTGCTGGCATTTCAAACCCATTGATGCTGGCAATTCTCCTGATTCTGGATGAGCACCTGACCACTTTGTGACTGGACCCAGAGAAAGAAACATTGGCGCCCATGACCCTTCCACTCAGCTTCCCTGTTGCTGGCCCTGGCTCATGCTGTCCTTGCGAGCGCTTCTGCTGAACCAAAATTTACACCAGTACGTGCAGGTAACTGGAGCCTTTTTCAAATCACAGCTTGGCCTTCCATTTTAAGATTACAATTTTTTTTCCCCCAGGTTTATATTTGTACAAAGAACACCGCAAGGTTCAAGTTACAGCAATTAATGAAATTTAACTACATTAATAGGGAGAGAGTCTTTTTAAGAGCAATTTTGGTTTTAAAGTTAAAAAAAAATGCAGTAATAAGAGTGAGGTAGAAATATTTTCATTTGATTGCTTGTTTCTTTCTCTGGCTACATGTATGAACTTGTTTCCTGGTCAAGGGGAATTTCTGCGGGTAGGAAAAAATAATTCTGCCATCCACTCAGTCCTTGAGTGCCTTGTTTTTACAAGGCAGAAAGGTTCTGACAGTCAGGTTACCTAGGAGCGAAAGTTATGTCTCATAATCCGCAATTCTGCTGCCCGTTACACACCATCTGGTGACAGAGTCGAAGATAATCTGATTTTTGCCTTTTAAAAACACCACATAGCTGTATCATATGGTGCGTGCAATATGATAAATGACTCATTTAAATATGCTGTTTCCGCACGGCCACTCTCTGTTAACCCAAAAGCAGCTTTGAGCAGGGTTCTTCTTTGATTGTTATTTCAAATGTCTGAGTCCCTAGCTGAGGTTTTTGACCATTTACAGTTACACCTAAAATTGTATGATTAAACAGCTAATATCTAACCAACCTTTAGGAAGCTGTTATTGGAATCCCAAGTTTTGCATCTACAATGGAACAAATATCATGACAAAGCTGTGCCGTGTCCCAAAAGCAGCAGTGTCTTATTGCAGTGTCTTTACTAGGAAGAGTCTGATACAATTCTAGACAACTCATTCAGTATGATGCAGGAGTTCTCAAGTATTTCAAGTAGATTCTGGGAGTCTACCCCGAAATAGCTCCTTGCAAGGTAAAAGTCCATCAATACATCTGCGCGTTTGCAGCAGGTTTGCTTTTGTCACTTTATTTTCAGTCTCCAAAATAGTTGGTGAGCTGCCAAAAGTCGAATCCTCACAAAATAAATCAAAAAAAGAGAATCAATCACGCTGGGCAAAAGAAAGCTCTTACACAACTAACCCGGTGGAGGGAAATAGGCTGTTTGCTGTTGCTCAACTCCTCCGCCAAACTATTTTAGTGGCCTTTACATTCTCCCAGGCCAAGCCTTCAAACAACAACCTCATCCCCTTCTGATGCACAAGACACACCCAAAACATTTTCAGGAGGGGTGGAAAGTAGTAAAAGAAGATTTCTGTGATTTGTAGTCAGGTTCTTCTGGGAAGATTACATATTTCTAGGAGACTATAATGTACACACACATCTGTGCCTCTGATACAATCACATAATCGCCATTCAGATCTAGATAGCTATTTTTCCATGCAGATTTTTATTACTTTCTCTTCCCGGAATAATCAACCACTTTCGGGAGTTTTTTTAACTTAAGAGAAGACTTAACTTTTACCTGACCCTTCAATTACAATTCGGAATAACTCCCATTTTTCTTTCAGGCCAGCTTTACATCAGTCTATCAGGCTGCTGTGTCCTTTTGCACTGGTAGGTTTTGTTCCCACCAGAGCCTCTGGGCAAGCCAAAGCCAAAGCACATTCCTACAACCATCTCTCATTTAGTGATACATCTGCATCACTCACCAGAAGTTTCCACAGTCTCAGGCTTCATCTGGAGTGAGGAAGGCAGTAATGCTCTAATGAAAGACAGTTTCTCACAGAGCTTCATGCTGGGTGATGGCTCACCAGCAGCCCAGATGCTGGGATGCCAGACCACGCACCACGGGGAGGCAGGGAACATTCCTGAAACCTGGCAGGAGCGGAGATGGCACACGAGCTCCAGGTGTAAGGTCACAGGTGTTCCATTATGCTGCTCCTCTCTCACACACACCTGCAGAGCCCTAAAAGCACCAGACCTCATCCATAAAGCATGGCAAGTTTGCCCCATTTCCTCTGCCCTCTAAATCCCATCACCCCATCCGTGTTCCCTCTGACCAGGCTGTTCAGCTGCCTGTGCCTCTCAGGTATACTCTGCTACTAGACAGGATTTGGATAAAGCATTTAAGTGTCTGGCAAGCATTTTCTTCAATGAAGACATGCTATGAACTAGGCAATCATATTTTCAACTGTGCTGCCTGCCAGAAAAGTGCACAAACTTCCAATAGCAAAGAAATGAGGTCATTTTGGTCAACTGCCAAAATCAGCACATTTCCTCTTTTGGTTCTGGATGCTGCACCTCCACACTCCTCGATGTGCAACAAGTTGTGAGAGGGAGGTGCAGTCCCTCAGAAAAGAAAAGAAAAAGTAAACTGGTGGATATTATTAAAAAAAAGAAAAAAGTGAGGGAAGGAAAAGGGGGAAAAAAAAAAAAATCATGAAACGTCCTGATGTCCCACAACCTGCTCCTAAAGATCTATTTAACTGGAGTCCAGCATAACCTCCCTAAGAAGATGTCAATACCTTATCTTGATGTTAAAGAAACGTAAAGTCTCATCCTGTTGAAGAATTCAAAAGGCTTACATGAGGGCTCCAGCTTTTGGTTAGAAGGCTGGACTAGAATTTAGTAGATCAGGATTAAACCCCAATCTTGCCACAATTTCCTGTGATGTTTGAGCAAGATTCCTAAATTCCCTTGCCTAAACCCTATCTTGTGCCTGTGATGTGCATTTAAAAACTAAGTCTTCCTGAGCTGAGAGTATGTCTTTAAAATAGAGCAGAGTCTGGAACAGTGGATTTTGGATGCTCATTTGGGCCTCTTAATGCTAATGCAGCACAAACCAAAACGACAGTAGTAGCAATAATAATAATAATTATCTCTCAGTCTTTATTTTCAAGGTAGTGTCTGCCAAAAATGTTAGAGAAGTTTCTCATTGTGGCAACTCCTATATTTATGTGCATAATTTACAAGCAGCTCATCTGAATAATTTGAATTTTTTATTAACATTATTTTCTCATTTTTCCATTGAGAAGCCTTCTTAGATACTGACTCACTTTCAGCCTTGTAGGGAAAAGTGCCAAGCATTTGTTTTTCCTCTGTCTGCAGTAGTTATTTGACTCCTGCATTAAACTCAGCAAAGCCAAAACTGAATGGGAACGATCTTAATTTAATTATTAAATATATTTCAAGCTTCACTGTGATTTTAAAAAGAACTTTCATGTTGGGTAGTGGAAATGTGCCAGGGAAATCTAAAAGAACAGTATGTAATCCTCTGTCCCCACCCCTCTTTTCTTCCAGCCTCTCTCAAAAGGAGGTTAGGTGAACCCAAATCTAGCGGGGTTAGGGTGAGCTGGTTTCACTTCAGGATTACTTGGCAAAAAGTTACCAGGGCACCATGCCAAGCCTGCCACTTTTGAGATAAATATGACTTTCTCTCAGGGCAGTTTTATGAGGGGCACAGCAAGAGGCTCGTATACTCTGGCAATTCAATTGCAGATTTAGCTATGCAGCAGCTGCTGCTGCTTCATTATAAACAACAGCTCGCTCTGAAGTTCTCTTAAGAAGTTTACAAAAGGGACAGTGTATTTATCTGACGTCTGTTACAGTGGTGTGGAGATACACAGATGGCCTTTGACTTTCACCTTCTGCATCTCACTGAGCCAAACCCTGTTGCACAGAAAGGGTTAGACCTTAAATTTGCCTGCTCTTTTCCTGATGACACTCCCTTCCATCTATCTGGCAATCAGAGCCAGCTTACTTTCCTTGGGAGGGTCAGATTGGCAGATGAACTATAGTGAGGAGAGGAAACATGTTAAGTATGAAAACATTCTCATAAGCTCTCACAGGAAAAGGATGTAGCTAACAATAAAAGAGAATACTGCATTTTTCTGCCAAACTTTATCATACAAGATTATGCATTTCCAAAACTTACATTTATACCAGTTAAATTTTGGTAGTGCTTCATCTACAGGAGGCATATTCCAAAATACCCTTCCTATATTCCTCATAATAAGTCAGTTCTGGAGGTTTCTCATTGAGATTAGCAATAGGCAAATGTATCTCTACCTCACTTAGGTCCCACGTGCTGGGAGTTACAAAGTGAAGTGCCCCACCACTGTCTGACCAGTGCCACGAGTGATCAGGGAACACCCCCAAGAGCCACTCAGGCAAGGCTGTCAGGGACTGCTTGAAGCAGCTTCATTCACCAGGTCCTCACCCGCAGTATTGATGGCCTGGCCTCACGCCAGGCACAAATACTCTTTGCTGTGCAGTTGGAAGGCTAATTACTGAAGGTTGGTCCTTCCTCCTCGGAGGTTCCCCTGCAGTTCTTCAGCTTTGCAAAGCTGGAACAGTAGAGCCAAAGAGCTGATAAAAGTATGGTCTGGGCACGGCTCTGAACCGCTTGCCTTCTCTTGGCTTAGCGACCACATCATTTGTGGTTTCACTGAAAAGCTTCAGCTCTAACTGTCCTGGCCAAGTTTCATGGCTTTCACTACCTTTCCAGGGAGCCATCAGAATGAGTTTGTGATGACCCATCCCTAGTCCAAGCATTATCCCCAGAAACACACCAGCCAGCACAGACCTATTGACCTTTGCTTGGTTTCCTCAGTCCCACAAGGGCAGCTGATTTTGGCTCGTTCCTTGTTTTGTTCACCTGTGGACAAATCTGCCCAACAGGCAGCACAAGTAGTTTTTCCCCTACACAGCCTGATGGACAGACATTTGCAGGTGGCCCTCCGTTTACATCTGGTGCCAAATCAATGGAGTGAATTCCCAGGTCAATTCCCAGTACTCAATTCCACAAATGCAAGAGAGAAGGGAAAAGCTGCTGGTGGGTCATTCTCAGGAGGGATCCAAGGATTCTGTAACTTCCCTTGTTTTCACGGATCTGGAATTACTGCATGCGATGAAAGCAGTCTATTAACAGTTCATCATAAAACACGCTCTGAGATTTTATGTCCTAAATTATGTATACGATTGTTCGGCCTCTTTGGCGACTTACTGTAGTGGGAAGTCTAACTCACTATTATTACACCACTAACTAAGGATTTTTTAACTATTATTTTAATTAAAAAGAACCAAAAAAAAAAAAAGACAAGTTCTCAGAAAAAAATGGTATTTCAAAAAAGCTGTGATCATTCTTTGAGCAGCCTTAAATATAAACTTGATATTTCCTCTGGTCCTGAGATACACCAGTTTCAGCATGTTACTTCAGAGGAGAATCAGCTTGTCTGCAAGGACTGAGACCTATGCATTTGTTTCTCCAATTAAAAATGGTTCTTCTCATACATTTTCATAATAAAGCACTTATAACTGTTACTCAATTATTGCTTAGAGCATTAAGTAACAAGGTATTATTACTCCAATTTTACAGAAGGGAACAAATCAGGGAATCCAAAATACTTACTCTGCTTTTGCGTAGGCTTTCTCATATTAATTAATTATGAGACTTAATTACACTCCATCTCACCACTCCAAGCCAATTACAGAAAATTGGGTAAAGCAAAGAAGTAGGGAAATCTCTGTCTCAGAGACAATCACTTACACTGACAGCACTTTCCACATAGGTATGTAAAAGGACTTTACAAATATTAAATCCCACTCTTAATGTAACGGGATGGATTTTTCTCTGATTTTCCCCTACACCAGTAATCTGAGCAATGAACATTTCTCCCAGCTTCCTCTCTCAACTCTGCCCCAGAAACCGAATGCAAATCTCTGCTCCCTGACTTGTGCCTTAATCACATGATCACCTTCCTGCCAGTAAAAAAAAAAAAATCCCCAGGCACGTTAAAATCACCAGATCAGAAGAGCTCTAGTTCAGTGAACATGGGTTGATCAGAATTGGTATGTGAGATAGATAGATAGACAGACAGATAGATAGATAGATAGATAGATAGATAGATAGTTGCAAACTATTTTTAGCTTTCAATTTATTTTTAATCTACAGTAATTTTATTTACTGAAGTTTAGCCTGCAAGCGGAATGGTAAACCCCCTAAAACATCGCTTTAAAAGTTTTAGTTCCACTGAAGTATCTATGAACATCCTCTGTTGAAACATTAATTCGTGATTTCCCACACCACTTAGCCACAGGGACACGTTTCAATGCCTTCAACAGCAGCAGCATTCCACAGGGAACTATTCTCCAATTTCCAAGTCATGGCCCTTACAAAGATGGACTAAGCCAAGGCAAACTGGCCCTTTTATGTTAATACCAACTGATCCTCCCATAAAATGCACACATTTAAAATCAGAGGAGAAACAAGCAATTATCATTTTTTGCAGTTTGTCTAAAGAGGGCTATGAGTTCAAGTAAGTCTACTTGATTAAAATTGGGGAGAGGCATTGAACTGACAAATATTAGAATTTTCCTTAATTTCTTCACTTTGTTTGCCAGTGAGTGAAGGCTTCTATAAAAGACTCTATGAATAAAGGTGTAAATGTAAGTGGAGGAGACTCCATTCATTTATGACTTTGACTTCTTTGGAGCCAAGATTTCACCCCAGTCTTCACAGTTGTGACATCTTGTGTTCAATCTGGCCTATTCCAGCAGAATATTCAGCCTGTGCTCCTCGCAATTATGCCTTGTTTGCATCACACCATAACACGCGTGCTATGAGAGTTTCACGCACCACAATCTCCCACAGTTTATTTTTAAATGCTCTCCAGTTCCCCAAGAGAGCCTCATGGCACGGCAGCAGAATTAAATACAATGAGATCTGGCAGGCTGCACTCACAGGACTGCATTGTAAAAGAGGGGGAAAATAAACATTAACATTTTGGCTGTTTCTTATAGTTCTTCTAAATATCCTTAGGTAAAACAGAAAATACTTTGCTGAGCCTGAAAAACCAAAGAGCTTACAGGTGCAGTTAAATTAGGCAGCTTTCAAACACACATTCTTCCTTACTCTGCAAAGGTTTCCCCTCTTCTTTGCCCAGCAATACTTCCATCAGGCCAGCAAAGGGCAGGCAGAGATAACCTGGGCATTCCAAAGACTGAGATATTCAAATCCACACCTGAATTTCCATACCTAATGACAGCTTTACCCCCACCCAAGGAAACTACTACGCCTAGTAAGGCAGATGCCACCCACCTTAATTTAGGCATGGAGGGTGGATGGCCAGGACCTCCCTCAGGAAGCCTTCAAAGGCACACAGCTCTCTCCTCTGAATATACAGGTAACTAGAAACTTTCTTTAGTAAGACTGGCTTACTGAGCACCAAAAATTTAGCCATAAATTAAGCACATGGTCCTCTTACTTTGGACCCCATCCTCCAATTTCCAGAACAGACACTTTCCTCCAAGATGCAAGCTATAAATTGCAGGCATAACATTAATGCACAAATCTATATCTACCATAGTATTGTTAAAGCAAATATCAGCACAGATTCTGTGTTAATGAGAGCCACATCTCTTCCATGCTTTTAATACTAGCCCCCAAGCTTAATTATTATATTTAGTGTCTAGGGCAGCAACATTTCCTACCCAGCACCTGTCAGAGGTCCAGCAATTAATTGCATACCGCTGACCTTCGTGGAACACCATGGAAATTTTATTCCTGTACAACTTAATTGCATTTGTACGACACTGCCCCAGAACTATGTCTTATTACAAAAAAAATCATGTGCTTACAAAAGGGATAGATGAGCCAACTGAACTATTTATAGTTTGCAAGAATAAAAAACATTTCATAAGATTTGTAACATACATACATATATATATATATATATAAAAAATTTGCAGCCTTAATACAAGACAAATGTTACTAAGATTCACATTATAGACAAAAGCAGAATGGAAAATATTCCCTGAAGTCATAATGGCAGGGTTATGCAGTATGCTATTTAAAAGCTATTCACCCATGTCCTCTTCCTTTTAGCCAGAACTCTATGGTAGAAACTCAATTGAAGAAAGTCAATTAATTGAAATTGTGGTTCTAAGACTGAGGGACTGGATACGTAAGATGAAGCAGCTGAAGGAAAGGACTATACTTGCACATACTACTCAGTACTAGAGGAGAGGGCTAGTAGTGATGGCCTATGCCTGCCACCTTGCCAAACCTCTCTGCAAGTTTGCTGCTTTGAGGGGTCTATATGCTGCTTATGTCCTGCTGTTGTGGTTTTAACCCCAGCCAACAAATCCAAAATGCAGCCCCATACCAGCTACTAAAAAGAAAATTAACTCTATCCCAGCCAAAAGCAACACACCAGCCTTACTCTCTTCTCTCTTTTTAAAGAAAATGCTGCAACTCAGCATATTTCTTGCAAGTTCAAGAGTCTCCTTGCTCCTTTCCAAACCAAGGGGTTCACAAAATAAATAATCATTACATGAATACTCTAATTTCAAACTGGCACACTAATGTAAGAGCTAGTGTAAGTCAGGGCAAGAAGACTTTCTCCCTGGTTTCAAGGGCTGCGTCCAGGATGAAATAACTCGTCACACCCAGAATTTCAATGCTGGCTTCCAAGTTCCCAGGCTCAAGTGACCCAGCAGGACACAGCCACAAACCTCCACACTTACACTTCTGCACCTACCACAGACTCAGAGAAGGAAAGGGACAGTGCAGACAGGCTTTGTGGAAGGTGTACACCAAAAAGAGCACTGAGATCTGCTGTTTTGATAGTTTGTACTCTCCTTGTGCACTTAGAAGTTGTTCTTTCTCCAAACTTCTTACTGGAGTCATTAGCAGGCAACAGGCTGGCAACATGCCCACATACATGGTGAGGCAAATCACCCATCCCCTAAAGTCAGGACCCAAAGAATACCAAGAGATAACTATGGAGCAAACTGGTGGTCACTACCCAGCTTGCTTGCAATATTTTAATTTAATTTTTCTTTGATTTGCATCTCCCAAACATGTTGTTTGATTTTTCCACAAGCAACAAAAAAAGCCTTTTACTGTGGCAGAAAAAAAAGGTTTCTACTGTGGCAAATTCCTCACATCTCAGGCAATGCATTTAATGTCACCAAAATGCAGTTACAACTGGCCTCACCGTGTTAATGCAGTTTTGAACCTTTTTTGGTTAAAGATTTGCAATCTATACTGCCAATGACAGTAAGATCATCTAACAAACAAAGCTCATCAGCAGTGCTTTGCTTTGAAGAATTTCTTCCACACTGAATGGATGATGTCCCAAAGGCAATTCAGGACTATATGATGGTTGTGATTTTGCTTTGTCAGTTTTTTTTTAAGAAGTTCATTACAATTTTTCAGTTGATATTCTTCCAGTTCTTCAATACAGCAGAGGAAATAAAGTGAAACTAGATTAATTGACGTGGAAAAGTGATCTCATAATTGAATTCACTTTGCTCCCTAATCACAAATGCATGGGGAGCACAAACCAGGGAAAAAGGGTGTAAAGGGATGCTACAATGTAGCACCCACAATTAAAAATCTTCTTTCATGTAGAAATCTGAGTTACAAATCAAAATGGAGCACACATGTTATTGAAATTACTGAAAAGTTGTGGGCAAGGCTATGATTTGGAGGCAACAACCCTGCTCTGTTTGAAACTAAATTCAAAATTCCCATTGATTTTACTGACACCTTGGCTTAGATATTCTTGAGGCCTGATCACAGAGCCTAATAATACACATACAGATGCCTGCAATGACTTGGATCCTCTTACATCTCGGTGTAAAAAGAAGTTACAAAACCAGTGCAAGGATGACAGACAAGCCTCCCTTCTCCCAGCCAGGAAAGCTTTTATTGCCACCTCTTCAACACTTTCGCTTCTGCCAGAAGTCCCCTCTGCCCGCCTGGCCCCTCCAGCTGTCCAAAGTGTCTCCTCCAGACAGCACGGCTGAGCAGGCGAGGCATGGATTAAACAGCATTAAATGTTCTTTCTGTCACTTTGTTTTCAGTAATTTAGAAAATTATTTTCCCTGTTGTGGATATTTTTGAATAGGGTCAGGGAGATGCTACAGCAAACAAAACAAAAATAAAACACCTCCAAAACCAGAATATATCAGAAACCCGACCACACTTAACATGTTATTGTGATCATGGATATGTACGGGAACACACACACACGCATGCACACACACATGCAATTAAAGTCAAGTCTTTTGGAAGAGGCTCAAAAAAATTAAAAAAAAAACAAACATGTCTAACAGGAAGAGTCTGTTTAATGTAGAATTTAAGCAAGGCTCTTCCATTTGCATAGATCACTTACAGCAACAGCAATTCATTAAATTCTCCCACAAAATCGTGCTATATTTTGTCTAAAGCGACACATTCCTTGCAGATCACAGTGCCTTTCTCATGCTGTTAATAAGATAATCTGTTACATGAGGCTTACAAATCCATTTAAATTGATTTTAATTAATGAATCAATCACTAGCCACTGATGACTTGGTCTACAGACAGCAAGCAATTCAAAGCCCCAGGCCTCTAATCCCAAACCAAAATCCACATTAGAGCAACAGGACATCTCTCTGATCGATAGCAACACAAAGATGTTCAGTTCATACACATTTAAAGTGTATGAACTTGATCAAAATGTATCTCAAGATCTTATGCATTACAATTCCCATATTCAGGACTGTTCAGCTAGAAAGGCAATATTAAATCATTTACATTTCTTTGCAAGAGAAAAAAAAATTTAAATCAAGCACAACTATAACCTGTTTCTAAACTTTAGATGCTTATTGCACTTGAAGGTTTTTTTCCTTTGTTCTTAAACAATCCGTTGTTTAACATTAATTAATAGAAAATTGCACTTCAGATGATCACAAACAGGAACAATGCCTTTTGCCTATGCTTTGATCCTGTGAAAAGCCACTGCTATTCTCCACTGCTCAAGTGCTTACGTTTTCCCTTACACAGAAAACAAGAAAGAAGAAAGATTTCTGTCCCAGCATCAGCATGCAGAAGCAGCATGAAGAACATCCTTGTTATTTTAGTAAGTTAATTATTATAATTATTGTTATTACAAGAAGTTAATTACAATGTAGTAAGTTAAATCCACAATAGGTCGTGTGATGCCGAACACTGCAATCCCTAAAGCATCAGCATCTGGCTCTCCAGAGCAGAGGGAACACACCTGACTGAGGCTTCTCCTCCGATGTGCATAAACAGCTGGTGCTCCAGCACAGCATCTGTGAATCAAGCACCGCTTAAACTAGCCAAGAGCAAGGAAGAAATGATGCATACCTTCCCAGGAGTCTCCTAAGCATCCAGCTCTTCTTCCAAAGGAGAAGATGCTCTTTCTTCATACGTGACAGAGAAGGCAGGGTAAGACAAGCCAGCTTGCCTCCAAAACAGTCTCATTGTTTATATAGCTGCACTGTGCTAAGCCCAAGCCACTCTGCTCACATGATGCTCCCCACTGCACAGGCTTGATGGCACAGATCTCTGGTTGTCTGCGATGTGACTCCATACTGAGTCCAGAGCCAGTACACAGTACTCCACAGCCTGATATAGATTTGCCCTCAGAAGCAGAACAGGAGTTACCTGGAGATCTCTACAAACTTCCTCCACCACAGACGTTGGCGCTGTCAGAATTGCAGTTATGGACCGGTTATGCTGGGTTTCATTTTTTTTAAATGCTCTCTGCACCTTTATGGTCCACTAGCACCCCATTAAATATTCTAAGAGAAACCCTGATCCCACAGAATTCACAAAGCAGCTTGCTTGGATGCTCACTGTCATGTCAAAAGTCTCAGCAACCCACTTCAGGCACCGTGCCATTATGACAAAACACATCCAGTGGCCTCTCCCTGGATGGATGTTACCAGCCTTGCTGTGGGGAAAAAGAGCCCATGAAAACCGTGCTGATGCCAACCTGACAATCAGGAGGAGAGAGCCTCTTCATCTCCCTGATGGGCAACCTCACCCACAACTCGAAATAGCCCCTCAAAGGCTCCAATGTCTTTGCCTGAGCCAGGAATTGGCCCTCTCTAGGTCTTTCCACGGGCATGGAATTGCACAGGAAGGGGGAGGAGGTGGCAGAAGTCTCTATTATGGATACCAGTCTCCACATGAAAAGGACCTCAGCACACAGCTGCCTTCAAGGTGGTCTGTGCTCCCTCTGTTTCCCCAGTCCAAACCTCTTCTTGTGCCTGACACACACAAGACTCCAGAAGCACCCTGCGGGGCACCAGCATGGGGTCACCTGCACTACCCCTTTGGCTCCAGAACACTGTAGGTGCCCACCATTACCCTGAGGTCAACTTACCCATGCTGAGTGGCACCAGGTAAGGGGGAATCCAATTTGTGGCTTACTTTATTAAAGCAATTTCACAAAAGGTGTTGTTGCCTAATGTGCAATAATCATTCTGCCTGTTTAAATGAAGAGCTCTGTATTTGTTTTTAATCAATACTGCACATACAGTTTAACCAATGCTGTCAAAAGAAGATTTTTTTTTTTTTTTTTAAGTGTGGTGTCTACTAATTTATTGCTCTTGATATTCCTGCTCTTCCCATTTGGTTATAAACAAAGGATGTTTTGGAGGGAAGAATAAAAAGAATTTTAATTAAGTTATTAAAGAAGGTGGGTTTGGCTTTTGCGTGCTGCTAATTAATTAGGGAGTTAAATTAACCAAATAAGATACCAAACTATCTTTCATAATATTTAAGAAAAACAAAGGGTTGTAAACTTTCCAGGTGTAAACACATTAAGATCAACACTGTACCAAGCCTGAATCTGGCCCCATTAGCTCAAAAAAGGTAAATAGTGCATCCTCTTGCACAGATGTCATAGTGTACAGGCACTCCACGTTTAAAGGACAGATTCTGCAGCCAACAATGCTCCACCAACATAGAGACAATCAATGTGTCCTTGATTATGAGGAGGCAAACAGTTTTCACTACAAAAAAAGGAGACTGAAAAACAAATCATGTGTTTTTATTTTACGAGTTCCAAGTTTGGGTTGGGTGTTGGTTTTTTTTTTTCAAGCCCTTTTGGAGCACTCAAACAGAATAAAAATAGTTTGTTGCACAAGCAGAAGACAAAGTAACTGCTAAATAAACATTTTAAATTTACTCCTATGGGTTCAGCTCTCTTTCCCATTAGTCTTTAGGAGCTGGATGACTTCACCAAAACATCTTCCTGTTCTCTGGAAAACTGATTAGATGGGTTTTGTCCAAGAATTGTGCCATAACGTGTTCCCTCTATTTCATATTCTGAATATCAGTGCTGGAAAATGTACTGCAGCACAGAATGTAGTATATGCCAATGTATCCTGACATTCAAATCAAGACCACAAATTATAAACAGTTTCAGCAAATTGACTTGAGTGCCTTTGTTCCTCAGACATACATCTTCCTATTGCTTACAAAAGCAGCATATACTAACCACTAACGCTGCTATAGCCAGTACTGGGAAAGGAAGTTATTGAAGCCTGGATTTCCTGCTTTCAGCCGAAGCCAAGAACTCTGAGGCTTGTAGTGGTTTCAGGAACTGACTCATCTAATGATTCATGGATAAGATACTGGTTTTAATATATTTCTGATCATAAGACTCAAACTTCAAAAACAGTGATGCTTAATTTTTATTTTAAAGGGAAAAAAGAAGTACATAAATCAAGTAAACGAATATTCTCATGGGACGCTCTGGCTAATAATTATAAATGTGTTTTACAGTGAACTCTGTTTAAAAAAAAAAAATAGCATGTTAAACTTCCTGGAAATTCATTTCAAGAGAATGTTGACAATGAATTAAAAATCCACTGTCAAAAACTGGAGTACTTTTGTTGCAACCCTGATACAGCTGAAATTCAAGTGGAGGACAGCTGGGATATTTTAGATATGCCCTTAGGTACACGTATGATTGCTATGTACTAAGCAATGAATCCTTGAGCTACTATTTTTAATGCACCTGGTTTCTTTAGCTGTGTGCAAAGTACCATCAAAGATGGGCTGGTAACAATATATTTGGGTGTTTGAAACAACTGGAAAGTTTTGTTTCAGGAGTGACTGAAACTGCTGAGGTCAATCCTAAAGCAATGACTAACACTGCTCTCTCTCTCACACACACACACCTGCATTTTGTGCTAATTCAGAATTCAAACCCAGCCATTTTTTATGCATTTAGCTCTTCCAGAGGGAAGCATGCCTTCCAGTGCATCAAAATGTTTTTTTGCCCACGACACAAATCTCATCAGTATGCTGTAACTTGAACTGCCGGGCTCTTGCACCTAAAAAACAGCTTGTGATGGAGGCTGAATTCTGCTAGGCTCATGTATGGAAAAGTACTGGTTTACTTTTTAATTTCTGAACTGCAAGCTCACCCACCCTGTGCAGTGCTGTGGGGACGGAGGGGGACGTTAGCATTTCTCTATCTCACCGTGTGCACAACTAGCACAAGAAAAAGAAAAAGAAAACAAAATGCATCTTGCTCGGAGAGGGGGTGGGGGGAAAAGAACAAAAAAAAAAAAAAAAAAAGGGACAAGAAAAAACCAGCAGTTAAAACACTTGACAAGAAAAGGCCAAAGTGCGCTCAGTGGCTGGCAGTCATTTTATGGCTATAGTCCTACAGCAGATTTACTTAGATGACGTCAGTGGCTCCAATCCAGCTTTTCTTTGGTAGCATTTACCACTTGCCTCTTGAAGCCTCCACTATGCTACAGAGCAGCAGACCATAATCAAAATTCCCTTTGTGAAATAGAGTTTACCTCAGGGCACAGAGGCATTGCTAGCTGAATTGCAGGCTCTTCACCCTGTACTGCATGCCCAGAAATAAATAACCTACAATACTGTACTCTCCTTAATACAGAAGAACCATTAAAAGCAGCCTGCTACCTTAAAAAGGGTTCTTTAATTTGTTTCCAAAATCTCAGAGGCCAGAATATTAGTTAATTTTCCAAGCAACCAAGAGCTACAATAATTATACTACCCTTTGGACTTCTTTGCATTGTTTTTAGAGCTTTTGGATGATAAAGTTATTTATGGGTCATTGTTTCACCAGCAAAGATTATTACTAACACTACAGGCTAAAGTGAATCTGTATAGGAAGCCATACATTTTAAACTGTCTCTCAAATGTGCCCCTTCAGCTGCTTATCTACTACTGGTCAGTAAGGATATAGCAAATATGCCAAGAAACACAGCAAAAAATTACTATGCATAAGTAATAGTCAATTTAAAGAGCAAAATGCACATTATTTGGAGCTACGGACTTCCTATCACAAAGCAATGACTGGAACCAATGAAACACTAGTAAAGCCACAAGACACCAAATAAACTAAAACTTCACAGGTTCTGAAGTTCAGTCAACCACCCCCAACCATTTGAAAGATGCACCTTATTGTACCAAATAAACAGATTTGTCATGTTTAAACGGACCCATCCATGTGAAGACAACCATACTCATTGTGGGTGATAACTAGATACATTAGTGGACTGAAAATTGCCTCTCACAGTTAAGCACTTAGAAATTACTTTTAAGAAAGATGCACACATGCCTCAGAGAACTGGAAGTCTGAACATCTGCCCTTTCCCAGTGCCTTTTCTTACCTTCCCCCTAATCACAACAGATTGGGAGATTACAGGTCTAATCTGCAATGAGCCAGAAGCCAAAAAAAGTTATTATCATCAAACTGTGTGAGTCACATCATGGACCTGAACTCTAAATCTGAATTTAAAACAGATTTAAAATTTGAGATGACCCCCAAACCAGGTGTAAACAGACAGATGCTCAAATTTCATGTCCCTACAGAGTAAGTGAAAGCCTGTTAGCAGCCTCAGATGCCAAGGCAAGGGCAGGAAGCATTTCTTGTTTTCTGCAGGTGTCAGTGTAAAATCAGGCAGAGCAGCAACGTGGGAACATCACCTCTCACTTCACTGCCCACCTGGTTGGCCCTTGGGTGCTCCATCAGCTCCTGCTTTTTTCCAGGCAGTTCATCTGGGTGGACTTCAGTGGGATGTTAAAGAATGGCCACTGTTCAGACTGTCATATTTCTCTGTTCCAAAGAGACAGGAGAAAAATTTACTTCTCTTTGACCTCCTTTCATTACTAAAAAAGTGGTGTCAGCAAATAGATTTAGAAGATGACCGTAAATTTCTTTGAGAGAGAATCTGGTCCTTCTATTGGTCATTAAGGGATCCTGGACATGAAAGGCATGACAAGAACAAGTGATCCTTTCTTTTCAAGAGGCAGGGCAAGGACACAGCAGGCAACAGCAGTGGGCAAAGGGACCCAACAGTGACACCACATCCCTGAGCAGCAGCACAAGAGATGGGATAAAGAGGTCCCGGCAAGATGGTTTGCAAAAGGAGGAAAACAAAAAGTCACCACAGTCCAAAGGAAGCAGTGCCAAATCAAGTGCTGCCCAAGAGCAACTCTGTGCATATCCAAGGAAAGAGGAGGGCCCAGGCAACCAGGGACAGCTGTGGTGCCCTGTAAGGAACATCAAGACAGAGCCTGTAGGGCAGAAGACACAGCGGAATGTGCTGCGAGGTCAGAGAGCAGCGCAGGCAGATCCAACCCTTAGGACACCACTGAGGCATTGAATGGAAGACTGTATTTATGGCTTGAGACTTTCCCTGCTACAAAATAATTACAGCCAAAGAAAGGCAGGGGTAAGGGAAAAATGAAGGAACTTCCAGTGAATCTGCAAGTCTTCTACAAGGCTTTCAGTTGACTGCAGAAAAAGCAGGAAAAAAAATCTTGAAAGATCAGCTGACAGCAGATATAGGGACACAACTATTTTTAAAGGTTAATTTTTCAAAGGATAAAGGTAAAACCAAGGATGTGGAAAATGAAACTATTTACAGGATTTTGCCTTTTATTTTAAACTGTAAACCAGCTTTAGGATGAAAAGGTATGTATCCATGGTGGTGATAGATTGTGAATAAAATTTCCTCCCTCTCATTAATTAAAGTCCTCAATCACCATATTTTTTTAATTGAGATACACATAACAGAGGCTTTAATCCACTAAATCTCTATGAATTTACCTTTTCTTCCAAAGTCTGTTCTGACATTTTCTCCCCTCAAAACCAAAATGTCATTCCTGAATTATAATCTCCCAACAGAAAGACAACCATGTAAAAAAAAACATGCCAGCTAATTCCAAAAATAAGCACCACTGTTCACAGCACCATGAGGTGACTGATTGGTGAGAGATTCCACCAAGGGAATAATTGTGATGTCTACAATGTTAAGGAATAATTTGGCACCAAAAATACCCAAGGCCATACCGGTTGGCGATTCAAACATGAAGCATATCAAAACGCTACTGATAAGCTAAATTAACAGATAGCTTATCTGAAGCATATACCAGCCATATGGTGCCACAACTTCTGTTGCCTGTTGCTGGCATAACAATAGGCTACTGCAGTCTTAGACTGGAAGCACTATTTGACAAACTGTCAACAGCATTTTTATTTTTTTGCAGAGCTCTAGGGCAATGGCACACTCGCCTATTTGCATTTTTTTTTTTTTTTTAAACAGGTGAACAAAGAGTAAACCAGATGTCAACTTTAGAAATCGAGCTGTCTGGATCAGGAGATTTAACAGAGGCAGGCATACTGCTACAGCTCAAATCTAGACAATGAGCTTTTCTAAAAACACTCTGGCCTAGGGGAGTGGCTATTTAAAACACTTGGCTTCTTTTATTTCAGCACTATGGAAGTGAATTCTGCTCTTAAGTGCCAGCTCAAATGAAGTCATTTTGTTTCACTGGGGCTTTCTTTGCATTTCAGAAATGTAGCATGTACTGTAGTAACGGAAAAGACAAAAAATTGTGGGGGGTGTGATGTGGAAACTAGCAATTTGATCGCACACAGGAAAAAAAAAATCTGTGAAAGGATAATTCAAATGCAAGTTAAACGGAATTTCTTTTTCCCTCAAAAAAAAAAAAAAAAACAAAACCAAACCCAAACATAACCAAAACAACAAAAAAAAAATAAAACCAAACCACTTCTGAGAGCTTTAGAAAGACCTGATATTTACAACCCCCTCAAGCTCCACAAAGAAAAAGTGTGAATACTGACCAGGAAGGACCACTTAGAACGGGACATGAATATGTTACAGAAACATGATTGGTTAATTCCAAAAGAACCAAGAAAGTTGTCTTCCTGCTTTATTTAACAAAATGAAATCTTTTTTACTTAGTACTTGGGCAAAAAATCTTTTCATAACAACACAGTAATCCACTCAATCATTCAAAAAATTGACCAAATAAAAAACTACTGTCAATCAATATATAGTAGATGCGTCTATGGTATTCAATTATGAAAATGTGCTTTTGGCTGTGTTCTGTAGGAGTGTGAAAGACATAATAAGAAAAACAGATAACTTTCTGTTCTAATAATCTGTTCTCCTTTGATAGGCAGTTATTGGAACATATTTCTTTTCTGACTTATACCCAGCTAAGTATGTAGCATTTTTAGATTATCTTTTCAAATTGTTCTTGAACATTCTCAGTTAAAAAAGAAAAAAAAAAAAAAAAGCCAAACAAACTCCTTTCATGTTAAGTTGAGATTGCACTTGAACTCTTTCCAAAAGCCAGAGCTGTACTGAATTATGATAATTAGAAAGCTGTGCGCATAAAAGGCAGCACAGTTGATGCATTTAAAAAAGTTCATGCCAGAGAATATAAGTTCAATATGTTCTCACATAATTAACATTTCCCATCATTAGCAGCAGTTTTCAGTTCATGTATCTGTAAAAACAACAGCACTCGTCATTGTTTTAGATTCCAGTCAATAGCATTTTAATAGTTTTACACATAATCCTAGACTTTCCTTCCCTTCCCCCTCCCAGCACGCTGAGATTTCACATTCTACCTCCTGACCTGCTAGCAAATAAACTTGTATTCTGTGCTCACATGCTCCTGCTGCTGCCCAGACTGACTGCGACCCGAAAGTTTAGTGAAAAAGCTACTGAGAGCTGGAAACCCAAGAAGGCCATTTGCAAAGGTACAACAGGATGCTGAGGGAATAACCACGTTGTTCCGGTAAACAGTGAGCAGAAGACAATGAACAAAAAGTTGTAGGTGATACCTTCGGCTGGACGGGAGCCAAACTCAAACGGGGCTGGCTCTGACAAACCAGGCACAGGCTGGAGGGACAAGGAAAAGAGGTCACAGCCCTGCGCCAACCAGGCAAGAGTCTGTAAACCCTTTAGGCACTCCGCGGATTTTCAGCGTGTTCTCGACGTACATACAAAAATTCACCTAACAAACAACGGGCATGTAGCACGTGATGCGTTATTCTTTGAGGTGCTCATAGACTTCCTCCATAGAGTGTCTCAAATTAGTTGTTACGAGATTTTGACTCCAATCCCTCTATTTTAAAATTAATATAATCCTGGTGGAACGCTAATAACCTGATGTAGTATAAAAGTTGCTAAATCTGCATCGACACAGCGAGAAATTCTGGCTTTACCAATACCAAGATAAAACGGTGACTGCAGCGGGATCAGGAGTCAGGAGGAGTTTGGTGTATTAAATCAGAAAACTTGTAGCTGAATTTTATGTAACTGATCTGAGGATCAGATTTGAAGATGCTGCCTCAAAGGATTGAAGTATGCAACTTTTCACGCTCTTCTGTTTTGGAAATGAGCAATTGTTAAAACCAAGCACAAAATTATTCCAGGAAATATTATTCCATCCTTGTTCCACTTGCAAAAGTTTTGTGCAGGAACAGACAGCAAGATACGGTCATAAAGTGGGAATTTATTGCAGAGATTTTTCTTCTAAAAATGTGTCTTCAGCATGGCTTAGAGTCAGTTGGCTTTACAATAAATAATGCCATTAATCTGTTCATATATCACAGGATGCAATTTAAATTATACAGTACTTGCATAAACTATCACAAACCCTTTAGCAGCCTTTGCTTTCAGGGAGATGATTTACCTCTTTAAAGTTCTAAAATTTTGTTGAGACCCATTTAAATTATTTTTAATAGTAAATGAGTGTACTTTAGGAACACAAAACTTCCTACTTGTGGCAAGGGCTAATCGCAAAGTGCAACATGGTGGCAAAACAGCAATTAAATCTCAAATCCCAGAAATAAGTACTATTTCTCTCATGAAAAAGCAGGTCCCTTTGATCAACTGGGGACTTCAAAATCATTTCTAAAGGGCCAATTTGCACCCTCATTACAGCCAACGTAATATGCCATATTGCAATGGGCCATATGAAGCTGATGGAATTAACCTGAATTCGGACCAGATTTCTAAAAAGTCAGCCCTCGCTTCATATTTACACACGCTATGAATAAGAGCACAAATGGAATGAGTGATCAACTGTTAACAGAAATTTGCCTTTAAGTTTTAGAGAGATTACAAGCAAATCAGAACATAAGCCCCGTGCAAAAATTAAAAAAAAGTATGTGTGTCAAATTGATAATCTTTTTAATCAAAGATGTCCTTCTTTAGACATCAAATATCACACTAACCATGTACATAAAGCATATGCTGTAAATATCTTAGTATTTGATCCAGCAAATGTTTATTCCTATGAGTCATCCCGGTCACTTTAACCTGAGCAAGGGTTGGATCCAGCAAACATTTTCTCCTTAAATAAAGGAATCACTATAGAAAGACAGATTTTAAACCATCTCTGGAAAGATATAGCATTAATATTAGAGTCACAAAGAAATAGCAGATAGAAAGAGCCACGAGTTCATAACAGGTTTGAAGGTAAACTTCTCCCAAATACACACATTCAGAACTGTACACAAAATCTTCATGTTTTAGAAACAGTCTCAGGCACCTTCTAATAAAATCAGATTACTTCTAGTGAAATCCTTCCAACAGTGTAACTATCCTACCATACAGATTGAAAACTGACAGCCAGATTATTATACACAACTGCATATTTTTACCTTTCACTTTTTTTTAAGTGAAAGACACCAGAATTTCTCTGTGGCTCCAGAAGTTTTTATTACAGTATTGCCTGCACTACGTCTTAAAAGTTTGCTTACAATATTATCTACAACAGAAAGATGGAAGAAATCCTTTTTTTTCCTCTGCATGTGACTCAGCTGAGCTTAACTTTTTCAGGCATGGACAAACAAAGCCTGCAAACCACTTTAACGATATCCAAAACCACTACACCGTCCAGCAGCAACAACAACAAAAAAAACTAGCTACAAATTACACCAAACATGCTACACACATGCTCACACATCTCCACACATCACAATATGCTATCATTTCTCAGCTGGAAACTCACGGCGGGTCTAGTTCGTAATTAAGTTTCTGTTGTTCTTTTCTAGCTGTTTAATTAAAACTCCTTTAAGCACAGTCTGTCTTTACTAAGACTCCTGTCAAATCAAAATTTCTCATCTGCTTCACTGCTCGTGTGCACCCCACTCAGCACTGACCAAGAAACTGTACAGAATATAAAACCACAACTGGAATCTCAAGAGCTGTTGTTACACTCTCCTGGGTTAAAAGGCTAATAATATTTACCAAATATTCACCAAAGCAGCGTACGCAAAACTGATGCTCGAAATGCATCTAATAAAGTGTTCAGCAATCAAGTACTTTCCAAAGGTATTTCTAGATTACTAGCAAGAAAAATTGGAATAAATCCTTTGCATCCGAAATTTCTGCTTGGTCAGCTGATAAAAACCCAGAGCAAATGAAATGCAGAATTAGCCCTACTGGCACAGAAAACACCTTATGACCTAATTAAAAACCAGTGCAGTGTTGAAAAGATATGTTTTATCGTGAAGGTGAAAAATAAATGCACCTCAAAAAAGTTTATCCTCAATGAAAATAATTTCAAAAAGTTGATTTTGAAAACTTGCAAGTTCAGAAAGTGACTCAAATATAAAATCCTCAATTTTGTGTTTAAGGACACCCACAGTATTAACTCCTGTATTCCTATTCCCAAATAAAGGATGTATATGTGTGTGTGTATAAAAATATATATACACACATATACAAACAAACATGCAAGCTTCTCCCCCAGCCCCAGAAGTAATTTAATATACAGGTCTGTGTCATTTTTAATAGCACCATCTTACCATCAGTACAATCTAATATCCTGTAATGGTATTCCCCAACTATTTATAGAGATAGAATACATCATACATTACAGACACACATTCCCAATCTAGGGTTGTAAGAAGAATCCTACATAATTTTAAATTAAGTCCTAATGTAATTATAATCATTTTTGTTTTCATATTCAATTGCAGGTAGCACTTAGTTATTTACATGAATTTTCCTAAGAGGCATTCCCACAGAGATTTCCATATTAGATGCGCTGCATAATAACTGAACATGCAGCTAGAGAAAAGAGTATGTTATCCATACAGCTCCAAACTTTGCCATTATCCAGCTTAGACAGCTCTCTGAAACCGCTAACTGCCAATATTGTGCTTCTAAACTTTATCAGCACAAAGGGAAAGCAAATATGCTTCTGTTAATACAGGAATACAACTGCATAGGTACTTTTTTTCCCCGAGGCTCTGCCATTTCAGCTCACATTTCTTATGTATGCTATTTTACATCAGAAAACGCCAGGGCAATCTGATGTTTCTTGGCCTTTCTTGCCTAGATGGTGTTCAACAAGGAACAGTTAAAAAATACTGGGAGCCATTTACATTCAGAAAGCGGAGGGCAGAACTGCTCCCTAACTTTCCAGCACTTCTGGAGGTCACTTTTCATTTCTTCATATCAAAGGCAGGCACTTGTTTCTAATAAGTTAACAACTCTCCTGAGAAACGTGGGTGGCTGGTATTTCATTGTTTCATAAATATTTTTATACTGGTAACACCATTCAACTTAAAACAGATTTCAAGAGGAGAAAAATCACGACCAGGATTATGTTCAGCAGAGGCAGAAGCGCAAACTTTTTTTCACTTGGTGAATATAAGAGATATTTTCCCCCCTCCTCTTGCTTTATTTCTCCTAGCTGTTTTTGTTTGGTTGGGGAGGTGGGGAGGAGGAGGGGGGGGCGCTTTGTTTTAATTTGGGTACAAAAGCCGCACTGTATAACTTTTCCCTCCCCCTTGGAAGTGTACTTCCTTTGAAAGCGCTCCTCTGCGAACAAAGGCTGCCACCGGCCCTCCGCACCAGCGCCGGGGACAGCTGTGCGATAGAGCTCTTCAAAACCTCGCCGAGAAATGAAAAAAAAAACAAAACCACCAAACAAAAAACCTCTGCGGTTCCTACCGAAAGGAAGTTTTCCAGGGACAATCTCCTCGGTGTTGCTGCAACTGCGACTTTGTCTTTTTTGGATACAATGTTTCTGCTGACTCCCGAAAATTTTCCACTTGAATGTGCAATTAACCAGCAGCGGCGGCGGCAGCAGCAGCAGCTCTGGAGAAGGAGAAGAAGCAGCGAAAAGGGACATTCCTTCTTTCATCTTTTAAGAGGAAAATAAAAAGAGGGAAAGGGAGGCGAAACTCGGCGGCCAGCGGAGCTCCGCGCCAAGGCCCGGGGATGGCTCCGGAGGGCTGCGAGCCTGCGCGCCCAGCGCGGGGCTGCTGCCGGCTCGCGGGGAAAAAATGTGAAAAATGCCAAGGATCGGTGCGTGCGTGTGTGAGAGGGAGAGAGGGAGAGTCTGTGTGTGTGTGTGTGCGCGGTGTGTGCGCGCCCGGCTGCCGAGCGGTGACTCAGGCAACTAAGTGCGAGCGGCGGCGCGGGGGAGCGGAGCTGAGCGGGGCGGGCGGGCGGGCGGCAGCCGCCTGTTGCAGCTCCGGCCGCGGCCCCGCAGCGGCAGGAACTCCGCGGGAAACAACTTCTCCCCCCTCCGCCCCCGCCGCGGCCCCCGGTCCCGCCTGCCCCCGGCACCTGCGGGGCCCCCCGGGCCGACCCCCGGGCCGGGACCGTCCCCCCCGCCCCGCCGCACAAAGCGCGCCCGCGGGCCCCTCTCTTACCTCCGCGCCGCGGCCCCCTCCGCGCACCGCCAGCGCGCCGCGCTCCGACGGCAAACTTCGCCCGCCGCCCCCCGGGCCGCCCCGGCTATTTATGGCCCCGCGCCTATTTTTAATCCGCCGCTCGGGCTATTTATACCGCGGCCGTAGGTTGCCGCGGGCCGGCGGACGGAGCCCTTCGGAGGATGAGTTTGCTGCCCGGCCGGCGGCGGGGCGGGCCGGGCTCCCGGCCGGGCTGCGCGGCGCCAGCGATGCGAGGAATGCGCGGAATGAGGGGAGGAATGAAATGAACGCGGGAGCGGGGCGGCC
>JAWWES010000168.1:5128806-5229869 GCA_035583135.1 Lophotriccus pileatus | reverse complement strand
GCGGAGCGCGGCCCGCCGCCCCCTGCGGCCGCGGGCGGGCGGGCGGGGCGGCGGGCGGGGCCTCCGCGCAGCGCTGACCTCATAGGGGAGCCCGCGGGAGGGGGCCCCGCGGTCACGGCGCGGGGACGGTGTGCGGGACCAGGAGCAGGACCGCGGTGGCCGCCCGAGCTGCGCGGCGGGGTCTGCAGCGCCCTGCGACCGACCGGCAGCGGGGTCCGCAACAGGGCGTGCGAGGCTTTGCAGCGGAGTTGCTCTGCGATGGGCCACGGCATCCAGCTGGGCGCTGGACGCTGCTGGACCGTGAGGCTCCCCCGGGAAGCCCAGCGTTCCCACGCTCGCACATCCAACCCCTTGGGTGCACCCGCAAAGCCCTGTGCAAACGCCCACCAGTCCTTAGGAAACGCAGATGTGTGCCCAGAAGGCCAGCACAGCACTCCAGGGCCCAAGAGAGCTCTGAGGCATGGGATGAGCAGGAAGGCTTTGTGTACATTATGTATCAAATGGACATACACATGCATGGCCCAGGGGTCCACACTCTTCACCCCAAATCCAGATCCTGACCTTTCTCACAAAACTGTCCCCAGCTTCAGATTTCACAATGCCAGTTTTGCACCACTCCAGTTGTGAGTTGAAGTGCCCTTGGACTGTCTTTACCCTTCTTCTACTGGCACAACCCATCCCCCAGAAGTGCTCCCCAAGCAGCATCACAAGTCATGTCTCCTTCAGTTAACAATCCACTACCTTATGGAAATATTCACAGGGCAGGCACAGCTGTTGTGCTTGTGAAAATTCGTATTTGCATAAGCAAAATGGATAACTGGACACCTTGGTGCCTGTTTGTGAAATAAATTGCCTATTTTGATGTGCAAACACACATTTCTATCCACCTTTGAAAGTTTGCCCAGCAGGGCTGTCGCTTCTGGAGATGTCAGGAAAATCACGTTACAACCTCAGAAGAACCACATGTCGGTGTCATCAGACAGCATTAACATGCTCACACCACATGTGAGTTCATGATGTGCTGGTGGGATTCACAATAAATGCCCTGTGCATTACTTTGTGTGCCATTGGAGAGAAGATGCTGAGCATGCCATTCTGCAAACACCAGAAACACGCTCACCCTGGTGCTTTCCCAGTACCAATCTTGTAAGACAGCCATGCAATTAACAGACATCCCTGTAGCCTGTGACTGACCCAAGAGCCTCTTGAAAACAAGCCACTTAAAGCTCACACTGCAGTTTACACAGAGGCTGCAAGTTTGTGGGCCAGGCACAGAGTGTGTCTGACAGGCAGTGTGGGCAGATGCAGGATTCCCACTGGTCACACACATGGCACTAAAATCTACTAAAACTCAACCCTACAGAAGAGTTTGCAACAAGCAACGATATCAAACGAAGCCAAAGTTTGATCAGGTCTTGGTCAAAGGATTGCGAGAATGCAAAAATTGAACATATTTTAGGATATTTTTTTTTTCCCCCACACCATTCCACAATGGCTGGAAAATTTCTCCCCCAAAGTAGGCTAAAAGGAACCCCTTCCCACATGCAGAATTTCTTTTCTCTTCCACTCCTTCTTTCCAAATAGCTCTAGTAATATTGTCTAATAAGTGTCTGAGTGCCTGAACAATTTGCAAAATTCAATCACTTTGCAGATGTCTACACAAAAGCCATAGTCTCTTGAGTGCACTTAAAGTTTACTGACTCTTTTCCAAAGCTGGAAGAGAAAAACGGGAAAAAACATTGCCCCCTAACACCTATACCATAGATTTTTTTAGTCACTAGGCTTAAACTCATTCCACTGTGTTCACTGCATGCACAGAAATGTGAAAAGTCTTTAAATGAATGTGATTTTTTTTCCCATAAGCGTTGCAGAGAAAGTACGAAGAATTCTAACTTGTATGCACGCCTGTGCAGGGCCCAAAAGGTATCATAGCTCTGTACATATGGAGGGAGAGTAGCAAATCTTTGGAGAATAGATAAATAGAGTTTGTAAACTTCTTACCTGTAGCAGTTCTCACAAATGGAAGTGATGAAAATTTGGTAGGATTTTGCTCTCCTAGTAGAAAAGGAAAAAAAAGAAAGGGGATTGTTTCTGCAGTCACCATTGTGGATCAACACAAATCTGACTCAAACCAGGCTGCAGCTGTTTGCCTCTGTCTGCAGACAGACAGTTCAGTAGTTCTTTTGCTATTCAGACCTTTCTGGAAGAATAATTGAATTTACCTGATACCTGCATATTTTGCTGTTAACTGCACGCAGCAGGGAAGGCTCACAAAATTCTGATTGTTTCTCAGGTTCTGAAACTTTATACAGTGACATTCTTCACAGGAAGAAATGCTCCCTGTGCATCCATGGAAGAAATGCAGAACAAATGCTTGGGGAAGACTGAAGGTCTTCCATCAGCACAGTGTAAAAGTTCATCCACAGTCCATATTTTTCAGCTCAAGGCTGAGTTCTGACAATATCTTGCTCACAAGCAACTGTACATACCAATTGAACTACCAAAACTGAGGCCAACATGAACAGTAAACTAGTGTGGTGACCAAACCATGGCCCTTGCTGAGCACAGATCTGTAGGCCAGCGAGCTTTAGACAAAACCAATATCCTCTGAACACCGAGGCAGGGAAACTCTGTCAAGTATTGATCTTTCTGCCTCTTGGCTCATATATCCTGTTGTTGTTTTGTCATGCCACGTCATGCCATACCATATTGGCACTCACTTAAAAAAACACATGCCTGGAATCCCCATGGAATTCTGGCAGGAAAAAATGGTGTACTGGGGGGAGAGAGAAGTCTGCATTTCGACACTAAAGATGAGGAAAAACAGAATCACTGTCATCTAGCCTGCGAGTCCAGCCACTGCTTCCACACAAGGGTAGGCTTTGGAGGCCCTGTGGACAAAGAAGGAAGGTACATTCACAGACAGAAGTTTCTCTGATGAATTGCCTGCCCTCTGTTTATTGATGAATGGCCTCTCCAGGCACGCAGGTGCGCAGAGAACTACAAAAGCTGAAGAAAACAAAGGAACATTGGGACAAGCCCAGACGGGCATTTCCTGGGGACAAATGCTTATCTCATCTAGAAAGGAGACATACATGTGGGGAATATGGGAAAATGTGTTAAGAAAGAGAAAGAATGAGATTCGAGAGAGGGATGTCAACAAAAAGACTTTGAGGGGAGAGACTGGGAAAGGGAAGAGAGACAGAAGAGGAGAGAAAGCAAAGTAAAAGCAGTTTTTGAGACTAAGAAAGAAGGCAGGAAAAATGAAAAGAAAGTATAAAAAGTGTGATAAAAATGGAGAAGGGGAAACCAGAGAAAGAAAAAGAACTGGTGGGGCAGAAAGAACATCTGAAGGGAAACCAGCTGGGAGAGCAAGGGAGCCTGTAGCTTAGGAGAAGGAAAATAGGAAGTAGTAGAAACAGGAGGAAAGGGAATTAGCTTAACCACAAAAGGAGCAAGGTAAGGAAGGGTAGAAAGAGTGAGCAAAAGAATACAATTAGAGAATAAAGGTCTACAGTACTATTAAATCTTGATTTATCACTGAAATACTGTTTTGAGTGCAAGTCCTATTGAGACTGGTGTGGAAGCAAGTGTGAGCATACTTAAGATGGAGACTGGACTGTGGTTTACATATAGGAACCACTTTTGTCTTCATTAGTGAGATCACTGAGAGCAGGGGGCATTAGGTACAGGGCACATAACTTACACTTTTTATCCCAGCCACCCAAAACCAGATGATGCTTTTAAGCCTCCAAGAGATGAAAAAGTACTCAAAGACACAGGGTTAACAGAATTCCTCACAAACTCTAGGAATAAGTAAACTCTCTGTCCAGAGAGTACTGGCAGATGAAAACAAGATGGACTTCTGAAATTCTAGATCCAGAGCCCATTTTGGACTTGGAATGAACCTCAAAGCTCAACAACACTTGGAATCGGCGTTTTCGTTACAAACACTGAAAGAATTTTAAAACTTCATATTTGGATTGCAGTTCAGATTAGGAAAACCACTAATCTCAGGAAATGCTTAAAAGCAGTGTATAGATTTGGGTTAATCTATAGTGTGCAAAGAATTAAATACCCAAATCAATGTGCCATTGAACACGCCAACAAAAATACTGTGGAGATGCTGTAATGTAATGGAACAGAGCTCTCCATATTATAAATTTGGCTGCTGAATTTTGTAAAGCAGAAGACAGTGTAAAGAATGAAAACAAATAACAGTTTAATAATGAATTACAATAATTGAGTCAAGTGGTAGCCAGGATGTGAACCACGGCCTCAGAGCCCAGCTGAGATAAAATAGTACAGAGAGTGGAAATATATAATTTCAGACAATCCTGGGTGCTTATTTCAAAAGGTGAACTGAGAGCTTTTTAAAATTA
This sequence comes from Lophotriccus pileatus, assembly GCA_035583135.1. Classification (NCBI taxonomy): domain Eukaryota; kingdom Metazoa; phylum Chordata; class Aves; order Passeriformes; family Tyrannidae; genus Lophotriccus; species Lophotriccus pileatus. Next base: position 5,225,487 of record JAWWES010000168.1, on the reverse strand, counting down.
CATGACCAGAGTCCAGGGCTGTGTATTTCCCCCACTGATGAAATCACTAACATCAAAACGGTGTGGCTCTTGTCCTGCCTTAGAGCAAACAATATAGGCACAGCAGCCTATTCCTTCTACTGATAACAATAATTCCTAGCACCACTGATTGAAACAAATTGCTGTCAAAACCACTTGTGTGGTTGGGCTTTTAAAAATATATTTTGCACTACAAATTTTGTGGTGTTACCATCATTTTCTGCTGGGAGAAAAAAAAAGGAGGAAAAAAAATCCCCATTCAAGTTCCCTAAGAATCTCTTTCATTCATAAAAATTTCAGTTTTGTGATCATTTCTCAAACTTCTTAGTATGCAAATAGCATAAATTTTTCCCTTTCTTCATTTTGGCCTAGGTTTCTAATGGTATTTAGATGCTTGATGTTAGGTGCAGGTATTTTTAATCCTCTTCAGCATCTAAGTACCCAATTTCTTTTGATTTCAATGTTTTTTTAGGTGGGTACCCATTCTGGGAAACCTTAACACTTATCTAGACACACGAATAATAATAATAATAAAAATAATAGTAACAATAATAATAAAAGATATCTTAACTACCTAAGTACTGTTAGAGGCTTCCTTTGGACCATGCTCAAATCTACATCCAAGGAACATTTCCAAGCACTTTACAGCACCATCTGCTGCAAGATCTGTTGCACAAGGTCCTTCACAAGCATCCACTTATCTCACCAAAGTGACTCCACAGGTGACTTCTGCAGGGAGAGGAAGGGGCCAGACTTCCCTCTTTCCAAATCGAGTTATTTCTAAGGAGGCCTTTTCCAGTCGCCAAGAAGGACACACAAACAGCATTCCCCATGTCAGTTTGTCCCAGCACACCCCTGTGGCAGACCATCCAGCTTTCCACCACCTGCTTCTGTCTCAGAGCCTGCAGTGGGTCCTTTCATGCAGGAAAGCCTTGCTTTTGTTCCCCTTAACACTGCTGCTTCCAAATTGGCCACCTTGCCAGCACCACTAAGGCAGTGTGTCCCACAGATCCATCTCCCTGCCTGATCTGGGCAAGAAGCTGAACTGAGGCTCTTCCTGAGGCTCCTCAGCCCCATGTCAGGAGGGTGAAAGACACTTCCCCCATGACACCAAGGGCAGCAGACTTAGACTTCCCTGACTGCTGCCTCACCTAATCCCTGGAAAGCCATGTGCTAAGGGAGAATTTGCCAGATATGGGAAAGTTTACCAAAACCAGTGAACCACGAATGACAGTGTCTACAGTGAAAACAAACCGTCCCAGACGTGGAAGAATTGCATAGCAGTCCTTATCCATACAAAACCCAAAGTATCAGTGGAAGTTTTGATAAATACAAACCCAAACTTCACGAGAATGGAAGGAATACCTGATGGACAGATTGCACACTGAAGACCCAGCTAGAATATAGTCACCCTGATATTACACTGACTTTTGCATTTCTCCATTCTTAATGCTGGTAGAGCTGCACATGGGAAATAAAATTGGGAGAAAAGAGAAGTGAGAAAGTCTGAGCTCTGCAGAGGTGTTAAGGGCAACATTGCTCAGAAAGAGAAAAGTCAGAAAAGATATATGTCCTCTTGTCACACACTCTCCTATGTCATCTGCATCATGAGACTTGCAAAAAGTACATGAGTTCCTCTTGCTTCATCATTTTCTGTGTGCATATTCTTCTGACATAACAGAGAAACTTGTTCCAGCCACCTGCAAAGCTCAGGGCCTGTTCAGAACAGAACAGGGGAGCTGAGAGAGCACAGTACTAGTTTTAAGGCAATTCAAAACTAGCAGGATTGAGTCTTTCTACTTTTGAAGGGGTGAAAGTGGGAGAGGAGAGGTGAAGGAAAGAGGCTCTTAGAAGAATATATACCTATTTCCTGTTAAACTTGACTATTTGGATGTTCAAATGAGTATAACAGGAAATCTAAAGAGAGGCAATGCATTCCTTACTGAGAGTAATCCTTGAAGGCCAGGTTTACATGGCTTTTCAGTAGGAAAATTACAAAGAGTAATTTGCAGTTGATTGGGTAATGAAAGAAGAAAAAATTACCTAAAGCTGCTGGGAAATCATAATGGTGTATGGGTATTTAGATGGACTCAGTTCACAGGGATGAGAACTACTGAAGCAAGTTTCTGGAATGGCCATTACAGAATTTGTAGTCGTAAATATCACCATGTAAATCCTGACCTTTCCTCATCCTTCCCAGGGGGAAGCCACAAATGCTTTTCATCTAGCCCATATTTAGGAAGACAGTTTAGAAACAGAGGTAAAAAAAAAAAGCCAGCTCAAGATGTAGATGCCACTGAGACAAGCTTGTGCTCTAGCCTATCAGAACAGGATCCTCACTTTTCACTTTAGTATTGGACTGTCTCTTCTCTTACTGCTCTTTCTGCCAGAAATAACAAACAGTAACTGAACTAACAGTGCTACTTATTTGAAATTAAACCGTTTAATGAGTTTAAAATCAGAGTTTTGCAGTTTTGCAAGCTCCAGAGGATGGGCTGGCCGCTATGAAGCTTAATCCTGACTGCAAATGCTCTCTTTGTTCTGGCTTTTCTGCTCATATGCTCATGATGTGCTGCATCCCATAGAAAGCCAGTCAGGACACACTGCCAGTGCCTGAAGTGGTCCATGGAAACAGAGGACACCTCAAACCAGTGTCCTGCAGGAAGAACAATGCCTCCCAAATTGGGGGGATTAGCTGTACAGTCTTAATGAGCAGATTTTGTCAGAAGGCAAACAGAGCTGACCACAAGCCCTGCTGGTCAGTCAGTGTTCCCAGCTCAGGGCTGTGTGACACACAGCACACGGGGCAACGTGCTCTGCCCACAGTGGGTGTCACAGGTAAGTGGGACACATTCACACCTGTGAATCACAGGGCCTGTAAATGGTCATTAAGTGGTTGGGTAGAAGAGTGTCAAACAATGGGATGATGTAAGGGACAAATGTTTATCATAAACACTGAGAATCCTGACCTCATTTCACATATGATTTCATCTTTGGTGATCTCACAAGTGCAGTTACTCTACCACCTGCACAGCCTTGTGAGTTTTATGCTTCTTTTACCCTCTAGTTAGTTAATTTCTTATTTTTCACAATCAGTCCCAGATGGGTGATGACTGTCAGCATTTCCCAATGTACTTATAATTTTCAAAGCCTTTTATTAACACTAAGCAGTCGATCCTCACACCAGCCCTATGCCCTAAGCATTAGTATTTCGTTTTTGCCAACTGGAAATTGTAATGGGAATTCAAGTCTGTCAGGTACAATCAATAGTTTTAAAAAATCATCTTTCTAATTTATTCACTTAATATGAGGTCACAGAGTCATCTAAATTCCTTATGGATACAGAACTGAGGTTCACTGAGAATCAGGCTCCAGCTGAGCTTTGATGAATTTTTAAAGTAAGCAATTAAATGGCTTGTAAAATAGAGCTATTTCAAAACTCACATCCGTAACTTTTGGAAAGAATCAAAACTCAGAAGGGCTGAATTCTCAGCTGCACTAGAGCATTCAGCAATGCTAAACTCCTTCCAAGCACATACAAAGGGAAGTAATTTGATTTATTGATAATAATGGCCTTAGATACACAGTTGAAGGCAGGTGAAGACTTTTGAGTCACTTCTAACAGCCAAAGGCAAGTAAAGAAGAACAACTGCATAGCAGTTACGCAAAGTTAGAAGCCTGTAACCCCTTCCTTGGGCAGTGTTTCCTCCTCTAATCTTGTCCATACTAGCAAAGAGAAGTGGCATACAGCTGAACTCTGCTAGAACATCATCACCTGCCAGCCCCTCAGCACAAAAATGCTCTATGAGCCCTCTGCTCATTTGAGTCAGACCATTCACACAAAAAATTACCTGAATAAAACCTCAGCTAGGTTTAGATACCTCACTTTTGTTCATGATAATGTCTTTTCCTCCATAAACGTTTTCCCTGTAGTGGCATAAACAGGTGACCCCAGACCTGATGTTCTTAAAGATAAACCTCGTCAACAGTCAGTGTTGCAACTCCTGTCTTACATGTTTGCTTTCATGTGGGATGCAGTGGACAGTGCACGGGGAAAGAAAATGCCTGAGAATAAGACTCAGCACAGGCAAGTCAGAGGTACCTGGTACCAGCTAAAATGGAAGTCCTTGGGAGAGCAGTTAGAGGTCTGCCTTCTGTCAGCATAAAAACACCTTGTCTGACATAACAGGAGGTGATCTCCTCCTGCAACTTGGACCCCAGTGGCCTTTGCTGAGAGTGGGTGTTTCTGATCTTGCTTTTCAAAACTAACAACTGGCCTCTGTGCTTTACAGCCAGACAAAGAAGGTCACATTGCAATTGGAGCAAAGTGGTTAAGCCTCAGTCCACTCAGGACTGAAGGAATATCAAGTTTAGTGCCATTCTCTGCCTAAGATAAATCCACTTCTCCAAGCCTCATGGAGAGAGCACTGTCTAGCAGGAGGCAGCTCTGTTGCAGAATGGTGGGTACTCATTCAGAGTTATTAATTGCATTTTACTATGTTCCTTGCAGAAGAAAGCAGTGTGTCTCTTCCAGCATTTCTGGGCAAGCCAGTAGTGGCTATTGCCCTGCAAACTGGAAAATAAAATGGCATGTCCTCTCCCCTTTCTGTAAGACCAGGAGCATGGCCACTCATATACCTTCTCACACAGGAAAGGGGGCTTCATCAGTTGTGTGGCCTGGGCAAAATTTACTTTTTGGTGTCATCTGGACTGGAATTAGGCATTAAGGTATCTCTGTATTGTAACTTCTGCCCACTCTGCTCCCCTTTGCAATAAAAGAGGCAATAGGAAATCTAAAGCCAGTTGGAAGGGACAGCTGCTCAGAAGGAGCATTCATTGACTTTAGATGTTAAATCAGTAGCTCATGCATGCTCCTTCTGACCACATATTATGGAAAACCAGCAGGGAAAAGAAACTTGCATGGAATCAACTTGTTTTCTTAACATATCAATATCAGCATCCTACGTGCATAAAACATTGTCTATACCTCTTCGTTCTGTTTTCTTTTCTCTAGGTGATTGTTGTCTAACCTGTATGTGTCTCATTAATTCAGGCCAGTGAAAAAAACCAATAAATAAAAACTGTTTGCTTGAGATGTGGGTTTGTTCTGCTGCCCATTTTGAAGGGTTTGTAGCTATTTACCTCTGTCTCCTCAGCACTGGCTCAGACACACAAGCCAGTTGCAGTGGCTTAGCAAGGCAGTGCATATCAGTTGAACTATTGCTGCTCAGTTTTGTCAGGGCTATGAATTTGGTATCCAGGCTGCAGCACTGGAGAGGGACTTTTAATTCTGCCTAGTTTTTAATCTCCAAACCCATGAAAAGATCCATTACAGTGTGGCAAAGGAGTGACTGGGTGACACGTGCTGTGCTGCTTCTACGGCACCACCGTTAACAACCGATGGCTCATGTTATTGGTGAGGAGGAGAGTTAAACTATCAAAACCCTAATTTATGTCTCTGTCTTCAGTGTGTGACTCAAACCAGTTTTGCAATCTGTTACAGGTTAACCAGCCAGGGTTAGGCAGGGTGGGGCCTGCAGCAAATTGCAAAACTGGTTTATTCAATTCACGGAGCGAGAAAACATCCGTAAAAATAGGCATTCTAGAAGAAGACCAGATACCTCGCTGTCAATTAGGCCACACCGTGCAACAAAACAGATTTTCAGGCCCCTCAGCCTTTGCTGCCGTGCTGGGTGAGACGCTGCAGGCGGGTCACGCGTGGCCGAGGCCGCCCCGCAATGAGCTGCGGCTGAAGAGCTGCCCTGTCCCGGCCCGGGGCTACCTGCTCGGGGGGCACACCCTCACCTGCAGCCTCGGCCCGCCTCCAGAACGCCGTGTGCCAGGCACAGCTGGTTAATACATCACGGATCACACCGACCAGCTGCCTCCGGCACGCCGGCTCACCGAGCAGGGGGAGCTGCGGGGCCGCCCCGCGAACGCCTGAGATGCAGGTCTGGAGCTGCCTGGATGGAGATCAGCAGCTGATTTCAAGTAGGGGGAAAAAAATGGAGAAGAGCTGCGCTGTTTTCAGCAGAAGAGAGAGGGAATGCAGTCTGTGATCTCCTGCGGAGTGTTGTTCTTTTTGAGGCTGTTGCAGGCTTACCTTGTCGGGTGTCCTGTACGGCTCATCTGGATGGGGGATGTACCACACAATAGGTGTATCTGAAAGCTCTCCTTCGATGTTAAACTAAGGAAGGCGGAATACAGAAAGCATGGGGGAAAAAACTATTATATTACATCAAAAGCCTATTGTATACATGTTAAAACATATGACAGATGGTTTCAGAATCTTGCACCCTCTCTTTTTATCAATGCAGTTCTTTTTATTACTTCCAGACAATTCAAGTCTTGGCACTGTACAACACTATCAGGAAAAGATGAAATATATTATCTACTTTTCTTTATTCAGCCAATACCATAATTGTCCTAGGGAGTTTTTCTAGTCTATAGCCTTAGAGAGGTCATCAGAAACTGAGAGCCCTGCTTTCACTTACATTTGTGGGCCTTTTATATTGCTCCAGCAATGTAAAATTGCCCTAAACTTTAAGTTAAGAACTCACTTTAACCAATTTCACAGATATCACAAAGTATTCTGAGCTGGAAGGGACACACAGAGATCATTTAGTCCATCTCTTTAGCGTTACATTGTCATAGCAGAGAACATTTCTCCTGACTATGAACATAACACAGCCGTGCTCTGAATCTCTGATGTGTAATGTTGTATTGTAATGGTGAGACATCAGCACAGACCAACTGGAGGGCCAGAGGAGCTTCCTTCGTTGAAGGTTTTTGGGAAGCATGTGCCAAGGTGGTCTGGGAGTCTTTGATCCCACCCCAGTGCGAGGCTAGACTGCTTTTCTGAAGTCCCTCATAGCTCTGCAGTTCTAAAGCTTTCTGTTTCCTAAAGAGACAATTTCTTTGTGTGTCAGTCAGTGTGGTCTGGTTTCATCCCCAGAGCGTTGCTCCATATTTTCGCAAAGGCTATCAGTTTACCCACCATAGTAGTGAAAATTAAAAACTACATTCCTGAAACTGACCCATTTCCTAACAACAAGAAAAGCAAACAGAAAAAGTATCACACTTTATTTGGTTAAGATTGCTTCTTCTGTGTTTGCTACAGTGTAAACATATTCTCCCTTCCTGCTACCCCAGACTGTCCAGCCCAGCTGAGTTGAGAACTGTGATTTTAAGGACATCCCTCTATTGAGCTTTTAAAAATATAATTAAAGCTTCCTCCTTTCATCTATTAATTCCCAAAAACTGCTTGAAGTCCATCTCTGTCTACATGGTAGGCTTTTTTCCCCTCAAAAGATGTCAGTTTTAAACTGAGGCTGTTACTTTTGTTTCTAAGCGCAGTAGCCCCTGCTTGTTTCGCATCCCTAGTTGGTTCACAGCAACAACTGTCGGGAAGGGACCTTCACGATGCTTCTCAGTGGAGCTCCAGATTTAACAGCCATGACATCTAGAACCAAAATCAGAGTTCATGCCAAGTGTTAATCCACAGTTCTCCTGCCCCTTCTCTATGGAAGTGGCCAGTTTTAAAACAAAGCTGTTCAAATGTCCTCATGCTGCCCCACAGAACAGGCATGAGAATGCTTTTGCTGTAACCTGCAGTAAGAGAGAGAGTCAGGTGAGCACTCTGGCTCGGGTAATGCTTCACTGTCATCCCACAAAGCTGCTTTGCAGGGTAACTGCCCCACACGGTGGTCTGGGTTGCTGTGTCCGGGCTACATGTGGTGCTCAAACAAGCCCTGCCACCCCCTGCAATTTCAGGGACCTCTACAGTGACAATGTAGCCCAACTCCCAAGTTTCTATGATGAAAAAGAAACCTCAGTTCGTGTATGTGTCACTTCCAACCTTTTACAGTGTCACATCCGCGCTAGAGACAACGCTCCCAAAGGAATCGGACCAGAGCCGGCATTTCCCTTCCCTGGAGTCAGCGGAGCAGCCCTTGGGCAGAGCTGCACTCTGGGTGACTGGAGTAATGAGGTTCTGCAGTCCATAACTTTTCACTGTGCGTTTCCTCCCTGAGGAGTCGCTCGGCTGGTTTATGGAAGTCACACATAAATAGGCCTCAGTGCATTTCTTAGCGGTAGATACTAGAAAAAAACTCAGCCTAATTGTGAAACACGTTGGTGGAGCCTGCAGAAATGTGGGCTTTACTCCTGGCTTCGGGACTAGTTGAAGGGCTGACTTCAAATGAATCTTTTAACCCCTTTGTGTTTCAACTCCCTTCAGCTGTAGACGTGGGATACTCAACCCCTCTGTGCTCCTGCCGTGCCAGGCTGAGCTCATCCTGGGAGCAAGGCTGACCAGGCCCACTGCTGTCCTCCAACCCCTGTCCCCTGGATAAATGGAGAGCATCAGCTCCAATGGCAGCCAATACAAGATCTTCACCAGCACCCTATTCGCTAAACAAACATGTATTTTTTTGTCATAATTGCAGCTGGTTGACAGAAATCCCATAAAACTTGAGACTGTAAAAAGTAATAAAAATATTTAATGTCACAAAAAGTTACTTTGATACTAAGTGCCAAGTTGGCACAGCCAAAGGTGTAGTGTCACTAGCAGCAAAATTACTAATGCTCCTTCCACTCACCGAGAGGCTTAGGCCACTCTGGACAGATCCCTTGTGTCCCTCAGCACACACCTTCCAGGAGAAATTCTCAGCCAGCCCTTCTTTCCCTCTCGGCTGAGGCTACTTCAGTAGCTGTAAAAGTGCCTCTGGGTTGTGCTGCTCAACTCAAATTCAGAAATTGCACTCGATGAGGCAAAAGACATTTTGCTCTTTGCCGTGACTTCATGCTCTGGATGCTCTGTCCATGTAATGGCCATATCTGATCATTTAGTGTAAGCCAAGATCTAATTTTTAAGCTGCTGCACTTCAGGTCAGTCATTAGATTTGATCTGCAGTTATGTCTTATCTTGGATTCATCTTTTATAGCACGTGGAGTATTATGAGAGTTAGCAGTTTTCTAGGGCAATAAAATTTGCATTTCAGAAAATTCTGAATAAATGCTGAAGAAAAAATAAGTCTGTTAGGTAATGTTTAGTTTATTTTAATTTTTATGACTCCTCTGGATGGCAGGACAGCTGTATTGGCTGCATAACATATATTTTAGAGTTAGAAATATATAGCCATCTGTTCAGCTCATAACATGTGTTAATAGGTATCTCAAATTTCAATTCAAGAAATAACCATCTTAATAAATAATGTAACAGCAGGAAACTTGGGTTAACTGGAGGAGACCTAGCTGTAGTAGTAGTGCATCTGTTTAAGTTAGTCATTACAGAAATATTCAGGTACAAAGTACTTGGCTAAATGGGACCTTTAGCTGAAAAGCATTAGAAAAATGCATTTCCTGGAAGTTTGTGACCGAGACTGAAAAAAAAAAAGAAAGACCCAGCCAAAAAATTTCTAGGTTTATGCTGACACTTGGATACATTTTACAGAGATGAGAGATCTTTACTAACCATTTTCTTACCCAAACTTCATAAATTTCTCCTAGGACTTGGTGGGCCAGAGATGACCCTTTAGGTAACTTCAGACCTACCTGGATTTGAAATTCAGATTCCTAACTCCAGAGAAAGAAAAAAGCCCATGCAAAATGCCTGAGTAAAGACCACCATTAAACTGATCTCAAATTGTGCAGCCCCTATAGGACAATATGCTGCTTAAGTGGTCTCAGTGCAGATAATGGTCAGCTCTGAATTTATTCTGAAAGGTGAGTTAGGACTGGATGATAGCACTGGATATCCTTGCACTATCAAGGATTACTGTGACTACAATAAGTAAAAGCATGGTTTGGGTTTTTTTCTGCTCCAAGAGGCTCTTTTTGCTGCACAGTAACAGGAAGTGTAAAGAGCTGTAACTTTAGGTCTTTGGTTGCCAAGATGAGGAAAGCAGATGGTACTGTTAATGCAGAAGGTCGCAGACTTGGAAGTTCATTTAAACAACCCAAAACAAAAGCAAAGGAATTATATCAATAACCCATTATTATCTTTGAATATGGAGAAGAGGGTTAAAGAAGCACAGCAGAAAATGAAGGCCTGTTTACCCTTGGATCAGCTGTAGAAAATGTATCTGATTTCCTTGACAAGAACTAGAGGGAAACATAAGCCACCGAAAGAAATCATGGTCAGAGCCTTGGACCTCCACAGATGTCGATCTTACCTGAGTATGGGGAACCACAGAGGATAGTGTGTCATCATAATTAATGTTCTTTGTGCAATTTTTCACTGCAGGGATGCATTCCACTTCCCCACCAACCCCCTGGGTGCTGGAGGGGCCTAACTGCCCTGGCTGATGCAGTTCCCAGCTCAACCCTTAACTTTAGGATTGAGAACAGAGAGCAGTTGACACCTTCTTCTTCTATCTCTAGACAGCTTCCAACTCTAGCTCAGCAGACTGGTGAATTCCAGTCCTTTGTGGCTCGCATGGGGCAGATGCGATACTGGAGAAGTTACAAGAATATGACTTTATGATTTCATAAAGTACCTTCACAGGAACTAATTAGGGGGTAAGTTATTAACGGAGAAACCACCAAGTTATGAATGAACTGTCAGTTGCTGTGCCAAGTAACTTGCATCAGCAATTACAGTCATAAATGTTCTGGGTAAAAGCACACTTAATAGGACCCTTTCACGGGCTGGGCAGTCTCTGTCGCAGGAACAATTTAGTGGTTCCTTTGTTTGTGCCAGCTACAGAAGAGCCTGGAAGATCTGTGATCTCTATTCAACTGCAGTGACATGAATTTGCACCCATCTTTGCTATTCATTAACCACTTCCCTCCCCTCCCCCAACTTTTTAGCTCTTATGCCTGGGGAGAAAATGTGATTCAAACGTATTTTGAAACTGCAAGATCTTCCTGAGTCTGTGGAGAGCCTAATAAGAGGCTTGTGAATATGAACTGCCCTGTTCGTATTGATCAGTACCTTCATTGCTCCTGCAGTCATGGAATTGCTCATTTCTCAACAATATACTAAAATTAATTGAATTTTTCCTATGGGCTTTGCCACAGACACAGGACATTACACTTTGTTTCTATACTCTGCAGGAATCTCACGGCAGCTCTTTCCATCTCAGCGCTCTCCCCAGAAGCAGGAATCTGCGGGATTGTGGCACCTCACTGCCACTCTCTCCGTTCAGTTTGGCATCTGTATAACCCACCTCTGGCTCAGCCCCTGGCAGTGTCAGACCACACTGAAGTGACACCAGCAATGTGGAATCCACACCGTAGTTACAGCTCCCGGCACCCACACCGTGTCTCTGTACCTTCAAGCTTGCTTATAGAATGGTATTATCAAGTGACCAACCGCTAAGTCATCTATCTGTAAGACGAAAAATCCAGCAGGGTGTTGTGTTTCTTTTCATGCTCTCTTTGTCACCAGAACAACTTGTAAAAATCTGAGCAGCTTTTAACAGTCGCGCGCTGGAGCACACGCAACGACGAGCTTTTGCAGACGCACCGGCTCCCAACAGGAACACTTCCCACACAAATAGCCTGTCATAGCTCAGCAGGAGACACCGAGTTTGAAGACTCCTGCAAACAGAGAGAGATCTGGCATCTGACTGGAAAGAGCGACTTTTTCTACCTTAAATTTAAAATGGATTAAAAAAAAAAGAAATTCATCCATTTTCATTTGTTCCTTATTAAGAATCACATAAAAAAAGAGAAATACTCATCTTAAAGTTTCCTAAGTAAGAAACTAGCTGTTGGTACGATATTTCCTATGTGTTAGTATTCAAGTACTTCCAGATTATGATTAAAATATTATGAGCTGCTTTTATGAGAGCTGAAGTCATGTAAGGAGATTTATATAGGCTATTGCAACCTTCCTATCAACTGCAACTTTGCTTAAGGCTACTGTTTATGCTTTCAGAAAACACTGGAGATATCTAAGGTCTAAGGCACCAGAAAAAAGGAAAGGGAGACAAGCATCTGTCATGGTACATAGAAAATGAATCCTTCTGGCAACTCCTGCCCAGCCCTAGATTAATATGGATTTACAATTAACATCATCAGTGAATCAAGCAGCGTTGTAATTGTTTTTGCAGCTATTCCAAAACTTTCTTCTGCACAGACATAACCTAATTCTAACTTAGTGAGACAGAACAGCCTGACACATTTGTTATCTAAAGACCACTTCAGCCAAAGAACATAATGAGAAAGCATGGGAACTTGACTCAGAAGCAAAGGCTCTTCTTTAATATTTGTTCCAAAAATAAAAAAGCCTCTCCCCCTTACAACTCTCATTATTTCTTAGTCTTGAAGCTCTAATTTTGCCCTAAGGACTGCTTCAAAAATACATTCTCTTTGATAGGATTGCTTAATACTGCCCAGTCAAGTGGGATTAGAGTCTTCTGAGGGAAAGAACATATTTCTTATTCATTTTCTTGACTAATTAGTAAAAATGACTTTGTAGAAGTATCACCCACCTCTCCTTCACAGTGGGGATTAATAACCAGAGCACCATTGCTGGAGAGCAGTGTCAGGCAGTTCTGTGCCAGCAGACCCAGAGCCTCGAGGGGTTGGTGCTGTGGCTGCCGCCCTCCTGCAGCAACTTGAGTCTCATCCACGCCAGGAGCAAACCTGTTATCCCCTCTCACAGGCGCCCTCTTACCGACTTCATCACTGCAGCATCTAAGGGCTTGTACAAAGGGGGACTAACCAAGCATAACCCCGTGCTGGAGCTGTGCCAGGGAGTCTTCAGGGAGAGCTGAGTGAATGCTCTGCTTATGCACCAGTCAGAGTATGGAATATACTTGTGCCCCAACTTCTGGAAGTAAAGTGACTGGAAGATGAGCTGGAAAATACCAGACACGATGCCAGAATCGGTTTCATATCCTTCCTTCTCCACTCTCTGGCCAGATGCAGCCAGTTTGCTGAGAATTATTTAGCTCATATTCCTCCAAAAGCCTGTAAGTTTATTTCCTTTAACTCAGTGAATTTGCACAGACACACAGAGAAAATAAACAGAATGTGCCTGAATCTTGAAAACACTGAAAGCTTGCTTCCATAGTTTGTTAGCTAGGAAGTTTAAGAGGAAAACTATCACTATGTGTGGTACTGTGTTTTCACTACGTATTACACCATCAATACACGAAGGTATTGACACTTGAAATCATTTCCAGTAAGGCTGAGACAAGACAAAATCAAATCCAGGGATGTGAATCTGCAGTTCTCAGTAAATCAAAAGCAGGACTGTTGTTGACATGTATGCAAAATAATGACTCAGACCTTAAAAATGCATGATGTTGACTTACATTTGTGATTATTTTTTTTTATACTCCAGACTGTATTTAGAGTTCTTTACATGTGTCCAAGAATAAGGCCTGGCCACAGCATTTCCTACAGTTGATTTGCTGGAGTGTTTTTTTGTAGCCCAGTAGGTAAAACTGTCAGGGTGTGAGGCAGAAAAACAGGCTTTATGAAAAAAGCCTGAGACAAAGCTGAAGTGAACTTCCCAGCACAAGCAGAAAGGGGTTTTTCTTGTTCCTCAGCACCACTGGTCAGTGGCTGAGCTTGGTTGGAGTGGCCACACTACAGACAGCCACCTCAGATGTTTGGTTGAGCTGTGGGGCTACAAAAGGTCTCCTGGCTTCCTTGCAAGGCTGCAGCTCAAAGCTTTGCTCTCTGGCTTTCTGGGCTGAGTGTGCATGTCAGAGCAATGCTCAGAATTAAGAACAGAACACAGATCCTGCAAGAAGTATTAATCTTTTTTCTGAGACAGAAGAGCATCCTAAAGAAATACTCCCATGCTGTGGGGCACTCTTCCACTCTGAAGTTACTGAAGAAAGGATTTCTTCCTTTGCCTAGGTGTCTAATCATCAGTAACACACTGGAAAATTGTTTGTTTTTTCTTTTTTGTGTGGCCAATGTGTCCCAATCCAGGTAATGTCAAGGTAACATGTTGGAAATTGTCATTTCCTTGTGCCCAAATAGCATCTTTCACTTGCCATCAGAGATCAATAGATGAAAAAAAATACAATAAAACAAGAACCTAAAGAATTCAGCAACATCATTCTTAAACCACTGGCAGAGCTCCCACTTAGACAAGAGCAGTTGGGTCTATTAGAGCAGATAATGAAATCCACTTCCCTTCACCTGACAAAATGGGACCTGATCATATGATTTAATTACTTGTTTGTCTTTCCTGAAGAAGTTCTGTCTCTGAACTTGACAGCATTAATAATATTAGTTCTGTTTGACAGTGTTTTGGGACTTAGCAAAGAAGTCTCTTCAACTGGAGATGAGCTGTAAAAAAATCCTATTTTTTAATAAATGTATCAGAATATGAGGCTTTGCCATGTCCACCAGCTGTGGACATGACTTTTCATCAGCTATAAGGATTGATGTAACACAGCTGTAACCATGAAGCTTCTGAAAAGCACAATGGGACCTCAGGGACTCTACAAGCCTCCCTGACACTTCAAGAGAGGGGTTCTGTGCACAGATTTCTCTCTTAGGACTGAAACCACCACACCAGGCAAAAAAAGGAACCTATGAAGAGCTTCCAAGTCTGAAAGATTCCGATGTGGCATTTTTATGGTCCCCCAAAATACCAGGTCTAGTCTGAAGAGGTTGCTAATACACCTGCCCAGAGCAAAAGAACATCCACCAGGTCCAATATAGGAAACACCACAGCTATCCCTGCAAGAGCCAGCACCAGTGGGAATGTGGCATGTTTTGCTCTGTTTGTTGCACACACACACATGGATGATGTGAATGGCTCTGAGTTCGCTGCTGTGGAAGCAAAACTGGCATCTTCAAAGCTTGCTGCTGAACTCCTCTGTTCCAAGGAAGAGGGCAGTCCCTTTCCTTGACAGATACCCCGTTGTTGTGAGGCTGCTGTGGTGTCTTACAGGCTGTTGGCACCCCTGGGAATCCATGCGTTCACCAGGTATTTACCAGGGTAAATACTAACTGAGCTGTGTAGTTGGGAGGGGGATGAAAGGGCAAGGTTTTTGCTGAACATCCTATGAAACCTGTGAGGAGTTAAATGTTAGAAGGTGTGGATATCCATAGACGCTAAAGTAACAATCTATAGGGCTATGGACAAACAAAAGTCTAATTCTTCACGATACTGGTGCACCTAAATCCTGTTTTTATTGGAAGGCACAAGGCCTTTAAGGATGTAGAACAGCAGTTCAGATTTACTTTGATCAGTGACCACCACAGTCCTATTGCTTCAAGCTCCTGCTTGACTATTGATTTGAAGCCAGACAGTAAGGAATGCTTGT
This sequence comes from Lophotriccus pileatus, assembly GCA_035583135.1. NCBI lineage: Eukaryota > Metazoa > Chordata > Aves > Passeriformes > Tyrannidae > Lophotriccus > Lophotriccus pileatus. The sequence goes on along the minus strand of JAWWES010000168.1, from coordinate 5,210,224 downwards.
CACTGGCAGTGAGGTGGACATATCTGGCAGGTCCAAGTAAATTAGCCACGGTCTCGGTGGAAAGAGGGTGGCAGAGTAAGGAAAGGAAATCACCTTCTTGCCAGAGATATGGTTCAATGCCTAAACTGCGGTACTGTACTTCATTTCAGAAGTCACAAGCAGTCATAATGGAAGAACTAAACCAAGAAAAACCTTCTCAAAATGTCTCACTGATAACAATGTGAATGGCTGGTTCCTTACTGCAACCAGAAACAGACATAAATAAGAATAGTGATATGATGGATTGTTGATACAAAATTAAGTCACAACAGTAATTAAATGTCAAACTCTATATAGCAATGAAAGGTTGGTTGTTAATCTTGCTGGGATAATATTTTGGCTAGGAGGCAGTTAAACTTCTGTATTTTGAATTTGATCTTGTTTTGTCATGAAATGAATTTGAAAGTTCTGTAGGTGGCATCTATTAAAAACCTTCCAGTCTGAAGCACATGATTCGCATCGGACAAATGTTCTACATTGATATGCATTTGTGATCACATCAAAGATCTTCCTGAAGCCAAAACACTTTATTATGCACACATTCTCTATCTAGGCATCGGAAAGCAGGTCCTGTGGGGTCAGGAGGACCACTCTGGGCTTTTTCCTAACAAAATGGTTAATCCACATTGCAACAAACTGTCACGCTGTAGGAAAAAGCACTTCTACCATGGTGTGTTCTGAATTACAGGCAGGCCTCAAATGGTGTCCAGATGCCATCTCACCAGCAGCCTGGGTCAGACATCCCATCTCTCTGAATGTCTATTGCATTTCTTCAGATCTTTGGGTGCATTAAAAGAAGTATTTTTTGTTGCCTCTGTTCCCCCTCTCACCCCCCTCCTCCAACATTACCTCCTTTAGAATGTTAAGCCTCCAAATGGCTTTGGGGGCAGCTTGTGCAGAGGAGTCCCATTTTGGATGCTGAAAAAATTAGTCTTTTCTCCTCCTCACACAGCAGTGTGTACTCTCAATTTTGTAATACAAAATCCCTGAACCAAATACATCCCTAATGCAACTCTTCTGAAGTCAATGAAATTACTTCAAGATTTGGTTTGTCTGTTGGTTTTAATACCAGAAAAATGCCTTAAGTAGAAACTTAACACAAACTTCAGTGTGTTAGACAGCCTCTTCATCACAGCACTGTATTTGCTTTTGAATAGGGTTATTATCCATATCCGTTACTTCTAAATTGGGATATTGCATTTGTTATGCAAAAAAAGAAAATTAGTTTTACTACTTGAGACAGGCACTGCCGAGACAGCTGAGTTTCAGCATATGTTAATAGTCCAACTGCCTTCATTTAAAGAGGTATTCAGACCTCTAATAAAATGTTCGTTTTTAAAGGTTTCCTGCACTAAAGTACACGTAACTACCATGTACCATTGCCATCTAGTGGAAAGGTAAGTAAGAACACAGGTTTGCTTCACTTCAGTAGTTATCCATGATGATCAGCAAAGATTATTTTAGCTAACTTGGACAACCTCTAGAAATCATACTGTTAGAGTCCACACATCTCCCAATGCCTGCCCTGCTGGCAGGGAAGTCAATAGCTCCTGTTTAACTTATCTTTTGGTATGATAAAGGGTGGTGTTTGTCTGATGTTAAGCAATCTACCAAAGAGAGGTTTTTTTCCTGAAACAGAGGAAACTTAGCTCGTTTTCTTACATTTGCTTAAATGTAACATTAAATAACTTAATATAAATACAGCATGTTAGTGGATACCCATGGTCAATGAGGACGTATTTCAGAGACAACTGCTGGGAAAGGGGAGGTGGTGATACAACAGAAATAGAAATAACACTGTAGCAATGCATCTTCCCCTTGGCTTGTCTAAAAGAATGAAATTACCACAGCTCTTTGCAATTAAAAGCCTACGGAAGTTTTGGGAAGGCTGGCAGATTAAGCATTAAATTGAGGAGCTTCTATACAAAAACTCTAGTCAGGCTAAAAGACTTACTTTTTGTAGCCATTTGTTTAATGAGTTTACATCTGCTGTAACATTCAAAGAAGTCAGCAGAGCTCAAGTGTTTGACAGCTGCTCTTGAAAAACCCAAGGAGGGTGCACTTTGCTCTTCTTCCTCACAGACTGTAGATAAGGATAAGAAATGTTACAGAGATCCACTGGAAAGCCTCAAAGGCAAAATACATGATATCTAGTTTTACTAGATTCTTATCATTTACAGTTCACCCTAAAACTCCCACACATTTGGTTCTTAATGTCCCTCATGCTCCGTTAAACCTCACTACAGCAATGTTCCCATAGGAATGTGGCCACTTGCCAGACTCTCTCATGAACATTTCATTAATCTTCTTGGCTCTCATACAAACTACAAAACATTATTTGTTAGCAATTTAACTGTTTTGCTCCCAAATGTGCCAGAAATGTGATCTTTGCTATGCTTTCATTCAAGAATACACAAGGATAATTATATAGTAAATTAAAAGAGTTTTTTTTTACATTTAGCAAGATACAGTGCCAAGAAAGGTAAACTGATTATATCTTGTCTCTGGAATTAATTCTCATGCTATCCTAAACATCAAATCACTCTCAAATGTTAAGTTCTAACTAAAACTTAGCAAAGTACATATTTAGATACAGTTTTATTTCATTACACTACACAAATACCTCCGAGTTTTTTAATAATTCAGACCATGCCATATCGTGTACTTACTTCACAGGGTAACTCAACAGAAAATATTATTTCTGTTTTCAGGAAGCTTGGCCTGACCCATGTCCAGTGATGCTGAGAAAGGACAATCACTGGCTTTGCAATAAGGATGAAGAGTCTGTTACCCTGCAAAGCTTTCAAAGCAAACGACTTACTAGCGAGAAGGAAAATGATTTAGGGAAGAGCAGCTTCATCTTCTGCTTCTGCAGAGCAGGGGAAATTAATTCCACATATACAAATACACAACTTTTATTTCATAAAATGGGAAGCTTCAGAGTGGTGTCAGTGGATAAAGATGTCTTCAGGTGCATATGACACTAATAGTAAAGAAGCAAGTTTTATAACTCAGCTTCATCTGGGCTGAAAAACCAGCAGTATCACACAGACAGATATGCAGATGCAAACTGACCTTCATGTGAGAAGTGTAATATATTCATTTCCTAACTTGCAAGTCATAACATTCATATGTGTCAACTCCATGCATTTGGGGTTTGCTTGGGTGGTTTTCTTTTTAAACTGATATAAAAGAAATTCCTCAAATCCCACGTTCACTTTGCAATGTGACTGTTTTCAACAATTTGCTCCCATGGCACCGTGTGCAAAGTAGTGCAACATCAGCAATGGAGGGGTGAAGAGCAAAGAGTGAATAAAGACTGCAGCCATTTAAAAGGAAGGGATCAGAGAATTAAAGGGATGGGAATGAACAATAGCACATTTATAGGTCTTTCTGTTTTCTCTTCTGACTTCTGTAAGTGCACACAAGAAACCAAAACATTTGGGATGTATCCAAACGCAGGCATTTTTGAGGTTTTTCTCAGCACATTTCTGGCTTAATATTGCTCTGCAAGGTAATGGGCAGAGACATGGAGCCATGCTCTTCATATTGTGCAGTCACCAAACAGCAGCCTGTGTGAGCAGACACCTATTTGACCAGCCATGAAAGGAGCAACCACCACAGGCTGTTTGCTGTGTCAGAATTTGGATTTTTTTTTTCTTAGAATAACCCTTAGGAGAAGAGAAGAAGGTATTGCAAATTGTGTTGTAGAATGTGCTGGGTTGTGGCAGGAGGTGATTGGTACAGTTCTTTCAATCCTCCCTTTTAAAATTACAGCAGGAGGATGAGTGAGAGACTGTTGCAAGTGTGCCCATAGAACATGAGAGGTTGATGATAGAAATAAGCAGCTCCATCAGTTGTTACACATAGTCAGATAAAGAAACCATTCAAAGCCCTTAATGTGGCTTGGAGAAAAGAAACAGGAAAGACATGGTGTTTAAGAAGAGTTTGGAAAGAATGGGGTTTTGGTAAAACAATGGCATGGACAGCTGCATGATTTTGATTGTTTGGATGCTGGGTTAAGCAGCTGCCTTAACCAGGGAGAAGGGACAGCTTGAAGATGAGGTAGGTCGTAAGGTACAGTCAGAGGAAGGGGCATTTGGGAGCTGGGAATTTTTGAAGGGCTACAGTGGTTAAGAAAAATTTGGTACAAAGGCTACAAGATCTCAGGAGAGTCAGTCAAGGAGGAAATAACCAATGGAGGGGACAAGGCACTTAGGAAAGTGTTGTTTTTAGATGGTGATGGGAGAGCTGATGCAGCTTTTTTAGCGCTGGACCGAGAGCACTCCCCTGCAGTGCTGCAAGGATTAAAACCAGAGGCAAGTCTGTGTGACTTATGTCCACATGTGTAAGTCCAGAGACAAGCACATATTTAATTTGCCATTTGGAATGAGCACTCCCAGTATAATTTTCAAGTGGTGGCAAAGCCTAGTCATGGCAGTGAGAGGCCAAATATAAATTCAGGCAAAACTATGCTGCTATATACTCTTGAAGCTCTATGACTGGAAGTCAATAGATATAACTGACCTAATTTCTTATTTTTATTTCATAACTAAAAACAACTCAAGGGAGTCCTGAACACAGAGTCTTGCTCAACCCACAATAATTGGACTGGCTGATTGAACTGGCTGGTTGGCTAAAATTGTATTCTGATTAAATTGTAAGACCTTTTCTCCAAATGGCAAAGCTCTCCTCCCTGTAAATCCTGGGAGACCCATTTGAGAATTACAATGCAAAGAAGAGAGTGCACAGTGTCAGGCAGCCTCTCTCGTTCCCCTCAACAAGTTATAAATAAATATAGAATATTTACAGCACTCTGTACTAGAGAAAGCCAAGATCAAGGCCAAGTGTCACAGTCCTCCCTGAAAATAATTGCAGCATGCAATATAATCCTACATACTCTAGCAATATGTGGTCTAAATAGAAACCAACAGGATAGAACTGGCTTGTGGGTGGTGGAATTGTACCAGACCCTGGGAATTTTATGTTAATTAAGAAATGCTGATTAATAGAGAATGGTAAGTTTTAATAAGCCAGTAATAAAAGAGAAATTGCGTTTAAATAACAGGCGTGTCTTGATTCCTTGGAACAAATCTTCTGATTTTTAATTGGGGGAATTCACCTAGTGGAAAATTTTGTCTGACTTAAGACAGCAGTTTTCTGTTGGTGTTACTCACTGTGGTTTCATCCTCTATCCCAGAGGTCTGCCTGGATAGCTGAGCAATTGGGAAAGGAGCCTCAGAAGCAGCAAAAGTTAACGGTCTTGACACCAAAATTACTGGGTGAGGTTGTGCCAAACTAGAGGAGAGGACAGAGGATCACAAGACTTCTGGGGTTCGAGTGTTGAGGTGCATAAAAAAGTCCCAGCAGCACAAGGTGGCTCAGCTGATTTCCTGAAAGTGCTCAGAATGCAAGTTACAGGTTTGCTAGGAAAGATTTTAATGAAGGTGTTGGGACTGTACTGCCCAGCACGATCCATCCTCCGTCTCACATCAGAGTACAAACGCTTCTTCCCCCTTCTAGTAGTACAACTATACATAACTTCCTTACCCAAAGCAAAGGAGAGCCCTGGATCTTTTCCTTTTCTGAACACACATGGTTAACAGGGACATCCTGAGGTTTGAAGCAGGTTTCCTTGTACATATATCCCTAAAGGAGAAGAGCTGACTCAGAGAAACTTGCCCATTAGTATCCTATCTTCACATCATCCTCTGTACCTCTACAATGCTTGTAGATTATTATATAAAGGAGCTCTTTCCAAAGGAGGGACATTATTATAAGCATAAAACAGGAATCCAGACAGGTTTGGTAATCCAACCTCAGTCAGCAAAGACGTAAAAAAATCCACTGTGGCAAAGGAAAAGTAAAAAGCAAGGTCTAGTTATCAGCAATGGAATTTCAATAGTTAATGCTCAAAACTTCCAACTGAGGAATATGCATGTTCCTGAAAAGCAGAGTAACTGTTCAAAATATCAGCAGATAAATCTGTGCCCTGAATTTGCTTCCAACAAACTGGGTAAGTTTCTACAGTGATTGGGAAGCGTGTATTGTAACAATTTACTGTCACACTACCTTTCTTGCGTGGGAGGACAGTGTCCCTCCAAGACAGAAAATGGACACGGAGCTCTGGCTAAATGAAGGTGAGCCTCCTACGTGCCTTTAATTTCTTTCCCTTGATGAAAGTCCTAATGTCACCACTTAGGCAAAGAGGAGGCGAGTTAGGGCTTTATCAGGACTAACTGGCAGCAGACAGAGCTGAAGGCAGATCTCGATTAAGTGCTCTAAGCCACTGGAATTATACTGCAGGACTGTGGAGTCTGGGAAGTAGTGGTCCCCATGCAGGTTTTCATTTCAGAGCCCCTCAAACTAAGCCTCTTTTAAAACCTGAGCTTGATCCTCCATCTCTCCTCTCCATGCTGCAACTAACCTGGAACCTGCCAAAGAAGAAAACGAACTTATTAGTCATTGGACTGTTGGTGGCACAGAGAATGTTTTCCTCATTAATTTATCAGTCTGGCCCACCCTCCTTGTGTCACATGAGCGTGCTGCAAACTAGAAAGTGTTCACAGAAAGATACGTTTCTCTCTCTTCCCCTCACCCTCTCTGCTTTTATTCTGTGCTTGTTTCTTTAGAGATCTTGGTGTTGTGGGAAGGCTCCAATAGAGTGTTTGAATGCCTGCTTCTCATCTGCATCAAGAATCCCTAAGGTGCCATGAAAAAAGTTTAGTATTAAGTAAGATTCAGGCTTTGATTTCTGTGAGGGTCAGAGAAGGGGGTTTTTGTTTTCTTGTTTTCTTTTGATTCTTTTAAAATTGTGTAAATACAATTAGTATTGCTTCTGCTTGGACAGGCTACCCTGAGCAGTGGCTCAGATTACCCCCTCTGCAATTTATATTTATCAAGAGAAGGCACAATCACACTACTTGAAATACTGATATGGATCCTTATCAGTTCATTCTTCACATTTTACAGAAAGAGAAGAGAAAAGTAGAGAAGGGAAAGGGACAGGGAAAGGGAAGAAAGAAAAAGAAAAAGAAAAAGAAAAAGAAAAAGAAAAAGAAAAAGAAAAAGAAAAAGAAAAAGAAAAAGAAAAGCTTCCAGGTAGCAAAATTATGAGTATTGCAATGGGAAGTGCCACCTTAAGACTGTACTTCTATTGAAATTCGAACCCCACAAACTTGTATTTCATTTATCTGAATTAAGACTGGGACTATTTTCCCAATGTATTAGAACTGTGCATTTCTTTCTTTTTCCCCTCTTATAATTTGAAAGTCAAACAAGCCAACCAGATTAATTACTATACTTTAACAGCCTGTCAAATAAGGCAGTCCAGTTGCTTACCTTTTAAACTAGTGCATTAATGGGATCTTTTTTTTTGTGTAGCATTATCTCGTAAAAATACACATGTAAGTATAGCACAAACCATAAAAATGTGTTGTAGACTTCAGCTAATCTAGTATCTTTCATTTCTAAGGAGGATTTGGGTGGAGGCCAAGTTAATTAAAACCAGAATAGAGAAATGTGTTCTATTCATATGAGTCATATACCTCTGACTCACAATAGAGTCTGTGCAGCTAATGGGTTAATTTGTCCTGATAACACAGAAAAAATGAAGCTGGAGGTTATGACACTGTTTGAACTGAGTGCTGGTTTTAGACAGTAGATGTACAAGGTTTTTATGCAATTAAGAATAGAGATCTGCTCTAATGATGTCCTTTCTGTCTATTCAAGTGCCATTACAAACAGTTCAGAAAGATCTGGAGGTACAGAAGGCTTAGAAATCCAGGACTGACACCTTCAGTACTCTATCACTGTAACAATATGCACATAAAAATGTGTAAGCTACTGTCACGTAGAGGAAAGTCTAAATCACATGCATGTAACTTGTCATGCTGGCCATTTCCCCCAAGCTGGTGGCCCTGCACTACTTCAACAGGAAGAATTCCTCCCTCAGCCACCTAACAAAAGCCCAAACCTACTTGCCTTAGTGCCCTGATGCTGAGCACCTACAGCTTTACCACGGGAAGTGTGGAAATCTTTAAAGCCAACAGCCCTTGTAACTCCCCTGGTCTCTTTGCCCTCCACCCACACCAGCCTCGCTGGTTACTTTTTAGCTCCTTCTTTTACACCACAACTTAAAGCCACAGACAGGGTACAGAAAGGGGAATTTGGTTCCTTGTTCCATACTATTGCTCCCAATCCATAACTATCATGAAGTTCTGTGCAAAGGTAGTACTGCAGGACCGTGAGGAAGACAAGGACTGTATCACAGCACGCATTCATGGAACTGCTGGTGCAACAAAACCTGTAGGCATGGATATAACCCAAACAGCAATAATACCCACACATCAGCTACATCTGCCTAAAACTTAGTGCAAGGTTGATAGCAGACAGCAGAATTCTGCTGCTCTGCAGTTGATTTAGTTGTCTGATCTCCAAGGGCCTCACAAGAACAGACATAAACCATCCCGGTTTCGCAACCCTTCATCCAGGTGAAACTCCTAATGAATGCCACAGTGGACAAGAAGTATAGGGAGTTTATGAGCCATTTTACAAAGCAGCTATAAGGGATCCTTTGAGGAAAGGAGGCCTTAAAAGTAATGGTTTTGTGGGTGTAATTATACAGGATTGTGCTGGGATGCGAAGACGATACAACACAGGCCTCAGTGTAAATGTGACTGAGGCTTCCCACGGTGACACGAATATTTATCCATGTCTAGGTAAAACAGATTTAAAGAAACCACAAGGGCTTTTCTCACATATTTAAAGCTAATTCAGTGTTTTGCTGAACTGAGGCTACAGTCCTCACCACTTTGCAACTTTCAGACTGCACGGGAGGGATTGCCCCCTTACCTAAGTACTGCCACCCAACAATGACAAAAAAACCCAACCAAACAAAATATGAAGTTCTGGTCACAACAATTTCCCTCCACCCCCTGCATGCAATTTAATAACCCTCATCTGCTCATCTAATATAACAGTTATAAATTTGGCATGTGATCCAATGGAATAATCATTCAGAGACATGACTACAGTCAGCACCATTCATTCCTCCCGGCATCAAAAGCCCTGAGAAGTGGAAGGTGCTGATTACAGCTGAAGACTGTAGAGCCTCAACATGCTAGTTTAGTATTAATTTTCACCTAACTGGAACAGTGCAAACATCCAGGAGAAGGAGGAATAGTTAAAACATGTTTTCAGGCTTATTCCCAATAAAATTAAGCTGAGCCAAGTAGAAAACAGCCTGTGCAGTCTGCCACATCATGGAGATGTCAGAAGAAGAAGACATTCTTCCTGTTTTCCCTCCTCAGCCCATGTGAGGAATATGGCCCCAGGCAGATTTTCTGCTCCTTGAACAGAATGCAGGCACCAAGGCTGCACCACCTCCCCCTGAAGCCATCTAAATTTCACCCTTGATTTTCAGTGGAACAGTCCCTCGCCTGTTATGCCCGCACATGTTCAAAGCTGACCCAGCCTCCATGGGACTGAGTGGTTCTAGTTGTAGTCTGGCCGGGATCCAAAAATTAGATGTGCCACTCAATCCAGAACTCGTGCTCAGAGAAGTCCCAGCAAACCTCAGCTGGCTTTACAAACAAAATGCAGGGGTGTCTGTAACCTTCCTAAAACACAGCTTGTAGATGACGTGGTGCTCACCTTGCCATGTGAGCCCACCTCAGAGAACAGGCTGGAGAACAGGTAGGAAGCAGGGGAAGAAGCTATAATCTGCTCTGCTGAGGAAATGCAAACCTGTTTTGAGTCCTGGGAGAGAGAAGTGAAAGTGACCCAAATTCAGCAGGAACTTTGCACTGGAACAGAGGTGATGTTACCCCGTTTCCTCTTCAAAACGTGCTTTGGAATTTTGATTGACTGAAATATAGAAGCAGGCCTTACAGGAGGCCCAGAATACAGGTTCTTTCCCCAAATCCCTTCCCATCTTTTCAACAGCTTAATCACCAGCTATGCTCCCTCTTCTGCTCTATTTTTCTCTTGGTTAATGTGGAATTACTTTATACACAAGGCTGCAACTTCAGCTTAGGTGGCAACAGTGCCCCTCCAACACTAGAAAAAGCATATCACCTTAAATTAATACTGCAGGTTTCTAAAAAGGCAGAGAAGTCAGTCCCACAGGAGCAGAAGGGCATTAAGCCTTGATCTTCTACTTTCCGTGTGAATAGCGATGAAAAAATTGAGGAAGCCAGAGCATGACCTTTTTGTTGTACTGCAATGTTTGAAGAGCAAGTCTGCTCGTTCTTCAGGACAAAATCCATAAAATTCAGGACAAACGCTGTAAGAGAATATGGTGGGGGTTATGAATGTGGATCCTAAGCAGAGAGAGGTACTTCTTTCCAGCCCTGAGTAATACACTGGGATTGAAGACTGTCATTAAAACTCACCCTGTCTTTAGTGTTCCCTGTTGATTAGGCAGCTCTGCTTGGTGGTTTCAGCTTTACAAGCAGATCTAAAGACCAAACACCTGCTTCTGGATTCGTTCCAGTAATTCAGTGACTAAAAATGTCGATCTGTAGCACTTTAGATGCCTATATTTTGGACTGGTTCCAAGTTCTGCATTGAAGTTCCTGCTTTAAAGGGTCACAACAACAACAAAAACATATAAAAAACCAGATCTCAGAATCTTCTTAAATGCAGTTATTTTCTGAAACAGACAGTTTAATTTCAATAATTTTAACATTTCACCAAAGCTTTGCTAGATTTCAAATGAACATTACTCTGCATTACACCCAGCTGCAGTATCACCACTGAAGTTTTCAGCACAGTAATGTTAAAGCAAAAGTATACTTTGCTATTTTGAGTCAAACACAGCATTTTCCTGACCTGCTGCTGTTAATCATTTCAGACATATGTTTACATGACTGTTTTTGCCAACCCACTTCCAGCTGTCACCAGCCCCCACAGAACATAATAATAAACACCTTGTACACCCACAAAGAGCTAACTGGAAATGGGTTAGATGCACAGAGAGGTCTGGAAGCTCTGAGAACATAAACCATACAACTTCCCAAATTTTTTGTCAGACATCTCATACTTCAACCCAACAAAAACGTGCAGTGTTGATTTTCAGGTGCAAATTTTATTGTGGATCATAACAAAGGTTTCAGAAAAAGCACAGGGAAAAAGTCATCAAAAGAGTGTGTCTTTTACTTACAGAGTAAATATATTCTGTGAAAGCCACTAACTCTGCAGTTGAAAGCAAGGCAGCTTAATTTAAACTAATAATAATTTTTCAGATACACGTTAAACAAGTTTTTCAAATATTTTTTTTCTCAATTAGTATGATATTGAAGTTGAGAACCAAATATTTCAAGGACTTGTTGCAGAGTGCATAGTATTAAATTGTTAGACAAAAAAAGAAACTCTCATTATTGAAGAAAAAAAGTCACACAAAATATTGTCTAAATACACCAAATTAGCCCTTGTAAATGTTAAATGACTCAAAACTTCTTTGGAAAGTCTGTAGATGCTGAGGTATGCCTAATTTTAGAATTCTGGTGATATGATCTCAATTTTTCATGTGACAAATCAAAATAAAATATCTTAATTCAAACTAATAATAACTTTTTACAAAGGATTTATTCAGTCTGTCATTGTACTCTGACTGTAAAGACAAACCCCATACTAATTTTTAAAGTAAAAGGACAAAAGTCTATTAGGTAACAGTGTAAAAAAATTTGCAAGAGGTCTTCAAGGCACTGTTTTCTCTTTGGGTGCTTGGCCATTTATGAAGGTTGTTTCGATAGGAAGACAAGAATAACAAAAACTAGACCTAAAACTGGTATCTAGTATATTAAATATCGTATATATCTTTCTCTAAGGAAATAAACCCCTTTACTTCTAAAAGCCTTTCTGCTTTACAACAAACAGTGCCGCTTGCAGTGAGGTGTCTGCTAAATTAATCTGAAACATGAATTTAAAAACACATTTGCAGAAGAGAAGTAAGAACAAAAGTCAACCAAGCAGCGTTTACCTCGATCAGCACAGTCTGCCTGAATGTAAACCATTCCCAAGCACTGTCCCCTCTGTAAAACAGAGGCTCTGTTGATTTAATGCCGCTGGTTTACATGGGATACACCGGTCGGCAACTTGGTCCACAGTTAACTGAAGTAGACGAGGACCTTACCCAGCTCTTGCCAGTCCACTTGAATTCCTGAGCTATGTAGCTGCAAGGGCTGCTACCCCCTGTAACAGGAAGATACCTACTGACTAAGAAACACAAAGAACTAGATATTCTGCAGTCAGCTCACTTAATGAGAAACTCGGTGTGCCTGTACTCCATCAGAAATACAGAGCAATCCAATTCTGGACTTTATGAGTGTGTCTTGGGTAAAATTATGCAAAGGTTCCTTCAATACCTTTTCTATAGGGCCTGTTTTTTATGGCAACTCAGTGCCAGTCAGTTGGGAAAGAAACCTAAAAGGAGTTATCTTCAAGATATTAGGATTTTAGGTAATTATCTTGACAACATCTTATGGATACACTACGAAAAGTGTGTAGCTCCTATTAGAAAAAAAAAGTAAGTTTTGTGTGGTTGGAAGAGCATGTCAGGATCCATCAATGGGGAAAGGATGCTATCTCTAACCACAAAACAAATCTGGATGCTATATTGCTGGATGCAATAGACAAATTAGAAGTCAGAGAAGCACAGAAAGCCGTTCTTTTCGCAGTTTCATGCTGCCCCAGCAGCAGAAATGTTTACTGTTTGTTACTGCCAGATTTTGGTGGACTCAGCTTCCTGTGGGCCTTTGTGTGATAGAGCACAACAGACAAACACATGGGTCTGGTGGATGAGATCCAAATACCACCATAAGACCTTCAGGCAGTGGCTTGGATTCACACTGCCTGGCTTTAGAAATCCAGCCCAAGTGCTGAGAAGGCAGCCTTGAGACCAGAGGCTCTCTCTGGGACCAGTAGAGAAACTGGCCTCTCCTGGTGGCTGCTCATGTCTTACACGAGCTAAATCAATTGACTTGGATCCATTTAATCATTTGAAGTAATTATAAACAAACCCGGGATTGACCTAAAATTTAAGCAACTTCTATCTTAATATAAACAGTGAGGAAAATTCTGCATTCAGCAGTATATCAGTATACACTGCTGTGTATCAAGAATAAAAGCATTGAGGGTGTTGGCAGAATTCGGCCCAGCTAACTTAACACCCCCCTTCCCTGGGGGAAGGGGCTGACCTACACCAATGGCTGAAGAGCAAACTGCCTACAGTAGTATTCTATATTTCTATAATATTCTGTATCAAAGCAATAAATATTAGATATAATCTGTATATTAGATTTCATATTTATCTGATAGCTATTTAAATCTATACTGTCAAAAATATAAGCAGTGACCCACTCCTACATGGCAGCATATACTATTTGTGTGAGTGTGTTAAAACTATCACATGGATCTATATTTACATAGGACACTCTCATTTATATAGTGGATTTTAATTTACATATATTGTTACCATAGGATAGATAATTGTGTAAAGGTTGGATGTTGTTTAAATGTTTCTCTGGTTCTGCATAATTGCATTTCAGCATGAGGATTTCATCATTCTGTCTCAGTATTATGTTTTTAAGGATGGAAAATAGAGTTTGATAGGCTTCAAAATCTCCAAAAATGTTATACCAATATAACACAAGAAATGCTTATTATCAAGTCCAGACAAAAAACCAGTTTCACTGTTCACCTTACATATATAAATCCCTTCTCTAAAGAAAGTGCACTCCTGAAATCAAAGGCAATCAAAATCGTTTGTCACTGCTGATATGTAAAAGTGTTTTAGCTGAGCATGATCTGCAGAAAAACATACACTTTTTAGTTAACTATTGCAGTTACTAAAATCTAGGTGTGCAAATAAAAAAACTTACATGTTAAACATTAAAATAGACTGAAATGGCTGCTGGTATGTACATGAGTAGTTCTGTCTCGGTTTTCTCAGAAAATGTTTGGTTAATTCCTATTGTATATTAAAGCTGTAATGAAAACATGTTCATTTTCATTGAGGTCAAAATGCCCAGTTATTTCTCTCTGTAAAAGGCAAATAATTGTTATTTTCTGTACCTCTAATTTCAGAAACTCAGGTAAAAATGCAGAGGTAAGAAAATATCTTAACAGAGATATTTAGAACATTTATAACAATCAGACAAAAAATTTCTGAGTTCAGAGAACATTCAGGTATTGTCCTTTGAACTGAATATTGACTTTTCCTTGAACAAGTTGATATTTACTTCTCAGAAGAATAATTTCGTAGCCCTGCAGCAGAAGTCAGTATCACCTTATTACAAAACATCAATTGGTGTTTATCAGAGATAGAAAGCAATTGCTTGAGTTCCCTTTTTGCTAATGTTGTGCTGGAAAGCTCTACATAAAAATAAAAAAAAAAAAAAAGCCCTGGAAAATTGAAAAATATGTCATGCTTTACATAAGAAGTAACATATAACTGTTAATGACTGTTCTTGCCAGCACTGCTTTTCTTCCGAGGAACTGACTCAGGAGCCGACAGATCACTTTTCCTTTTACCTAAACAAGTTCTGCCAGAACTGGATGACTGTTAACAAATCTCCTTCCTGAACTAAGCAGCCCAAAGATTTCTGAACAGTTGTCTAAGAATTTCAGCCCAAGGATTTTTTTTCCTTACTGTGTAACTAACCCAGGATTCCAAGAATCTGTGGTTGCAATGGAACACTTTGTTTAGGAAGTGATTCAGGCAGCCTCTATCAGCTTCTTTAGGGAAACATAACTGGTGCTTGGTATCAGTCAAAGGGAAAAATCAACTCCCATTTCTCCTGTGTGTCTTTGTCAAAGCTAAAAACCAACAGAAAACAGCTTATACTTGGTGATTATTAGATAAAAGAAATCTTTATAGGCATATAAAATCACCGAAGAACCTTGCAGTGTGATGGAATCTTTGCAGGTGGGAGTAGTTTGGACCAAAAAGCAGTGCTTTTGTATCTGAAGCACTATGGGAATATTTCTAGAAAATTAATCTTTTTTGTGTGTGTGCTGGACATTATGCAGCAAAATATATTCATCATAAAATCAACAAGGGACAATTCTAAATCCTATTTAGCAATAAGTCTAAACCCGATAATCCTGTGATTAAACTACCAAAACAAAACCAAGACATTCTTCTACTTTCTAACATTATGTAATAATACAAATATTATAGAAAAACTGTATTATACAGATGTATCTTCCTGAAATGTGTTCTTTTACAAAAAAGGTCTCTGCCTTGAACAAAACCAAGTGACAAACTGCAAAGTGTGCTGCTGTGGAATGCTCAGTAACACAGATTTAAAGCAGAGAATCACATGATAATAAGTCTGAAGGAATGACTAGCCACTTCAGTTTGTACCCATAAAATTAAAGCCTAATAATAGCAATGAAAATACATATTAATCAGGTAAAGTCTCTTTAGCTGTCACGTGAACAAGTGTATTTAACTGTTTCCTTCCATTTCATTCTGATTTCTCACAATTAGAATGGAACCGTCTTATCAGGGACAGAAAATATTCTTTCCCCTTCCCAGATTCAAAAAAGATAAATGTAGAATCTTCCTATGACTGGCTTCAAAGGCTGATTTGAATCAAAGTTACCAAATTGGTTTGTTTCATTGTTGTTTAACCTACTAAAAACAGCATGAAGACAATT
The DNA here is from genome assembly GCA_035583135.1 of Lophotriccus pileatus. Lineage (NCBI taxonomy): Eukaryota > Metazoa > Chordata > Aves > Passeriformes > Tyrannidae > Lophotriccus > Lophotriccus pileatus. Next base: position 5,194,519 of record JAWWES010000168.1, on the reverse strand, counting down.
ATTATTAAGACACAAATACTCCCAGAATATACCCAAATACTTCCCTCCAACCCTTTTTTCTTTTTCAGTTATATAGTTTTAAATCTACTATGAAAATAGTAGTGCAAGAATAACCAAAAGTTCTTCAGATAAACAGTTTAGTTCCTTTTAGGATAAAGATGCAGAGGAATATGGATGAAAGATACGCTAGTTATGACGTTAACGCTCCTTTACAACCCAAATCAGTTCTTCACTCCACGTTCCTGTATTTGGTAAATAAATTGTACAGTACTCTCAGTGTAGACTTCAAGTCACAATTTACAATATCTAGAAAAAAGACAAGGAAAAACAAATTAGTGACTTCATTAGCTCAAAATATTTTTCAGAGAAAAAGTGCCTATTTTCTACTCCCATCCCTTGCTTGGATCAATATCCATGAACACTGGATCACAGAGATAGTAAGAAGGAGTAGAAATATCAATAAAGCACAATTTTCAAACTGGCAACTCAAAAATGGGTGTTTAACCACTTTTAGTTTGGGACACAAATAGCTTATGCTACTGATGCTGAAATGCAACCAAGGTTTAGATATCCCTGAGACAAACTGTGCCCAGGATTATATATATTTATATGACTTAATCTTCAGTCAACTGTGGCTAAAAAGAAACGATTTTGAAAAAATCACCAGGCAGGAAACAATGGAACTCTCCCCTTTTGTAAGAACTGTAGGAGTTAGCACGTTCTGGGCTGCAACATCCTTTATTAGGCCTAATTTCAGCAAAATAGCCAGAGGCAAGTTTAAATTTCCTAAAGGATCTAAGGCAGCTAGGTATACAAGTGCCCCTTGAAGACACTTCTGAAAATTGTTCAAGCTAGCTGACATACAAGGCTGAATCAGTCCTCAGAAACTCAACATCTAAAGTAAGGGATTTATATGAAACAAAAAGCTAATGAATACCTTCTGTTTCAAGAGAAGTTCTTGAGAAAGTCAATATTATTTCACAAGAAATCTATAAAACAAACTGACAAGTACTACTGCAGCAGTCTACGCTGGTGCTTCAAGGAACATTCAGTCTCAAACAGGGATTTGGAACTGCCCTCAGAAAGAACTGAGTAGAATTAGAATTGACCTATCTCTTTCTGTTGACCCTATAGGAACTCAGACTCCTGATCTTGGAATTGGCCATGAAGGTGTAAAGCAGATGGTGTGGATACTCCCCATTACCTTCAAAACTTCCAAGTAAGCCTGGTAAATGGTGTATGAAATCATTAGAGAGTTTTGCCATTATATTTATCTACACCGCTGTTTCTCATAGATTGTAAAGTGTTCATCCTTTGAAGAATTAATCCAGTCAAACTTAGACATGATGTCCCAAAGTATGCAAACTTTGAAGGGTTAAAGATATTGGCTACATGGCAAACTGACACCCATGGACAAAGGGTGAAAACACTCAAGCCTAGACTGATGCATGGCCATGAAACCACAGCCACGATGTTTTTGTGGCTCTCAAAAAATCAGATCAAAAATGCTTAGTATAAAAGGAAGAGGAAATGTCAAAAGCTACAGGAAAGGTACATTGCTCTCACAGCATCCTGTTATAATCTGCAATACTATTTGCATGTAACATTGAAAGTTTCCTCTTTCAGGCCAGAAGCAAGGTGCATAACACCTTTTTTTTTCTGAATACAACTCCAAATTAATAAAGAGATAACTTTGTTAAGTCTTTACAAAGATACCAGGAAACTCCACCAGAGTCCACAACAGAATTCCACAAGAAGGCCCAAACCAAAAGAAGCACAATCCCAAAGAAAGATGAGGTATTTCCATTGCTTCATGTGTTTGACCAGCATGTGTAACATTTTACTGGTTGCAAGTTTCAAAAAGAGAAACTTGAGTTTGGCTTTGATGTACACATTTCAAGAACTAATCTGAAAAAGCTCAGACTGCAAATGAATTCGTTATAGACTCAGTAGATTAATGTTCCAGCCATTTTTAAAGTAAAAGGTCACAGAAAGCTTTTTAATACATTTTCAATTATATTGCAAATAACCCAAATAAACTGTTGACCCCATAAAAATCATTGGTTTCTATACTCATTTATTTAACTGCATTCTTTTTTTCCACTAAATATGTTTTTCATATTCTAAAGCACTTTTCAGCATATTTTTTCCTCAAGAACCTCAAAGAAACAGTGTAGGAATTTAAAGAGAATTTAGTGTACACATTTAGGGTAAGATCCTTTTCAATACTCTTTTGCTCACTGGAAATTTTAAGTACGGGCATTGTGCCCAATGTAACAACACATAAAACAGATGTGTTTTTCCATTCACATTGGGCAGGAAGTTTCATATTAAGCATTTCAATAATTGCACAAGAAATGTCTTATATATGCTGAAATATCCTTATGGCTTGATTTATACTGGAAAAATTAGCTGTCCCCTAGAGCAATAAATACCTGAAAAATTAAATGCCATAAGAATTTTAAACCTCCATGGGGAGTAAGGGATCACAGATACTCTCTGTTTTACTTGGATCCCTAGATTTCACTGTTTCCCCCTTCTCTCTTTCACTATTTCAAACATAAAGGTTTGTGATACACTCACCAGTGGTTTAGTTAAGCATGATCGTGGAAAAGAGTGCAGACAACCAAAAGAAGTAAAAAAATAGGCTGGGTAGGTCCAGATTTGATGCACAGGTAGCATAGGCTTGACACTGAGATACATTGTTGTGTGTGTGTGTGCATATGCCTGCTGCTCCCAGAAGCTGGGAGGGATGGAAAATAGGTAGAATGGAGCAGAACTTGGTTCAGAAACATGTGCCTGAAGCTTCAGAGAGTTCTTACTATTAGAAGCAACAGCTCATATCAGCTTCTTGGGGAATGACAATCCAATGTTACGTCAGGAAAAGACTACGAGCACCTTTATCCTTCCTGAAGACACATTTTACTTTCAGCCTCCAACTCTATACCTAATTTGAATCTGCATGATTAGATCCTGCATTCAAAGGCAGTTATGTGAACATCTTCTTCCATATCTTCCTCTTTTGTGAAAATCTTGTAAATTACACTGGAATACTTGAGGTTTAGTACAAAGATGTGGGATGGGGGAAAATGAAACAATTGGAGCAATTCACATCTTCCAGTGACACCATTCACACCTGTATTCTTTTTCTTTCAGTGAATATTTGAATATTACTGCATATATTTGGCCATACAAATTTTACCCAGGCCATCGAAGAAAGGAACCGCTGCACAATTTGTTAAAGTGTGTCTACCAGCCATTTAAAATACAGAGTTACTCAAGCACTTCAAAACATATCTTGCCTTTTGCTCTTGGAATAACATTTTAACCTTCACTTAGCCATCCCATAACCCTGTAGGATCTAGATCCAAAGCAAATTTTTAAGGAGATATAAAAAATGTAACATAGATACCTTCTGGTCTTGGCTTTGGTTTTTCCAATCCACCATCTTGCATTAAGTCAAATGCAAAGGATACGTTGAGGACCTAGTAATATAATGAAGGTAGTCACTATTGTGAACTTTACATAATGTTCAAAACAGGATGTTTTTAAAGGTGCAGAAGGAAAAAGCAGCCAAGGCTGCATTTATCAATAGAAGATTTGGTATATGGAATCCAGACAATCCATTGTTTTGGTGTGTTAGGCATTGTTCGGTGTGTTAGGCTAATGGTGATAAATATAAATATAAAAGTAATTGAAAGATAACATTACCCATAGAAAAATTACTTACAAATGAGAATAGCTCACCTCCCTCAAGTTTAAAAATTGGAACGTGATGGCCCATGAAAGTTCTCTTGTCTTGAACAGACAGCTGAACTGCCTGGATAGCAACAGACACTGAGGTAATGGTTGGTCTCAAATTGACGCATTGTACATACATGCCTTTATGCTTCCAAAACCCATTAAACTTTTCAAATGTTAAATGTGTCTTGGATTTTGGGCATTAAAAAAAAATCAGTTCTGTCATCAATTCTTGTATGTAATCCTATATGCATTTAATGAACAGTAAGTCTTGTTCAATGAGAGCATCACAGTCCTGCCAAAATCTGTTAAGACTTGCTAACCACACCATCATTAATATAATTTTCTCTTTTATTCCAGGTAAGTATTAATACTTCTGGTTGGTCACCAGTACAGTCCTTTCTTTCAACTATTAACATCAAAAACGTATGTGGAAAAATTTATGTCATCCTTGTAAAACTAGACATGTTTATATGTTTGTTTGTTTTCAACAGAAAAATGCAATCTAATTACCTTTTGTTCAAAACTATCAGGAGTCAAGAAAAAGCTGTGCAGGGGAACAAAATAGCCTTCTAGGAGACCCATTAGCAGGACTAAGTACACACCATCTGCAAACTGTAAAAAAGACATTTCTCAGTACATTTCCCGAAAAATATCTCATTGCTTTTCTTAACGAACAAGATATATATTGTCTAATGCAGAACTGTCAACAAACTACTAAAACAAATATTTTAAATTGCAACTAAAAGATGTCATCTCACTTCTTTGATTCTATTTAATTAGTTAGTCTTGTTATGTCTAATTTTAAGTGTCTGTAATTACAGTGGAAGATATCTAATTGCTATGATATATGTTCATTTCTATCTAAAAAAATAGCAACATCCATAAGAAGGAGATGGACCTGTTGGAGCGAGTCCAGAGGAGGCCACGAAGATGATCAGAGCACCTCTCCTGTGAAGACAGGCTGAGAGAGCTGGGATTGTTCAGCCTGGAGAAGAGAAGGCTCCAGGGAGACCTTTGTAGCACCTTCCAGTGCCTAAAGGGACTACAAGAGAGTTGGAGAGGGACTTTTCACAAGGCCATGTAGTGACAGGACAAGGGGAGAATGGCTTTAAGATGGGGAGGGGGCGGGTTTAGATTAGATATTAGGAAGAAATTATTTCCTGTGAGGGCAGTAAGGCACTGCAACAGGTTGCCCAGAGAAGTTGTGGATGCCCCATCCCTGGAATTGATCAAGGCTGGATGGAGCCTCGAGCAACCTGGTCTTGTGGAAGGTGTCCCTTCCAACCCAAAACAGTCTATGTTTCATAGTTTTGCCAAAGCTCTCTCAATTATCCCCCTGCGACATCAGGTCTATTAGTGCACTGAGGTATCTCCACACTCAAACTGAGTTATCTGAAGCAACCTATCACCTTACTGAGGTAAGTAAATTTTCTTCCAACTGATAGAAATACAGTCTCTCATCTTAGGGAATACTGTTTTGCATAAATGCTTAAGCAGTTTCTAGGTACATTTGAATAATACATTTTTCCCCAAAGTAAACAATACAATAAGCAGAAATAGGGAATGCCCTTTTGAAAGCCTTTACACATTATTTCCATCTAAATCTTGATTTCACCTTTGCAAAAATCTCTATCAGATTGATAGCTATTTAAATAAAGCAGAGATTCTTAATAACATGAATCAAGACATAGAATAAAGCCTGATCTGAAGACGCCTGGGCTTTTTTGACAGCGCAGATACCACCCCTTCCTGCCTGACCCCCTAATTTTCCTATGATAACTGCTGCAATTGTTCACATGGGGAGGTATTAATACAGCAGGATTAAGCTTTTCTTTTAGCTTCTTTTCAGCCAATTTAGCAGCTGAGGACAAGAAAGAAGACCATGCACCACATTATTTCTGTGGTGCAATCAAGCCTGCAGCCCAGCTGTACAGCTGCCTGTACACTTGAGTAGCATTACTCTGGAGAATGTATCTCACTGAATAGAGCCATTGTAATCCCATGTGACTGCGTGCTTGTGGAAAGGTGGGCAGGAAACAACTGCTCAGCCTGACGCTGGATCAAACCAAGGGGAAGGGTTCTTTCCTGACCAAAACAAGCAGGTTCTCCTCACGGCGCTTGGCAGCACCCAAAGGGTAGCGTTTGTTAATTAATTTTTATGCCAGTGAACGTACAAAACTGGTTTAGATGCTTAATTGGTGAGGGTCTTCCTCACATAAGCATATTTAGAAATTAACGTTTCGTGCTGAAATAACATCTTAGAGCTCAATCAGTAACAATTCAATGAAATTTCTGGATGAAGTTTGGGGCATAGAGCATAACATGGTTCAACTATCTCTTCCCTTTAAGAAAGACTATAAAATTCTACCTGTGTGTCCAGTTCAGTCACCTCCAGATTCAATTTATTCAGATGCTTGTTCACAAAGGTGATGAGAGTCTGAAATATGAAAAGTGTAGTGAAGGCCTGTTCAGTAGGGCAGCAGTTCAATGCAAGCAGAATGAACTCCACTCAGGAGAGAGTGCGTGAGTGAGGAGACTGCAACATAATCTCTAAGTTTTAAAACTGAAACGTGACATTAAAAAAAAAAAAATTCTTTTTCCAAGAATGAAGAACAGAAATTAAAACAAAGTGTGATAATATAAAAAAATATACTGCTAAAACATAGAAAACAAACACTTGGGGCAGACTACAAGGAAGTAGGTAATTGGACTCCACTCAAATCTGACAGCAGCCAAAATACTCTAGATCAGACCTCTAGTAGTTGTAAACTGGGTATCTTTTTGGCATCAGTATAGCCAATGTACCAGTTGGGTTCTACTCAACATACACTTTGTGAGAACTTCTTCAAAGGAACCTTAGATAACTACATGTTGTTGTGTGTTCTGAAGTTCATGCTGACAAACATTAAATAAAAAGTAATATAGTAATCGTGAATTTGTATATTTAAGTATAAATCTTAATTGTATTTAATGTATGCAAACTATGCCAACTACATATTCTATCCACACACGCTCACTACAGACATACAGAGACACTCAAGAATGCACGTGCACACATCATGTATTTCAAAAATAAAAACCTTCCAACCTTTTTCACCACATTGAGCTTGTCTGGAGCATGGTCAAATAAAGTGTCGAATGCATCTCTTTCTGAAAAAGATTCAGTGATATTAATATACTGAGCAGCACATGTTCCAGTGCAGAATAAACACTTACTGAGACACATACTCAGTTGAGACAACACAGCCAGCAGAATGTTTCAATATAGTCTCTGTATTGCAAGTACCATGTATTTTGCATCCTGCTCTCTTGCTGTAAGCTGCCAGTAACTTATTCTTTATTATTTTAAAAAAGCATCATTTTCAAGTAGGATTTGGATTGCCTAATGACCCCATTTCTCAAAAATGAACAAAGAATAGTATCTTTATGCATAAAACCTTAAACAGCCAGCCACGGGTAGTTAAGTAACCAAATCATTTTGTGCAGAACAACGTGAGTTTACATTAGAGCCACCACATCTACAGATGAAGATTTTCTCCATGGGCCATTGACTGCATTGTGGTATTAAGCACCTCAAGCAGCCCTATGATATTATCTGCAATACAATCCTTCTTATAGATATTTTGGGCTATTCTGATATGCAATTTAGGACATTATCAGCAGTACAGATAACCTAAGGTAGCGTGACAGGAGTGCTACTGTGGTGACCTTCTGGAGAAAACAGAAAAAAATAATTAAAACAGAGCCACCAGAGCCTTTTCTGAGCATTTTCCATTTTGACAATCACCTGAAGGATAGCAAAATATCCCATAAATAGTTACATTCATATTCCTCAATCAAAAAAAAAAGCTGAAGTAGATCCAAAGGCATTTACAGAAGTCAGACTTTACACAAAGTAAGACTGCTCAGGGATATCATTGGGAAAAGAAGTCATTCACCATGCCTTTCAAATCAGCTCCCAGGCAGCCACTGAAGAACACAAGAAGCAAAAGTTAAATTCTTGGTGGCAAAAAATAAAGAAGGAAAAGCTAAATTCTCCATCTAAGCTGCTCAGGTGAGTGTTTTCTGCTGTCCAGGCATTTGGCTAGTCTCAGTCCTGGCAGTAGAGACACACCAAGCACAGGACCTTTGCATGGTGTGTAGGGCTGCTGAACGATGACTCCAAGTCTTTAAAGTGTAAGTGGGTAATGGATGTAAGAATATCATCATGTTCACCAGCTGCTTCATGATAAGCCACCATTTTACATTATGCTGGGAACTTATAACCATTAATACTATTACAGGAACGTTCTGGAGGTTAAACCACAAAGCACCTGCAAATTAACATGTGCTGAAAAGCAGTGAAATGTGTTTTAAAGACAGTCAGACTGATTTTGATGGTTTTTTTTTCCCCTTTTGTTAACTGCCACAATAGCCTGTGGTGCAGATACTTGCCAGGGCAACTTGAAATCCTCTACTTCCTTGCACATTGATCAAAGTGACCACCCACTGCAGAACTAATGTGTACTTTGGCTGCCTCAAGGAAAAGTTAATAATCAAATGAACTTACCATGCCTTCCTGATAAAGCCCTGTAGGAAGAAAAAGAACAAAACACTGTTATATATAATTCACTTGCAGATATTGTACTGCAAAAGAAAACAGTATACATGGTCAGATCTTCAAGTTAGTGGACACTGGAGTGGATCCATGGAACTAGGAAAACCTTCATTAAGTTACTCCAACTGAGAATCTGGATTAGCCTGGAGTCTCTGAGCATAATACCTCTTGGCTTCACTGAAGTCTCACAGGAGGCCAGATCTCACATTTTCTACTTTGAACCAAATCAACACACCTTGCCTGAGTGAAGAAGGCTTTTTCACGTTGATTTGGTGAAAACTTGTCCCTCTCCTTCAAAGATGAATTTACCACATCAACTACAACACAACTGCAACCAAAACAAGGCTTGGGTTGGGTTCCTAAGGACTGAAGTATTTTGCTCCAGTTGATCCCTCATACAACTACCACACATAAACAAATCCATACAGATAATAATAAATCACAGTACAGCTTCTCTCCATTCAACTAGAAACCAGAATATTCTACTATTGTTCTCTGTTGGTTTGGAATAACTTTTCTGTTATAAATTGTTCAGTGAGATGACACATACAGGGCTTGCTACCGGCATTTTACATTCCCAAAGTCAAAACCACCTAAAAATAGTCACATCACATCCCTTTTCAAACAGATCTCATTCTTTATCAAGTCAAAAACAACAGAAAAGAATGAGGCATTATCTTTCTTGTTTGAAGGACTATTTAATAAAATAATAATAACTATAATAAAAATAGAAATAAATTAGTAGTAGATAAATACAGAGTAGAGATTTTGTATATCTTCACTTTATCTTCTCTTCTACTCTGATATCCTGTTTTTATTTCTCCTCCCCTATTTCCTCCCCTCTTGTATTTTTAGATGCATGTTTGCAGCTCTTGAAAAGGCTAGAATGCAGTCACTGGCTGGTGCATCATCTTCCCTGGAACCCCAATACTGAAATCTAAATATCAGCAAATGTTTGAATTTCTGGGACGCATCTGTGTTCAATTACTGAACTGCTGGCAAAAGTGGTGTTGACATACTCAGTGTTACCAGTTATTTCCTCTTGGATTTGTCGAGACTGGAGGATTCCTTCTCGTTTCTGGAAAAAACAAAAAAGTGACATTTTTCTCAGTAAAGTTTAATGCTTAGGGTACGGTAAAAATTTATTTGTGATCCACAAAAGTAATTAGATAAAAAGCCTGGAAAACAAGAACTTTTCTTAAACAAACTTACAGTAACATATTATTTTACCTTGCAAGTATTTCAGAAAACTCTTTCGTGTATTAACGAGAAACTTGAAACTCCACCTGTAGAAGGAAGTATTTCTTTTCCTTCCTCCATTGTTCCTAATTCACTTTTCTTTTAAAGGCCCCAATTCAGCAAGACATTTGAAACACCTAAACCCATATGTAAGTGTTTTAGTAGAGGCATGCCTAGGTGAGCTGAATTAAACCTTGTATTTCAACGAACAGCTTTGGCAGATGGTGCCCGTGCTTCCCTTTTGCAAAAACCCTGCTCCCAGCCCATTTGCTCTTTCTGCCCCGCTCATACCCTTTCTTTTTTTTGCCTCAGTGCTTCCCTTTTCTGGCTTGCCCTCCAGACAAAGAGCTCTATTTGCCTCTGACGGAAAAGCGAAACGGAACTTCCATTCGCGCTCCCAGCCTGCTCCAGACCCCAGTCACCCTGGGGGGGATAACGTGGCCATTGACTGCAGCATCGAGATGTGAGAAGCCCTGAGTGGCCTTTGGTCAGGGGCTGCACACAGCATGGCAGGACCCAGCTCGACGGGCTGCCGTTTGAGTCAGTCGGAAAACGAAGAAGCTGCAAAGTTTGACGCTGTTTCCAGTTGATCACAGTCATCTGGCGGCGGTGTAAATACCGCACATATGTTCTGCCTCTCTCTGTGTTCTCTCTGCTAATTCTATCCACTGGTTATTACTAAAATTTTGCAATAAAGAGGAAATAAAAAAAAAAAAAAAGAAAGCCGGGCGAATGCTGACGACTGCATGTAAAGTCTAGACATTAGGCAATTATTCACGATTCTTCACTCCCTGTCATAAAAGGAAATGAGAAAAATAAATTTATGCTGCTCCTAGACTTGCCTTCTATGTAGAAAAGGAGAATAACGTCTTGGAAAAGTCCTTCCTGGCATGTGAACTGGGGCTGCTGCTCTTCCTTGCCTTGGAGAAGACAGCACATCCCCACCTGAGGCAATCCTCAGTGTGTGATGTGCTGAGGATTTAGCCAGCCTTGAGTCTGTTATTTCTACACAGCATTACTAAAATATAGGAAGCAATATCTTTCTTTCTACAGGAAAGCTGAACACAGCTGGGTCACTCCAGACCGGGACCTGGGGTAATCTAAACTGTCCTTTTAGCTGGATGACAGTTTTAGGGGGTTTCCACAATATTTTTTAAAGTCCTGTTACTAAGTATCTTGAACATAGTAAAAAATGCATTCAGGAAGGACCTTTGAATATTAAAAAGACAGAGTGGAGTCCAGTGTGTTACACTGGGGGCACAGAACAGCTGCTGAGATATCTTCTGTCACATACCTTGAAAATCTGAAGAAAAATGACATAATTTAGGGCTATCTTCACTTCCAGCTTGTGCAGACAGCAGTAAGTGCTTGTACTTTAAGTTAAATCCAGTTCATGTTAACTCTAGTTAGAATTCCTCTCTGAGATTTTTGTTTATTTTTCCCTTTGCTGCAGGGTGAAAGGAAACTTTTATTTCCTCCTCATGATGACTCTGACATGCCAGTGATGCCTTCTGCAGCAAAAGCCCTATTGCTCTCATCTCCTAGAAGAGTTGAGCATCACAGCAATGGTATCTGTACTTTTCAGTGACCAGTCTGGTAGTATGAGAGCAGAAAAAGGTCCTTCTGAGGACTGAAAGACTGCCCAGCATGTTCCTTAAAAGCAACAGTGGCTACAATTGAAATAACAAACTATAAAAATCAATATCTATTATTTGAAAATCACTGAAAAATGAAGCCCCAGTTAAGATTCCCCAAGAAAAGCTGGGTGCATTTTCCAGTGACAACAGGAGACTTTAGTGGACAAGTTTGGCATTTTCTTCCCTCATACCTGAAAGACTCCACAAAAAGCCATGAAGATCTTCCCAATCACTTACTATTTCAAATTGTCAACTACCTCTAGAACAAAAAAATACATGCTTAATCTCCCAGACAAAATCCCACTTTGAAAATCTTTCCACTGTTTGGATGGCTTTTTGCCTATGTATTGTTGCTGTCCATTCATCTGGAGGATCTTATAATTGCCTCAGATGAAATGCAGAATTATTCTGGAGCTTGAAAGAACAAACACATTTGTCACAGGGTCAGAAAAATACTTCTTGGGAACATGGAGCCAAAGGTTCTCTGAAACATTTCAGACCTTCCCAGGTAGTGAGACCAATGATCTCCAGTTAAGCTTGTGATGTACACCTTCATTAGTCTCACTAATTTCTTAGCTTTGCCTAAGGGTAGTTTATGCACCCAAGAACTGCTGTCCCAGAAAATACTGCAGCCATACCAGCTGCTCTGCCAGTGCATTCTTATATTCTCTGACTTACATCTCCTGCACACAATCTGTCATCTGATCATTCATGGATGGCATAAATAAATAATTTTTAAAAAGAGGCAACATGATGACAAGGTCCAGCTCTCCAAAAAAGCTCTCCCTTGTTTCAGTAGATATGATCAAACAAAGCCTGGGCTTTGTTCAAGTTTATTCCTTCCATTAGTATGGAAGGAAAAGAAAATAACAGAATAGCTACAGAAGGTCCAACTATCACATTTTTTCCCAAATCAGCCCAAAACACAGATTTCATATTACTCTCATTGCTAACAGCTTTTGTACAAAACAGCCAAAGGAAACAAGCTTTCATAAGAACCTGTTGGGCACGAGCACATTTTTTTGTTTCACAAATATCTTTGTTTCAATGAACTACACCCAGACAACATGGCAACCCTCAGATTTTATGTGTTTCTACATCTAGAAAAAAAACACGAAATGAACTAAGGTAGTCCTTCTTAAAGACTTCATAAAAGGACTTTGTTCTTTTAATTTCTCTCTCTACTGTTCTCTTCATCAAACCATACACAGCAGAATTTAAAACCAGCTATCAGATAGTCTGTTAAGCTTCCCTAGGCTTGACCTTACTTTACAGAATGTATGAGAACCTGAGGTGTGCGAGTCTGATCACTAAATTAGGCTTTAGGATCTGCTGATTGTTGGTTAAAACCTCCATTGAGTTCAAACGGTACATGATTCATTACACAGAATCAGTCCCACAGGACATGGAAGACAGATTTAAAAAATAAGCATAAAACCCCCACTCACCATAAAATAAAAATGATAAATGTCTCAAACAATTACAGTAAGTATACTGGCCCCCACCCTCTGTTAATAGGAATCAGCACAGCTTTGGAGGTCCACTGAGTGGCTTTCACCCAGCTCGGGGTCTGCAGGACAAAATCTTCTGCAACATTATTTGGATTTTATTCTGCTGCAAATGCTTTCTCCACAATTCACTGGCGCCTGAGCCTGAGCTGTGCAACTAAGAGGCAAAGCAGTGAGCCAGATTCTCCCACTACTTATTGTTTTTAAATTGGTTTATCTGTACTGACTTCAGTGGATTTGCTGTTGAACTACATTAGCCTATTAAACAAGAGGACAATTATATCCACTGATTTCAATGGGAATTTTGTCTGGATGTGTGGAGTGATAGCAGATCTGTTTCTCTATTGTAGGAGTGTGCTCTTTTTCTTGTTTGGTTTCTCAGCATAAAGATGCCCTGCCCACTGTACCCCCAATTTCTTAAACTGGTTTTGGTAGAACTTTGAGATAAAGCAGTGAAAATAATACATCTACAATAGCCAAAGGAAAGTGCTGGAAAACTATGTTCCTCTGAAGTCTAAATGCAGATTTCTGGGGTTCCCTTTCATTCTCTGTAGAGAAACCCATGAAGCAGAACCTGAGAGTCAGTGAGCCATCACCAGGCACCAGCAATACATTTACCAGACTCTCCTTCAGATTTTTCCCCAAATTACAAAACTAGTCCCATTTGAATGCTGGAAAAAAGAGTGGTTACTTTCTCAGAACTGTCTCACAGATTTTCAGTCACACAAAACTTGAGCAATAGCTCTTTTCACCAGTTACTTCAGGGTAACATCAGCTAAAAGGCATAAATAAAGACAGTTACAGTGTGAAAAATAAAGGCAAAGTTAATTGGAGGGAAAGAAAAGCAGATTAAATGGGAAGAGGCCAAATAAGATAGGGCAAGCACAAGTCCAGCTGAAAGAAAAATGATGAACAGAATAACATAAAGCTTTTGAATGCATGAGGCTCTAATAAGGAGACCGACTGACACAAAAGATTTAGTTGATGGGTTTTTTTTTGCGTGCTTATGAGAAAACCAACACTGTAATCAGACTAAATTAGTATGCACAAGGCTGAAAAAGAATATTTAGTCACCTAACATGAATCTGAATGTAATAAACAGTGACAATTCATCATTCAGTGCCAAGAATGATTTGAATCTCTACACAAGTGAGAAGACCGTCAAAAAATGGGAAAAATAATAATTCTAGAGATCACACTGAGTGATAAACACATTCCAACAATAATAATGCTTCATATATTTTTAATGTCACAGTCTGGCCAATTCACAATCAAAATAAAATATTCTGAGCCACAGCTCAATCTGGGAAAGCACTTCTGTCTTTTTCTGGTTGAAGCACTGTCAGCAGGAAAGATGCACGTGTGTTTCTTGCCAGCCAAAGAGACACACACATGCCCATCCAAACAGAAACTCTAGAGGCATTTGTCAAGAAGCCCCTCAGTCATTTTCACAACACTACCAAGAGCTGTTTAATGCCCCTCTTACCTGCACAACAACCACCTGAATGGACACGTGATCAGGGAGTCTGATCGGTGCTCGGAAATACTGAGATAATGCAACCAGAAGATGAAGTATTGCTACGAGACTTTTAGCATGAACAGCTGAAATAGATATCAAAAGCACAAGTTACAAACTGCAAAGTAACTGGAGCACACAGTTTTTTACTTCTTAGGATGTAGGGATTATGGGACTCTTTTCCCCTTCCCACCTGGAGCCTGGGGCACTTTTAAGGCACCTTGTCTCTTCTGGGCTCCTCCTGCTCAACAGGCTGTGAGAACAAGACCCAGCCAGCAACGTGTGTCAGCACTGAAGTGCTACTCTTTGCAACACGTCTGGATGCCATAGGCTTGTGTAGATGGAAATCTAAAGCTAATCCAAAAGCCAGATTTCATGTACGGCAGTTTGTCTCTGCGTTCTCCTTGCCTCTCCTTTATTCCTTTTATTTCAATAAGGATTTATGGACTATCAGAAAGATATTTTTGTACTCATAACATGCACTTATTCATTTTTAAGTGTCACAGTGTCTGCAGGATGATAAACGAGCCTATTTTGGCAGAAGTCTTAAGCAATAACTTACTAAACTCAATGACTCAAACATTCCTCATGAAGTTGTTATAGTTCTGTTATTGAAGCTTTTTCACAGCAGGTTTCATAGGGGTAGTTAACACTAACACAACTTACAAGATATCAAAAGCCATGCTGTAGGAAATCCTTAATCAAGTATCAAACCATTGGCATGAAAGTGAGTAATTTCTAATTCTTATTATTGCCTTTCTTCTTCTATTCTGTTTTTGCATTCCCCAGAGCAGTATTCCTAAATGATCTTTCATAGCTACAGTACAGTGCACTTAAACTTTCTTGTCTTGAACTAACCAATAACTCCTACCTTACTTCACTGGTAAAAGCACTAAAATATCTTCTTCATTATTTTCCAAGTCTCAACTATACCATGGAGATACCAATTCATATAAAATGTGGCTTTGCTGCCAAATTTTGCTGGAGTGCCAGTGCTCATGGATGAGGTGCTTTAGGAGAGCGCTACAAAGATGCCTGTCTGCCTGGCACTGGTGTGTGCCACAGCTGGGTCCAGCTGCTGCTGTCTATCTCTACTTCAGCCCTAAAACACATGTAAAACATTAAATTAAAACTAGAAGTTAAATTTTCAGGCCACTCCACACACCCTGCCTCCAGCTGCAAAACAGAGAATGGAAAAAAACTGGGGGGAGGTTGAAAAGAGAAGGGGACAGAAAATTCAGCAGGACCACACAAAGGGGCAAGTCAGAATGCCTAATATTCATTCTTCATCCCTTGAGATGTTTCTCTCCCTCTCACTAATTTGTTGTGAATGGAACAGGATACAAA
This sequence comes from Lophotriccus pileatus, assembly GCA_035583135.1. Classification (NCBI taxonomy): domain Eukaryota; kingdom Metazoa; phylum Chordata; class Aves; order Passeriformes; family Tyrannidae; genus Lophotriccus; species Lophotriccus pileatus. The sequence goes on along the minus strand of JAWWES010000168.1, from coordinate 5,178,931 downwards.
ACTGCTCAGCTCAAAACAGGTACAGGAGACAAGGAAACTGCTATGTACTGGTCAAGGTATACACCAGCACAAAATGATTCTGAAAACCAAACTTTAAACAGATTAAGAGGCCTAATTTTGTAAAACTGGCCACTGAAGGCATTTCTGTTAGATATTGCTATGTTCATTTTTAATACATAAAACAGGAAGGACTCAGAACTAACCTTGATGAGAGTTTTGTAATCAAAACCAGTAGCTCAGATTTAGCCTTAAATGAGCAAATATCTATGTTGCAAATTTGACACAAACAAAGAGTTCTAGGACCTAACCCTCCTTCTGCCTGTCCACTGTATTTATGCAGGTAACTGCCTGTTTCAACAAACCTATTTGGTAACAGAAAACTTAAGCTGGCATGCACATGGACTTCAGAGCAAAACCTCTGTACTTTGACAGACTCTGAAGAGACAGTTCATTGAAACTGAAGGTTGAGCACCAATAAAGAGGGTAGAGTGTACCATATCTGGAAATGCCTTTCAGAGCAGTTCCTACCATAAATAACAGATTTCAGGCTTCCCTTTTCATTGGATATTTCAGAATTCCAGATAGCACCTACAAATTCCCAGCTGCCAACAAATGAGAACAGCATAGCAAGCACAACTCACAGTCAACGTTCCATTTAATGCTTCTTGGGGGGAGTTTAAGGGTTTCATTGATCTTTTCAAGCACTGTCTGTAGCTTCTGTTTCTGAGCAATTTCAGACTGAGTAACTTCTGCAACATTCAGCTTCTCACTTTCAAGCTTCTCTGAAGTGATAGAAGAAAAAACAGGAAAACCAATTGTCAACTCCATGAAGAACACAAAGACTTCCCATACACCCAGAGGCACATTTAAGAGATATCAGACTTCTCAATTTTAGAATTCTTAAGTTTTCTTCCAGATCCACTTTCCCCCCACCCTACTGACCACCTAAAGATAAGACCCTATTTTCCCTTTAGTTACACATTTGCAAGGGGAAGGCCAGGTATTATCCTGTGCCACACTACTGGCTAACAAATTTTTGCTGCAACTGCCTTCAGGGAACACCAGACTTGAAGGTACAGCCCATTACTTCTATTGGTACTGAATGAGACAGTATAAATCTGCATGAGACTGGCTTGAACAGCAGACTAATAAACCTAAGAAACAGATACCAACTTTCAGATTTGTTTCATCACTCTCTTCCTCCCAGCTTCTACCTCAGATGCAGGAGATTAAAAAATTTTACTTGGCCCATTTGTGATAAAAGTGAAGTGATTCCATATCCATAGAGGTGGAAGATGCACCAAAGAAATGCAAACGAGTTTTTCTGGAGGCATGAAAACAACTAAAACCTCAGGCAATTTCTTTCTATGAAACCACAGCCCTTTTCTGCACTCAAAATTTGCGGTAGATTTTAAAATATTTAATGAATTGGTGTTTTACTGATTAGTACAGACTGCTACGTATATCATACACAGCTTAGTGTTTACACTTAAACAGTAAGCAAAGAAAATTTAGCAGTAAGCTGACAACATGAGAAACAAAATGCTTGGTCACCTATCAGTTTACTTCTATGAAAGAATATCTCATTAAGAGATATCTTATTTGGTAAGAGCTGATCTTGTTCTCATCAAAGGGAACTAAGTATCTACCCAAAGGGAGCGAGCCTGTGCTCCCAGCTTAAGAGACTGCTATCTCCTAATCCTGCTGCATCCTAATCCTGCATGAGAGACTGCTGTCTCCATGGGTTCCTTGTGCCTCCACAGAATCACTCTCACAGCAAGTCTTCAGTTAGCATAGACCTGATCCACAAGGAATTGAAGGTAATGGAAAAGATTCCACTGAAAGCTATAAATGCTGGATCATTATACGCACATTTAAGAGTCAGGCTGCATCTGAGACGCATTTTTTGGATTTTGGGTGAGGTCACTGGAGGTCTGCCCATGAGAATCAAATTGCCCAGTCTGGGGCATATCCAGTCCATCACAACATATTCAATAGCTCAACCATTCATAAAAGGGAATAGTCTGTGTAGTCTTTATTGTAAGTGCTCACATGATGTTTCAAGATTCATTTAAGATACTGAAAAGAAATTTACTGGAGACTTTATGAGCTGTAATAACTACGAAAATGGCTTCCAAGCCAGCACTGTAAAAAGCACATGCCAGCTCTGCATTAGCAGTTTCTTTTCTCTATCTGTTCCTCAGCTGAAGCTCAGTTTGCAGTCCACTGGGCACCATTACCTCAGCAACGTTAAAAGCCAGACATCAAATCAGAGAGAAATTCCAACTTTCCAGAGGAACTTCGCAATGTGAATAAGCTATAGAATGGAACAAGCTGAGATTAAAAACATCCACCCTCGTACTCAAAATACCCTTTCCTTCAAACTTACTTTCCACTTGTAACACGGTTAAGTTTGTGCAGCACATATGCAGATAATAAATTTAACTGGAGTGAACACTGCTGCCAAGGCAAGAACCCTCCCTCTCTAGCACCCCAGGTAGGCTTTATGCTGTTCTCATCAACTGCAGAGCACCACACACTGCACTGCAGCTCTGAGCACTGTGCGTGCAGCCTGTTGCTCAAGGGCCTCATAACACAATGCTATTTTTATATCACTTAGTGGCATAAATGTAAGATGATACCGAGGCTCCTGAGTAGGAATAAGAGATCCACTTATTGACAAAGTGCCTTAACAGCGTGCATGCATATTTTTTTCTTACCAAATAATTTCTGCAGTACTTGTCCATCATACAGGTCTTCAGCCAAGTCTTTCACAATAATCCTCTCTCCTACCAACACATCATTAATCCAGTCAATTAATACCTATATGGGAAACACAAAATTGGCAGTATTATACACTATTCATTTGCAATTTAAAACACATGCCATTTTGTACAATGATGAAAATACTTAGCAGAAAGGATACTAAATTGCAGTGGCTCAAAATACAGCCTGAAATACCATGAGAAGCAAACAGGAAAGGCTCAGGAAAGACCCTTCTAAGGTGGATGTGTCAATGCACCATAAGGTCTAGACAAATACCAATTAATTCAGTGCCTTCTGGAGCAAAACGTTTCCCTTGCTTTCAGTTGCATTTTAACATTTTATTGTGAAGCAAAAGGTTCTAAAGTTGATTCTAATGAGGCATCCTGCTAAAGTTCTAACCTCAAGAATCAAAAATATGAGGGAAAGCCAGTGTGATCTTAGGTTGGTGGTGGGATGGCACGGAGAATCTGGACTCAGGATTTTAATTGAAATTCTTGAGTCTCTCTGCGCCACATCACAGAAAGATACTGCAGCAAATGACCTGCCATTTCACTGGGATGTGCACACCACATGGTTCCATTTAATTAATATCTAACCACTGCTTTGAAGTGTTCAAATGAAAGAGTCAGGGGTAGCATTAAAAAAATAGTTTCACTTTCCTGAGAGTGTTTACACGCTTTTCATTACCTTCATTAGTTCTTGTAATTTTGGGTCATTTCTTGAATTTGGATCAACCATTGTTCGGACTTCATTTTCCTCTGGAAGGTTTAAAAGAAAGATATTAGTAGCTATTACAGCATGACACTTTATTTTACATCAAGCTTTTATGTTGAGATGTAAAATTGTTGTGAATTACCTAGCATAGTGTCCTCAGGGTCTAGTTCAAATGGAATTGGGCTGAGAGGCAAGTTAATGGCATTCATTCCTTCTTCCTGTAATTCAGATACTAGGAAATAAAAAAGAAAAGCTTGGTCAAATTTCAATTTATTTTCACTTCCTATTTCACTCTTGCTAGAAGTAGAATTAATTGTCTTAATTTCTTTACAAGAGCATGACTCTATTAGATAAGCCACTAGGTGTAATTACAGCAATAAAGGATATCTAACAAAAACTGGAGGTCCAGCCAACAAACCTTTACTTGTACGAGTAGATTTTTCGTGGGTAATGGTACTGGAATTCATGCAGTTGCCTCAAATCTTTTCCAGGATAAGGCCCATTGTCCTCAAATTTTAAAAGGCTTACTTGCATTTTAATGGTCCTGACGTTTTAACACTAATGAATCATTTTGGCTGAGGGAAATGATTATTGCTCTCAGCTATGTCACTCTTGCTCTGGAAATGCTTTAAGTTTAGCTACTTGAGAAGAGCTGGGCCTGGCTATATATCCATGCAGGAGTTGCCACACTGAGAAACTATTCAGGACTGAAGGTGCAGCTGCAGCTCCTCCCTTGTTCAGGTCAGAGACAGCCCAGCTGGAGCAAGCTCTGGGATGCTTCTGGCCTGTGTCCTTGGCCTTTCCTTAGCAGAAATCACAGGTGTAAGATGAGGAACCCTCAAAAGTACTGCTTGAGCGTGGAGCCCAGTAATAGGTTGAGAAAGAGCTTGAACACAGGAGTAGGGGAAATGATCCAAGATCCCATACTTTGAAGATTCCTGCAGTTGTCAGGAAATACGGGTGAGTTCTTACTCAGCCAAAGCCCCCAAATACTACAAAAATCAATCTTCTTGTAATACCTGCTCCGAGAAGAATGTAAGAACAGAAAGATCCAGAGAAGTGGTGTAAAAGGAGGACTGCCAATAGTTCTGTACCTAGTACATTTCAGAGCAACTTCATTCATTCCTCTGGGTGACCCAAAACTTTAGTAGGTTGCAAAGACAAAACCTTTCCTTTCCTGCCCAAACATGCCTCCTTAACAGACAAGAATAAACACAAACAAGCCAATACACTAATCCTACTGCTATTGAAAAACTCACAGCGCTGTTCAGGGAGGGAACCCACAAGTTTGTATCTTGCTTTGTAACCAAGAAATCAGTGCAAACCTGGTTTATCAAACCAGGAAAGAGAGTTGCTGTCTTATGAATGACAAGTAAAAATACTGTTTTGATCACTCAGTTTCCAGTGTACAGACCTTTAAAAGGTGTTGTTAACACATCTGTTCCAGTCATAGTTTAAACTTAAACAACTTAATTCAACGATCCTACATATGCCCTGTAGGTTCAAGTAGTTGTCTGCGCCTTCTGATGTGAACTAAAGTATTGGATTTATGTGCAGATGCAGATTCACCATCCAATAGTTCAGATAAGTTAGCTTCTGGAAGTTTTACCTCTCTGCCTTAACTTCCTGTGTGCAGTCAGTGTGGCTAAATTTCACTTGAACACTGTGATAATCAGTCAGTTGGTGTGATAACAGGACTCAAAACTTTGCAAATATTTTCTATGCTTTGTGAAATGTTTTGTGGTCTGCCAGATGAAATGCCTGTGCATGTTTCAAGAATCTGTGTAGCTGTAGTCGGGCATCTATGGAAGATCCACAGCAATCATGGCTGTGAACGCTGGAATCCTTATTACTTTAAACTGAACAAAACTACCTTTGAAAAATCCACTGCCTTCAATATTAAACCCGTAACTTCACTCCATACACTCTCCCTGCTTGTGCATCTGTAAAATACAAATACTGAGCAGCACTAAAGAGTCATAAAATAATGTTGACAATAATAGTTCCCTTGGTTGTTGTGTATTCTCTAAAACTGATGGCTGAGAGCAATGGACCAAATTAATCCCTTATGTAACTCCACTGAGTTCTGAGGAGTTATAAGCAAGGATGAATTTGTCTAGCATGTACAGTCTCAGGAACTTAATGGCAATTGCTGGAATTGTTAGCACTCCTCGGAGAAAATAACTGTTGGTTTTATTAACCTCTTTGATTTTTTTTGATTTTTTTTTATTATTTTTATTTTGGTTCCAAATGGTTATGGGCATAAAAATGTCAGTGGGTAGACCATGTGGAGGTCTTTCTGTTTTGACATCTTTAGTACATGGAGGACTTCTGCACAAAGGTTCCTAGGCAAAAAACGTGGGGTTTTTTCACACCAATCCCAAGAGGGAGCATAGTAACTAAAATCTGTTCAAGCCAACTGCCTCCCCTGAGCTCCCCTGTCCCAAAGGGCTTAAAGCTCTGCTTGGCCAGGACACACACTGGAGAAAGCAGTCAGCTCATTTTCCTAGGGAAGGACAATAATGAAAGCTTTTGGTTCCTCTCTCCAGGGAGTAACCCGCTGGCAGAGCTGGCTGACACTTCTCCAAGGAGACTGAGTGGACCTTTCAAAGTTGAATGTTTTGTAAGGAATTCTTTACAAGGCCCACTGAACCTCCCCACATTTGTCCTCCAACGTGCACAACTATTACGTTCTACTTTTAATAACATGACCTTCTTCATATTACCAGAGTTTCTGAAAATAACAGAAAGCAAACAAGATTCTGTCATATCTTTGCATGGAAAGGGAACAAAAAATACAAGGAAAATAATAAACATACACAGGGAACTAATACATTGATGTGTTCTAGAATGCAAGTGTTATATTTATTGTACAGCAGGGGCTAAGCCCTGTTTTCTGTAGGCTGCTGTAAGCAGCTCACCCAAACTGCAAATACATTTTGCACACCTGCCAGAGTTCTGCACATATGCAGAACCTACCCAACACACCTCCAGATGATCCAAAGATCCCAGATGGATCCAGTTTGCAGAGAGAGGACAGCTCCTCCTCAGCCACTGCATTCCACAGCACACAAGCCCTGCCTCAGGTTGGTATTAATCCCATAAAAAAGACTCCTCCTGCCCTCTTGTTCCCTACAAGCAGAAAACATGATGGAGAAACCCTGAGCCTTATAGCATCTTTTCATTTCTTACCCAATACTGAAGAGCAAAGATTTAACTACAGATTAGTAATACTACTAAATGGAGCAGGTAAGCACATGCATTACATCAAGTTGTATGTAAAGTGAGGGAAAATGTACTATGTAGTATACACTCACTTTCTAAGAATTGTCATAAAGAAACCCAAACATGACAAATCACTGCTATACACTTAGGTGTTTATAGAGGAACCACAAATATGTGATTGAGGTTGAGTTTGCATACCACAGTTTCAGCAGAGGAATCCATTTTTCAGCTGCCTTTCATTAATTTGTTTTAATTAATTTTCATGAAAATCACTTCAGCAACTTCGCATTTTAATAAAAGCAAAGAACACGGTATCAGGGCAAGTTTTGCAGCAGCTGAAATTAAAATAAAATAATCTAATTTTTTTAAATACTTTGAGGAATTACTTTGGAGCATCAGTAAAACCTCCACTCCGAGTCTCACAGTGCAAAGCCCCAGGAAGGGAGGAGCAGATGTACCTGCAGCAGTTCATCGATACCACACCAGGAGCCAGACCAGCACACTGGAACCTGTGGCAGTTCCTCTGAAGGAGAGTATCCACAGAGTTGTCTGTTTGACTTGGGGCATGCTTGGCCACTGGATGACCCCAGCAATCAGAGTTAAGACCAGTTTTCTGTTCTCACCCTCTGGTGTGACCCAGACACAGCCCAGTCCTTCAGCTACCACGGGACTTACGCTCATCACGCTTATATTGGTAGGATTAGACACTTTATCCTTTTGGATACAAGAGTAAAATCCAGTTCTTCATGTTTTTTGGTTTTTTTCTTTTCAGTCACCATGCTGTGTGGAACTGGGGGCTGAATGTACTTTTAGAGCAGGACCCTTAAAAGCAACAGTTACCCATGGGCCAGACAAATCTCTGTGGACTGGCAATGTGCAAGTCCCAGTTTTAACTCTGGATGAAGAATGGACATTTCTGCTCAGAGTTCTGATTCAGCTCCACGTGCCAAATTTCTTATGATGTAATCAAGTGCAACTCCACTGCTATCAGCTGTCAACAGACTTCCTCCCACCATGCCAGCACCAAATTTGGCCCCAGAGCCGGGGAGCCCACAAGGCTGTATCAACAGCAGCTACAGCAGCTATTTTAAGCTGGGTGGAATTCTTACTGTTTTAGATGCTCTAGGATTACAAGGTCATAAACCTATGCTATCAAATCCACGCTGGTGCTCTGAGCCAGGCTCTGCCCTTTGATGCGTGCATCCAACTGCCATTGGAACTGCTGGACACCGAGCACATCTGAAAGTGGAGCACTGCCCATACGGTTTAAATTGGCTTAATTCCTCCAGTGCATGCAGCCTGTTGCTCCACATTGTATTTATTAGACAGTTTCATTTGGGTTTTTTACTTGTTTATTTTGTGTGCTGAAGGCTTTTTGCTGCCCTATTTAGTATTCAGGGCTTAACGTTATTCTGATTTGAATGAAACACATCTCATTATTTAACCGAGCTCAGAAATGCCACATCACCCAATGCACTCTCTGTGGTTTAGACATATTTTAGCATATCTACCCAAAGAATCATAAAATAAATACAGCTAGATGTAGTGTCAAATAGTCTCTCTGAGTGCTACAGCCATGTCTTCCCATGTAATTGATTCCGTACTTACAAAACTAAAATTACTCAAGTGCTACAACAGTAATGGATCGATTCTGGAAGCGTGTGATTAACCAGAACTGAGCCCTAATGCTGGAGGAGCACAATGCCACAACGCTTCTGACCTCAGTCTTTCAAAACCAGGAGATTTAAATATATGCACATACAGCTACATAAAGATATACAACATTTCTGCAGTTCTTTAACTGCTTTCCTTCCCTAGTCTAAGAGTTTTCCATTCAAGGACTTCTCTGCCATTTTGAAGGTTGCATGTGCTTCGGTTGGGTTTGTTGTTTTCTGGGGTTTTTTGTTTGTTTGTTTTGTTTTGGGTTTTTTTGTGGAAGCTGAGTCATTCACATGACTCCAAGAGTTTAAGCTTTCTATAAAAAGCCAAAAAAATATCTGATATTTTAAACTGCTTTGGTAGGCAGCAGCTTCACATGCCATGCCTCTACCTTAAGTTGATTCTTTGGACCATTTGGAAGGCTAGCTGCATTCATATTGCCAGAATAACACTGGATATTTGTATATATGCCCACATTAAAACATGCAGACCTATGCTACATATATTTATATAGGTAGCTGGAAATCGTAGTCCGTTTAGCAGAACACTGATTTTCTTCAAGAACTGTCTTTACTGCTCTTGTGTAAGACATACACTCAATTACAGTTGAGCCAAATTTAGATAAACTGTTTTGGGTTTTTTTTCATAGTCTCTTTACTGGGTGCAAATTTCTGGTAAATGCCCATGACCTTGATGGTTTGCTTCTGTAACCACTCCTGCACAAGAGCAGCTTTACTTCTTCTACTGACTTGATGGCTTGCAACGCAGACCTGAGTGTAAATGACTGTATCTGCATGGATTTCAGTGGATTTATGCTGATTTATACCAGCTCACTGGCTCAGTGTGATTCCTGTTCCATTTCACATACTCCAGTTCTATAAACTGATATGATTCCAGTGAAGTAATTCTGGATTTGTACTGGTAAATATGAAAACTGATCAAAATTACCTCAGATGGTAGAGAAGGAGAGAAAAAAAAATAGCAAAAACATTTTCAAAAAGTCTCAGTTTGAGCTTTTACAGAATGATACTATTTAGTCAAGCAAACTTATGCAATTGCTTTCTGGGCAATCCATCCAAAATGTTAATTTCTAATAGTTGTGTGTGTGCATCTTGTAAGTCCACAAAGGGAAAAGAAAATATTAATCTAAAATGGTACTGCCTAATTTTCTGGAATACATAATTCATCCAACATGGATTCTGGCAGCTCAGCTTTAACTCTGAAACAAAAGAAATCCACACAAAAGACAATAAATCTGCATTACACATGGTACTAAAATGATCCAATGGATTTATAGATGTTTACAAGTTTGCAGAGTGTGACACAGCGTCCACCAGAAATTTGATATTCACAGCACAAAACATCATAAACATATGTCTGCAACTACAAAAGGGCCTTTTTATGTGGGGATCATTGTTAAAATTGTCTTCAGAACATAAACCTTAAGTTGTAAATGCTACTCCCCATTTATTCTCCAAGACATAACAAATGAGGGAAGAAAAGCAGAGATATGTTTGTAATTGAAAATGTTTCTCAGGAAATGATCTGTACAGGAACATCATTCTCATTCCATTAACTGCTGACTCCAAGCCAACCATTTGTAAAAGTAAATAAATATGCAAACTGGCTGACAACAATGTGCCTGTCTTTAATGTTTCTGCATTAGTACTCAGTCTCCAAAAAAGAATCTATTTTCTTTTCTCATTTCTCCATTAAACCAAACATGGCATGCACACAAAAAGAACAGGAGTAATGCTGTTCACAAAGAAAGATGGGAGAAATGCTGTGATTTGATTTTCATGTATGCAATACAAATTAAATGCTTATTGCCTTGAACTTTTTCTTTGAAGTCTGAAGTCACCCCGAAGTACCTCCGTGACTAGTTTGCTGTTCCTTTCTTTTTTTGCAAATAACAGAGGGGGAAAAAAGCCTCCATAGACTGACAAATGTCTGGTCTGAGCAGGTAAAAACCAACAAATTAGGGAGAAAACTCAGTCCTTCTTTCTCTGAATTTTCCTGTAGTTTCTAAGAGGTAATAAGTGGTGCAGTGTCAGGCTAACACAGATGCCAGTCATTCCATTCATTCCTTCAACACATTCTCTCAACACATCTTTTAAAATACATAAGCAGTATCTGCAGATGTTTTGAGAAGCTTGTCACCCTCCAGGAGCGTTTAAAATCCTACTGAAAGAAAAAAAAAAAAAAAAAGAAACCCAACAGGCAGCTTTGGGAACAAATACAGACAAAAGTTCAATTGACACTAATTTTTACTCCCACTGAAGAATAAATCATGCATATGAGAAATGCTGTGATCATTCCAAGTTGTTATCAAAATGTGCTGTGCTGAATCTGATCCCAGCCTGCAAACTCCAAGCAGCCTCAGATACTTACACGGGGTCTTTGTGCAACAGACACACGCAGATTGTTAGCTGGTCTGCACATGGTATCCCCATATTCACAGTATTTTATTGAAACAAACCCTTTGACAGCTGAGGTTTCCAACTAATTGAGGTAAATACTGAGAGACCTCTAAACTGATTTACTGAGGTATCTCACAATTACACAGAGCACTTGGCGCTACAGAGAGACAGAAAGAGGAAGCATTTTTATCCTTCGCACTGATATTTTGATATTTCTCAAGCCACAACAAATCTGCAGGTAGTGATATCCAGGGGACAGGCAGACAGACCTCTTGGTGCAGTCCTAGCCCAAAGCAAGTGGAGGCAATTGTTCATCCTATATGCTCAACAGCTTGCTGCAACAGTTCTTTTCCAAACATTGTGGAGTGGAGAAGCTGATTTTGTAGGGCTGACTTGCCTCATCTTGTGAATCACCAACCAGCTAATAGTAGCTATTCCAACATCAACATGAGGCACTCATGCAGAGAAGACAAAACCAAGGATCTGTTCCAAGAAGTCTTTCCCAGCTCAACAAGTTCTAGCTATTCCTAAGAGAAAACCCAAAAATAGTTCTTAGGAATGCGAGGGCACGCTAGTAGCAAGCTGAGGATTTCCTGAATGTCTTGCTCTTTTCTTCTTGTGTATATAAGCCTTGTTTCTGAAGGAGAAGAAGTTAAGTGTCAGACCCACTGCATCTCAGTCATCTAGATGACTGCTTTTTCTTGAAAGAAATAGAAAATTTACTACATTTACTGGAAAGCTGAAGTCCCTTCTCAGAGACTGCAAAATAGTTTATGTATCACACATGGCCACTATTTTCAAACTGTAGTTCTTAGAGCTACTTGTGTTTTAAGATAAGCATCTTGTCGTCTTCAAGGATTGACTTTGTGACAAAGGATCAAAAGATCTGTGGTAAGTGGCCAAGCATTTCTACATCCCAGAAGAAAAAAAAAACAAACCAAAGCCAAAACCACCTTAACATTTTATGAGAGTTCCTCACACTTCAAGATCTTTCTTTGGAGTCAAAGCCAACCAAGATGAATTTTGGGGGTGACGCTGAGGCTGGACAAGTAGTAAACACATGAAAGATGGGACAAGAGTCACCCAAAGAAATTAAAAAAATAATGAATACAAATATGTAGATGCATTACTAATTTATATAACCGGTAGTTTGCAGTCCATTTTTTGCTACCTTCTGCATCAATCCTGGACATTTAACCATGGTTCTCAGATTCTGTACAACAATGGAGAATGAATTTGTAACATCTAATTCTGTTTTTCCCCTCCACTTTAAAGATTTTCAATTTCCTCCTATGTTTATTATTTGTGCCTACCACACAGATGGTTTCTAAAATCTCTGCATAATGTCCTAGGGAATTGAAGTTTCTTGTCAAGGACAGAATCAGGATCTAATTTGGGAATTGGGATCTAAAGACAGGCCTTCAACATGGAAAAACAAGGCTGTGGCTTTGGCTGCATCAACAGAAACCCAGCTACATTCTTAAAGAAGATGGGCTGGATTTGGTGAAAGGCAAAAATGAAACCTTAAAATGGCAGAAATATATCTTCTAGCATACTGAAGAGTAAGCTGCCCTTTGGGGTTCTCTCACCAACGGGGAGGTTAACATGTATTTGACAGCAGAAAAGCTTCAGGCTTTGACTGTTACAGCAAGGACTACAGAAAAGTTAAACTTCCTTCTCCATTCTTATTTCGCAGCAGTGTTCATCAGCAAGATGCACATCTGATGTGTGGAAGTCCTTCTGCTTTTCCCAGCCATACAGCTTGAAAGGTCACTTCAGGGACAGAAATATGAGGGCTGTGGCAATCCCTGGCTAAGAGGGAGGACTTCGGTCAGCTGGCATAAATCACAGTGTGGTGTGATCAGTAGTATGGCTGTGCTATTCTCCTAAAACATATTTACACAAAAGTGTAAGATGATGATGCAAGACGGGACTTTGGTAGCACAAATTGGAACTATGTTTGGGCTAGGAAAGCACAGTTAGTTCTCAATTTGCGCAGGAAATAAATGAACATTTTCCAGTCTAGGTTCTCAAATCCCTTAAGCAGAATTAATTCATTTAACATCCCACCAACAGAAGAAAACAGCACTATCCCCATTCTACAGCCCAGAAAGTGATGCAATTCTAGATGAAGGAATACATCTACATGTTTCCATTCTGCAGACATAAATAGCACTTGTAAAATGGAAGCTTGGCACTTAAAAATACAGCCCTACCTGTCTGTAATGTTACACTTAGCCTGACATAGAGAGGACAAGAATACTCTTGCTTTCCAAACTCATATCACAGCAAAGAGAACATCCTTCTTTCCATATAACCAGTAGTGATGATTTTCATCCAGCCCCGTGCCCTGCCCTTCACAGGCCCTGCCCAATACCCTCCTGTGCATTCCTAATCTTGCTTTTTTCCTTATAAAACTCAAACAGCTGCTCCAATTCACAAATGCCCTCAAATAAAGTACTTTATTGAACAGTTCATCTGATTATGGTGTTCACATGTTATTGTGAGGACAGGCTCTGAACTGCACATGCATTGTAACTGTCTTTTCCAAGAAATCCCAAACAAGCTGGAAGTTTGGGACAGCAGTTGCTACCACCTGTCAAGAGCTGTCAGACAAGGGAAACACCACTGTGTAAACTCCTACCTGTTAAATGCATTTCATGGGTTGCTGTCATTACCAATGTATCAATTTCAGCAAGAAGAGCAATCATATCAATAGCAGTTGTGGCTGTATTTCCTACCATGCAAGTGAACATACCAAAGCCTGCAACTCAATAATCCAAATAAATAACCTTAAATGGGCTTTGCTTCATAGCACTAACACATTTGGAGTTCCTCAGAAATAATCTGCAGCCTTCTGTTGCTGATGTCATCAATGAGTTTATCTCACTATTCCTATTAGAGAGTGTATAGTACTACAAAATTTTCATTCTAATAAGCATGAATATTAAAACTTACCTACTGTATAACACATAGCTCATCTGAAAATTTCTATCCCAAGAATGCTTTCAACTACAGCTTGCTCTGAGTGGAAATTCAGCTGATAAAAATCACTGTTTTCACACTGGAGCTGGTGTTACTTAAGGACTGAATCTGTACCAAACTGAAGCTAACAGAAACATATACTCTTATGAAATACCACTGGGATGAAATAACTAATTCTATCTCACTAACACTGCAGAAATATTTTCATGGAATACCATTCGGAACTAACTGCTGTATGTTCTTCCTCTTTTACCCAGGAAAACTGAAGTCTGACAAGGGTAAGAAAAATATTCTTATTATTCTTATCCCGTTCTTATCTCCAAAACATTACAAAACAAAAATAGCCACCACTGAAATACACAAGGTCAGAAAACAATGCTCCTAAAGTATCACAGAAACCGAGTCAGTCTAGTCTCCTACCTTTAGGGCAAAACGCTCCACAGCCCATCGTGGGGTCGCTGGGCCACCCTCATAGTGCATCACAGGGGGGACTGCAGTCCTTGAGGTGTTTGAAGCCCCTCGCAGGCCCCTTTGCTGCTGCTCTTCAGAGAAGCTGTATTAGCTTTAGAGCCTGTTTTCCAACAGAATGGTCCAAGCACATCACAACTCTCAGCTCGGAGCATCGCTTCAGAACAAGCGACTGACTGCCTTTATAATTTAATATGATGCCACATGAGACTCATAGACCATCTGCAAAAGAAACTAAATCTGCTTTTTGCAGCTTGGTGAGTTGTGTTGTGAAGGCTGTGATGCAGTTTTGATTGTGTGCTTTTGTTATCAGTCCTATAACTAAACAAAGTGCTCAAAGGGCAAGTGTAAAACACACGTTTTTAGTAATCGCAGTCTGTTTCTGCTCCAGGTAATTTGTACCTTTCCCTCTTATAACTGAATAAAGTCATAGTTTCCCTCAAAGTGTAGGAAAGGTCCATGCATAGAATTGCAATATTTTTGTTTGTTTGTTTGTTTGTGAAACAGAATCTGATCAACAGGATTTACAGAATCCTTGAAGCTTTTCAGAATTAAGGGGCACGCGTGATATTACCAAATTCAGGTCCTGGTAACAGTACCCTTTTCTCTAAAAATACTTCCCAACTGAAATAATTAGCAAAACTCACATGGAATGAGGATTAAGCTCTGAAACAGTAAAAGGCATATAAAAAGCTAAAAAGCAAAGGAAAGGAGAGGTACGAGCCATCAAAAGAATAATAAACTACTGGTAAGAAACAAACTAGTTTTATGGTCTATAGGTCCTTCCAAAGAAGAACAGTAATGAAAAGATAATCTAAAGCAATTACTTGCTTGGACTAAAAATCAAATTCCTATGAAGTTTTCTACAGACTAAAACTCTTCAGAAGCTGTAAAATGTTTAAGTGTCTGTTTCAACTTGGAGCAGGATGAGGGAAGTGACACATCCCTGGCTCATTTTTAAGTCGTGGAAAGTAGTTACCTTTCTAGTTTCCAATTGAACTTAATTTAAAATACCAGTGCCAAAAGACAAATATGGAGAACTGAGCAGCATTTATTGTTTAGGGTTATTCAGCTGTGCTACACCACATTCATCCCCCGGGTTTCATATCAGATGTGATTCCTTGCAGAAAAGACATGGAACCCTCATCACAGTTCTGAAACCACATTCTTCTCCAGTTCTAAGGAGTCTCTAATACACATTGGACTGTGGCTACTGGGTCACTCCTAAAAGCAGCTTTCCCCTGCCAACATTTCCATTTCATGCTGTACTCACAAGTAGTAATGGGGCTCCCCATTCTGACTCGTGGAGTCCCATTGCCTTCTGGCACTGGAAAACTGGATTGCTGAACTGCTGAATAACAGCATTCAATTACAGGACAATACTGAGCTGGCAGTTCTTTACCAAGCTTTCCTTTTCTTAAGTTCTGAATAGAACTGTAAGTGTCCCAGATACTTTATTGGGACAATCCCATTTGGGAGATAAGTACAGCTAAAGGAAAACCATTCTTCACTTGAAACATCACGGAGGATGCTGAACATGATTATATATAATGAAAATTCACGAAGTCTGAAGCCACAGCAACCTGCATCAACAATTCAAGCTGTTTTGCAAGTCATTATTTATACCTGAGTACAAGGCAGCACTTTTTTGCATGCACAAAATTAGCTATTCTACAAAAATAGTAAATGAAATTTTTTTTTGTTTATATACCTACAGTAGCAGACAAAAGATCATTACTCACAGGTAATAGGTGAGGTTACAGCAGAGTAAGAAAGGTGGAAATTGGCTAAGGCAGAGCTGCTTTCTCTGAGGGTATAACATGGTAAGAAGTTGACAACAGTAGGTCTGAAGTGCATAGTTTGGGGACGCTACTCATTCTCTTTGTAATCCATTTTCACTTGCCACAAACATAAATTCAAGCAGGGCTTGATTTCTAATTCCTGTAATATAACAACAACATCATCACTCAAAAAGCCTGTGTGCTTCCCCCTTCCTTTAGCAGAGATCACTGCAGAGGAAAAAAAGCACATTGGTAAGATGCTTTCAGCCTAGAGTTTCCCCAAACTGTTCCTAAGGGCTCATTTTCAACCTTGCAATTTTCAGCTTTGTAAAAACAGAAGTATAGCCAGGGAGGACTAAAGTCTTATTCAAGCCGTTTTGGCCATCAATACAGGAAACAATTCAAAGGCAACATGACACTGATAGCTTAATTTGTGAAAATGGATAAATACTGGATCTGCCACATAGCACATTAACCCATGTAACAAATAAATACAGAAATAGCACTGCAATACTTGGTTAAAAGGTTTTGGTTCACAGAGGAGGAAATTCAATTAAAGCATGTAATGTCAATTACTGTCATTTGTAATTTTATTTTGCTTCCCTAGAAACAATACAGATGCAGGATTCTAAAGTTACCTGCATGTTTGATGCAAATGGGATAAAATTATCTAGGTTCTGAGAAAATCCAGATAGTAATAGAGAAAAAACCCACAGTTTTACCTAACCTCACTCATGGATCTTCTTCAAAGCACTGATTACATGAGGACTGACAACCCTCCAATTTAAACATATAAGCCAAAACCCAGATCTGAAACAAGACTTTTATGCTTAAAAAAATTATGTTAAGTCATCAGAAAGGTTGGAATGGGAGAAACAGCTTAATTCTCAGCTACTGCAAATGGGCACAGCCTTACTAATGCCAACAGAAGAACACTGATTGATATCAGAAGAAAACTTGGCTTACTGTTTTTACTTACTGATTTCAATTGGAAAATTACAGGCTCAGGTCCTTAATGGTTCTCTCTTTTGCTCTGCTCTGTGCAGAGGTGACAGAGACTAGAAGCCAAGCATCCCACCACCACGGTAAGAAATGCTGCCAAATCACATCAGTCCTTTTTCTCCTTTGCCACATGCAATGCACTGCAGTATCAGCACCCAATTCTGCTTTCACACAGCTTTTCAGCCATAGAGCTCAGTGCTGCTCAGAAGCATCCTACCCATATCCTACTCCACTGAAGTCAGGAAATAACACCAAAAATGAAGAAATCAAACTTACTGTTGGTGAAACAAATGTCAGATGTATTTCTGCCTTGCAGACTGTGATCTTGAGCTATGACTAGAATCAGCAAGAGGAAGTCTTCTGTAAAGACCTCCAAGCCATTTTCCTTTAAGTAACACCATTTCTAAGTACGGAAGGCATCCTGCCTTTGAAAAACCATACTTTCCTCAATAGTGCAATGGCAAAGTAAAATGATGATTAGAATTATAGGAAAGAGCCAAAAAAAGAAAGACTAAATCAATCAGATGCTTTCTTATGCCTCTAAATGACACACATAAATCGTGTCTATCAGGTTCCCCCAGGCTATTTCAGGAGTATGCAGAACACAAAATGATGCAGATTCATTACAAAGATTCTAAATCTAATCTACCTGAATTTAAAATGCCAGGAATGGCATGGAAGAAGACAAGACAGACCTTGTATGTTACACATAAGCAGAAACAAGAGTCATGCAAACTGGGAACCACTTAAAGTGCTCAGTTGTCAAGAAATTATAGGTCAGACCCCTGGCAGTGCCGACATCTATTGGTGTGTAAGTGCAGTGAGGAAAGAGTTATCTCCAAACTGCCTTTGTGCCTTCCCCAGTTGTCCTAAGGATGGCATGAGGCTGGTATCCACGACTTCAGGGGTGGCACCTAACCTCCCCTCCCAATTCACTGGAGCTAAAATACAAATCGTGAAACACCTTCCCAAATAACACAGGTGAATGTTGACAAAAGACATTCAAAAGGGGCATTTCCAACGAGATCTAGGTAGCAAATGCAAAAAAATTAGGACTGTTGACAGAAATAAAATACCACTGACATGACACAGTTCACCTATAATATAACTGGCAAATACCTAAAAATATGTTGACAAGAACCTGAGGAATTACAGCTCCTCCAGAATGTTGCTATTATTTGTAGTGCACCTTGCAAGGCCCAAGTGCCACTAAACACAGGCAGGCCACTACCTTTTTCCCTAAAAACACAGGAGAAATAGAATGGTGTTATACCTATAAATACACACACCTTTTTATGCCTTATATCATTAACAAAATCTTTACTACAACCATACCTGCACAGAAAATCAGTTCATTCGGAACACTCAATAATACAGCCTCTCTCTTAACAAGCAAGTCTCATTCCCTGACATTAAATCAAGACACACTCGGGTCTAAAACCTTCACCTGGAGCCAGACTTGTTGGCTTGTTATGTGTTGACATTTTAAATTGCGTGTAGGAATAAATCTCATTTTCTAAGAAAGCTACGCTGGATCAAAGTCTAAACATCAGCAATGCTACTGAAAATACAGAAACAACCTCAAAGTCAGCAGAATCTCAGCAGCATAAAACTAGTCTGCAGATCAGACCTAAATCACAGCTCCTGATGATTTCTCTCGTGGCACAAAAATATTACTCAGCAAGAGTAAAGGCAGCACAACTGATTACCAAACAGCTTACCAGTGTCATGATACTATTTCTCAAGAGAAGAAGAACTACAGTGTGCTGACTTACAAGGATGTTCAAAATTGGCTCAAAGTTTGTGGCAGAGTAAGAGGAAAAACACCTTGATTCATAGACCTACATTAACAAGCCCCTCTTTCTTGTTTCTCTCTGCCTTCCATTTAGTCTTCATGTTACTCGAGCTGGATTTCCTTTATGCCCGGGCCCTCTTCAGTGCCTGCATTACTACACCAATTCCACTCAAGATCTCCGTTTCCAGACTCCTGCCAAGCTGGCGATACGGTTCCTGAGAGACTACTTTCCTTGACATGCAGTAAGCTATTTATTGACGCACCACTGTTCCCGTTCAGTTCTGCACCTAAGCACTGAACTGGATAGCAGTTCCATATGTTGGAGCTGTTACACTTCTCTGGAAAATTATATTACTTTGGGTAAATAAAAAGCTAAGAGCAGCAGAAAAAATATCATAAAAATGTGGACGAATTTGTTTCATCCTGCCTCCATCAGCAAATTTGGTCTCTGACCTCTGCATATGACTCATGCAAGTGCTTTAAAACTTGCAGTGATTTATATTTTCAGGATAGGAAGTTCAAGGCTTATATTTCTGTTCCCCAACCATACATTATTTCTCTCCATACACAATTCCTCAGTAATTATCTACGAACTAAAATATATAGGCATCTTTTTTTCTACTTTGTGGTGCATATTAACCAAAACCATTCATCTCAATAACCAGTCTCCGTGTTCTTGGCAGAGCAGAGCTGATGTGTAGGTTATTCCTGGAACCATGCTAGGTTGATGCTCTCACCATAGTTTTAGTCATGGAAACTGGCTTCTAGCAACACAGGCATTGTTTGTGAGAAAGGAAATTCCCAGCATGTCTGTCAGAAATAAGAAGTAGTAGGGTACATCACTTAAAAATGTAATATTTGCATAGTGCTGTTCATCAGACGACCTTAGTCTGTTCTGCAAATCAAGTAATGCTCTTTGGAGCTTTGGGTTCATGTCCTGCTGAGAAAGCACTCTCTGTACTCACAGTCCCTCTGCAGCACAGCTTCACTCCTAAGTCTTACCTTCATAAAAGAGCAACAAAATACCACACAGATACCAGGAAAAAAGAGATCTTCTCACCCACCACATGTACACAGGCTCTTTCTGATCCCACATTCAGCAACCTAACTTTCCATTAGTTTTTCAGATGATTCTATAAAATCATTAGCCTACACACTACTGTCCTGCTGCCATCCTGCAGATCAGAACCAGTGACTTAGCCCCCACGGAGGCAACTCTAAACAAAAAGAATTATTTCTGGACTTCTGTAGCTGCTACAGAATGGCACAGAAGCTTCAGTGAACTGGACAGCCTATTTCCAAGAGCAGTTGTGGACACACTGTGGAATGGTCAGACAAAAGGTGACTCTACAACCCACTGTGTACATCTGGTACTTATTCTACATATTTGAGCTCTGGATTTTAATCTCAGAAATGGTAGTGCCAGGGTTCAAGGCACGTGGTCCTCTCAAGGAGCAATCTGATGGTCACTGCCTGGTTGACCCAACTTTTCCCACTACAGGGCTCTATTTGAATTCATAGTCTGCTTTGAAGGGAACCAGCAGAAGAGGCTACTTTTCAGTTTCTCTAAACATTCTTAGTTGGGCTTTTGGATCCACAAACCTTTGTTTTCTGTGATCTATTTGACCTGTATCACAACACTTGAAAGGTTACAAGGAAGGTCTCACTGACTTGATTTATTTCCTTTGTGATGTAGGCCTGTAAGAACCACAGTGTAGATTTAACCATGGATATGTTGACCTTACCCTCTAGGGAACACACTGGGAATTACTGTACTGGTTAGCTGCAACTCATTAAACACTCTTTGCCATATTCCTCTAAAATTTAACAAATAGTCCCTTTACTGAGTAAAGGAGGAAAAATCTGCCTCCACAGATAAATTCTATGGGGCTCTGTGTCTTCAGCGTTTGCCTCTGTAGGATATTTTATGTCAACAAAAGCAAAGTGTCTCGCACATCAGAGTCTGGAGAGTTTGTGTGGCACTGGGGTTCCTCCTCTGGGCTCTCCTGAACTGGTCATGCCCAGACAGTGAAAACTTTTTCATCTCATTTTTCTACAGCACTAGCAGAGATCAACAGTTCTGCTTTATCTAATAAGAAATCTCTCGGGTCTTGTGAATCATGTGTTGGCAGCTTAATCTAGATGGAAATCTGTGTTCATCCCTGGAAAGCTTTGCTTTAAAACAATTTTCCGTGACTTTCAGGCTTTAGCTGATCTTAAAATTTATTTCTAGTCTGAATGAGTTAAAACACAGGTGACGTTTCCCTGCTGAATGATCAGCTCAAGCACAAAACCAGATCTGACAGATCTGGATCAGTTTTAGAAGTTGGCTGCAAAATGTTACATCAGTGAACAAGTTAATCCTAACCACGGACCTGAAAGCTTCTGTTTTTCTTCAAATGTTTCCATTTTCATTAGCACTACAGGGCATCTCAGGCGAATCCTGCCCTTTGTTATTTGTGCAACCCAATTGCAATTAAGCTAACAAGTCTGCTGTAGTACAGGACGGTGTCCAAACCCTTTTCATAGCTGTGGTTGCTCAGGAAGAAGAAAGCAAACCCTTAATTTGTCACTGAGGTAAGCATTTATCAACTGCAGGCACAAAGGAAGGTCAACACATCTCTGCCGTTTCAGAACTACAATGGCACTTTAAGCCTCCTGACACCACTTGGATGCAGACAATGGTCATTATCACGATTTCATGAATATGACAGAAAAGAAAGAGAATTTGCATGCAGCCTCAGAACTGACCCAGGATTAGTGCTCAAGGCTGTTGGCTCCCAGGCACAGGCTTAGTCCACTTCAGAAGCAGTCCCTCACCCACATCGCTGTCCTCTCATCCACTTTTCTTATTCAAGCTGGTCACCTCCTGAACACCACTTTCACCCCCTCCAAGCCCCATGTTTATTGTCACCTTTCCACTGTCCCGCTCTGGTGCTGCTGCTGCCAATTCCTCCCAATGGCTTCCCCCTTCTTGACCCTACAACTGCAGGCACAGAGCCAGAGCTGCCATGTCCAAGTGATCTTGTTTTCCAGAGCCTGCAGGGAGCAGAACCAGAAGGTAAATGATGAAAAACAGTGCTCCGTGTTGCCAATCCAATTTATCATATTTTGAATGCAGGTATTAAAAATATGAAAATTATTATTAACGCTCTCTTGTCCCACTCAGAGGCACTTTAAATTGACTGTTTGAACTTTGCCTTATAAACCTGTTTCAGTGTTAACTGCTGATTTTACATTACATCCTAGATTGTGTAGTTGTCACCAGTCTCCAACTTTCTCTGACCCCTGTAAAACATTTTTCCTGACAATTTTTTGAAAAGTCTTTAAACAATATTAGGAAGAGAAAATGATAGTTTATACTTCCAGAAACTTGTGCTGGCAGAATTAAGTTTAAAAACACTGCATAAGCGAAAGAAAATATTTCCTGGATCAATCAAGGCTTAGTGTAATAAAGGGAAGATGTTGCCTTTAACAGTCAAAGGAATCTACCACCTTGTTAAAGAGCACCAGCCCGCCAACCCGTGCTGATGAACAAACAGGAGATTTTCAGTTTCTGGCCCCTCACACAGTGAACCTGTTGGTTTATAATTACAGCTCTCTTTGCCTTGCCAGGGCAGGGGGAAAGGGCAGTTGAGAGCCTGTGCTCCACCACAGTAGCACCTGCATGCAAATGCAGCGATATCAGCTTAGGGGCTCCGAAGGGAACCACTTGCCATAAGTAAATGCACTTTGACAGCAGCTCCTAATAAGAGGAAGGAAATGAGATGGAGAAAGAAAAGTGATAGGAGACAAAAGGACTTTATAAAACAGGGCTTTATTGCTTTCATTTGTAGCATTTTCTCTTTGTTCTGTTGAGCCTTCCAATTCCAGATTATTCACAAAAGAGATACCTGTCTAAAAAAGTTTATTTCAATCTGTAACTGACTTGCAAGATGCTTCACAAACTCAACAGCCCATTATTAGGAGTAACAATGAGCTACCTCTAATTAATTTGGTGCAGCCTTTGCTTCTGATACCAATCAAATCAATATTAATGGGGAGTTTGTGCTCTCTCGTTACTGCACAAAATGGGTACCAATCTTCTCATGAAGATTTTTGGACCATAAACTGTGTTTGAGGTCAGCTAGTAGTTGGCTTCTTCCCACACCCCTTTTTTCAACCAGGATGGAAAAAATATATAATGATGTGCTATTTAGTACCTGGATAAAAATCTACATTCAGGCTGCCTACACTGAGAGACTGAAACCAGTTCAGTATGAAGAAATCTTAGTCTAAGAAAATAAAGAATTTGGTAGCTCGCAGAGCTCAAATTAAACACTTAAATAGGTAACACTAGATATTTCTCATGCTGCCTCACATTTCTCTATTTATTTTTATCTGCAGGATCAGGCGTGTTAGAGAGGGAGGCCTGGTAAGAATTGCCTCAGCCATCATTCTTGGTTACTTACATCTGTGGTCAATTTTCCACACTTTCTTCCATAAAAGGTAAACGAGGCACTGTACTTGCAACAGGATAATCTAAACAATATGAACAATGTTACTGTTAAAGACCATCTGGCTCATCAAGCACAGCTCCAGACTTTTAACTCCTTGAATAAAGTGTGGAACCCTGCAGTGCATATTTTTTTTTTATTCAAAATTCATTTTTAAAATGGTAAAAGTATTGCTCCTGGAAACATGCAGGACTCAGACTGGGAGGAAATTCAGTTTCTGGTTTTGTCCTTCTTGTATCTCACACATGTCGCAATCCAGGCTGGAGACAAACACTCAGACGTCACATTTTTCTACAGAAAAAAAAAGCCCTACGTGCGTAACTGGCCTGTGTGGGGTTGGCATTCAGAGGGGAGACAAGAGGGTTAAGTATTTCATAATTCACTTCAACTTAATGGCCTGATTCTGCCACTTCTTAAAAGGTAATAAAAGTCAAAGAAGGGTCAGGAGGAATTAGAAGAAAATAAGGGGCGGGTGTGAATGAGACCAAAGAAGGCTTTTGCTAATTTTACACACAATTTCTTACCTGTAGATAAATTAACAAGTGGCTGGTCTCTGGGAGAAAAACGTTAAAGCAAATTAGAAAGAAAATAACCTGGAAGAGAGCAAGCTGATAGGGAGAAAACAGAGTGATCCCTAAAGTCCAAAGAGCAAAGGAAGCCCTGGAGCTGGCACACCAGAAGCCAGACCGTGGCTCCATGCCTCAGTTTCCCCACCCACCCACTCCCAGGGGAATTGCAGCCCACGGAGAGCAGTGCCAGGATTCATTTCAGGTCTGGGGAGTGTTCAGAAACACAGAGTGGCAGCAAGCTCACGCCTTAAAGACAAACAGCTCCCCAGACGTACAGGAGTTAAGTATTTCTACACTTTTAAAAGGCTGTGCACCTCAAAACACACTTGTTTTTGAACTGAGTGACAGAAAGAATTACATCTTGTCATGGGTCTTTGTTTAGTTTTTGCTCAGCTCCGTGATTTCTCAACCCTGTGATTTCTGTGCACAGAGCGGGTTAAAAGCCCTGCAAGCGTTGGCTGTAACAGAGGGCAGGGCTTTGGTCCTCAAGAGGGTTGTTATCCTCCAAAGAAGTTTTAATAGCATTATAAAAAACAAAACAAAACACACCAAAAAAAAAAGAAATCCAAAATAAAACAAAAACCCCTGCAACCAAGTGGTTGTTGAAATACTTCAATGCTTTGTATTTAATTTCTAAAAATATTTTTGGAAGGCAAAGCAAAGAAAATGAATTAGAGCATAGTTGGATTTTTTCTTTTTGTGTAAACACAAAAATTAATTTTCACATTCAGCGGTTGCTTGCTTTAAATTCTGCATCTTGTTTTAAACAGAAACATCACCCTATCTGGTTTCTAGGTAGAGCACATACAGGGCTGAACCTTCCCCTACAGTAAGTTCTTCCAGCCACTCCCAGAAACATGTGCCCACAACCCTTTTTTCAAAGTCTTCTCTAATTTAGATCTAATTTTCATTGAAGCTGTTCTAACATAAGCCCACTGCAATATGTACTGACATACATACGCTGAATTCTTAGCTTACAAAATCATTTGAACATGCAAGCAGGGTTTTTTTTTTTTTAATTTTGAAAGAAATTGTATTTAATATATGCTTATGACTCATCAATTTGGGAAAAAAAAAGCAGTTTTACAGTAAGCAAGATAGGTCAGGCAGTTTTATGAGTAATAGGGCGAAAAAGTTAGAATTCATGCTTAAAACTTTGGTTGCTCACACTAAAACAATTAACCCTATCTACTGAGCACCAACTGTACACCAGGCCCCCAAAGAAACAATGTAAAAATTTCAAAAAGAAGCAATATGATGTTACAAAACACTTATTTTGATGTGTTGCTCATTCCATTCAAAACCAGAGCAACAGATTTCGAGATTTTCTGGATGTAACCCTTCCAAAACAAATCAAGCTTTGAAGTATGAGATGTTAGAGCACAATGGGTAAACCAGGCTTCTTTGCTGCAAAAGCACCCTGTTTTCTGATGTACCAACTGAAAGACCCTTTCCTCCTACTTAAGATAATATTAGGATTTGAAAAAGCAAAACCAGAAATCATTTGATCAACAAGGAGTCTCTTGCCAAAACCCCCCGTATGTTAATGACGACATCACTTACAAAAGCGTCCGCCAATTACATCGCGGCTCCGAGAAAAATCACTCCTCTAAATTTATTTTGCTGCTAACTTGACTGAGTGCTCGTGATAGTAAGCACCAAATGCACTGTAAGCTACAACTGGGTTTTAATTAGGAGCATTCCACAGGAATAATGCTAACACGTGCTGAGTGATAAGCGTATATGCGCTAATGCTGTTCCGTAAAGCCTTAAATTACATGCTTCAGTGCGTTGGATTTAAATCCTAGAAGACACTGGCACCAATTGCTGGGATTACAACTTTCAATTAAACCTAGAACTAAATTACTGGATTTTCAAACCATTTCTTTAAGCCACACCTGTCTGCTAAGCCTTTCACCACATTCACACTTAATAACCCTTAACATTTTTCATCTAGGAAGCTCAAAGGTTCTTCCAAATTTAATCCCTGTCGCTGCTCCATTTCGCATATATGGAAACTGAGGCACACAATAATTAAACATCCAAACTAATGCAGGAACCTGTGCTATGGCCACTGCTTTTAAGAGGAGTGATTGCACCTTGTTCCCAAACATTGATCATTCTTACTCCCACACGATCAGCGTCTCTTGCACAAGTATTCACATGGCCTTACGATAAATTATGTCAGGAAAAAGCTTTGGGTTAAACTGACCAACCAGCCAACAAAAAAAGGTTAGTTCTAACCTATGGCACTTCCTGATCCCATACACTCCACAGCCACAGAGACACTTGAATTGGCTCAAGGGAGGCAACACCCCAGGGGTTACAGTCAGAGTGAGACTCCCATCTTTCAGTCAGCTTGTAAGAGTAATGAAACAACAGCATTAGTGCTGGAACTTTCCAGAATCCTGATCACACTCAGGACCACGTGATCGTTCAGCAGAGAAGGTGAAGAGGGAATGTGCACTTCAAAAACAATATTCTAGGCAATACAACCAGCATTAAAGGGAAGGGTGTAAAAAACTTCCCATGGTCAGAGGCCAAATGGGAAAATTCACCCCAAAAGAACTATCTGGAGAGAGGTTTAGTGAACGTACACAAAAAGAGTTGCCAAACTGTTGGAGGTTGGCAGAGCATTCTGAAAAGCCATCATGTGTGTCTCATACTCCTGTACAAATGTACATCTCTGGCCAGTATGTGCTGAGCTGGTTGGGCCTTCACTTGCCTGTTTTTATATTAACTAGCAAATACGAGAGATAGAGAGAGCTGCTATTTATAAAAAAATGCTTATTAAGTGAAATATTAAATTAACAAAAGAAATCAAAACTCTAACATTCTTATTTAGATCATAAGCATTAGAAAACTATCACATAATTATACCCAAGGGTGTAATTCAGCTTTTATTTCAAGACCTGAAATGGTAAGATTTCTCTGGGGCCTTTCAATGGTCTTCTGCAATGAAACCTCCAGAGGAAATAATTACCTTTTGTGGGTAAAAGGAAAAGAAATTGCACCCTGATCCATACATGTAAATTAACACAGCTGAGTCTGTAGCCATTATTCAGGAGGCATCCTCCAGGTGGGCAACTTTCTAGACTTGGCAGCCGAACATGTTATGTTGAGTCAGCACAACAAAATTCTAAATAATTGACTGATGGCCTGGAGCATCTCTCGTGGGGAGAGGCTGAGACAGCTGGGACTGTTTAGCCTAGAGAAGAGAAGGCTCAGGGAGATCACAGCAATGTGCACAAATAACTGAAGGGAGACTGTAAAAAAGGCAGAGATAGACTCTTCTCAGTGGTGGCCAGTGACAGGAGCAGAGGTAATGAGCACAAACCAAAATACAAGACATTCCATTTGAACATCAAGGAAAAATATTTTTACCATGAGGTGACCAAGCACTGGAAGAAGTTGCCCAGAGAGGTCTGGGCAAAGACCCAGAGTCTTCATCCCTGGACATATTTAAAAGTCATCTGGACAGGCTGGCTCTAGGTGGCCCTGCTTAGCAGGGAGGTTGGACCAGATGACCTCCAGAGGTCCCTTCTAACATCAGCCACTCTGCGTTCTGTGACACAGGGTGATCTTTGTGGCCCAGCACTCATACTGTCTCGAGGAACTGCAAATGGATGGAGATATATCACCTGTCTCCCTTCACACTTGGCTTGAGCCCAAAGTCCCAAGGCTCTGGTGCACACAGTGATTCTCCAACTCAGGAAGGCTTAGAAAGTTCAACTTCTGAGGCAAATTGGAGCACAGAACTGAGCAAAGAATTGATTTGGCCATGCCTGCCCCCCAACCACTCTTTACATGCACAAACATCAAATAGCTCATACTAAGGAAATCTAAGCCATGTGCATATACAGGAACACCTCATTCTTTCCTTCCATTCCTACAAAGAGTTAGATTCATTCAGTACCCTGGTAAAAAGTGGTACTGCACAAATATGCCCTGGGCATAAGATTTGTCACAAATTGAAACTATTAAGGACTATTTTGTCTTGTATCTAATCTTTGATATATTTCATAAATCCTTGCACATGCTGGCAAGCAAATGACCTGCGCACTTCGTGAAGCTAACATGTATCACTTCTGAGTAAAGAAATGATCCTGTCCTTTTCTGGAGACTGACATTACAAAAGTAGGTAGTTGTTTTCTGCAGATGAAATCCCTGAAACTTCACGTTTTAGTCCATACTCTGTAGTAACTGCTTTGAAACAAGAAGAAAAATGCTTGGGTTGCTGCTCCTTCTGTGAAGGTTTCTGTGTCAGTAACAACAACGTATGCTAACACTTTTAAAGCCTGATGAACTAACAGACAAGGAGGACTCTGCTAAACATAGAATCCTTTACAGTCCCTGGACAAAGCAACTGAAGAAAACTGCTGCAGCTGATTGTACTGTCTCAGGTCTTGGCATTCATTATTTAAGTTCAGTGGAAACTGTTCAGCCTTGAAGTAGACTGACTCATGCACTTTAACTTCCAATTTCCTGCAAACAATCCATTAGTTTTTGGCAAGTTTCATACTGCACAGTACTTCCCTGAAAAGGGCAGCTCCTAAACTCTTCTGATTTCAACAGTGGTTTTTGTAACAGAGTTTAATGAAAATAGAATTTGTACCTGTGTCCTCACAAAACTCAGTGTGATCTTCACCTGAAGATGTCTGACACGCTCATTAAAGGTATATGAACAACTTTGTTCTTAAAGGTTCTCTCCAAATGTACTTGCTGGGACAAATCCTACTGGGCTGTCCTATACTCTCCGTGTGAGGCAGTGGGCATTTATCAGAGAATAGGAGCTGAGTCTAGATGTGCACTGTTGAGTTTTATCTGACAAGGAAAGCAAACCCGGTATTTCATACTACCTACACTTCTCCCAAAAGTGCACTGCCTACTCCTACACATATCTGGGTTTATAATGGCTGAAATGAGCTTAATAAGTAAATGTTAATTCCATCATTTGCAACTAAAATGGCTTTTAAATTTACCATTCCCTTCAAATATTTTGTCACTAAGTGGTATCTGAAATATGTCAGTAACTCAAAATGGAAAATAACTGTGGTATCTCCAACGCCACCAGTTGGTAACTGTAGATAAATGTGGTCTAGTAAACAGTGACTAGTAAAACAATTCTTCTTCCATCCCCAGGATATAATTATTTAAAAATGAGAAAAGAGACAAAAGCATCAACGTAAATACATGTGAATATAGCTTTCAAAGTACCCAGTGGGATTCCAAATCCATATGTGCTACAGTTCAGCTGATACAGTATAAAAGCTTTGCACACTAAAATTAATTTTTTTAATCTGTGGACTTTGCAGAGCATGGTGCTGGAATCTTGTGTCTATCCACACTCTAAAAATGTTACAGTAAACAGCAGCACGGATTTCCTCACCTCAGCATATCAAATCTCCATCTACACAAGGCAATCATAAACAGGTTGCAGAGTTTTCATGTTCATTCAGATCCCCAGCCCTCTGTCCTGGGACTGTCAGCAAGCACAGATTATTAACTGAGATTTGCAAAATACTCTACTCTTTGTAGGAACTGACCCAATCTCATCCAAATGGTTTGACTTATGTGACAAAACCATCAAAGGGATAGTGCTCACCATAAGAAAGTTCATATGCAACAAACTAGGCAAGATGGGCTAGTTTACAAAATGTAGAAGCAAGCTCCAGAATGTTTTGAAAGGCTTGTTTTTAAGTGTTTAAAAATACATTGTGACTATCAGGGGATTATACATGGTGGGAACTTGAGAAGCTGTTTAGGCACCTATATTCACTGTGTATTTGGGTGTTCAAAAGACACCTACCAGCTCTACAGGTGCCTGCATCCCAGCTGGGAAAGTCCAGCAGATATCTAACTCCCTATTGCTGTACATCAACACAGGCATAAACCTGAATCAACTAGCAGATTTCCCAGCTTCCTTTCCCAAGCTAGACCTTGCACAAGTATTTCCACTCTAAATAGGATATGGAAAGATGGCAGACCAAAGTTATAAAAATTACTACCTACTGCAGAGGGCTACCTTATTTTCTTCATAAGCAATGTGGCGTTTGATGTTTCATGCCAATGCTGAGTTTAATTTCTTGGTATGTAGGTTACTATTCTTCACTTCAGAAAGGACTTATCTTGCTGAAAACACTGGAAAGCAACCCCAAAGACTGGCTGAATGCTCAAACAATTAGCATAAACCAAACCTCCTTCTTTCTTTCTTGATTTCTTTTTTTAAATGGACTTTAATTTCCTCATTTTAAAAAATGTGCAATTTTTTGCAGCTATGTTTAAGGTTCAGTCTGACAGATCCATTCACTCTTTCTACCACATTTTCAAGCCTTAACAGAGTATGTGCCTGATTTAGTCCTCAAGCTCTGAGCCTCTGACTTGATCCATGTATGCACCTCTTTGAGCACATGAATGGTTTCTTGACTTGTCTACTTGACTTGTCTACTTGCATGCTTATTGTTAAGCGAGGAATTAAGTGGTTTGTCAGACTGATCCCAAGTGCTTAGCATCTGAACAGCATGAATTTTTACTCCACTGGGTAAGAAAACCTTTCCCACAACTTCATCTCTCTACCCGAGCTAACTGCCTACATATGACTCTTACTTTCCTGACAAAAGAATAAAATTTACAGACGTTCTGATCTGGCTGTGACTTATTACTGAAACTGGAGACTGATGGGTTGAACTGGGGAATCAAATGAAGCAGGGCCAGTATACTAGTCATCGAGGGGTTAAGCTAATTTGTTAGTGCCCTTGCTGTTTCTTGCTGTCAGCCACTATGCATCCACTCTTTAAATTCTGAAAAGAACACCGACCTTTAATCTGTGGTATTAGTTCCTTTGACAAAATGGAAGATTATGTCTTTTTCCCACAAGCCTTCATGCGAAGCTTAGCCAGCTTCCATCTGGTCTGGCTAATTAAATGTAAGTTAACATTAAGTTAAGAGCCAGCTCCAGCCCACAGACCTTCTACTCTGCAACAGCAGATTTATTAATTGGCCAAACTATTTGTGCATTTAATACCAATTTTTGATTACTTCTATTTTCTTCACTCTCTCATGCAAACAGGGAAATGTTTTCGAAGACATATTTGCATAATTTCAGCTCAGAAACACAAAACATTAAGACGCGCTAGTAAGATTCTGAGCAGCCATAAAACTGTCAGGCTTTTTTTTTTTTTTCTTCTGTATTTGACATGTTAATAAAGTACCATCATAACAGTGTGAAGGATCTGCCTATTATGCACAAGATCTGGAATCACTGGAGCTGTACACTTGAGCTGGCCGTGACCCACAATCTGGCCCTATATGTACTAAAACTAGAGCCAGTTGTTGTATTCCTTATTCAGTCAAAACTTTCTTTGACTCTAATGGGCGTTCTGTCTGAATGGAGAACAAAGGGGTTAGATCTAATATGGGGAGTTACTAATTAGAATCATGCCCGCAGTTAACTTCTGATAAAATGTTTTTGTAAAGCTGAAAATACAGAAAATCTGCTAAGTCAAAATGGTGCTTTGCGCTATTTTAACATTAGCTCTGCGTAGGTCTGGCACCTATTTTACTTTGCTGTATTTAACATGAGATGTTAGAGAAGAAAATTATAGGCTTCAAGACTTTTAAAATAAGTAATGCAGCGAAGTTAGATTTATGAATTTGTTTTAACACCTGAAATTACTTTAAGAAAGACTGTTATCAAGTGAAACACTTTAAATCTCTTAAGCAACCCTTCTTCTTTGGCACAGAGGCAAAGATCACATTAAGAAGTGTTATTTATTAATATATTTGTTTAATATAATGCCTGCTGCAACTGTATGTAAAGCAAATTTAAAAATTCAAACCTCAGGAAATTTCTACCTTGTTCACAAACAAAAAAAATTTTCACAAACAAAAAAAAATGCAACACCAGATGAGTTGTTGTTAAATAAAAAAACAAAACAAAAAAACCCAACAAAACAAAACAAAACAAAACAAAAAACCAAAACCAAACAAACAAACAAAAACCCCCAACCAGTTAAAAGTTCAGTTTCATCTAAAAGTCTAAACTATATTAAGGCATGCACCAGACAGTTAAAAAAACCCCACAAAAACAACAACAAACCAAAAAGCTTGAATGGCACAAAGCTATCTAATGGAGCAAGACTAAATACTGAAATGAGCAGACCACTGCCCTCTTCCACTTCTTACCCTGCAGATG
Organism: Lophotriccus pileatus; assembly: GCA_035583135.1. Lineage (NCBI taxonomy): Eukaryota > Metazoa > Chordata > Aves > Passeriformes > Tyrannidae > Lophotriccus > Lophotriccus pileatus. The sequence goes on along the minus strand of JAWWES010000168.1, from coordinate 5,146,857 downwards.
ATCACATGAGTAAATCAATTCAACTGCCCCAAGCAGATGGTGTGGAGAGAACAATTTCTCTTTTTTCTGATCTCACTTTAAAATTCTCAGGTGTTTAAAATATTCAGATGAAGATGTTCTGTGTAAGGACAGACTACTAGCAGCTAATATTATGTTGGTAATAGAACTGGACAAGCGATTCACTTCTAAGTGACTCTGAAAAGAAAAATGCTGTTGTTAAACACTTCAACAACAGACACAAAGCATTTTTCATTATTGCTTATAATGTGCGATTTTCTTATCAACTTATTCTGCTATCTTCTCTACCCAATAAATTTTAACAACCTCCTTGATAAAAAAAAAAACAAACACAACCTGAATGTTTCTCATGAACCTTTATCTCCGTTTTATCCTCTGCCCAGCTCACTTTACATTTGTGTTCTTACTCTACACACCAACTCTGTTCAGAACAGCATTCCTAGGGTAAGCTATGGATATAAACAGAGTTGTTATTTACTTGGACAAGACCAACTTCAGTCAGAACGTCTGATAAAATCCACGGGGTGACTCCCTCTAAAATGAAATACGAGACACAAAATGCAACCTAAATTTACTAGTTCCACTCTAAGGCTAGACACGGTTTTCTTCTAAAGGCCACTAAGATTCAGTCCATATTTAAAATACCAGACCTTCAATGCAGCGAACTGCAGAGCTCCATTCTGACACACTACAGGCTGATTCCTCTGAACTAATTCCTGGCACTTACCCCTCTCACGCCAGCTTTCCTCGTGAGCTGGAGCCACCTTGTGCCCTACAGAGCACCTGCACCCTGCAGTCCCGTCGGGAAAAACTGTATTTACAGGCTGGCACTCTGTTCAGGAGACAACAACTCCTAAAAAATATTTATTGGGATTCTACAGAAATCGTTTCATTTGCCAGTAACTGTTTCAAGCCAGTTAAAAATGAACACAATAATAAAGATGCAAATCGACTGGATGCTGGTTATTTTTTTCCAACCCAGCCCACCACTGCAATGAGGTTTTAGGAGTTACACGAGGCACTAAATCACTTTGAACACTCATGGGATAATGAGTGGGATAAGTATTTTCCAGTTTATTATCTGTTCATACCTATGATAGAGAATAACAAAGCAGTGACAAGAATCTGAGACCACAAGCTGCTTTGCTGCGTTTTACTTTGCAGTAAAGCAGTAAAGTCTCTTTTACATAAGCATACAGCCTTAACAAAGTTTACAAGTGCTGCAGTTCAGATTTGGCCTCTAGCCATAAAATTCAAACCCAGCTTTGAAACACGCCCCAAACTCAGAGTTGAATTTCTTTTTTTTGGTCTTGTTATAAAATAGGGATCACATGCATTACATAGATCTGGACACATCTCCAGAGACTACTGGGGCAAATTCTGACTTGGGGCCAAATCTAACATATTCATGTTTTTTTATTCTAATAGGATCAATATCAAATGTGTTGAGAGTATGAGGCTATTGAACCAATAGATATTTCCTTCTCAAAGCAAAAGTGATTTTCTTTATTCCAAGTGGGGAGGACAGATGTGATCACACCTTCTAATAAAATTAATACACATCATTCAAACTCATGAGACCTGACATTTCTTCTTAAGCCTAAAAGCATAGGCCACATAAAAAAAAAAAAAACCAAAAAAACCAAAACCACAAGCCCCAAACCCCTGAACTACATAGTTACAACAAAAAGTGTTCTGACCTTTTACCATTCTTCTTCTTCATGCACTCTGACGACAAGTTAGGCATATCATCTTTTGAATTCAGCACTGCAATACATTATACTGCATTTACTCTGAGCACTCTGACATTATCATTATCTTCTTTTGTGCCCGACAGCAACTGCAGCTCCTATAATGCCATTATTGTAATTAAGAACAATCTGAACCATTGACAGCATTGCCTCGTTTGCTCTAGAATCCCCTGTGCATTAGTGTTCTTCTAAACCAATATTTCACTATTAATACTTTGCTACTTTAGAACCACCTATGGTTAAAAGAAAAAAAAAATAAAATTATTAGGCCTCAGCCCAACTCGATGGCCAGAGAAAAAACTTGTTCAGAAAAAAATAAATGAAAGGCTGTACACTGGCAAATGGTTACGCTTTTCTTTACATGTGTTGAAAATGGATTCACACCCTGCCAACCTATTCAGACTGTTACCCAGGTGAGGAAGCTTACTTTGGTTTCTTCAAAAGGACCACCTGTACAGATACAAAAGAAAACATCTTTTCTCTCACTAAATGTACCCAAAGTACTTCTCTGTCTAAACTCTCCCTTTCATTAATCCAGCTCACAGTTGGGTAAGTAGGGCACAGCAATTTAGACATTCTTGCCTGGGAAACTCTGACCTTAACACCCACCCTCATGGCACACGTGCTCTCTGGGCTGCCTGCACCCCGTCCATCTGTTTGCTGAGTATGACACCTGCCTGTTTTCTGAGCCAGGAACGTGGTCAGCCATAGCCCTATGATCACCTAACACCCGAGCCTTTCACTGTCTGTAATGCCAGGGGAACAATTAACTGTGAGCTAAACAAGTGCAGGTACAACTGGCAGGACAGCACTGACACATTAACATGCACATCTTAGAAGCCAGGCCAGAAATCCCATGGACAGGCCATGGGAAGCAAGTTTACTTTTTCCTCTGCAGTAAATGGGAAGCTGGAGTGCTAAATCCTAGTAGAAGATAATCCAGCAATCATTACCTGCTAAGGTAAAAGAAGGGGTATGTTAAAATCCACCTACTGAACATGGCTGGTAACATAGAGCTTTAGGTATCTTTAGTAGATGTGAACACAGAAAGCAGTGTATGAAAATGACCAAAGAAATGTGGCCAGTTGGAAAAGCTGGCATCTCCAACGGATAACACAGAAAAGCGCGGATGAAAAATGATATTTCATAACTCCGCTTCTCAACCCTGTTTCTAGCACAGTTAGCTTAACTTCACCTGAATTATCTGCTTGTGCACTGCAGCAGACAAAGCCAAGAGGCCAGCACTAATTAGGGCACTTAAAAGTTGACTTACTGCATGCAAAGGCAGGTAAAGAGGTTCAAGTACCACATGAGACTTCAGTACTAATACTACTGATGTGGTGATGGACTTCTTCTTCTTGTGAACACACATTACATTAAAAATTATGAACCCTGTGCTGAAGAAACATTGAGGAAATTATAACATTTAGAATTCCATTGAGGATTTTTGTTTCTTTCAAAGCTTTTGCAGAATGAGACTGCATTTTCATGTCTGGGAAATTACAACTGGTCTGGAGAGGAGCAGTTGCTACTCCTTTTATCACACCCTTCAGTCTCTGCTCAGAGCTTTTGAGGGGAACTGACAATTGTTGCACTCTCTCTCCTACCACCCTGACTGAAGTCCCTTTTTCCAAGCAGGATTTCATAGGTTTCACTATGAATAAAGGCTAATCTCACCCATCACTGGGTTAGTGCCACAGACACTCTACAGGAAAGGCAAAGAACAGGACCAGCTCTATGCTAAGCCGAAATCAGAAGGACTTCAACATGACTACAACTACCAAGAATGACTCACAAAAATACGCATTCCAGGTGTTTTCTTTTGCAAAAATAATTATCTAGGGAAATGTAACATATTGTTAACCATGGTACACTATGTGCTCTTAATGCAAACATCAATAAGACATCAGAAGGAGAAGTGCAAAGATTAAAATAAAAGCAGTATTGCCATCTCATGACCAACGTGTTCTCTTTAATTTTAAATATCTAAATGCATATAATAAGATATATAATAAGAACATTTCACAGTACCATGTGCAATTATTTTACAGAGACTACCACAAAACTAAAGGGAAAACAGAACATTTGGGACACTGTAGAGCCTTGTTACTTAACCCTGCAATTCTTTAATATTTTGAGTAAGATCATCGCTTGGTTGTACAGTCTAGAGCCAGGTGCAGGATTTGGGTGAACAGATGGTGGTTAATCTTCCTAACAGAGCTCTGCCAATACAACTCACTCTTGACCAGCCACATCGCTGTTTTTTTCTGGCCCTTGGTTTTCTCTGGCCTGAGCACAGCTTGACAAGGGATAGTTGCAGACTAGGCTAAGGATTCACATGAGGTTGTTGATTTGATTTTGGTTCTGCTGCAAAACATCTTTTGTTTGTATTCCAGTCTGGTCACCAAAGTGAATTAACTCACTGGTGCATCAATACACACCCAATTCCAACAGGGACAAGGGTATTCAAGCCAAGTAATGTTATCTATTAATAAGTATTAGCACACCAAGCAGAAAATGTATGATGAAACACATAATGAGCAAGGCTACGAGTGCCTTTGCTACTCAGTGCTCCGACTACAGCTACAAACTCAAAAGCATCACAGGAACTACTACAAGCTGGAAAAGGCACACAGAACACACAGAGAGCAAGCTAAGCCTTCAGCCCCACCCCAGCATCTGGAACAGCTACAAGTGAAAATGTGAAGCACTGCAAAATATCCTCCCTTCCAGCTCATCCTCTCACGCAAAATGGCATCATCACATGAACTGCTTCCAGCACACACTGACTGCACCAAGTGCAGTGTTAACTGTCCTTTCAAGGGTCATCTCCTTTTGGTTTTGGCTGCAGTTTGGCTAATAAAATAGCTTAGCATTAGGGATACAAGTCAACAACAACTGTATTTTAATAGGAACTGGTGTGGGGAAGAAAAGGAAGAGGACAGAAGCAGCAGATGGAAAAGCAACAAAATTTTAGGTACACCTTAACCACTACCTTTCTAAAGTTTCACTTCACAAATTTAAGTTGTGCTCCTACAACTTCTCGTTTCACCTTCGGCAACATCAGCATTTTGCTGAAAAGGACTGCAGAACTCTGTGGATTAAATTATTAGGAAGCACTTGATCTCAGACACAGTGAAGTAACAAAATAACTGGACTGTCCTTATCTTAATCTCCGTGAGAAAGGCAGAGAGCACAGTACTAAACTATTTGGCCTGCAGGGAGGGCATTGTTTAATTGTTGTGGAAAGCATTAAAAAAAAAAAAAAAAAAAGAAAGAAAATTAAAACTAGGATACATCCCAGAGATTCTGTCCAAGGAAAATCCCCAGAAGCACAAACCTGTACTTTCAGGAAGCTGCCTTTAAGATAAAGGGTTTCAGAAGATGTAGAATCCCACAAACAGTAATCAAACCCAGTGAGAACTCTCGGTCAGAGTCTTGGTCTCTAGGTCTTCTCTTTCCTTCAGGGCAGATTCCTTTAAATGCTACAGGAAACATCAGAGTTCTAAAACTACAGATTCTTTTGACAGGCACACTCACTTCACTGAGGATGAAAAAGAGAACTTCATATTTACTCTCTTCTACAACTTCATTGAGCTATATCCACCTTCACATTGCAAAGAGGATACATGCTTTCATCAGTCTGATATAAGGAAAAGCATATTTTAAATCTGGAGATGTAAAGAAAAAATTAACAATGAAATAAAGGTACATCAGTCTGAGCTGGTCTCTAGCTGTTTTTTTTTTTTTTCTTTTCCATTGCTCTGTCCTGTAATCTGGAGGCACTGGAGGCTCTTCAACCATTTGTTCAATGCTGATTTTACTCCACCACTTTAATCTTTTTTATCTTTCATCTAGATAATTGCTATGCATCCAGCCAACTACAGCAGACACTGAAAAGAACTGCCAGAGTATACTGTCACCACGCCTTCATCACACCTGGCCACTCAAAGGTACGAGCTTGGTGGGCCAGGCCAGTCCACCTTCCCTCAGTTGAGATCCTGAACCATCAGACACCTGAATCTCCAGACGGTCTCCAGGGGTCCCTTCCAACCGTAACTATTCAGCCATTCTGCAACCCAAGCTGTCTCTGGGACAGCACAGTCCAGCTGGCAGCTTGTGGCCATCACCCCTTCCCCACGGATGGGGAACAGCTGCAGTGGCAGTGGGCTCTGCCAAACCCCCAGGCCCCCTCACCCTGGTCTGCTCACAGCACCCCAAAGCGCTCAGCAGTGACCCTGTGACCAGGGCAGCACAAGGAGAGGGGGGAGCAGCTGCTGCTGGACAGAGGAGAGGAAGGGATGGACACAGTCCCACGGGCAGACATCCTCCTTCCCTCCCCCTGCCCTCCAGCCCTGTCCCTCCTCCCAGCCCAGCAGCACCTCAGAGAGCAGCTGCTGTCCACAGCCAGACCCATTGCTCTGCTTCTCTACTCGCCTTCACCACCTCCCTTCCTTTAACCCATTCTGTGTGTGCTTAGTTTTAGTCTGTACGAAACTTGTGATGGAGAAACTGCTCAAATGGGAAAAACACAGAAAATAAAAAGCATACTTCTGTAGCAGCTGACTTGTCCACATAATTTAGGCTGCTTTTGGCAGTCAAATGCCAACACTGAATTCAGTGGCTCTATGCCCTCCTGCAGGTGGCCAGAGAACAACAGAATTCATGGCTGCAGTGGGTCAGAACAGGACATCCAAGCCCGGGGTCCTGGTCCCTGGCAGAAATGCCTTCTTTACAACAAAAACAGGGAAAAGCAAACCAATAAAATTTGGCATAACTTTCCTAATAGCAGTGGATTTCAATTTCATAACAGGTATTTCACTATTTCTGAACATGAAATGTCTATGATGGCTTACATGATTCCCAAGTGGGCCTCTGCAGACATCGGAATATCTTTCCATCTAAAATCCAACCAGACTCACTTCTAGCCCCCCGCCCCAGTTTTAGAAAGTATTTCTAGCATCCAAAACATCCCACAGCAATGTTTCCAAAATCAACAATGCATAGAGTAAAAAAAAAAATAAAAAAATTAAGTGTCACTTGAGTTAGTTCAAAAGCAACTGGATATACTTAATGATCAAGGATGCTCTTGTGGGAAGAGGCAGGAGAGTCTGGCTCCATATCCTCTTCATACACATCCCTTTACTGCATGCATGGATCCTCCTGCCTCCAGTGAGACACCACCACGCCCCTTTGCCCCCTCTCTCTGGCACAGAAGAGGTTGGCATTGCTGTGCTTTGTGTTAACCTCAACATTGTCAGTGAAATTTCCGTATCCTGTTTTACAATCCCATAGGATCCAACCCCCTTGCACATGTTAGGGGACATTCAGCATAAAGCAGGCACTGATGTGCTCAGCTATACCACGATGGGATAACTCTGGATACAGACTCAATAACCTGTCTGGCAAAAAGGCTGGCATCTGGGACTCACATGTTTGTTGTACAGGAAACACACAGACCAAGCATGATTGGACTGGGTCCTACACGAATATTTGGTTGGAACAACGAATTTTTTAGAGTAATTTTTGGATTATCTGTGACTTTTGAGGTTCAGAAATGTATTGGCAATATTCTCATACCTTTCTTTAAACTAACCAGAACCAGATCCCATCAAAAAAAGGGTGCGAGGGAGGGGGAAAAGCTCTTGAAACAAAAACCAAAGAGAAAATGCACTAGATAAAAATTCTGAATGAGATCATGAGTACTAGCAAAACTGAAATGCCAGGTATAATGTTAAAATGCAGATTACAGGAGGAAAAAGCCAGAAAAATACGCAAGATAAACAGCTTTAGGTTGCTAATTATTGCATGCAGGGGCTCTGGGCACTGTGAAGGTACAATGCCTAGTGCAATAAGACCTGACCCTTGGTTTAGCCCCATATAAACAGCAATAGACACTTAATAGTGTCTTACAGATAACAGATATCAGCTAACAGCACTGACTGGTTCCTGGTCATTGCAGAGAGCAGCACTTGTGGGAAGAGGAGGCAGAGGCAGGAAGGCAAGAGTGGGACAGACCCCAAAGCTGTCAAAGGCTGCAAGCAGTTACTCCTCCACCCGCACAAACCCAGCACAGCTCGGCCAGACAGATGACAGACAGCTTCAAGCACATCAGAGCTTCAAGCATGTCAGAGCTGTCACTTACAAACATGCCCAGGAGCTGTATCTGGAGGGCGATGGCCACCGCAGCCCGAGCAACAGTTGGGTGTCCACATTGTTCACCTTCACTGACAGAAGCGTTTCAGAGACAATTATCTCCCTTTCTGCCGAGCGATCCCTTCAACGGTCAGGGCAGAGAGGCCTCCCCAGATATCCCCTGACAATTCGGATTCAAAGCATGGAAACAAAGACCCAGTGCTGTCCTCTTTAGTAGTTTCTCTTACTCTCATGCTCAGAAGGCTCATAGCAATGAAATGACAAACAAAGCAAGTGGATCTTCCCTCTATTTTGCCTTTTGGCTTTCCACGCTCCTTCCACCTACTTAACAGAACTCGCTCCAAGGCCATAATTATTTCAGGGGTGATGCTAACAGGTTTTGCCCAGCATCAGCTATGCAGCTGTCCATAAGGTGCCTGTGGCAGTACACCAGGGACATGGAAATATGCAACACATATTTCCATATAACAGGGAAAAGATTATAAGCACATTTCAGTTGCTACTCGGTAAGGTTGGCAGTAAAGATCATTTTGTCAGACAGCAAAAACAGCTGTTCAGCTCCTCGGATGGCACAAAAAGGCCTAGGGTTGATGTACTGATTTGCTGCAGTGAAAGGCAGCAATTCAAAAGTATTGATATATGACTGACAATGAAGCCTTCCCCGTGCCATTTCCTTCTCACAGAAGACACGAGATGCCATCTTCAGAGCACCACTATGAAATTAGCATTCAGTGGTTCATTTTCACACATGAGCAAATACAATGGTAGGACATAGATCAGTTCTTCTTCCAGCTCCGTCTGCATTTTAAATACAGCTTCATATGAGAGCAGGAGATAAGAGAAATCCTGCAAAGCTTTTCAGGTAGCCTAGAATCTCTCACATGAGAAACAGAGAGACACAAAAATCTACTGATAAAAAACCCTAGTCATTTGCATTAGGAGTGTGCATTACTCAAAAGGAAGTTGCAGAAACAGGTCCAAAGAAAATTGTTCAAATGTATCATATAAAATTCAGCAGAACACTTCTTGTATACCAAGGAATACACTTCTTTCACAGTAAAATGCCCACAGCAAGACCAAAGCATAATCTCTGTGTCAGTGAGTCACACAGCAAGGCATTTTACTCACAGATTCCAGAAAGACAAACATTTTACTTAAAATACCTGAAGAGCTTTCATTACCCTACACTTACTCTTAATTTGTATTCTTAGATTGTCCTAGTTTCATGTTATTTCATAAAACACATCATGGCAACAAGGTAAAGATTAAGAAATTTAAGGTTATTATCAAAACACACCAGAATCTACAATATTTTACACTGTTAATATGCTCTTCCCTTAGGCACACAGAGAATACTGCCTACTGTGACCTCACATACCAAAATTAAATCAAAACAAGACACGCAACACAAAAAGATGAAATATCATAAGTGGAAGGTAGCAGAAAATTCATTCCTTCTCCTGCCCATCAACACCAAATAAACTAGGCAGAAGAGCAGTCAAATTGCTGAAATTGATGTCATGTCAATTGGAAAACTGATTGAGCCCATACAATTGCTCTGTACCAAACGCACGGGGCCAAGCTGTGTGCTTCCCACCTGCTCCTACGCAATTTAAGCAATTCCGAACTTCGCTCTCCGTTCCCAAATGTGTCACAGATTTATTAGCATGTCAGGGGCCAATTCTTTTAGATTCTCCACTAAGGTAAGCTGTTAGGGGGGAGTGAATTTTCTGTGTCTATAATTGCCAGGCCAGGAAAATTCAAGGAGGACAATCACACATGGCCTTACTAAAGCCCACCATGAAAAATTCATAAGGTAACACCCCCCCATCTAAAAAAAACCCACCAACATTCTGTTCTCTCCTTGCACTTGTTTAAAGATATATATTTACTCCACAATTCAGACTTCTACAAGGAGCTTACAAAAAATTTAAATTGTTGTTTGCTTTTGCTAATACCATGAGCTCCACCATGCATCTGAACTCCTGATATACAAGGACTGGGATCTTTCAGTAGCATATATGGGGTGGCTCAGTCTTCAAATGCCTTTCAGGAGTGAAAGTTTTTAACCTTGTTAAAAACTACAAATAATTTTTGCATACCGCAATTCAGTGTGCAAACAGGTCACCAAATATTTCAGTATTATCTCACCATTCTCTCATTAGATAAAAAGCAAATTTAATTAAGTCCAAACGTATTCAATAATTTGTCATTTTTGTTACTTTAAGAGAGCATGCACACCATTTAAAGATGCAGCTGCACGTGCTCTCAAAGGAAAGACTAAAGTACAATGTTCTCATCCTTGAATTACATCAATGGTGACGAGATATTGTAAAGGAAAACCAGACAAAAGCCAACATGACAGATGACAACATAGGCAAATTTGAGCTCCAAATCCTAGATTTTATCAAATACTCTCTAATATTTAAAGGCAATGTACTTTCCATATTAACATATGTTTTAGGGTATGACTAAGCCCTGCTTACATCACATGTGATATCTCAAGTAACAGTATCTTGGATTACTCTCTTTGTTTTGGTCAACAACTTGTGCTGTCATGTTAGATAATTTGTTTCACTTGTCTAGATTACCCTCACTTCTACCTCTGGTAGACTACTTACCATTGCCAAAAATTAGAAGTTCATAAGGAAAGGCTAGCTATATATTTATATATATATTTATAAACATAAATTAATGTTATTACAGAAAACCCACTTTATATTGTACTATAAAATACTTTAGGTGTAGCAAAAACTACACAGACTTGACTCTCTTCATAAATAATCTGCATTTTTCTTCATCATAGTGTCACTTCGGATCCTAAAGGATTTTCATTTGGTGGAGCATTTTGGCACTGGCTCTATTATTGCAATAAATGAAAATATCACTTTGTCAATGATCAAATTGCCTGTTGATGACAAAATCAAAACTCATATGTAATAATGTATCATCTACAACAGTTCACTACATACTGATAGTACTAAAGTGTAATTAGTATATTCCCTACAGGAGAGAAAACATTCTTACATTATTCTAAACGACCAATTCTTAGCCCTTGCAGCAAAATACTGGAGCAAATCAGTAAGTTTCTGTCCTCTGTGTAAAAGCAAAACTTGCACTGACTGAAAGACAGGGAAATTTTCAGTTGTCCCTCATTTATCATAAGCACACCAGGGCCCACTGAGTGTCTTGACCTATCGCTAAGCTGCGAGACCCAGGTATGATCCCGAGTTTTTGATTTCAGGTGTGCACCCTGAGCCTGGCCTGGCTTAAGACAGAGAAACAAAACAGAAGGGCGTGTGCAGGAGCCTCCTGGTAGCCCCTAAGGGTGTGCAGGTTGGAAAAAATGCCATAGTAGCTCTAGCCAGGCCTTTAACCCAGTTGATCAGGAGACTGGGATGACAGAGGTATCTTCTGTGTAGTTAGTCTACATTCATCCAAAAGAGCACTTGTTCTGCTGCCCATAGATTAAACACAACAACAAATTGAAATAATCAGAGCTGCTGCCTCATGAAGAAATATTAACATAGGTGAAATACAGAATTTACTGGATTTACTCTACTGGAATATTAAAATGACAAATCACAAGACTAAGTAGGTGAAAGGGGAAATGAATAGCCTATGCAGAAATAAACCACCAAACCAGAGCATTATTTCTGAAGAGTTACTATGAGTTCATTTTATTGAGAGACCTTACCAGATTAGAGATCAACATTCACATTAAAACAGGGTAGACAGAGATATCGGACTAAGAAACTGGATTACAGAACACAGAACATCCAGGTCCTGATGTTCCGCTAAAAAATGTGAGAAAAGAGTAGAGATGCCATCTAAAAGTACTTCATTCTACTTCACTAAACTTGAAGGTCTAAACATGGCCAGTGGAAAAAAACATATTCTTTCCTCAAATACCTGTGACTTACACTTGAACATTTCCTAACATGTGTGTAAACAGCGAGTAACCACGTGCACTCCTGTGACTGAGACCCACCTCTATAGGGAACCTGCCACAGCTCTACTAAGGCAGTAAAAACCCCAAAGAATACAGCCTAGATGAACAAGTAATCTGCCCTCCTATATGAAGTTCCTAGCTAGGTGGCAAGTGCACCTAGACCCCTACAAACTGACAGCAACTGAAGATGAAACCCGTGTGTGTGTGTGTTACACTCTGCAAGAAACAAAGTTTAATTAATAGTTTCCAAACCCATATTTATTTCCAGCAGAGGAAAGATTAAGAAGCATGACAAGGACAGGCTTCACAGTAAGGTTTGAAACTGCTAAACCCAAAAAATAAACAGAAGAAAAGAGCATACTGTCAACCACACCTCTATATATGCTTCCACCATGGAAATGTCACAAATACTTGCACAAGTAAGAAGGAAATTAAGATGAATTTAATATGATACTTTTTTGTCCATCAGCAAATAACAAACTCTTCACAAAGTTAAAAAAAAACCCAAACAAACATTCTCCGAGCCACTATTATTTTTAAATAGACTTTATAAAATTGGGAAACACAGAAGACAACATTAATACAGTTTCAAAAATTCAAAAGGGTAAACAATGATGAGATAATGAAATGGCAGGTGCAGATTTTAGTCAGTAAATTCAATACAGGTATAAAAGTAATGAGAAGAAATATGATCTCACAGAATATATCTTTTAGTAAGATTACCAGTTGTAGATAAAAGGAACTTCTGCCTCTAACAGTTTGCTGGTGACTTGTGACTTCAAACATCTGTCACTAAGGAAAACAGCATTTAATAATAAAAAATAATAATAAAGATAAAATGGACATACCAAATCTGCTACAAATATGCTAACTTAAAGATCTCTACACTTATCTACAGTATGGACTCATTAAGGAAGATTCTTGCTAGTTCAGTGCTGCCAATGGTCACAAATACTCTAACAGAGTAATGTAAAAAAGTGGATAACTAATAAAGTCTGTCATTCTTTACTATTTCATCAACTTCTAGGCTATCTACGATGACCAGAAAAAGCCAAATAATGTGAGTACAGTTGTGCAACACGGGTTTTAATTGAAAAGCAAGCTCATGCATCACAGAAAGATGATGTTATAGCTACAGAATGAAGGGCTGTACTCGCTCAAGTTGTATCATCCTTTCCTACAGCAGTGGTGCTACCCTGGAACGCTGTGCCTCCTTTTATTGCCCCTGTGCACATGAGGAGAAGGGTCTGCTGAGCGCAGTACCTTTCTTTGCACTTACGAGGAACGAATGTTGCCTGATAAAACTGTTTTGAAGTGGCTGTTACTTCGGCTCTACTTGCATCATATTTAAATTAACTTCAGCTGTGAAAACGATGGGCGAGCGAGGTTAAATTCCAATTCTCTGTCTCATGGGATTTCAAATAGGCAAATTCAGTCGGGGGTGGGCATTAACTCACATGTATGGACAAAGAACCAGACTGTTCCACACACTCGGCGTTCTGCAAAGGTCTGCTGTCGCGAGGGGAAGGTTTTTTTGCTTAGCCCAAGGACAATTTCATTGCAAGCCTCTGGGCAATGGTTACGAACATTAAATCGGTTGCGTGCATTACTCGGGTTCCTCAGAGCGACGTGTGCCGACCGCACCGTACACCAACATTACATGTTTATGAATCACAGAGGATCCGAGCACCAAGTTTTTGGGTGCCCGCACCTCAACTGAGGAGGTAAATCCTGTTCAGGGTGTGTGCGGGCCCTGTGCGGGGAGCGCTCCTTCCCCGGCCGAGCTCCCCCGCACACAGACCCCCGGAGCAGCCCCCAGACAGGGATGCCCGGAGAGGCCTCCGCACACAGACCCCGGGATCGGCTCCCACAGAGCCCCCAGGAGCTGCCCCCGCACACAGATCCCGGGATCGCCCCCGGGAGCGGCGGGGACGAGGCGGCTCCTCCCTCGCCGTCTGCCCACCCCACCCCACCCCACCCCGCGCGTCCTTCCCCGCCAGCCCCTTCCTCCCGCTCCCCAGAGCCTTTTCCTCTCCCCCGGTCTCCTCCCCCCCGTCCTCCGTCCCCCCCTACCTCCCCCCCCCCATATTAAGGTAACTCCCAGGAAACGCAGAAACCTGATAATTTTTTATTTTTTTTTACCTTCTTTGGCTTTTTTCCTCCTGGCCAGCGTGCCGCCGAGCTTGCCCAGGAAGGAGTCATCTTTCTTTCTGGACGGGGGGGATTTAGGGGTGGGGGATTTGGGGGAAGAAGGGGACTTCTGCGGGGAGGTTGCCATGCCGGCCCGGCCGCCGCGGGCGCTGGGGGACGGAGCAGACGGGTCCGAGGCCCCGGTGCCGTGGGAGGCTGTTCCCGGCTCTGGAACGGAAGCGGAATTATTTCAAGCATTTGAGGCAGCTCCTGCTCCGCTCTCCCGGCTCTCCCGCTCCTTCCCTCCCTCCCTCCCTCCCTCCCGCCCTCCCGCCGGGGAGGGCCCGCTCCCCTCTCAGGGCTCCCGGCGGGTGCGGGCACCGCGCTCCGCTCCCGGGGTGGGGGGAGCACCCACCGCGTTTTTGGGGGGCCCGGCTGTGCCCTGGGGCACAGGACAGCGCCTCGCCCCATGGTTCATCCTCCGCCTTTGCCCTGCCTTGCAGTGGAGCCAGGCGCTGACTGCGGCTGGGTGGTCAAATGGCCCGGTGTAGTGGGGTGCCAAAAGTTAAAGGCGGGTATGGACGGAGCGCCAAGGCTCAGACAGCTCAGTTCGCCCACAATTACTCGTAGGTGAAGGCTCTGAAGGATGGGAGGGTCACAGCTACACCCTGCACCAAGAGAATCATAGAATAAGGGTCTGGGGTGGAAGGGACCTTAAAGATCATCTAGTTCCAACACCCTGCCGCGGGCAGGGACATCTTCCACTAGGCTAGATTGTTCAAAGCCCCGTCCAACCTGGTCTTAAACGCTTCCAGGGATGGAGCATCCACAGCTTCTCTGGACAACCTATTCCACCATCTCACCACCCCAACAGGAAATAATTTCTTCCTAATATCCAATTAAATCTACACTCTTTCAGCTTAAGGCCATTTCCCCTTGTCCTATCCCTGCCTGCCCTTGCAAAAACTCTCTCTCCAGGTCTCCTATAACACCTGTTTAGGTACTGGAAGGCAACTAGAAGGTGTCTCCAGAGCCTTCTCTTATCTAGGCTGAAAGGCCGCAAATTTCTCAGCCTGTCTTCATAGGAGAGGTGCTCTGGCCCTCTGAGCATCTTGATGGCCTCCTCTGGACATTCTCCAACAGGTCTTTCTTGCGTTGGGGGCCCCAGATCAGGACACAGAAAAGAACTCATGAAGTAATAAATTGTCACTAAATAGTTTAGTGCAAGTTAGAGTTCAGCCTTACTAAAAACATTTCAGTCTTGAGCCCATTTTGCAAAGCAGCTCCTCTGCTGGTAGGTTTAGTCTATGTCTGTGGTGAGAGTCGGCATCAGCACATCCACTTCTACAAAAGAAAGCAACTGCTGTAGTCAGACTAGTACAAAAAGCCTGTGGGAAGGAAAGGTGACTTAACACAATGGATTGCCTATACCAACCCTGCTTTGATTTGCAGATGAGTAGCTTAAGAGAGAAGTATGTTTAAAACAGATAATTTGCTCTGCCTGGTTCAGGAGGCACCCAGGACTGCAACAGCATTAATGTCATCTGGATGCACTACTTTCACTTACCACTTAATCACTTGATTAACAATTCAGGCAAAAAGCCACACACACTTCATGCAAATATCTAGCTATCCATTAGGCATCATAAGTGAAATGAAATTACCATGAGAATATTTCTAAATCGGCTAATAATTGTTGTGTTTTTACAAGCCAGTAACACTGGTTAGCTGATGAGGGGTAGACATCAATGCCTATTTGTTGCATGCAGTTAGTATATGCCCTGGGGAAAAACTTTGTTCATCCATACTGCCATCAGTTATAAGCAGGAGTGAGCCCAAGCCATTACCACAATCCTTTCCTTACAGTTTCTCTCTGGTTCACAGCACCTATTGTGTCTCAGAACTGCTGTCTATAGAATTTAGGTTTGAATTTCACACAGTATTCTCTTTTTACAGAAGTACTGCTCACACAGTGTATGGAGGTGAACAGTTCTGAATAATTTTTAAGAACATAATAAAAGGCGACTTCAAAAGGAGAAATAAACACATCAAACCCTTTTTTATATGCCTGTGAATCTGTGGCATTTACAAACAGAGCAATGACCCAACTAAATCTCCTTTTGGAGCCTAACTATACATAGATGTCAATATTTTGTAGGCATAGCAGAAGAGAGAGCATTTTGGCAAGTACAAGTGCGCTTGCCTTTGTACCTCTGTGTTTGCGTTAAAGACAGAAAGAACAAGCCAGATACCTCATCAACAGTAATGGGTGCTGGGTTGTACAGTACAGGGTAGTCAGAATTCAACATGTGTTTGCCAAGTCTCTCACAAAATAGCTGAAAAGACCCAGCATCTTTCCTATTTCACTACACTCAGCTTATGTAAATTAATGATAAATACAGTATTACATATTGAATAGCTTCATGAAATATGGGAGTTTCACAACACAAGGGGAAAAAAGTTAAATGAAATTTACTGTGTTAAAATCAACTTTTTCAGATTTAGAAACAAAAAAACAGTGGGCTTTAAGTAATAATGCGAAAGCAGGCAGACAAGTTTATTGGTTTGGTTGTTTGTTGGGTTTCTGTTCGTTTGGTTTTTTTGTTTGTGTGTTTGTTTTGTTTTTTAAATGGGTTTCTTTCAGGATTTATTTGTAGCTCTTTGTGTATAACATCATTGCAGTGTTTTTCCAATTGTGATGTTTCTCTTTGAGGATAGTTACAACATTTTTTTGTCCCCGGTATCTTAAATTTAGAACTGCATATGCTACCTTTTTTTTATTTTTTTTTATCTGGGAATATATATGGACTTATGGCCTTAAACTAATATTGCATTCAGCACAAAGGCCTTATAGATACACACAACCTCTAAGTTACAGCAGATACAGGAATGAGGTTTTCTCTGCTTTATATTTGACAATTGAATATTTTCATGATCACGCTCCATGATCCCAGCACAGGACACAGCAGCCAGGAGTCTGCTGTTCAGGCTGGCCCTGCTGCACCTGGCATATAAAATCCAGAGCAGACCACAAGAGCTCTCACTGTGATCCCTGTCAGCGCCTTGTTCGTACAGTTGAGCCAGACATTTGATCAAATTAATTGTATCCTGATCACATACGTACTTTTGCCAGGTAATAAAAGAATTCTAAATCCTCTCCCCCCTCTCCCCCATACTTCAAATAATTCTTATTCACCTTCATATCTGTCCCTGCACAGCTGTTTTTTATTTCTTTTATTACAAAACTCAGAACAATCAGGAGCAGAGGTTTACTTTCTGAATGAGATGGAAGAGGCAGGGTAGGTAATATGCCAGCCACAGCCTAGGCTGGTAAGAAAGAGCAGCCAAGCAGGTTAAGGCTGTGCAATATCATTCACTTGTTCTGCAGTGTTCACCCAGCACTTCTCTCCTAGATGTACCTCTGCTCTAGCCTTTTGGCTATTTGATCATGTAAAGTTAATGGAAGCGGAATATTTAAAAGCGTTTCATCAACTTACTGCCACTGCCATGACTGCCTACAGTAACACCCTTTGCTGACTTCAGGAAGAGGAGAACTAGATCAGTGTCTACCCTTTTTACTTTCCTAAGTATTTGCAATCAGCCTTCTGATGACCTGCCTGAACTGCTGAATGTGCCCACATTAATGGCACAGTAAAGGAGCCCACTTAGAAAACAAGGTGTTTCCATACCACTTACTTTGCAGATGTTTGATATCTGTTTCTTGATTGGGATTTTCCCGAGGGTGCCCCAAAATACCTGGAGACAAAAGCTCCTGCATGCGTCCACGAAGAAGACATGCCAGGCTCCCACTTCTCTCCGGTGCGGTGAGGCAACGCTGTGGGCACCGCTGGCGCCCCAGGAGGCTGGGAAGCAGGAGCTGCCTCCAGCCCTGCCCTGCAGGAAAGTTGTTTTTAATTTCACCACACAGCCCCACTCTTCTTCACGTGGCTGTGGGCAGTGGCTGGGTGGAGAGCAGGCTGAGGCACAGCCACACCTGGGTGGCAATTGTACTTCCACGTCTGTATTCCATACCCACGCGTGAAA
>JAWWES010000168.1:5087591-5128706 GCA_035583135.1 Lophotriccus pileatus | reverse complement strand
GGAGAGCAGGCTGAGGCACAGCCACACCTGGGTGGCAATTGTACTTCCACGTCTGTATTCCATACCCACGCGTGAAAGTTTGAGCATCCCAAAGGACTCTGCTGCGTGTGACTTTAGACCCTCCAAGGCAGGCCCAGGGTTGAATGACCATCTTGGTGTGACTACATTGTAACAGCAGAAAGGATCAGTATCATGGTGGAAGAGCTCCAAATTTTCATTGCCGCCATCATCCAAAACTCACACTTGAGGATAAATTTGTTCCAGCTCACAAACTGAACCTGCTCATGCTTGAATTTAAAACAGAGCTATGCTTTCTACTCAACTTCTAACTGCTTTGAGATAAGAATCTTCTCTTTAAGTAATACAAAAAAATAACATAGTTTCATAAAAGTAACAGAGTATTTCTGACCAGATTCTTAAAAAGTACAAGGTATTCTTTGTTGTAAATTAAGGAGCAAAAGAGACAGACTAAGATGTGACGAGGAAAAAAGTACAGGAAAGTACATGAAAGTACATGAAAGAAAAAAGATAACATGTTACATACAGTCACAGAGATTAATAATTTGAAAGTTTGGAAAGAATGGAAAGAAAGTGGGTTGTAAGCTTTTTGGTAAAATGAGAACATTATCCTGGCATTTAATTCTTATGGTAGCATGTTGTTTGATCAATCAGTTCTTTATAAAAACTTGGGCACGTTTACTTGCACTTAGAACTGGCCTTCTTGAGATAGTTTTAGAAAAAAATATATTTTCATAATAAGCTGTACTTGTGCCCTTCACTTGGGCCTGTAATTTTGTACAGCTGTGTTACATGAATATTCCAGCAAACACATTGCAGGGCCATCAGGTTTCTTTTTGTAGTTCTTTAGGAGCAACAAGAAGAAACCACAATTTATTCATAAATATCAGGCAAAGAGATTTAGGTGAAATCCAGCAAATACCTTCCTTGCTCATCACAAAATATTTGCCAGGACTTCACTGGGCTAAAAAAGCAGAAGTTTCACAAAATCCTTTTCTCAAACTTCTTACAGAATCACAGAACTGCTTTGTTTCAAAAAGACCTTTAAGATCATCGACTCCAATCATTAACCCAGCACTGCCAAGTCCACCAAACCGTGTCCCTAAGCACCAACTGTGATTCTTCAGGCCTCTGATCTTTTGAAGAGGGGACAAAGGAGGGTGTGTGCACTGTGATTAGGAGAGGCTCAGTAATTCCTATGAGAGCATTTCTACTCTGCTCCTGGACCAGAAAAGTCCTCCAGCTATTGACCAGCTGGCTGAAAATCCAATGTGTCTGCAAGGCTTTCAACATGGATAAGTGTTTGATGTATTACTTCCAGTAAACCCAGCAGGCAGGTTAATTCTTACTGCAGTCCTGAGAACTTACCTGTGGTATTACAAGAGAAGTCACCACCTCTGAGGCACACAAGAGAGAAGGGAAAGGACATGATAGGAAAAGGAAAAATTCAGCTCAAAGATGCCAAAAATTACCTTGACCTCTGAAGAGGAGCAGCTGTCCATCTGTACTCTGAACTATCAATCAGTTCAGAGTCATTAAGCAGAGGACAATGGTGCTGGCACTAACATAAGCCCAAGTCTTGCTTATCCACTTCTCTCCTTTGAGCAGCACATTGTCTTGCTCTGTAAGGCTCTCTCAGTGGTAGAAAATAACAAAATGAGATGACCTGATAGAGGTAAAATTAGTGGAATTTGAAAAATTACAGTTAAGGTTTTCATCACCATTTGATCCATTCAGAGACATTTTCATTTCGAATCTACAAGGAGCTGTTATAATTTTTATATAATTATATAATTTATATAATTGCCTAAGGAAATTAGCTGGTGAATTCCTATGTAACATGTGGAAGTTATTAATCTCATGGGGTTTATAAGCTCTTGTGTTAAAGATACAGCTGAATGCCCAGTAACTTGTGTAAGACTGTCATTATTTATAAACTACAAAATTAACCTGTGCATTTCAAGAAAGTGCAATTTACTTACTAGTAGATGAATGAAGAAACTGATATAATTTTTTACCTGTAGATCTTTCCTCATCACATATTATTACACTGCAGGTATCAGTAGAGAGAAATTGCTATGGAAATGATTTTGAGACTTCGAAGAGTGAGATAGAATTTTATTTTTTCAAATAGAAAATTGCTCACATCCAGCCCATTTATACACACTCAATACATTCCAGCACACCACATCATACCCCCCAAAATGACAGTGCCAAGAACTTAAAAATGAACCAATCTATTATAAATTAGCGAGCCAATTCACAGAAAAGATTGAGCAGCAAGAAGGCTCATAACCAAACCAGTGTTTGAATACATTTCTAATACAAGCCAACCATATCAAATTGACCTGTGAACAGTGCACATAGCTTCCCTTTTTTTTTTTTCCCCTCCTTCTCTACTCTCACAATACACAAAGACCTGCTTTAAATGACTTAATTAAGAGTCTATTATTTTCTAAATCACTTGCACAGTTTATTTTTGGTTCTAATCTTGTGAGGTACTTAATATCAGGCAGGGTTACAGTGGCCTGACAGGTTTTTCCACCAAGAGCAGACACGTGGTTTTGGGTGCAGCATGTATTACAACCACATGGCATCCAGAAAAAGAATTTTTTTAGCAAGAATATTTTTGAAGTCCCTAAAGTGTTGATGGCCCTCAGCTTCTGTTGTCTCTAATACTCTCAGCAATGCAAGACTTTGGAGCTAAAGGGAAAGCACCCTTTTGTATTTGGTTTTATAGCAGAACAGGTATCTCCTGTAAACTGAAATCTCACTTTTTAAAAATAACCTGAAAGTATTTTGACTTTGTTTTTCTTCAGAAAGCTGTGCTAGATGTTCTAGACTGTCTTGTTCTATGGGATTACATGAGGCTTCTAGCAGCAGTGATGAAACCCAGAAATTTTCTCCACATAACTGGAAATACCAGCAGATCTCAACAGAGAAAACTAAAATTTTTATCGCTGCTCTGCCTCTCCTACTTTGTGCCAATCTTGAGTAATAGGCTTAGTTTAAAAAAAAAAAAAAATCAATCACTGCAATTCATCTCAATAAAAATGTCATCTGAAGAACAGGTATGCTTAGCCCATGAATGACAGGGAAAAAAAAAAGATGGTAATTTTCGAACACATTCAAGGATTCTCCTTTGTCTTTCCACTGTGATGGAAGACAAATGATACTTTTGAAGCCCTGCTTGCTATGTTTTAAGGGTATTCCTTCCAGTTATAGTAACTCAGAACCTTGTTTAAAATCCTAATTCCTATTTTATTGCTAATTATTTACCAAATTCATGTCTGCTCTGCAATGCACTGCTTTTCCTATACACAGCTGTTAGAAATTCACATTCTTCAACCAAAATCAGAGACAACAGCCAAACTGCAAAATCTAATCAGGTACTTATCCTCTTTAAACAGTCAAATAAATATGAATACGTAAATAATGCAGAACAACAACATAATCTTTGCACCAGCAGAGGTGTATTATTTATCTGCGGCCAACAGTAAGAACTTGCTTTTATATTTAGAATAGGTATTTCAAATGTCTTCAATACAGCAAAAAAAAATCCCTGAAGATAATTAATAAATTATTGTGACAGGATCCAACATGTGTTTGTTACCCTACAAGCACTTACCAAGTGGTTTTTCAGTTTAAACCTTTTGTGACAGGAAGGGTTCTAGCTTTGGCTGTACTGCAGGCAAATGCTGCACGTTAGCACCATTCATGAAATAATGAGAACATCGAATCTTCTCAGAGCATGAGGTAAAATCACATTCAAAAATAAACATCTTTCAGTTTCTCTTTCTTGTTTGTTTTTTTCTTGTTTTTTTTTTTTTTTTTTCCAGCTTGAAAATCTAGTCCATCGTACATACAGTTGGGAATATTACCAATCTTAAATTGCAGAATTACCTCTGCTTTAAGAAAGCACTTAAATTAGGAGAACTTCTGCAACATCTGTTTTGCCAATATCTACAAATGCACATTACAAAAAAGATAGGAGATAGTTCCTCTAAGCTAAAAATATGCATATATTCTTAAGCAGGAAGACAAATGTAGTTTAAATATAGCCACAATATTTTCTATCAAATGTTGATATTACAAACTCAACATTTTTTGCAGTGCTTTTCAGGAATTAATCTCAGGGAGATCTTTAACTGCTATACCACTCATTGCACCCTAGGGTTCAACTTGTGATGTATTTTATCAGGCAATTTTAAAGTCTACCATAGTAAAGGCTACCCTATAAATATCAATTGGGTCTGGATTACTATTTTTAAATGATCTTTTATTGTATTTTAAAGACCTTAATCTCTGACATACAGAAACTTTTTTGAGCACGTAAGAGCTTGAAGGATAGTCACCCCTTTGATAATCCCTTACCATTTTAAAAAATGTAGGGATTTAATATCACTTTAACTTCTTGTTCAAAAATACACAGTGCAATAAAGCTTACAAATACCTGAAGAATTAATTTCTGACATTGCATTTACAGTAGTTTTAGTGAGTGCTTATATGTAGTCATTAGACAAATGACTCTTCCTCCACCAGAAATAAAAACTAATCCTATTTTTATATGAGATGCTTGTTTTCTGACTTTTGCATAGTTTACCATGGCTTGGCTGTGCCAAAATATTAACAAAAGCACACACAGATTCAGACAAACAGATGGACCGTAGTGCTGCCTCAAAAATACAAAGTGATGTCATCATGTTCCTCAGAAACTCTACTCTCAGCATTAAAATAAAATTCCAAGAGAATAATAGAGCTTTGATTTCCCTTTCACAGACCCTGATGCCCATCAGTCAGGCAAATTCAGTCCAAATCTGTATTCCAGTGATCGTTTAAGCTGCCAGTGAAACGACTCACTCCAGTATGAGTAAAAGAAGTGCTTAAAAGCTTTTGATAACAGAACTACACGTTTCCCAAATAAGCTGATTTTAAATTTTAATTCCTTCATTTTTCAGAAGACTGTATCTCCATGATTGGGAATATTGCTGAAATGATGTTTATTTGCATGTGGCTGTTTAAATCCTGCTCAGCTGGTAGCTTCTGGATAATATAAGGCTTTCAAAGTGCTGGTCTTCTGCTTTTTCTTTCACTCTGTGCTCCTCTAAGGTACACACAAGTTTGTCTCTTTCTTCAACCACCTTCATCATCTCAGTAAAAATTTCCTCCTCCTCATTCAGATCCACCTCATCTTTAAGGCTGTCTAGAAGATCACAGAAAAGTGATTAAAATCCAGATCACTGTTTGCATTTTAACTGTTAGAGCACAGCTTGAATTAACATTATAGTCAGTGACAAACGAAGTCAATAGCAGTTAGCACTTTTCAAGTTACAGTTCAGGGAAATTTTCTCCTGCATTTGGGCCATTTGAAGTTGACCCTTAAGGCTCCTAATGTCTAAAGTAGACTTTTTAACAAAATTTGGACTGGAAGGGATAGGAAAAGCACTGCATGTTTATAAAAGCAATTAAGATGGAGTTTAAATTTAGTTTATAAGGTAAAAACCCCAAAATGAAATGTAATGCCTGTAAGAAAATAGGAAATATTTTTCAGAAAACGTATTGAAAACTGCCTTCACTTACAATCCACATGGCTAAACACAACAGAGTATTTTGGAGTATTCAGTGCTCTGGAACCCCTCTTGTCCCTTGATTCCTCTTCCCCATGCTCCTTTTTCAAAGACCAAATGAAAGGACAAGCCCAAACTGTAATCCCAAGAACCTAAAAGCAGCTCTAAGACACTGTGGCAGCCAACAATGCTACATAAAAGCAGATAACCTCTTTATTTAGGTGGCTGAAGAAGTTACTTTCCATTGCTGCCTATCATCGCATGTTAGCTGGGTATTAATGCCTGGAGAGCACAATTAGTGTAATTACACACGTGCAGTGCTTCTCATCCAGTTCAGTGCAGAGCTGGGCAGGTCAGCTCAGCTGTCTTTATTAGGAGTCAGATGAGAAGATCTCACAAGTCACGTTTTGCTGGCTGAGCCGTGCTCACAGAGAGCACAGGAGCCTCAGCCATCCTGGTCCTTTTTGGAGCAAACAGGGATGCACAGGCATGGTCTGTCACTGTGGACTGGAGAACACCGCCCCCTTTGACTTACCATCAATGGCCATTTTCTCCCTCAGCCTTTGTTCCAACCTGCTTTGGTGGTCCTCCAGTTCTAGCTCTTGGGCTCTAGGTACAGCAAAAAGTATGTTAAAAAATAAGCTTTTTTTCAGTAAAGACATATATGTTGTTTCAACCAAGAGATTCTGTGTTCTATTTATCCTGTATTTTCTCCTCATGGGCAGTCAGGGCTAAAAGGTTTGCCTATGCCAACATCTCCACAGCAGAAGTACCACTACCATGTCTTGCATTATGTATCAGATTCAGCTCCCTCATACAGAGCAACACTCAAGGCTTTTAACCATTTTTTTGTTGGTGGCACCCACAGTGTAATTCTGGATAGGGCTGAACACTGCCAAACACGAAGGGCCCTGCCAGGCCCTCTGCACAGGAACAGGTCCCGAGGCAAAGGAATTAACACATGTGAACACATCCAGACAACAACTTTTTGTGTTCTGTGGTGGTAAAAGCTGCCTGCTTTTGCTTTTTTTTCCTCTCCATTTTGCAGGCAGTGTGGGCAGGAGGCATTGCTACCAAAACACCCAGTGGAAATTGAAGGGGCAAGAAGAGGTTTGGCCCCTGGCAGCATCAGCACAGATGGGGAGAAACTGATAAATAGCAATGAGCAGCCCACACTGGTGTGAAATCCAGGGCTGAGCAATGACTGCTGCAGCTCTCACTGCCTTCCCACATTGCCCACAAATAGTGGAGAAAATAGCTGAGAGTCACCTCCGCCTGTCTCTGGGGTGTGTTTCCAAGAGGGTGAGGTGAGGGAGCTGTAGCAAATATTGTTTCCATCAACCACAATAGTGGCATCTGAGATGGGATTTAACTGCTTGTTTTGCTGCTGTAGTGAATTCCTAGATCTTTTTTCCTATATCCAGTAAAAACTCAGATTAACTTGTCAGACTACTCTTCTTCCACAGAAGAAAGTGCCCCAGTGTTAGACCCACGTGATGTAAAGTCATCTATGTGCTTTGTTAGCTCAGAGCATTGTATAGGACTGAAATAATTGAACCACTGCAAGAGGGAAGGATGAGGAGGGCTCAACTAAAAATCTGTTCAAAACACATTGTAGCTACTCTGGGTACATTTTTTCCACAACTGTCTCAAACTGCAGCACACAGCAAGGTGTTCAGGTCTATTGTGAGTACACTTTTACCCCTCTCCCCTTCCCATCCTTAATACTAATGCTTGTCTTTACTTACATAATCAGGAGCTCAGACTCATAACGCATTAACTTATTCTTCTCCAGGACCAACTCAAACCACTCATGTAGCATCTGAGTTTCATCTTTTGTGCCTGAATCTGTATAAAATAAGAAACTTCTGGTTTAAAGCTTTTCCTTTCTAATAATCATATAGACTTCCTTTTTAGTGGGCACTTTGTCTTTCTCTTAGATCTCCTTTGATAAGATAGTTTCTCTGTTGAAGTTGGACTTTAGAGCTGAACTATATGTCTAAGTGGATACTCCACATCCCATTAACACAATCAGACTTCAGGATGCATATGCTGGCAAGTATCAACTTAGTCCCTGCTTCCAGTGGACATCAGGAAATTTCCATTCACTTGTCAATGGGCCTCTAAATCTGCATCTGCTTTGAATAATGAATTTATGCTTATTGGGTGGTTTTGTAACACTCTGGCCCAGGACATCACTGGTAGACACTATACAGACACAAAACACAAGACTATCTCTCTAGAGCTTGACTCTGCCTTGTAGAGGAGGACAGAGGATGAATCTCTCTCACCAGGTGAGAGCCTTTACTACTCCTAAAATATCATCTGTACAAAACTCTTTGGCAACGAAGAACCCCTGGGAGTTTTCAAATGGCAAGTCAGAGCACATATGTATTTCTTATCCTCGCTGCCCTTTTTAACATCCTCATCACTTCACATTTTCCATTCATTTTCTCCACAAAGCAAAACCACCCCATCATCCTTAGATGCAGAATTACAGCAACAGTGATGGCACTGACAACACACCTCCCACGTCTGCTTAGCACATCCACTGCCTGATGCCACAAAACAGCGATCACTCGTAGGAAGAAAATACCTTACACTAGTCCAGGTGGAACCAACAATTTAGGTGACACACTGGCACCTTCAGAGGCATAAAACCAACAGCCAGCCTGTGCTCCTGCCCCAACATGTGGTATTTACAGACCTCACTACACATGTTAGAGGCAGGGACAGTCAGACCTGGGACAAAGCAAAAGGATGTGCCACCAGCAGTCAGGGAACACCAGGTCTCTGGCTCCTCAGTCCTTATATCACACTGCTAGATAACCAAGCATAAAATCCACATAAACCAGCCTGGCTGTTTTCTGGTGGTGGGAAACTTATGTGATTTCTCCTTTAAGAGGACTGCACCTTTATTTCAGATGACTGAGAGCACTGAAATTTAAACCCAAAGGTGCCAGGTTCAAGCTCCAGAGACACCAATTACAAGAGCATAATTAAACTAGGTTACCAAGGGGAGAGACAAAAAGAGTCCTGAACAGTTCAGCAGTGTTTCTGATGCCTTTCTGTCATAGTTTTGAAGTGTTCTTTGTTCTTGGCCCCAGGAAATACCCTCTTGTCTCTATGGCTTCAGCTCTCCCTCACTTTATGTCAAAGCCAGAGAGCAGTTTAAAGCCCAGCTCCTTTGGGCAGTAATGATCTGCACCCAGTGCAGCCCTTCAGCAATCTTCCTGAGCATGGGGGAAATTGTTGGGTGTTTGGGATCACCAGTCCCTCTGTGTGCTTTCACCAGCCACCATTATCCCAGGAAACGCAGGTAATTTCCTGCCAGTGTCAGAGGAATGACAAGGACAAGAGTCGTGGTGTCTTGGGTGCTGTTCTGCTGTTTCCCCATCGGGACTTGACCCCAACTGGAAATCACCATGAAACAGGAGGATAAAACACCAGGAGAGGGCAGAGCAATCTTTCTTCAATTTCTCCCTGATTCCAGTAAAATTTGGCAGTAATAGATGTTTTCCTGTGGGATCTTCCAGGTCAGCGAGTGGTGATAAAAAGTGTCTTCGCAGTGACTGCTGGAGCAGTGCTAGCTGGAACATGCCAGTTTCTCACAGATTCGCTGGAGGATGCAGCACTAGCTAAAAGAGCCTTAGGTCTTTGTATGCTACCATAAGAAGTTATCATCAAAATACGGTCTCTCTTACTGTCAGTAAAAACATTGCAATTGCAGGTACACATAAGCCCTGCACAGACACAGAGCATTACTTTTTTGTTTTCTTATTTAGGCAAAAATATTCCTTCTTTTAACTTTTCCACCTTACACTTTAAATTCTCTGTATCTCTAATAAAAGACTGTGTATTGTGGGTTGACTGAGGTAAGTAAACAAAATTCATTTTGCAAAAAAACACTCATTTTAGCAAAATCCTCAGTGCAAGCTGAAATACAAATAGCCTTATTTTTTATTACCTACTCCATCCCACAGAGTGCCCCCCTAAGTGTTCCCAATGGCATTTTTCCCCTGAGCTTTTCAAATGTTTGTTACTGACAATGTTAATAGTTATTTAAGTGTGATGGAGTGCTTGATGCTTTCCAAGGGCAGAACAAGCCAATGAAGTATTTTATGTAAGGCAATGCAACAGATCTTAAAGGTTAGAGGTAAAACAATTTGCGAGCATGTTTTGTGAGGCACCTTGGCTTTTCCTTACAGCATTACTAAAGCAAACCTTTCCTTCTGGTTTACCAAGTCTCCTTTAACCGAGATCCATTTGAAAGTCAAACATTCTTCTAAATGACACCATAAGTATTTCTATTTCCATCCCTTTTGAGGGAATGACAGGCTGCAGAGGAGTATTTACTGAACACTGTTCTCAAAACATGAACCTTCTCCAGATTGATGTCCCTCCACACAGTCATCACACAGTAAAGGGGGCTTGGCCAGTTTGCACCCTTTTGGGAACCGTTCAACCTCATATTCCTATTCCTACAGGTTTTCCACTTATTTCTTTTGACTCCATTGAAAATTCCAAGAAACCTTCAATATGCTCCTTATGAAATAAAAAACTAGCTACAACATGTGCAAATATTTGTTCACCTTCCAAAACATGGAGAGCTTTCTTAACATTCTCTCAAAGTAGATTTTCTTCTTTATCATCATTCTTCATGATTTATTTAGTCAACTGATCCATTATGCTAATTTCAGTGGAAAACACGTTTCGAGGTTTTATTTCTGTGTTTTCTTGTAGGCAGAAGATCTCCATAAGCCTCCACAAATGTCAGTGGAAAACAAAGAAACGGTACAGCAGTGATTTATTATTTGGTATTTTGAACCAGAATAAAGGGAATAATGAGCATGAAAAATTATTCATAGGACTGATATTATTTCTTTTTTCTTTTTTTTTTAATGCACGAATTGTTGTCACTAGAATTAGAAGATCATCAAAACCTCATTTTGCTCATCAGTCTTCACGGCAGTTGTTTCGCACCCACGCATGTTCTCTTCTAATTCAGTTGAGGAGCTAATGAATAACTCCCCCTAACAAAGGGGCCATTCATCCCGGGCTTACAGAATTATTAGAGGAGAGTTGCGTAAATGTCACTGAAGACTAGTGTTTGCAGGCCTGCCTCTAAATTTGGTTATTCACAACCTTTGCAGCTCAATATTATTGCTGAATTGTGATCGTTTTCTAATTACCTTAATAATACCTATTAAATCACTTCAATTGCATAAGCGCAGACCTGCTTAAGTACAACTTAACCTAATAAACACTGGTCATTCATTAAACAATAATGCTTGTTATTTTTAAGAAGGTTGAACAGAATATTAAACTCACCAATTCCTGCATCATTACACATATTCTATTACAAGTAACAAAGCACTCACATTTTGTTTGGGAAACTTAGGGCCCCGTGCTTTTGCACCAGGAGAGTTATTGAGAAACAGTAACATCCTACGATTCAGTATCTGCCCTGTTTGTAACTGGCCACCTACACACAAACAGTCAACAGGGAGGAAAAAAAAAATAGTACTTTCACCTTAATGAGGGCAATCCAATTACTAAGGATGGTAAGAGAATGAGAAGCATCGATCTCTTGGCAGACAGCCTTCTTTAGGAAATGCGATTGTCAAAACAGCAAAAACAAGAGGTGGCTTTAGGCCATTTATCCTGGTATTCGGTGTCTCTCCCAAGAGTCAGAACCTTCTTGTCCTTCTATATTTCTGTGGTTTCCAAAAAACAACCACCTTTATACAACTCAGAAGAAAAAGAGCTAATGCTCCAAATCCTCACAGCGTTTTGAGCAGACGTTCTCACGGGCAGTAAGGTGGGTAGAGTTTGATAGAAGGTTATGCTTTCACTTAAGAAAAAAGATGCTAACCTTTCAAATAACATTTGAAATAGGCTGACACTATCAATTCTAGGAAATTAGTAAATAAATATAAAAGGCTAGGTAAATGCCCTCTTGCTGAACTGATTAGTTCAGTATCAGAATAGGGGCGATAACTGCTATGAAATAAGGCATTAAAAAGGCCAGCATATAGGGACTGGCCTGGGTTGCCTGGCTAAGATAACAATAAGATTAAGTGCCAAAACATATCTAGGTTTTCCGTGTTGCGCAACTGCCTGTCACGAAAGCACAAGGTTCAGTTTTCTAAAGCAGAGGTAAATAAAGACACCTTTGCACTCAGGTTGTCAGCTCACCAGAGGCCCTTCAGCACAGAACCACAGCCCCCTCTGAAGTTCCTTACAGGCATGTGTAGTCATTTGGAGCCTGGCAGGAACCCCAGATGTCCCTTCCCTCTCCAGAAGGTCTCCCCAGCTTCACCCCACGTGTGCTGGGGAGCAGTGGCAAGGCTGGGCCAGTGGCAGGACGCTGCAGCCCTGGGTGCTTGGGACTGACATCTCAGTTGGCGGAAAACCTTGCCTCTGGCTGAGGCCAGGATGACATCCCTGTTATCTTCTGCCCACTGAGAGAAAAGCTGCACTGTTAAGGTCTCTGTGCCTGCATGCTGCTGTTGCTATAGCATGGCCACTGGCTCTAATCATATTAATGGCATTTCACACTCCAGGAGAAGTCATTAAGGACTCTGTTACTAGGTACGGGCTGCTGCTGGCCTGGTAACTGAGACACAGCTCCTGGAAACTTCACTGGTTCCCTACAAAAGATAAAATTAAGCTCAGGATGGCATTTAAAAAAAAAAAAAGGGTGTGTTGGGGAGTGGGGCAAAATGTAGATTCAGGTTCAACAGCAAGGCAAATAATTCCAAATCTGTAATAACCAACCAAAAATTTATAGCATTCAACATAAAGATGCGTGAGCTAACAGAGCTCAAAGAAGAAGGTTAAACAATTATTTTTGTCCTTCCAGTTATTGTTTCTTTTCAGATTTCACACCAAATTACTTCATGATAATCATTAAATGCCTCTACTTTGAAACAGGTTAAAAGAACCACCGCCAAACAAAAAAGAACTGCTCTGTGTACCTGCTTCTCCTCTTAGTTCTCTCTCCAGTTCGACACCAGAAATCTCCAGAGCTCTTTGTCTTTCCTCCAACTCTTCCAGTTGGCGTTGGACTGCCTGCAAAATTGTAATCATATAAAAGCTACAGACATAACTTCAAAATTCAGAGACAAAAGATGGTCTCAGTGGTTAGAGAAACAGCTTGAAAAGGTCTCAGAGGAGTCCTGGCTCTTGCCAGCTCATTGAGTGTACCAGGCGCCCAAGCAATTTAATAATTCCGCTAGGTATCTATGGCATTTTTATGTGGGTAAGTATCATAGGGACCAGAAGAACCTCAGTTTTTCTGAGCTTTAGCTCTTCCACTGTAAATCAGAGATCATAGAGATCATCTGTGTTTCACAGGGTGTAAAAAGTCAACACCTTACAGATTCAGAGACACATATTCTGTGATGTTACATGAACAAAGCTCATATAAATATTGAAGGCTTACAGCTAGAAAGCTCTGCTAGTTATTTTGCTGTCCATGGGTTTTTGTTGTTTGTCTTGCTTTCATATTTCACAAGCCTTTGACCTAGAAAGAAAAGGGTCTAATTGCTAAGAAGTGATAATTCAGTGGCACTTCAGGAAGGACTTCTACATTCATTGTCCATCCCTTTTTAAATATGATTTTTCAGAGGTGTCGCGGGGCTAATAGGCATGAAACCCCTGAAAAAGTTGAAATGTCAAAGATGGATGTTCAGCAGTTCCCATTTCAGGCTGTGTTAGGGCATTCCAAGCCAAACCCTCAACAACAGCCTAACAAACGCGTGAGATGATTCAAAAAGTGTGGACTGGATTGTTTTCACAAAGCACTAAAGTAAGAGAAGGCATGTATGCATCTAATTTTACCTTGAGATAATTTGAAATTCTCAGATAAAAACTAGAACATAGTTGCCCCTACTTTGTATTAAAATACATCCGAGATCACACTGTGCAGAAGTGCATTCACACATCTTAAACCGTAACTGGAAATAACAACACATCAGTAGAGTCCAGAGCTTTCCCAGCATTTTCTGAAGAGCAAGGCCTGTACAAAATGAAGTGACTTTTCATCATTAAGAAAGAAAATGGTTCACTTTCATTGTTATGGCAGAGGGAGAACAAAAGCCATTGCTGTATTTTTGTATCCTCCTGCTGTACATGGAGGTAGTAGCTGAATTTCTTACATTCTACAGGGTTGATGTTATTTCCCCTTCACTTTCTCTTTTCAGTGCATTCTCCTCTTATTGCCAGTCACTATTCCCTATTGTTTTTCATACACAATTACAAAATTAGGATGATCTGGGGCCCACATCCATTTGTCACACAGAGAGGGATGCAGGGCCCTGCCACATAAACCTTCCTGCTCCTGATGGCTGGGGAAACTTCAGCACAGAAGTCAGTGAGCAGCAGTGAGGAGTGAGGGGAGCTGCAGAGCCCACTTTGGGTACTGCCATCCTCATAGTCACTCTTGAGAGACCAAGGGGGCATCTGCAAGCTGCATTTTCACCTGTGCTTTGTGAAGCCTCTTCAGCTCCTCTTGTTTAATCAACTGCTTTGTCTCCTTCTCCAGCTTCCTTCTCCTTCTGAGAGCTCTTTTTGCCTACAAAAGAGAGAGAGGGAAAGAAAGGTAATCAAAGCATAAGTACACCAATTACAGGTTTCCTCAAACCTTCCCCAGAATCACAGAGCCACTGAGGTTGTGACAAACCTCTGGAGATCATCTAACCTGATCCCCCACCCAAAGCGAGGTGAGCTACTGCAGGGTGCTTGGGGCAACCTCACCGAAATGAAACAAATATTTACATGCATTTGCTGACATTGACTTTAAATCATTACAAGCTCTTAATGCAACCCTAAGAGAGTGTGACCTGTGTCTATCAATAAAAAAAATGTTTGAATCACAAAGCTGACTACATACAACATCCCACCATACATGGCCAGGCACTGGCTGGGGGAAGCACCAGTTTGAGGAAACTCAAACCCATTTCTGCCGCTGCAGCTGCTCAGTAGAAAAACCCACTTTGGATCTCCTGTCACACAGTAAGAGGGACGTAGCTGAAACAGCCAGCTGTCGTGGGATACTACCTGAAGCCCTAGGAAACCTTCCCCAGTGCCATCTCTACTGTATTACAGAGGTTTTTGCCTTTCCCCAGGAGATCTGGGCAGCAAATGCTTCAGGGCTAGTTAGGGAATCACCTGCCATTGCTCTGTCTTGCCTTTGACCCAAGCTAACCTGAAGTGCTTCAAGGCAGTGGTGTTCCCGTTTTGGAGGAGACAGAATACATGAGCACTGTAGACAAGACAATTAAGTATTTAACCAGCCAGGATGCCACTAAGATTTTTCCCATCGAGTTTTGCCAGGTACAAGTGGTGGCACTGACAAAATAGCAGCCAGAACTGGTAGGAAGCAGCTGAATTAAATATGCTGAGTGGGGTATGTGCATCAAAACTGAGTTGCTGCTAATGTCTGTGTGTGACAGCTGCTTGTTCACTCCATTTCTGGCAGCTGCCCCGGAGCGCTGCCTTCTCCCTGCCTGGTCCTGCCCTCCCTGGGACTGCCTGACTGTCGGGTGTTGCTTCTGTCCAGGTGGCTCCCTCGCCTCCTTTCTTTTCTCTGTTTTGTTTAAACCTTATTTAATTCACCATAACATTATCCGGCTGTAGGTTGTCCTTCCTGTAACAGGAAAGATGGGAGAAGAATTCTGACATCTCAGCACACCCTGACGCAGCCACCGGTGACAAGTGCTGCCACACGTTGCTGTGCTTCTTCCTCATGGCATTTCGGTTCCTCTGGAGCTGCACAACTAGGTTTCCATTCAAAGTCTCACTTCAGCTCGGCTGATTTTTCCTGTGTACTGTACTTTGTTTTCCTTCCTCCTCGCACCACCCCCTGCCCCGCCAAAAGGGCAACAAATCAAAAGGCCACCCCATACTATTAGTTCCCCTCACAGATATCTTCCACACTAAAGAGGTAAACACATTTCCCATGAGCTATTCAGTCAGCAAAAGCTCTGTTCCCTCACACCAGAGCTGAGTGCTGAGAGTTCCCTGTGCTTTAACCCCACAGCCCCCCAGGAGGGCTCAGGACCCAGGTGGGCAGTCGGCCCTTTCGGTGTGAAGGGTCTGGGTGTGGCTTCGTGGCTCACACACTTGTGTTGATTAGGATAAACAGAGTGTTTTCCAGGCAACCTGCCTGTAGCACTTCTCAAATGAAGCTGTATTTCCCCAAAGGAAATCTGCATCTGTTTGTTTAATTTTTTCAACAGTTTGCTTGTTGGGCTACATATTAAGGCCACTTAAGAATGCAGCTTCGAAGTGGTTTCAGTGAAACGTGCCTGCTTGTCAAATTAAGACCTCCTCTGTCAACACTGGTATAACCTGGGGGAATTAAAGGCCCAAAGAGGAAAAAGAAATGTTGGTGTTCATCTGTCTTAAAGACTTTTAATGTATTTTCTCTCCATGACACGTAACCGCCAACGTCCCAATCCCCACTTTGAGAAATTGCTGTGTGGTTTAGATCAAAATCATATCATGAATCTTAAATGCAGTCCAACTAAGGAAATACCTTTTTGTTCCCAAGCCAAGATTACCTTGTGTGTTAATGAAGGCTTGAATTCAAATTCATCATCGGAGGATGAAGTCGAATACTCGCTAGCTTGTTTTCTGACAGGTAGGTGTTCACATCCTAAAATGCGGGAACAAAATAGTCAGTGAAGCAAAAAATACTGTTCTTTAACTTAAACAGACACTTTGCACCTGCCCTGAGTTCTAATCAGCAGCACCTAAAGCAATCTGGAAATGCAGCTGACAGCATTAATTAAATTTTTGGTCCCTGTCAGAAACTGTCTGTGTATATATATATAATTTTTTTTTTTTTTCTTTTAGGTACTACATACAAATGAATTAATTCCTTGAGCACCCTGCACATAGCACGCTGTTCTAAATGCACTCAAAATTCATTAAAATGTATATCTGAAGCTAGCCATATTACCCAAATGATTGTATAAGGCTCACTATACAGTGTAATTGAATGCACAAAGTCTGAGCCAGCTCTTAAACAAATTACCCTTATGTGGCTTGTAGCATCTGGCACCCATTTTTACTACATGACATCTGCTCAGTGTAAAATAGTTGGCGTCAGAATGTCTGGTCATATAAAAAAATCACAAATGTAATCAGAAGCAAATGGACTAAGAGAACAAGGCTTTATTACACAGCCTCATGCAACATAAATATTTCATTAATTATGTCTAAACAAACGTCACTTATTTTTCTGCTTTAGGAATATTATCACATCATTGGACTGTTGATTAAAATGCCATAAGAAGTCAGGAAAATCCATACATCACAACAATACACTCCATAAGGAAAACTCAAAGCCTGCCCTTGGAAGAAGCGTGCTTTCAGAATTATAAGTTAAATTACATTTAATTGCAGCAATTTTATCATGCCTGTTTTTCCAGCATCTTGTTTCAACTGGGTGCAAATATTTGAATTTCTTCTTAATTTGTCTAATGCATAGCTTCATTCTCTTTATTTCAGAAAATAAAACCGCTTTTGGAACATCTGTCTCTATGCTTCAACCTGCTACAGGGTTAATGATTAACAGCTGGGCATCTTGGAAATGTACATTATTTAAAGCTAACAGTGTTAGTTTTTCTTTGTATCTGCTAGGTAACAGTTGGCTTTCTAGGAGCAAGTTGTATTCAGATTAGAATCACTTGCCATTCTCCCAGTGTAAATGTTTCTTCTTTGCCTTGTTCTGGAGCAGAGTCCTGAAGCAGGACTTTTGTCTCTAGCCCTAATTTAAAATCAGGATCCATGAGAGTTATTCAACCCAGACAGTAAAGAATAAAAACAAATCCACATAATTTGAGGCAGAAATTCTGATTTTTCTCAGCAATCTGTTTTAGAAGCACCCAGTCCTCGTGCTCAGTGAAGCTGCAAGCTCATGCTTGGCTCGATGGGGAAGACTTGGGTCTCACCATCCTTTTTGTGCAATAGCCCTCCAGGTGGGTCTCCAGCCTCCCAGGTGACTCTCTGCTCCAGAACTGCCCAAGTTGCCACCCCCCATCTTGGAGGAGGGACACGGCTCCTGCCTGCTGACCTGCCAGGGACTCTCTGACAGCTCACGATTGCTGGGGGAAGCCAGTGCCACACACCGTCCACGCTCTGTGCACAGCAGTGCATACCCAGCTGCACTCCATCTCTGACCCAGCGGGGACAGTCAGGCATACAGCCCTTCCCAGGCGTGGGGGTGGGGGGATCTGTCCTTCTTTCAGTGAGTAAACTCTCCCATCTTGCTTTTCCCCGCGCAAGGAAAGTTTGCAGTAACTACCCTGCGGTCACGCCGCTGGAGAAATCAAATTCCATAGTGTGCAAAGGGCAAACCTTACAGCCCAGCAGGGCTGGAAACACAAGCAATTACACGCTGCCTTTCTTCTCTCAGCTGTGCTGGGAATAAGTGACTGCTTCCCCCCCGTCCTCCCCTTTGAGTGATGTCAATAATTTAAAAAGCGTTACAAGGTCTGGAGGCAAAGCAGCCTGCTCTAACACAAGGGCACCTGCTTCCTCCTTGGGGGTGTGACTCCAGAACTCTCGGTCTTTCTGGGACAGAGAGAGGGTCAGTGACCTCCCCAAGGATTTCCAAGGCCTATCTCATGAGCACAAATCTGATGCTTGTGCACGGAATAGATTCATAACCTCCACAGTCCTCCCAATGCCTATCTGCCGTGGAGAGGCAGGTATTTGCTCCTTGCTCTGCAGAGGAAAGCCTTTTAGATTGCTCCAAACAGCTCAGCCTCTCAAGGGACCCAGGACCCAAAACCCTGTGAGACAACAGTCACCCAATCTGATCAGCACCCTTCGTGCTCTCCACCTGGGAATGCTCCAGGATGAAGGAACAGATGACCTACTCAGTGACGAGGCACCTGATGGTTCTACCTGTGCTCATTGTCCCATTATTGCAAATACATTTCACAGCACTGATGTTCTCTGCTAATATAAAGGGGATAATTGAAGCATGAGGTGTCTGGAAACACAGAGCAAAGAGTGACAGAATTGGGATAAGAGGACAGGTTTTTGGCTCCCAGATGTGTGGCCCTGACACTTTTCATGGATATAGAAACAATGGGAGACAGTGCATTTCTTTCAACATTAAAGGGGCAGCCACTCAGTGCTCTGCTTAACTCATTTTCTTTGGCTATTTCTTCATGAGAGAGACCAGAACTATGCTCTAAAGTGCACCCCAGATGGAAATTTCAACCTCAAGACAACTATAGCAACCATAGTAAGAAATTACCTCACAGAATGAACCTGCCTCATGCAGAGCTAGAGACAAATACTGCAAGGCTTTTAAAAAAAACCAACCAACCAACCAAAAAAACCCAAATCAAAGCCCCAAACCCACCCAAACAGAAAAAGGTGGGATAGACAGAATTTAGCTGCCAGCCATGAGGATTTGGAAAAAGAGTTCATACATAAAAATATTCAACTTAGGGACCTTCACACTTTCTGGATCATTAAAATCTGAAACTTTGAACTGCCACAAAAATAATTTGTCTACTTCAAATATGCCAAGCCTTAAAACTCAATAGGCTACAGAACAGATCTCCAAAATGTATGGGTTTTTTTCCAAATATTAACTCAAGTCTCCTAGACTTGGGCTTTATCTTTACAGCCATCTCGTTCCTTTAGATTGGGTGTTATTTATTACATATTTCTTATTTCTTAAGTACTCTAGCATACCCCTAACTTCCAAGGTAACATATGGAGCTTTTCCTCTCCATCTAAGAAGACTTCAGACTACTAGGAGTGGGTAGTCACAGTATTAGTTTGTTCCTTTGCCCTTCAACTATAAAGGGCAAAGGAAAAATATCTCTGAAATGTGTATTAATCTATTCTTGATCTCCACCTCACAGTGGCTACTAGAAGTTCGGTTAAGAGACTTTTCCAGCATACCTGATCTACAGATGTCAAATAACAGTCTGACAGAGTCAGAACCTGACAGAGTCACAAAATACACTTCAAAGAACTACATTGGTGGAGGAAATCTCCAATTCTTGATATTAGGACTTGGTATCCTCATGTGCCATAAGAGATAAGAAAAGTTATATCCATAAAATTAAAATTCCTTCCTATGGCCAGTTTGTTACAGCTCGACAATCCAAGGGTGAGTGTCAGGGACACCTTGGCCTAAGCCTGCTGCCACTGAATGCCATCACTGAATGCCTCACTGTACACTGAGGGAGCAACTGGACCAAAGTGCAGTGCTTTGAGAACCTCTCCCTTAACATACACACCCAAGATACTCATATTCCCAGGAAACTTGAAGGCCTCTGAACAATGAGGGAGATGTCACGTGAAGAGGTTAAGAAGGTGCTTCCTTCTATCAGATGTGGGAGCACTGCTGATTGTCCTGGAGATTTACAGGGAAAACCACCAGTGCTGTCAGTCTGCCTGTCCCAGCTCAGCCTCCCTTTCCCGGGGTGTGTTTGTGTCATGGTAATGACTGCAGCCTAAATACACAGAATTGCCTTGGAGCAGAAACTGTTTTTATAACATAAAGTTATACTAATCCTTGGCTTCCTCTGTAAGTGTCCAAGATTACATATTTTTAAAAGTCATGGGACTTAATCATGACCACTGTAAGGACTTCAGCATTTTACAAAAGAGAGGCAAAGTTACACATATCTCTTGGGGCACCGATGTTCAAAACCAGATGGAAACTGGCATGAGGAAGGAGATGAAAAGAATGGCCAGTGGAAATCAAGGGAGAACTTGGTTATTTCACATCTCTGCTTCTCCACAGATTTGTCATATGATTTTAGACATGTCATTTAATCTTCTAGTGCCTCAGTTCCCCTCCTAAAATACAAAATCACTGTGAAAGCAGTGTCTGCTGACCAGAACACTGCAAAGACACAGATTTTCTGTGGTACAAAGATGCAATAATGGGAACCTGAAATATTTGCAAGCAATCCCTTTTCAATCTAAAAGTGTGCAAAATCAGCAAAGTGAGTTCATGCTAAATATTCTCATCAGCTGAATTGGTGGTCTTGCTTAATGATGCTTAATGTGCACCATGTACACAATACATAGTCACACACTGAGTCACAACAACTCTCACCCCATGTAAGGGACAATTCTAGGAAGGTTTTGACACGATCCCTACTTTGTCAGGGACAGAAATACTCCTCCCATGTCTCCATTTCTATTAAGAATAAAACCTGGAGTCACACATATCTGCTGATAAACAGCCACCCTCACAGACTGGTCTTCAGAAGGCCTGTCTGTATGTCAAAAACAACCCCTGGATCCACCACTTCATCTCCCTACAAACACTGCTGACTGCAACTCTCACACAACCTGGCTTAAACCCCTTTTTACTGTTGTTCTCCTGTTGTACTAATGATTTTTAGTATCAGTAATTAACATGGCACTTTGGCTCTTTTTTTTTTAATTTCAAAAGGGGAAGTAGGCTTAGGAGAGAACAGTTATAACCATCTGATTGAACACTTTTATTGATCAATTTTTTTTTGGGGGGGGGTGTTCATTGCAGTTTGAAACACAAAGGCGGAATCAAAAGACAAAAGCCTCAAAGATATTTGTGCAGTAAATTAAAAATCTGGAATTGCACTTAGGCACTCCAGTGTGGTTATTTGCACACAGTTGTATATTATATGGGCAAACTTTGGATTTTCTTTTTTTTTTAAATACTCTCACTGAAAAGTGTGCACAAACCCCCATTACTTCAGTAAGCTTTGTCTAGGTCCCACACAAGCAGTCTGTCCAGCTGGCTGTCTGCATGGCCCAAACTTTCCAAGTAGCTATGAGGACTAGTTCTTATGAAACAGAGGGATAGTGTTAGGCAGAAAGCCTTAAAAGCAGGTTTGGATAGCAGAAACTGCAATGATCCACATGGAAGGTGCAACTGCAGGTGTAAGTTTGACTGACAGGGTGCTAAGATCTTTGATTCTTCGTGCTGAGCTTC
Source organism: Lophotriccus pileatus (assembly GCA_035583135.1). Classification (NCBI taxonomy): domain Eukaryota; kingdom Metazoa; phylum Chordata; class Aves; order Passeriformes; family Tyrannidae; genus Lophotriccus; species Lophotriccus pileatus. Next base: position 5,107,151 of record JAWWES010000168.1, on the reverse strand, counting down.
AGCTGGGGGCTGAACACTTGGCAGGAGAGGACAGAAGGACAGAACACAGTTCAGACAGACACCTGGGTGTGAAATGCAGAAGTCATCAGCATAGGAAAGACATCTGGATGTGTGTTTGCAGCTGAAGTAAGACAAGGTGTAAGGAAAGATGAGCAACATAGCATAGGAGTAGATGTCTAGAGTGAGACTGAAGGTCCTTCCAATCTGTTTCCAGCACTGTATGTCTAAAGGAATGCTATAGGCATGCGATTCCTCCCCTTAACACTCGCCCAGGCTCCAAGCATTTTTCAGTTCAGAAGTGTTCAACATTGGAATATTGGTTTCTAAGTATTTGGTTACTCCTCAGAGGATTTCTCTGCAATGAGCTTGCCCAGTCCCATCTCAAGTCCAAGGATTTTTATCATCAAGCTCATTCTTTGGCTCCACGAGCCACTGAGGGAGAAAACACCAGCGTAATGTAATACCAACCATACTTGCACAGAAACAGTTTGGCCTCAAATACGATAAAAAAAGTCTCACTATAAAGAGCCAAGAGAAGTAGGAGAAAAAGTCTCATTAAACTGCTCTCCGCAAGGTGCTGGGAGTACTTTTTTTTCATTAAAGAAATTTTCTGTGATTTGTGGTAAATTTCAAGAGAAGAATAATGACATGAAATGTGGGTTAAAACTCGTCATCAGACTGAAGTTGGCCAAGCCTGGGCCTCAGACGAGTGCCAATATGAGACAAATGCCATTTTAGAGAGCCAAGCAGGACTTGGCTCTTCACCAGTTTGATTTACTCAAATATGAATGTTTGAAAAAGTTCAGGGAGCTGCAATGTTGAAATGTTGAAAACGACGGATTACTGGTCAATGGCTAGATCAGAGTTGTTTGATTTTTTTTTTTTTTAAATCTAAACAGACTTTTCAATGTCTATAATCAATAACTGTAATAATTTAAGAATCCTCATTTGGCTTGCATAGCAGAGGAATGCAACACATATCAAACCAGTGTGTTTTTCCAAAATATTTAAAACATCAAAAAGTATAGCATTATTCATACCTAACAAGAACTTTTCCCATTTTAGTAGGAACACAAATATCAGTTATTGTAATGCATTTAGTTAGGAGCAAGTCAGCTTGGCTCAGTTGATGGGTGATAACCAGGTACAGAGTCCAAAAAATCTTCCCATTAAGGGCCACAGCTTTACAAGTGTGAACTAGAAACTCTCTGTGGCTTCAGTGCAGTCCTTAGCAACCTCTGGCTCAATGGGGATGCCTGGTTTTGTGAGCTGATAGATAAAGGATGCTCCAAAGTCCAACCCAAAAATTCAGGAATGAGAGCAGGAGTTATTCTATCAATTTTAATGAGCTTCAGATCAAGTCTCCTACATGTTGTCTCTCTTCCTCACAGTATGCAGCAGTTCTGAAGCAGAAGGGATGCAAAAGGGTCTGGCAGATCAGTGGGTACATTTCAGTGACTTCACATTCTACACACAGATTTTAATGCTGCAGTTTGGGGTTACATCTGGAGTTGCAGTTTAATGAAGTAAGAAACAAACAGGCATGCCAATAAAATTCAATAAGTTATTCAGTTAAATAACTGAGTCTTTCTGCAGGGGGCTAGTGGAAAGATGGATCACAGAGAAGGACAGGTGGGTGCAGCTCTCATGCCTCATATTTCATCCCTGAAACTGTGCTGCAGCTAATTCTTTTTGAGCCTATGCTCACATTACTCAGACTGCTCTTTGTCTGACATCAATATTTCTTGGACTTGCCTGCAACTTTAATACTAACCTTGTTCTTGCAAGCAAACATGAAAATTGATGCCTTTTAATCACTGCCCAGACAGACTCTCAAATAGGTCAGTGTGGGTCAATAAGGTGCTTATTACATTATATTTATTAAGCCTTCTTATGTAGAAAGTAACTACAAATTAAACATAACATACAATAGATATGTGTTTGCATGATCACACACAGGTCTTTTAAAGGTTAAGTGCTATTACACAATAATAATAACAACAATAATAACGATAATAATAGCAACAGCAAAATAATTCCACTCAGGTCCTCACCTGTGGAAGGATAGCACAACCTGTCGTCTGGAGGATGGTCCTTCGGGACAAGCAGAGATGACATCAAGGAATTCCCTCCTCTTTCATGACCTTTACTTCTCAGTCTACTGAAGAGCAATCCAAGACTACCTTTTTGTGCAGAGTCATCCAGATTGTCCTTGGAGGTGTTCTTGGGCTTTGGAGATGAAAGAAGAGTGGACTTTTCCTTACGGATACACACGTCATCCATGGGAGTCCCTGGAGGAGTGTCTTTAAAGGTAAACTTTTCTAGGAGTCCCGGGACATCCTCCATCCTAGTGCAAGATGATTTCTGAGGTATACTGGTTGTGTTGGGAGGCCTGGTGTGAGGACTGTAGGATGTGAGGGATACCCGTTCACTGTAATCCCTTAGAGATAACTCTTTGGAGCTGACAGAAAAATTAGATGGATTTGAGAATGGGCTTCCATCTCCTAAATATTCTCCTGCCCACTCCCCTACTTTAAGATCCTGTATTTGAGTGTTATTGTTGTTAGTGTTCCTTTGGCTTAGGGAATAACCAGGAGCGCTGGGGAAGCTGAAGAAAGCTTGTTCCGAAGAGGCTTTGACTTTGCTCTCTGAATCCTGCTTTAGTTCTCCTGGAGTCGAGGTTAGAGGCTCCAAAATTGACCTTCTGATAGCGTTGGCTATGATCCTCAGTGGTGATTTTGGCTGGCCAGCTGTGTGCTCCCTGGAAACTACACCCAGACTCCTCAGCCCATCTTTTGTGGCAACTGGCAAAGCTGGTGGAGCATCGTCTGCAATTACAAGAGGCACAGGACAACCAGATCGTTTGAAGACATCTTTTCTGCAGTCATCAGCCTTCTTTTCTGTAGTCCACAGGGCTCCATTGGTTCGATACCCTGCCCTGGTTCCACCTAAGTCTGCCCTGTTTGAGTCATACGAGGGTTGCTTTGGAGTACAAGGCCCCAGCCTCTTTTTTGCCTCCCTTAATTCTTGCTCAAGCTTTTCTTCTGGGTGCCTGGTATTTTTGCCATCTTTTCCTTTCAAATCCAGAGATGACAGCTCTTTTGTCTTGTTATTAAAATCTTCTGGTTCAGCAATGTTTTTCCACGTTTTTTCCTTCCAGTCCTGGGCTGAGTATGTCCCAGAGTCACTATCTGTATCTTCAGGCTCATAAAAATCAACAACCAGTTTCCCATTTCCAGGAGAGGTCCTTGGAGAACCTGTGGTGCTGCTCTGAAAAGAACAATGGGGGACATAGCAATATGTGTCTTCAGGCATCTCTCTGGCTTTTTCTTTTCTTTGAAATACTGGGCTGTAGGGTTTCAAATGTCCTCTTGTAGTTTCTGGTAGTCTATTGTAAGAAGCCAACTGTGATGTGCATGAAAAAGGAGATTATGTTAGTGAGAGAAAAATACTGCCTTGTGTATCTTTTATTTCATATAATATTTTAATCCATTTTAATCTTAACATAATAATAATCAACATAATACTTAATTTAAAACATGTAGATGATAATAAATTAAGAAAAGATTTTCTCCCTAAAGGGCTAATATTTCTCTAGGAGTTGAGATCTAATATTACTGCAAATGTTAATAGTCTAAAAATCATGTTATTCATGCTAAGAATCTGTCATATCTTTATGAATTGCCTTTAATATTTTCTTTAGAAAGAAACAACCCTATCTCCAGAAAAATAGACAAGAGCAGATTTGCTCTATTCTCCTGTGTATGTTCCAGTTGCATCACCTTAGAGTTTTAAGCAAGCACCAGAGACCATCATCCACCCTCTCCAAATGCTTTTATAATATTGCATGCTTATGTAGTAGAGGTAGAAATTAAAGAAGTGACCCAGGAAAGACCATAAAATGCAAGATGGTAGTTTTAAACAATTCAGATAGTTATTTCTCATGATTATTTTTCCTTTGGCAAAGGTTTCAATTCATTACTCCAGCCATCAAAATTTTCTGCTGAAGATCGTAACAAGGATAAATACCCACATTATCTAGCAAGCAGACCAAAACTTGAGTTCTTTCTTCCTCCTAAAAGGGAGGCATTTTATCATCAGTGCTATGCGATAATGGATGGTGTGAAAATTCAATTCCTGTTTCCATTTATGTGCCAGATACCCAAATTCACATGGGTGAAGCCATTAATCTGTCTGACTTCTCATTTCCCAGAAGCATCAGAACTAAAGCAGTAATGATTCCTCTCCATTTCACAGTTGTATTTGAAGACTAAAAGTATTACTGGCCAGGATCTCAGATAGGAAAACATAAGAAACACCAAGAAACAAATGAACACCCTCTTAATCCTTACTTTTTAAAGTAAGAAAAAGGCCACTAAGCACTGTTTGTAGAACAGGAGCGGCACAGAGTCACCTCTCCTTGTGCACCGAGTGGCCAGGCAGCATTGTGCAGCTCTGCTCCCCTGGGACATTCCCTTCCTGGCCCCATTGTCCTGCACCGGATTTCAACTACCACCATGGATGTGGAAGAGTTGATTTTTTTTCTAACACAGATCCTGAGGTCAAGCAATATTAATCATGGTTAACCCAAGGGTGAGGACAAATGGCTGGGCCATGGAGGATGTGGGCTGGCCCCTGCTCCTCCCAGCTCCGAGCCCAGGGACACGCTGCCCTTTGCTCAGGATGGTCGGTCATGACTCCTGCTGCAGTGCTGCACTTAGGGCAGGTCCACCCTTCCTCAGCCTTAAAAAATAATAAATTGACCCCCCCCATAAAATACAGTGGAAATACTAGATCCTGAAGGAAGCAGAACATACTCCTGAGCAGTGGGAGGTGTGGAGCCCACAGCCTGCTGCAAGTCTAGAAATCTTCTGCCCACTGGAGGCCAGGGCCAAACATCAGACATGGGACAACTACATCTAAAGACTTGAACAGCAGAAATCCCATCTCCACCAGGTCTCCTTTATTCCAGGCTATACACTCCCAGCTCCTTCAGCTGTTCCTTGTTAGTCTTATGCTCCAGAACCTTCACCAGCTCTGTTGCTCTTCCCTGGACACGCTCCAGCACTAAAATGTCTTTGTGTTCTCCATAACTACCCGAAAGGAGGTTGTAGTGAGGTGAGGGGTGGTTTCTACTCCCATGTAAGAAGTGAAAGGATGAGAGGAAACAGTCTCAAGCTGTGCCAAGAGAGGTTTGGATTGTATATTTGGAAAAATTTCTTCATTGAAATGGCCATGAAGCACTGGAACAGGCTGCCCAGGGAAGCAGTGTAGTCATCATCCTTGGAGGTATTTAGAAGACACATAGACGTGGCACTTGGGGACATGGTTTAGTGGTGGACCTGGTAGTGCTGGGTTAATGGTTGGACACAATGATCTTAGAGGTCTTTTCCAACCTAAACTACTCTATGATTTCATGACCGATGCCACAGATTAGTGCCTAACTCTTCATGGAATCTAGGTCTGAGTCCCACAGCAAACATGACTTAGATGCTTGATTGGGGAATGACTTTATCAAATTAGAGCAATTTCTCCTCCCTGTGTACAGCACAAGCATAACTCCAACTTCAGTGGTTACTGTGAGGACCAAAACTATTGGTAAGAGCAGAGGATGCCCAGACAGCCTGCCAAGAGCAGACATGCCACAACAGTAGTTCCACTCTGCTCTGCACAATTCTCCTTCATACCTGTGTTTGGGAATGACCCTCTCCAGGACTGCTCTGAAAGCTGCCTGAGCCGTCCTTCCAGTGTAGCCCAGGTCTCTTGCCGGACAGCAGAGGAAAGCCTGCCAAAGACACAAATTTTACTGTCACATTGCTATTGATTTTGTCTTAAATCAAGTTTGCAATTAAAGACTGAGAGTAGAAAATGAAACAATCACCTGGATACAGCTGTACCCGCAGAACTGACCTACAATATTGAAGTTTATGGCCTCGCTCCATGTGTGCATGCTGTGCCAAACACATGTTGATATTTTCAGCGGTGGACTTGAACTGCTTCCACTTTTTGGCTGGATGTAGTGAAGCAGCTTTTGAGTTCCAGGAAACTTTCTGGAAAACCAGCCCCCTTTAGAGGGCTTCCAGGCCTCAGAAGCAGAGGCAGTCAAAACAACCTGCGACTTTTGAACTCTGGGTAGTTCTGAGAAATGAAGAAAATGGATGACCTCTGAGAGGGCTGTTCATCGGATCGGGAAAAAGAAAAATGGGAAATGCATCCATCTGCAGGCAGCAAGTACGGAAATAATCCCAAACAGTCTCCCAAGCCAGGACAACAGGCAGCATATGCAGGGGGCTCTGCTAGGATCAGGCAAGGTAACTAAATACTAAAGGCCTTGAACCAAAACTAGTACAGACATACATAAACCTGCTGAAAGAAAAAGTAGGGAGGCACCTTGCACCTGAAGGGAGTCAGGAGAACTTTCCAATATTTGTGCCTGTGGCAATTTTACACAATAAATAATCTTTGGACAAACGGAAGTATCCCTGAGCCAAGGTATTACCATGTCAAACTATAACATGACAAGTATATTTATAACTGAATTATTAACTGCCAAACCCAACTATTAGTTCCGAAATCCATGCAGGTTCCCAAAGCAAACTCTGGTTCTTCTACACAGGGATTAAAAACTGAATAAGGATGAAAACAACACTCGAGGGAGAGAGGACAGTTCCTGCGTGTGAACTTGGGCAAAGACAAGCCAGGGAGAGAGGCCAAGTTTCCTTTCCTCTCAGCGTCTCACCTATTTGTACCCAGTCTTATTGCAACTGGTTATGTTCAATCAAGATTGGAGGGAAAAAATGCGCTGGAGTTCGTTAAGGAACTCCTGCAGGGACAGCAGCCAGGGGCTGACCTTTACATTCTGCAAAGTGAACTGAGCCACAGGAAAACACGAGAATCCAGAATTAGGATTAAAAAAATACCACCACCACCACCTGCATAAGTGAGCCAGGGGGGTTTAGCCTGATCCGCTAAAGCCCTGAGCCTCCTGACATGAGCAAATGTCACGGCTCAGCACACTGGGGGGAAACACAACCTCTGCAGCAGCAACAGCCACAGCTCCCATGAGGGCATGAAACCCCCAGACCAGGGGTCTGCAGGGTAAGGGCACATGCCCAAAGGGAGAACTGCTTCCCACTCCAGCTCTCATGGGCAAGCACATGCGAGATTCTTGCTCCACACACAGCCACAGCTTGCCGCCTGTCACAGGGATAATGGTTTTATTCCCATCAACACGCCAAACCTGTATTTTCAGCTTCACTTTTAAAACATGATTTTAAAACAAAAAGTTCCCTAGGGCACTATCATGATCTGTTTGGCCCAAAATCCCAAGATAAATTAAGAGCACAGTGTTCCCTGTGGCCGGGCGATGGGGATTAAAGGTTTTGAAAGGTAATATCCTGCTCTGAGCCTTTCAGCCAATATAGCTGTGACACTGATTTCCTCTCCTTGGCCGGGTACCCTGTGCTGTTTATGAAACAAATGTGTTTTGGGAAATATGTCTGAAAAGGAGACAGATTTTTTTTTTTCATGTGACTGATGATCATATAAATTCCTGTAATCAAATTGGATTAAATATAGAAACTATGACTTAGTGTTCCTCCAGAGACCAAAAAATGCCTTTATTCTGTTCCCACTGAACACTGACTGTGCTTTACACCTCATTTTAACAACATACTTGAGGTTCAGACAGACTCATGCAGCACATCACTTTTCTCTCAAAGGCTTCTAGCTCCCTCTAGAGCCCTGAAGGCACACGGAGGATTTTAAACAAAACGATGGGAAAAATTAATTGGCAAACCATTAAGTAATGTACTTGCTGAGAATAAGCTGAAAATGAGTTAAAATTAAGAGGGATGCCCCCTTCACGCCCAATATCCTCTTCTTTCCTGTCTTTCTTACCCCCACCTCAAATCTGGAATAAGCATAATTTTTGATTGAGCTTTTAACAACTGAGATAATTAAGGCAAGATTTTCAACTCAATCCTTTGGTGCAGCCAAACTCTGGTGCATATGCCAATCCCCAAATGCTCAGATGTGGAGCTGACACAGATGCCATGAGACTTGGAGGCCAATCTGCTCTGCCTTCCCATTTTAGGCATTCCCATTTTTGGGAGAGCCTTCCCCTGGGTGATACACCCCGTGCAGCCTCTCAGAGCACAGCAAGGCCTCTGCTTGAGCACCGGTCCTATAATGGGCACAGGGATCCTACTTGTTTCAGAAGCACAAACATAACTTCTCTGAAGGTAATTGGGACTCCAAGTGGCAGCAGAAATCCCCCTTGTTGCAGAGGGCAGCTTAGGGCAGGGTAAAGAGAGCAGCTGTCCCCAGCATTCCCCAAAACCCACTGTCTCCATATCTAGAAAGTGTGGCGCTTGGTCACATGCACAAAGCCCTTCTTTTTGCTGCTGTACATTCACGTTTCACACTTAGGACTGTCAGCACCCCAGACACAACTGCATTTCTAACAAAGCTTTGAGGGGGTTTGGGATGCTGGTAAGCTCATCCAACCCCAACACCAGTGAGGTCAATCCTGGCAGGTACCTGCCAGTCCTCAGTGGGATCCTGGGAGGAAAGTGTGTGCACTTGCCAAGGGGGGTGGGCAACACAGTTCCAAGCAGCAAGGACATGACTAAGTGTGGCTGGCTTGTCTGGGGACTCCAGCCCAAGAGAAAGGTTACCTAGATGCAGCCTCAGCTGTGAGGGCTGACCACACTATTTCAGAAGTCAGTAGAGAACAGAGCTGGTCTCCACCAAAGTCACTACATTCCTGTGTGATTCCCATGGCAAAGACAGGTCAGCCCAAACCAAGGGAAACTGCTGAAGGACAAGAACCAATAACACCTGTTTTCACCAGCTCATCTCTTGAGACAGCTGTTGGCTTTTTCCCTTTCAGCAACCCAGAAATATTACCTGTTTTTTTACCAACAGAAAAGAGGTGACAGAACACCTGTGGAAGGATGCAAAGAGGCACCTCCAACAGCATTTCTAATAAGTGACATGATGATGTTAGACCCAGTGTTACACCTGACCAAAAGCAATTGGTGTGGGCAGGGCTAGAGACAAAACATGCAGTTCTGGGACAGGAGCACATGCTCTCATCTGGAGAATTAAAGAGGAGACCACTCGCTGATAGATGTAATTACATAGAGAGCAGTCACACAGAAGGGGAAGTTGATCTTTCAAGGATAAGAAAAAAGAGAACAAATATTTGATGTGGTTTAGATCTCTGTTTTCTCATCTAGTGACTCAAAAATACAAAACTTCAAAATGGAAAAAGGGGAAGCAGACAATTAAGAGACAGAAAAATCGAAAACAGCATGAATAAAAAAAAAAAATACAATCACCTCTCAGGCTTTACTCACTTGTTTGGAGTTTTCTCCTCCAATTCTGACACTTGTTTAATGCTGTGGAGTGAAAGCTGTTGGCTCTCTGGAGTGCTGAACAGAAACAGAAAGGACACAGGTTCAGCTAATGCAGCAGAAGTCCAAGACCAAAAATGGAGATGTTAAACAGTAAAAGTAGAGGGGGGGAAAAAAAAACCCCAACCCAGACCCCTGGCTCCGGGGGTCAGTTTTCCAAGCAGCCTCCAGCGGCCCCGGCCCCGCGGCGCGGCCGGGAGAGGGCAGCGCGCACACGCCGCGGGATGCCGGGAGCAACTCCTGGTGGGAGAGCTCGGGAAACCTTCTCACTTATCCCCAGATCGACACCGGCTCTTTTCTCCGAGCCGACACGAGCAGAAGGACGGACAGACAGACAGACGGGCGAGGGGGCAGACTGAACACGGAGTGGAAAAATGCACTAATGCAGCTGGGTGAGGATGCGGATCCAAAACAGGCTGCTCAGGAAGATTTGGATAACCCGGCTGGCGTGGTGGGGAGGAAAGTGATGGTGGTAGGAAGATGACCTTAGCAGCCAGGTGTAGGGGACAGCATGAAACCGGGGAAGAAAAAGGATAAAACCCTTCAGTGACTGCATGGGTCACATGTGCTGGGAACTCTTTGGGGTCTGCTGCTGTCCTGTTGCCCTAAACAAGGGCCTCATTATCCAAGAGTCAATTCAAATTGCTGTATGAAATCCCCTCTTTTCTGTTTGGAATAAAGATGCGTATAAGGATGTGGGGGGAGACAGGAAGATGTGAACGCTGATGGCCTTATATTTTCTGCAAAACAATTTCTTTGGCTGTTTTTAGCACATCTTTTAGTTCTGACTGGCTTCAGAAATGCGTTTCCATTTGGAGGCAGATTGTTCCTACACCTTTCCATACCTCCCTGCTGGCTATATCATTTCCTCCTTGTGCTTTCACTGGATAAAAAGATTTTAAGCAGATACTGGCAGAAACACAAATTGCACAAAGCAGAGCTCTCTAGTACTTCCCAACATCACCCTTGCCTAGGCAATGCTGCAGATATTGCACTGACTACTGAGAACATCCAAACTTTTTACCTATGGGAAAACACTCATCCCACCCCTGCAAGTTAATATAAGGCACAACTCCCCCAGGTTACCTTGCATCACAGAAATGGTGTTTCATTTACAGCACCAGAAAGGCAGAAACACCCCAAACAAAGACACCACTAACAGGTACAACCTGTTAGTGGGAACTAACACTACAGGGAATATCCTCTGCTTTGAATCCTCTCCCACAACCCTGCTTGCAGCCCTCAGGATGCATCAGGAGCCTCAGGTCAGGATGCTGCTTACCATCAGCAACTTTGGATGTTCTGGAGCTTTCCTCTGGCACCACAGGGCTGCTGATGAGCGATGTCCACCTCTGGATGGGGCTCGAGCAGGCAGGGGGCTCCAGCAGCGTGGTCTGTCCTTCGCTCACTTCAGAGTTCGATGAGTCACCATTAAAATCAGACTCCAGCTCAGAGCTACCAAGAAAAAGGGCAAGACAGAAAGAAAGTGAGACATTTGAGGAGGTATATGGCACAGAGTTATTTCCCTTCAGTGTAACGAGCACTGGCATCAGCACTGACAGCACTGTGGGTGTCTCAGTGAAATGGGTGTTTGGCAGCCAGACCTGATGTTCTCATTTTCCCTTTTTTTGCAGGACTGTAGTTTGCTGTAGGTGCTATACAGCTGAGCTGCCCCTTTTCCCATCAGACTTTGCATTTGCACCGACAAACAGCACCTGGAGTCAAAGTGCCACTGAGAGAGACTTGGGGTGGAACACCCCACTGCTCACTTAGCAGGGACGGGCCCTTCTGCCTGCAAGGCTGTACACCAAGACTAAGTAAGGGAAACAGCAATGCCATAACTGGCCTGGAAACAAGGCATGAGGGTCAAAACTCTACACTTTTCACATCTTTTGCACGGATTTTTGGAAATAAGAGGAGCCAGGAAAGAATGAGCCAGGAGGAGAGGTGTGAGGACAGCTGTGGGCCCAGCAAACAAGGCTTAGTCAAGAAGCTGGAGACAGTTGTAAGCATTAGTCTAGAGAGAGAGGACTGAGTGAAGCTGCATGAGCAGCCTTCAAACATGCAAAAGTTGTCTATAAGAAATAAAGAAACAAACTCTCCTAATTCCTTGAAGCCACTGGGTCAGCCCACGTAACAACAACCTCAGGGTTGTTGGTTGTTGGCACCTGAGCCAACAGCAGAGGCAGATTATGGCATCCCTTCTTTAAATGTAATTAAAAGTATGCCACACAAAAAACACATGTGAATGGTACACACATCATGACCTTGCCTCATGGCAGAATGACAGTTTGAGGTGATTATTAGCCCGTTTTCCAACAATCATGCCATTTCTTTCATCTCTGAAGTCCAGCCGGTAGGGAACAGATACTGTCAGCCCTTCTGATGTGGCCACATTCCCACCAGCGGCACGATCCAACTCAGCCAATTTTTAATGCAAACAATACTGCTAACCTAACTCATAGATTTACTGTAATGATTAATAGCTCTGCCTTAAAAAAAAGAGGAGCTCACAGCATAAGCAGTCCTGTTGGTGTAGCAGGAGAACACTGCTTTGTGTTTATATAGCACTGCTTGCAGAGCCGGGGGCACAGCTCAGGAGGAAGAGGAGGTGAAGGACACGCTGCAGACCGTGGACAGGCTGCAGACAGTGCCAGGCTAAAAGCCAAGCATTTAGGTAGCACTCACCATCCCTGCACCCTGGCTTTGCCCAGATCAAACCAACAGTACTGGGAGGCCAGGGTGGGCAAGACAGCAGGGGCTGGGAACATTGCTCTCTCAGCAGGCTGAATCAGAGTGGCCTTATATTTCACCACTAAAACATACTTTTTAGGGTGACTTTTAAGAAACGTCAAACATGTTGTACATATAAAAATATGTAAAAATATGAAGGCTTTGATAGCTGAGTCCCTGTGTGGATGGCGAGATACCACACTGAGATCAGGCAGAGGGCCACACCAAAGAAAAAGTAAAAGCCCTGCCATCAACACTGATTGATACCTTTCTGTTTTAAAGAGCAAAAAGGTTTATTTTCCTTGGCTATTAAGGAGGTAAATGCTGTAGCACGAAGCTTCTCCTCTGATCTCTGCTTGGTAGGTAGTTATTATTCACAGTACCGAAAGCCCTGAACTCCAAAGCTGTGTCACCGAGCTGGTCGTTTTCCCAGTCCCACTGAGCTCCCCTCGGACAGCTCAGCAGTGCCATTTGTCACTTTCTATTTCTCTCGTCCCCCGTTTTTGGGCAGGGGCTGGTTGGCCGGAGCAGCCTGACCTCGGAGCCACTGGCACCCGCCGCGCTGGTGACAGATGTGGCATCGCTCCTTGTGCCTTGTCCCGCTGGCACAGAACCAGGGGCCTCGTCATCCAGCCGTGGGGGCTGCCACAGGGAAAGGAGCTGATCCCTCAGATCAGAGGGATTAGCCAGCTCTCATCACTGCCCGGGCGCCACCACGAGCAGGAGGGTATTAGCGAGGGATACAAGCACATGCTCTGCGGGGGAGTGAGGGTGTCAAAGACATAGTAAAACCTTTCCCTGTGTTCTCTGTTTCCTCACAGGAGAGGAGCCCTTGATAGGTCCATCCTTCCCTATAAAAGCACCTAGATCCATGTGCAGAGACCACAAAACACTGCAGGGAATAGCAGAAAATTGCATTTCTCAGAGCATTGCTCTCCACAAGCTACACAGCACCACAAACAGGTGTTAGGAATCTAAATGAGCTTCCCTACGGAGCAATAGTCTTTGCAACAGTTGGCCTCGGTTCTGCCTTTTTTTCTTTTTGCTTTTCCTCCCCTCCTTTTTTTTTTTTAGTTCTTAGTAAGGAAAGCTGCTTTACTCAGGAGATATCCATCTAATCTTTAGGAGGAATGAAATCCCACAGAATCCTGCCCAGAGAGTCAATATATTCTAATGCATATGCAGAAATTGTGCTTCTTCTGACAGCTCCTCAAGGATCATCCAATTTCTTAGGGGTGGGCAGGCTCTGCCAGAAGTGGCCCAGGGTGTGGAGCTGCAGGATGGTACCCAAGGTGGGAGGTGGCTACGTCACAGGATGCACCTTTTGCCACAACACACCCACTGCCTTAATCCCTGTGTACCAAAAAATGTCTGTTCCAAGAGCTGAACCCAGGCTGATCAGGACAATGTTTTTCCCTCTGATTCAGGCCCCTGTGTGGGATGTGAATGTTTGAAGATTTCCTGCAAAGTGAGTCATGTGCCTGGGGGGATTTATGGCTGTGGTTAAGAACAACTGTTATTCTGAGCGGTTTGTCTTTTTCTTCCCCCCCCCCCAGTTGTACATGCACACAGTACTATATTTTGTTATATTTTTCTTTACCAATCCAGAAAAAAATAATCAAACTGGGTTTTCTATAGGCTTACTCATACTGTAAAGTACCTGCTTGCATCACTGGTGACCATGACTCTGATGGCAAGGAAGTTATGCTCAGTCATCTCCTCCTCGGGGATGATCCTTACGGCAGAACACTTGGTGGAAGGGGGTGAGAACCAGCTCTCCAAGTCACAGCGCCCAGGGATGCTCTTCGCCTTCTTGGGAGAGGTGGGTGCATCAGCCAAGGGCAGGCAGAAGCCTGGCAAAGCACAAAGGTGATAGCAAAGTGTTAGGGGAGGAGGGAACCGCAGGGGGATTTCACTCCTGCATTGAGTGGTCTTGGCCATCGCTGGTGGTTTCTGTGTGGGCCCTGTGCTGCCCCAGAGGTGTGTGCATGGACAGCTTGGCATAGCAAAAACATCCCTTCAACCCAGTACAGCCCTGTCAGGCTTCCTCAGCTTGGATTCAGAGAGAAGGAAACTTCAGGGGCAGCCTCAGCTTGTGCAGCTACGGGTCCTTGTGCTTCTCAGGGGGATGGCCATCAGGCTGGGTGCCTGCTGGCAGCACTAAGACACATGCCTGCCACACAAGGAGGGATTTATGGGCTTTTTTCTGGCCACCTTTGTACCTGTGCTTGTGACAGAAGACAGGTGAACCAACCTTGCTTGGGTGGCTAAACCTTCAGCCTCGTACTACAACTTAGGACAGTGGGAATGAGCAAAATAAACAGAGACTCGAGATTATTTTTGATTGTGTACAGCAAATACAGACACTGATTTGGGAAAAGCAGCAGCATCCCAGCAGTTCCATTCCTGAATTCTGCATTCAGGCAAGATGAATAAAGTCAAGTTTCCCCTGCAATTCCCTGAGCAGCCTCGTCTATCCACAGTCTCCTGCCCAACGAAATACAAACATATCAGCTGCACAAGTTCCCCTGGAGCTCAGTGCAGAAGGAACAAATGACAAGCTGTGGGAGAGTGGTTCTGCTTTGCTCACCTCTTGTGTGTGGTGCTTTCACCACATCTAATTCCACACTGGTGCCTCAAATTTACACCTGTATAAGTGAAAAAACATCAGACCTTGGACATGGTTCATTTTCTCATCTATTAGAGCAAAGTATCCAGTAAACAGTTCAATTCCTATTTTTATTTGTTCCTCCATTTATTTCAGGAGTGCACTCAGCCTATCCTTGCAAGGATTTTTACCTTGAACACCAAGTGCTTGCAGGGGTTCAACATGGACAACAAACCCACTGGGAGCAAGAGTGCTACAAGTGAATCCCAGACACAGCTGGAGGACTATATACAGTGCAGAGCCTGAGTGCTGACCCATGGACCTTCTGGAGAAGCAATTCCCTGCCTGCAGTCCCTGGGCTGTCACACACAGCTGGTCACTTACAACCCAGAGGCAGCAGCCACTGGGCACTGCTGCTATGCTATGCCTTTACTGTGCATGATTCAGGCTCGCTGCTTCTCCAGGGCAAGATTCTCCCATATTAAAACACATGCTCAGGGCTCTGCATCCAGCTCAATAGCAGCCATGTGTTCCTTGACTGCCAAGATTTCACTTAATTTAGGAGATGGAAGAAATGAATACCTCTCTGATTTTTATACCTGACTTCTTTGGCCCACCAAGGCCACCCACCCAAAGATGATGTGGGCAGTGCACAGCAAGCCCAGCAGTGTTTGGGCAACTCATGGAAGCCCACAGGATGGCAGGGACCAGCTGCCCTTCCTCACAGGAAGGCATGAAACATGAGCTGGGCTGGACCACGATGTGCCATTTCTACTTGCCAGAAGCCAAGCAGAAACTGGTTTTGCGAGCCAAGTTGTAAAACTCAAATCCTTCAACTTTCTCCTTAAAAGATGTCGCATTTTGTATGACAATCAGAGCAAACAAAACAATAGTTTTCCAGTTCTGTCCATAAACTTTGTGTACCCATGCTGGCAGTAAGCACTGTCTGAGGCCACTGCAAGCAGCTGTCAAAGAAAGTCAGTTTTGCCATTTGCTTGCAGGCTCACTGTGTGTTCCCTTCCCACCCCATGCATTAATGCTCTCCCTGCCACGCTAACAGGAAAGAGGAGAAAACATGTTTATGACTAACAGACACACAGCTGGAGACCATCAAAACCCACAGACAGACAGACTACCTACAGTGATTCCCAGCGTGGTTCCTGAACATGAACACATTTCCAGTCAACAAGTCCTTCTTCAATAGCTTATTACACACCCAGTTTTCAGTCATTAGGGACCTGTAATAGTCAGAGCTGCTGAAGGACCTCGGGATGTCACCCAGGACACAAGATGACAGCGATAGATGTAACTCTTTGAAGAGTTACATTGCTGTGCTTGCTTTTTTCCTATTTTTTTCCCCCCCTTTCTTTTTGGCATCATCATCTCTCCCCTTGAATTCTGCACCCAGAAGCTGACCCTCTCAGGAATCTGTTCGACAGCGGAGTCCTTTCTGAGCAAGATAAGTTTACAAGCACAGTGATACGAACCACATTTAAGATCAGCACCCCGGCCTGTACCAGGATGAGTTGGAACAGTCCTCTATGGGTGACTTCCAACCCAAACTGCTGTAGGATTAGAAAGCAAACCCACTCCTTACTAACATCTTTTATGCATATTTGTACCGTGACATATAAATTTGAATAAATGATGTTGCACTCAACTCCACAAAAGCAGAGACTGGACCATTTTGGTATTTCAGTGCATGGGACACCCACATGTGCACTAACTCCAACACTGGGTCACACATTCTGCAGGATATTTGGAAAGATTAAGTTAGTGTTGCTGTCCCTCATCACAGGGCTGCACCTTGGGCAACAGGCTCAAACAGAAGGCAAAGCTGTCCCAGGGTTTCTTTGTAGCTCTGATGATGTTAGGTCTCTCCTTCTGCAGCACTGAACTGATCCCCAGCCCTGTAGGCAGATGCTGGTGGTTACACCCAGCCTAGAGGAAAGTTTCCAATCCCTGAGGATTGAAATCCCTAAGGGTATGGACCGAGTCCAGGTAGCAGGGACTTGCTGCTGGTGGACTCGTGTAAACACCACAGGAGAAGAGTGTGGCCAATTCAAACAAAAGCCTGGAGCTCTGCAGGCCTGGATCCCACCTGGCAATCATTACCTGCCCCTCCACAGCAGTGTAAACACATCCAGTCGGCCACCACTGCGACTCTGCCGCGGGCCAGTGCTGCCACTAATGTTTAACGAGTATCAAAAAGGAGAAATATGTCCTGACATAAACAAGGGGTTCAAAAAGAAAGCCATCTTTAAAGATCTCATTTTGCACAGCTAGATAAGAAGGGCTACCTGAACTAATTTCTCCTGAATCAGCCCAAATGCTGAGTATTTACACAAAGGTGAGGTGCACAGACATGCTCCTGAACGGATCCTAGGCTAAATTAGAAGCAGCCTGCATACCTCTCCATTCCAACCTCACAGCTCTCCCTGGATCCTGAACAGCCATCCATCCTTGCAGCACCAGCACAGTCCTCAGGGAGACATCAGCACAAGCAAGGCTGAGTGGGAAGATGCTGATCATCTGGAAATCTGACTCCAGGGCAGAAACCAGGCTCTAAACATCAGTGCCCTCATTCCCATCACACTGCAGGTGGAAAGTTAAGGACCTCAGACTGCCGGTGTTTGAGTCCTTTCGCAACATTGGCTGTACTTCCCACATCAACCCACTTAGTCAGAAGACACCAAATGGCAGTACTGCTATTCCCAAAGGGAAAGGGGCATATGGGTGGACGAAGCCTCTCATCTGGGATTATCCAGGCAACCCACAATGCTGCAGGCACCTCCATGGCAAGTGAGAGCTCTCATACACATCCTGTTCCACAGGATCACAGAGTGGGTAAAGGTTGGAAAGGACCACAGGGGGTTCAGTGGTCTAAACATCCCTGCTCAAACAGGGTCATCCCAGAGCATGTGGCACAGGATTGAGTCCAGACAGTTCTTGAATATCTCCAGTGAGGGAGACTCCACAACCTTCCTGGGCAACAGGAAAGAAGTTCTTACTCACGTTCAGGTGGAACTTACTGTGCATCAGTTTCTGCCTGTTGCCTCTTGTCCTATTGCTCGGCACCACTGAGAGGAGCCTGTCTCCATCCTGTGACACCCTCCCTCCAGACACTGACAGACACTGACGAGTTCCCCTCTCAGTCCTCTCTTCTCAAGGCTGAACAGGCCCAGTTCTCTCAGCCTGTCCTTGTAAGAGAGATGCTCCAGCGCCTTACTCACTTCCTACCCAGGACAGGCGATTTTCTATTAGAAACTAAGAGACTGAGTCAGAGGAACTGGACCTTAGAAATGTAAAAGCTAAAAAGGCATCCTGTCTGCAGGACGGAAAAGGGCACAGCCCCGTTTCCTGCCTGTGCAAACTGGTGCTGTGCCACTGACCCCTGCGTGGCAGCACCAGGCGTTATCAGAGGAAACTCCAGTCCTCAGGAAACAGTCACTCAAAATAGCATTTGTCTAAGATCTTACTTCATTTCCACCCTCCTCACTTCAGATATCCTATTCTCCATGCCTCAGCGTGCTAAAGACCTCTATCAGGAAATTTCCTGCTCAGTTTGGACTGGAGTCCCTAGTAATCCTTTACCAAAACATTCAAATAATTTACCTTTTTTATTTTACCTATTTTAACTTTAAAGGGGGTGGGGGGTGTGGGGAGAGCATGGACAAGCCATGCACGGGAAGGTGTTAACCTTGTGTCACAGTCAGACCAGGTCTGTCACGTGAGTTTGGCTGCAAGAAAGCAGCACACACAACCAGCCAGTTAAAGTGAAAATGTCCTGACAACAACTGATTCATGTTTTCTAGATGCTCAAGTTTCCCAAGGCAGTCAGCATGAGCAAGCTGAGCAGCTAACATGCTTATTTCCAAATCCTCCGTGTCCTTTGGTGCTGTCCTGTGCAGGGGTGAGGGAAGGGAGCGCACAGGGCAGCCCTCCAGCTGTGCTTGGGCAGGAGCTGCAGGGCTTCTGCAGCTGGTGCAACTCGGGGTGTTTGTGCTGTTTTATGGGCTACACTATTGCAACTTGCTGTCTGAAGGGCTGGTGGGATTAAGGGAATTAAATTTTTCATTCCTTAAGCTGCTGTTAACTTCCTCCCTACTCTGCTGTCATCCACGTACAATGATCCTTCTTAACCGTAACGCTGCCCCAGTGCCTTGTTTTGGCCACACCATTGCCTCTTTCATTGATTTTACAATTCTCCTCTCTCATCCCAAGCACACTGTGCCTTGTTGAACCGATCCCCCACCTCCTGGCTGCCCTTTCCCCAGCAGCCCATTCAGGGTGACGTCCCTACTACCACCTGCCAGCCAGCAGGCTCCTGGGTGCTCCCTTCCCTCCTCTTCCAGCCCCAGACTTCAACAGCCCTCACCCAGCTCCAGCCTGGCTCTGGTACTGAGCTGGGCAGTCACCAGGGCTGGGGATGTTTCACTGCAGGGGGACCTGGCCCAAGACAGAGTCTTGGAGGGGCTCTGCTTTCCAAAGCAAGGAGAACAGCTCGGCGGTACCACAAAACCAGGCTCATGCTTCCTCTTTCTAATGCACATGACAAAACTGCGGGTCCCGAAGCAAGAGCAGAGCCAGGCTGGGTGGAAGCACACTGGCCAGGGGCTGCCCTTCACTGGGGGCACAGTGTGGGCAGGAGGAGGGGGGGCTGCTCTCACCCTCACTAGCCCGAGGGCACTGCCAAAGGGCAGTGTGGTGCAGTGTGGGCGACCAGCCTTCAGAGAACGTGCTGCCCACCCAGCCAAAGCCTGCAGTGAGCTGATTTACTTTAGTACCAGACCTGCAGCA
>JAWWES010000168.1:5068562-5087491 GCA_035583135.1 Lophotriccus pileatus | reverse complement strand
CAGCCTTCAGAGAACGTGCTGCCCACCCAGCCAAAGCCTGCAGTGAGCTGATTTACTTTAGTACCAGACCTGCAGCAACAGTTCCACACACAAGCTCTACAGCCCATCTCCTCCCTGCAAGTGTCTCTCCTCAGCCAGAGCTCTCCTGGTTGGAGTCCTTGACTGACTTGCACTGAGAGAAAATAAGGTGGCTTTAGTTTGTTTTGGTTTGTTTTTGTTGTTTTGCTTTTAATGCAAGTGGCAGAGCTTAGCCGCCTTCATCTACTTAAACAGCAGCAATACAGCCAGTGATTTCAACTGAACAATCATGTATTCATCTGGCTCTCCCACTCAAACGCTATGAAAAATGTGGATAAAAACAATTTCTCCTTTGTCTGCATTTCAAAACTCACCTCAGCCTCCTCACATGGGCAGAGGAACAACTGTTTTTCTTACAGGGCAAGGATTTAGCTAGACCGTGTGGTAACTGAGAAGTATTCCTACAGCTTCACCTGCAGGGCTTGTATGCAGGTCGGCTCTCACCCAGAGGTCAGGGCTGTTCAAAATTCACTCCAGTCAGTGGACATGGTCTAACAGCCCTTGTAGACCCCAATAACAGATACAAAACCCTTTCCAGTAGCACAGTTTTTCTCTCCATGAAGTGTCACACGAACTGTTCTCAATTCAATATTGTGCCAGCTCACCCTTGAGTTTGAGACAGCAATGTGGAAGCAAGTCTCAAGCAAGCCTCAAATGAGTCAGAGATGCAGCCTGTGAGGGACAAAGAGGTTACAAGATCTCTGTAATTCTAGGGAGGTTTACAAAACTTGGAGC
Source organism: Lophotriccus pileatus (assembly GCA_035583135.1). Lineage (NCBI taxonomy): Eukaryota > Metazoa > Chordata > Aves > Passeriformes > Tyrannidae > Lophotriccus > Lophotriccus pileatus. The sequence goes on along the minus strand of JAWWES010000168.1, from coordinate 5,086,678 downwards.
TGGGCCTTATTGCAGCTGCACAGATGTGGTCAAGGAGCACAAATCCTCAGTTTTCCCCCACAGAACCAATAATCCAAACACCACGTTAGTTTACTCACTAAATTAGCAAGGATTTGGACATCAAGACCGTGTTCAGCCAGGCTGTGGCTTCTGGGTGGACTTCCAGGAATTCACCGTCAGATCCAGCTGCATCTGCAGCTGAGTGGACTGTTCACTTTAACAGGGAAGTTTGTACCAAGGAACAGAGAAGGCAACAAAGCAACCCAAACCTTTGGGATGACACAGCAAGGCTGTGCACTGCACTGCCAGCCTGCTCACAGAGCACCCCCTCCTCCAGAATCCTCCATCCCCTTTAGGGGAGGACAGACTGCAGGGAGATGCTCCCATAGCACAGCTGCAGAGCAGGAGTCAGGCAGGACTGGTACCTTGGCAGGGGCCTGTTTCAAGCTGATTATCAAATCTGAGAAACAAAGGGTAGCTTGTTCATGGCTTGGCATAGCAGCAGATTCTAATTAAGAATACAGTGATGGTATTTGGAGGTCCCCAGCAGCACCCCTCCTGCAGGAGTTTTAAAAAGACCTTTCCCTTGATCTCCCTGGAGATGCTCTCCCTGGCTGAGCCCTTCAGGAAGCTCAGAGCTTTGAGGCAGCATCACAGTAACCAAAACTCAGTACAATTTGGGCTCAAGCCAAGCATGACCAGCACAGCTGGAGGAACCCCACAGCATGAACCCTTCGTACATCGCAGGGTGTCACTGCCAGTCCCTGTCTGGATGAGGGAGGGTTTTTCAGGGGCGTAGAGCTGCACAGACCCAAATCCAGGACCGATATCTCATGGTCTTGGCACCACAGTGCATTGAGCAGCATGGCTGGGCCGTGCCAGCTCTACTAGACTGCTCTGCCAAATATCTCCAGCACAGGTTTTTGAAAGCTCAAACCTCAGAGCTGTTTACTGCCCCTCCACGACTAACAAACTGCTAAATGCCATCTACCAGCAGGCAAGCTCCCTCTGCTAATGCAAACCAGACAAATGCATCATTGCATCCCTCCTCCTGGTCCCAGAGACTCTGCCAACACACCAGACCAAGTTAATGAGGGAAAGGGGCCGAGTTACGCGCTGGTATCTCACACACACTGTGCTAATTCAGCGCTGCGGAGAGAAGCACTGACACCTATCTCTACGTTATGCCATGCTTGCAGGTGCAATAACAATGGGTTTTGCTTAGCTGATGAAAACACCATGGTCCCACAAGACTCCCTGGCACGGACCCCCTTCCATGCCCAGAGCAGCGTGCCACTGCACACGTGGCAAAGGAGAGGCCCTTTCCAAAGGGGCTTAGTGTCCACCCACCTGGGGCTTCACAGACGGCTCTTGACACCTTCTATGATTACCATTTGTAAGGCATTGATTGCTCCAGTATCTGAGAGCTCCCACCAGGGCCAACACACAGACATGAGCAGGAGATGTTATTCATCCTGGCAAGTCCTGCTTGACAAGGCAGCCTGACTCTCTGTATGGGCTGCTGCTGCTCCTGAGTCATCTGCCAAACCAGCATCAGGCAAATCACACTACTGTGACCTGGCAAGGAGATGACAAGGGCTTGGGAACCAGCCAAGTTTGGGCAGAGCCAAGCACCCGCTGGGGCAGCTGGACCGGGTCAGCCATTCCCCCCCCCACCTCAGGCAAAGCACGTGCTGCCCACAATGGCACAAAGCCTAAACACTGCCAAAAAACATCCTCCTCCCCACAGGGAGAGCTGGGCCAAGCGGCTCGGACACCAGCTGACTCAGGGCAGCTGTGTTTGATCAGCTTTGCTCAGGAGTGGCTGCTCTCCACGTGCCTCTGGCTGGCATGGACAAAAATGGTCCAAGATGCTCCAGTGCAAAATCTCCAACCAAAGCTGCTGCAGCTGCTTCCCCATCAAATCAGTGCTGCGGGGCCAGAGCAGCCAGCAGCATCCATGTTTCTCCCCCCTCCTCCTTTAGCTCCTTTAGCTGGTTTGAAGTCACCTGAAGGGAATTAATTTTTAAGCAAGGTACAGTGAGAGCGATCCTGTGGGATTTCTCGGCTAAAGCGAGTCAGACCAAACGGGAGCAACGCACAAGAAAAAAAAGGGGGACTGAATCACACTGAGTTAAACGGAGTATAAAAACTAATACAAACCCAGAAAACCTCTGAAGGCAGATGAAAAACAGAAACAGCCAGGAACAACAGATTTTAAAATTGCATCAACCCATCTGCTTTGGGCCAGAACACACTCAGGGTACAAGGGACAAAGTATTTGTGAAGAGGCTGATCCAGAAAACACCTCCAAGAGCACCCTGATCTGTCCAGCTTGGGGTCCCCCATACCATACACAAGGTCTGATGTCTGACCAGGTGGAGACCCCCCAGCTGGCTCCTCAGAGGGGGTAAGGAAATATTCATACTTGCTTCTGGCGGTGACAGGGGACCTTGCCACAACTGCCCTGCCCCAAGCTCCGCACCCGCTCCGCAGCTATGGAAAAGCTGGAAAGAAATGATCGAATGTGGGCCTTTTTTGGGGGGTGGGCAGGAAGAACAAAACCTACCAGAATTACGTGTCTGAACCTCCAGTCAGGATGTGATATTTTGGCACCTCTGCCACACCCCCACTCTCGTGACTCCCTGACAGCTGTGAGAGCAGGAGCAGTACTTACCCCAAGCTGCCCCAACCATTCAGGACTGGCAAAGGGCTTTCTGGTCCTTAGGTGAAAAGCACCACTGAAATCCAGAGTGCTGCTCTGCTTAGTGGGAGGTGGGTGCCGGGCTGGCATGGGGTTCACTTTCCCCACTGTGCAGCTTGTCCAATAAAACACAGTGCCCCCTGTGAAGACTCCAGCCTAACTCGCATCCTGCTTTCCCGCCTGGCAATCCCAAGGCTCTTGGCCTGCTATTAAACTGTGTCACCTCATAACTCATTCACAGGATAAGTGGACTCTGCCTGGCCTCGTATGGAGCTGCTGACTAAGGCAACGACAGGAGTAAGCAGTTCTAAAGTGGAATTACTCACCAACGTGGGCAGCTCTGATGGTGAAAGCGAACACCAGTTGGCATCAATAACTGACATTAAGAAATTAAGTCAGCACACCACAAATTGATTTGTAGCACACCCAGCATGCTTTAGTGCATGACTTCTTACTGTGCCATAAACCAAAAAAATAACCTGAGTCTATCTTACAATACAGCAGTGCTTTAAGGAAGCTGTGGGGACAAAAGCAAGGTGTCTTAACACCAGTGCTGTGCAAGCACAGTTGAAACAAACCCAGTGAGGTCAGGGGTGAGATCCAGGGCAGAAAGCACTCACCAGCACAGCACAGCCCACATGGGACCGGACAGTGAATGGGGAAGCACCCCCAGCTTGGTTAGACCTTGGTGTTGCTGCAATACAGTGATCACCAGTTCACACTGAAGTGAAACCCAAGCTCAAACCTGTTGGAGCTTCAGCTGCGTCCTGTACCCTGAGCTCAAAATACGTAAGGCTGCACGGCAGCACTGCCTGTGTCAGAGTTTGAAACTGAAGCCATCCCACTGAGGTATTTCACAGATCTGCCTTAGGAAGCTATAAGGCTTCCAGCACCATTCCCTAACTGATGTCCTGTCCAAACTTGGACTTTTCATCACACCTGAGATACCGCCAGGCAGGTTTTTGAAAAAGGTCCTTGAAAAAGGATTCCTGTAAAAGGTACGATGGCTGACATTTCACCGATTTCAGTTCTTGCCACTTCTCTCCTGCTTTTTCCTCATGCTTGCTTCATATTTATAACAGAAGTAATTTCCACTTGATTGTGGCTGACAAGTGGCAAAGAATAAACGTGACTGATACTCCTGTTACCCATGAGGTGCCATGCAGCTCCCCATGGCAGCAGGACCAGACCACCTGGCTTCCAACCCCAGTGCCTACAAATGCTTTCCTGCTGCCCCTTCTCCATCCATCACCCTGTGATGGGCTCCTCCACAGACCCCTCCTCCTGTCCCCAAGATAAACAGACACTTCTGAATTCAGGCATGAAAAAACACCAGAGAATTTGAAGCTGCTAAAGCAAGACAGAGCCCCCCACGACTTCTGAATGCATCCATGGGGACAGTGCATATTAATATGCTAATACAAACCAAGCAAAAATTAATAGAGAGATAGGAAAAAAAACCAACTCAGTGGAATCCCACTGGATATACTTGAATGTATATCTGCAGAAAAAATTGATTCTCAAACAGAACCTGTTACAACAACACACTCTTTTAGAGTAAATTTTATCAGAGCAATCTGTGTTAGTCTGGTATATTAAGGCATGTATTAATCGTGAATTTGGAGGGCAGCAACAACAGTTTCAGTCTCCAGAGTGATTAGTGTCTGTCAAAATAGTATTTTTGGACACAAACTCAAAGGACGAAAAAGGTTAAAACAAAGACGTGAATAAATGAATGAATACCTACAGAATAAATGCTGAAAGAGCAAATTTAATACTATAGCAACATGCAAATTTCTTCATAATTTCACATTTCAAAAAAACATTTCAGAAATTCCATCCCTTTCAAACAAGTTTGGCGCCCACCACCTGATGAGATGAGGTCAAAGCCTCCCTTATTTTTATGTGAACACATGGAGAAAAGGAAAGAGACTTGGGGAAATATTTACATGATTAGTATGTATACTTGGATCAAGCATTAATACATAATGTCTTCTGATCTCCAGTGACATGATCTTTCATGCAAAAAAAAAAATCAAGTCATCTGCAAACATGTCATGTCTTTAAAAACATAAATATTAATGCAGAATTCAGTGCCTTTCAAAACTCCTTGTTTTGATTGGAACGTGAGGAATGAGTGAGCCAGAAGTGAATTAAAGCTCATTATAGTACTAATTGCCATAATGTTGTGGAAAAATGCAGACCATAGTCCTTGCTTGAGGTTGGAAGACATACAGAAGCAACTTTCACTGGCATTTTATAGCTGTAGTAATTTAGAAGAAACTAAGAGGAACAGAAATTACTCTTCTTGGTAGAGTTAATGAAAGGCTGGTGTTTGAATTTGAGCGATTTTAAGAAGTCGTGTCTGTACTCTTCTTTTCAAATCAAGTACATTTAAAACCTGCAAGATCTTTTTCATTACAAAGCATTAGCATAATTACAGTAAAGGCAGGTTACCTTTACTGAATCCTGACATGTTTGATTTTCATTAACAGGCATCTAAGGCAGCTGATGCTGCCTGGCTTTGAGAACGAAAGGTTAGGCTGGTTTTTCAAAAAAAAGAAATGTAATAAAGAAAATACACACATCTCTGTACATATTTTCAATCCAAATGGCCCTTGTGGCAACAGCCAAGTTCAGACCCCATTTGAACCAGCATAAAGAGGAGGAAAGACAGAGCAGTTCCTGAGCCTGCCTGACACAGCAAATGACAGCTTTATCCTTCTCATGCTACAGTGGCATCTATAACATCAGGTCTCAGTAAGCATTACCTAGTTGAAGAGGCATTAGTATCATCTGCTCCAAAATCAGAGTTTTTGCAAGACACCCAGTTCTAGGGCAGCTTAAGACTAGAGTAGCAGCTTGTCTGCCTTTCAAACAATTCCAGCTATGCCAAGGGACAAACCATTATGACTTGGGTTGCACTTCTAACTGCTTGCTGGACACTGAGAGCACCCCAGCTTTCAGAGAGAACTCCAGAGAAAAGCAGGAGGAGGATTCAAGTCTCCTGCTCACAGGGAGCTCTGCTCACACAGCCAAACGACGACAGGAGTCCCAAACAACCCTTGTTAAATTCACACGGAACTTAACCTACTAGTCTCTCCTTTCAGAAGCATTACTGGATATTTATTTTTATTTTATTTTATTAATTTTATTTATTTTATTTAATATGGGGAATATTTATTTTTATTGTGTAATAATTTTGACTGAGAGTGAGGGAACTAACACAAATTTGCTTCCCTCACGTTGTTCATTTTGTCTGTTTTCTTTCTTTTCCATACACTGTGTCCCATCTTGTCCATTAGTGTTCCAGGGCATGGACTGTTTACTGCAAGGTGTATGCCTCTACCAATAGAATTTTGTCCAGTGATTTGACTTGTTTGGCCTTCTGCATCACCCTAAGAAACAAATCTAGACTCTAATATTACCCAATTCCAAGTCATTGTATCGATACTTCAGCAGGAATAAGTGAAACTTTATGAGAACAGCATGAACGTCTGAAGCCTCTCAAAGCCTTAGTGCCAAACAAATCATCACCTTCTGCAGACAAAACTCTCTTCTGATGTTCCTCTGCCACTCCCTCTGAGCCTGCTCTGAAACTGTCAATTGTGCGAAGAGTAATATTTAGTTTTACCCAAATTGCTTTGCCCATTGCAACTAAGGAAGTGCCAAGTATTGTCTTCAATGGTATTTGTTGCCCTATGTTTTCATTATGCAAACTTTCTCCTGTGCATGGTGGCTTTTCCTTTGGCAGGGAAGATGGAATAGCTAATTGAGAATAACATTTGTTGTTCTTTGGCAATGTTGTCTTCAGCAACCACTTAAAAAAAATTCATTTCTGTCATTCAAACAACCCCAATGAGGCTCAGTTTGATTGCATTAAAAAAAAAAAAAAAATCACACAATTCTTCCACTAAATTATTGGGACTATTCTTTCTGGGATTTGGTTTTTTTCCTTGAAATACAAGGGAAGAGATTATAGCTTAAGAATTGCAGAGTAAGCAAAAGAAAGAAAATGAAGGGGAGGAAGACTTAGGAAAGCTATTTTGGAGAACCCAAAAAGTGTGTTTAAAAACAATCATATCACCAGCTTTAAATACAAAAATTCAAATAGAGAAAATCTGTGGCAGAGTAAAGGAAGGATAAATAAATGAAACAAAGTCACTGTTAAGAGGTAGTAGGTCACCAGGAGCTACAGCTTCCAGGGGTCCAGAAGATACTGGGAACTTGGAGATAGCAGTCCAGAGTGAGTAGCAAAGATAAAGCTTTATCCACAGTTATTACCTGCTTTTCCTGAACACAGTATAAAATCCCAAACACATTAACTTATTACCTTTATGACATATGTTCCTATGTAACATAATAAGATGAGGAAAGGTAACAGAAGTCAAAGAGAAGAAGACAAGTTCCATTTGTGTATGCAATACAAGCAACCCCCATGCTCACCAACACCAGCTTATCATTGCCAGGAAGGATAAATCCCAACACCAGGCACCTTGGATCTGCAGCAATGGGATAACTTGTCAAGGACCTTGACGTATATCCCTTTCAAAAGGGACACACAGGCAGTTACACCACCACAGTGAAACTCTCTGGGCTGTGGCCCAGGCCACAAGAAGGGTAACACCACAGCATCCACCAGAAGAGGAGTTTGCAAAACACCAGTGTGAAGTCACTATTAAGTCTGTAACTCAGGAAATTTTTATATAAGGAAGAGATGAAACGAGGAGACTTATAAAGAACTACATTTATTTTTGTTTACAGCAGATATCATAAATAAAGCTAAAACAATTTTCACCGTGTGCAAAATACAGAGTTTCCATGTGAAAATTTAAATACAGAGTTAAAAACTATTTAATAAAAATATTCAGTTGAGATTATAAAGTAAAATAAAGACAGAAGGTTTAGGAGAAGGACAGAATCCTCACTGGGCAGGAACAGCGAGGGAGAGTCTGCAACAGAGAGTAAAAAACACAGCAATAGGAAGTGGTTTGAAATGGCAGACCTTTATGTCACAGCCTTCATATTAAAGCATGCTGAGCTTTGTAACAACACAGTGTAGCCCTGAAATACATAGAAAGTCACATCCCAGCCATTTGTGCAGTAAGTGACCCTTAAAATACAGAGAGGTTTCTGCGTGGGCACAGCATGGGGACTGTCAGAGCCATCGAGTCATTTTAGGATACCCACACAAATACTATCAGGTGAATCCCACAAACATACAGGTCAGTAAGATAAGGAACACGGAGCTCTGACCCTGTGGCCCTTCCACATTCCTGGCTAAAGCATGTGGAATGGGGAGAGTGGCAGAGGATGGTGAGCCCCTCCTGAAAATTACTCCTAAGATCAGTTCCTGAAGGCCCTTCCCTTTGAAAGGGATCCTTGGCAGGAACAGCTGGGTTACGACCACATCAGCCAGACCCTGTGCACTTGCTGTCAGACTGAGTCCTTGGTTCCTGTTTGGATTAATTTCCCCTTCTAGATTGTCAACTTGTGATTACACAAACCAAAACTTTTGTATTTCATCACATAAAAATAATCGCGTAAGTTTGTCGTGGGGAGTGGAAATGTCTCGTGCAGCAAGACAAATCCATTCATCAGGGTGCCAAACAGGGCCAAGTTAATTAGTTAATAAAACAACTCAAACCAAAACACTTTGGTTATATAAACTTGGCATGGTGATATTTCAGCCTGGGAACTGCATGCATATTTACTGCTATTATTCCTGTCTACAATGTCACTTGGGGTGGAAGACTGGAATTTGCATTGCTTTGGCTCCTTTTTCTACAGAATCTGTTCATACCATACTTTCCCAGTATGAAAGCAGAGAAGTGCTCAGACACCACCACAGTGCTCATGAGATGCTGCTGGCTCATTGCACATCTCAGCTCATGCCAACCAGGAGAATCGGTTGCGTAATCTCATCCTGACCTCATTTTAAATATTTTTTTCCAAGAATTGAAGGAAAGAAGGCTTCACCCAGTTCTTCCAAGGAGCTATTTACTTGCCTAACTTACCTTAAAAGGCATAGGGAAGCACACATGCACAGACACCGAGAGAAAAACACTCCCTACAAAGAGCGCAGGCATTACCTTTCCTAGAACCACGAGTTCAGCAACAGGTTAAATGATCATGCCAAAGCTCCATTAATATACCAGACACACACAGTTTGCTCCAGAAGTTTAAAAAAACCACAAAATGCTGTCAAACGACGGTGTTAGTCACACAGTTTTGGAACTGGCAAGCGGGACAAAAAAAACAAAATCACCTGAGAGCGGCAAGGCTTCAGCCAGTGAGCGGGTGCAGCACCGGAATGTTGAATCGGACTAAGAGCAATGAGGGACGTGGACAGGAGAAGAGAGCAGGGAAGAAAACACAGAACTTAACTTGGTTATATAGGAAAGCATCAGGAAGATTACACAGGTGCAAAGAAGAATTGGCCAAAACGAAACTGCCTTTTTTCGCCTTAAATTATGAATGAGGACAATTAAGTATGAATATTACTAGCAGAATATTAAGATGAAGTGAAAAAAAATCTACCAATTAGACTGATACCAATAAAATAAGCCTTCCAGTAGAATCACCTGCAAAATGCCAGTGGAATATGCATGGTAATTAAGATTCCTCAGGAAAACATTTGCATTTTGCTAGTTCCTGAATTCTGTTGTGGAAATGTAGGGATTTTATTTCCCATTACATAAATCTACACAAACCAAATATAATATTTTTTTTAAAATCTGATTTTTAAACTTTCTACTAGTAAGATTCATTTGCTTTAACTTTATTGGACAGAGATTTCCAAGTTTCTTAGTACATCACCATTTTCTGTAAGTTTACCATTTTGCTCACTCTGCTGAAAAAGCAGAAAACTTCCTGTAGAAAACAGCAGGAGAAAACTTCAGGAAAAAGTGTTCCCGAAGACTCTGCTGTTGACAAACTGAAATCAAAATTGGTGGCAACCCAACTTTTAAAACGCTACCACTTAGCAGTTTGCTGTGTCGCAGGAGTAACACAACAAATCTCACTGCAGATTTCCTCTTTTTTTAGGGTGAAACAATTATTACCATTAGCAAACAATTAAAAATAATACAGTATTTTAAAGTAGGGTTTTTTAAAATGCAATAAAAAAGAGGTACAGAGAGATTTCTTTACATATATACAGATGCTCACCATGTTACTATAATTATTGCTGTGTCCAGTCAATGTTCTAGCGAAGTTTGGCTGAATACATGTCTGAGCATTAATGGCAATTTATTTCAAAGGAATGCTACCATATATCTGTTTTCTTCAAGCACTTTTTCAAGTTCTCTGCATATACTTAACAACTTTTTTCCAATAATACGTAACCGCTCTAAAATGTGAAAGTCTTTATCCTCATAGTTTAAAGAAAGTCAAACTATCTAGAAGAAAAATCCAGTTTGTAATTTATTTTTAAACAAAAGACGCATTTCCTTTTTATATTTAAGAGGCAAAACAATTCAAATCTTTGCTCACTCATTCTATTAAAAAAAAAAATAAAATCAAAACTGCCAGCCCATGAGAAACACAGTCATTTGAGACCATTGGAAAATCATCCTCAGCTTCGGTACTAACTGAATGTGACAGTATTTCCTATTGTTTATGCCACACTCTTTTGGCTACAAATAAATACTACAGGTGCTTTTAATTTTAGGCTACACATATTGCCATGTTTATGTATTTACCTATTTCTTTGTCAACTCCTGAATTTAAACATGTAAGTATTTGAGGGGCAGGGAATATGCTTATGCCACTGGTTAAGTAAGCTGAAAATAATCAGAATTGGTATGGCAGCATGTCCTTGCTGTTAAATAGATTATTTAACCTGTCCAGACACCTGCTGTTTAAGGTAGACCTCACTGAGAGACATCTGAAAGAAATTTACTTAGTGGCTGCCATTGGATGTACAAATTGAAATGAATTAAATACCCAGCTAAAAAGTAACCTTAGAATACATTTATAGGCTTTTGTTGTCTGTTCCAAACTTGTGTTTTTTAAGAAATTCCAACAGACACTGGGAGCAGTGCCTACACAGAGGCACAAGAGTAAAGGTTTCAGCTACAGATGAGTGCTCCATAAATCCATATTCCTTGTACTGGCCACCTAATGAGGAAGCCTCGACCTGAGGAATAAGTCAGGTCTAATTACGTTACCAGTTCCTTCAACTTAAAAATTTCAATCAAGCCTTCACTCACCCAACATTTGCTCTTCAAATTTATTTCAAGATTTAAATAAATTAGTAGAACAGATAATACCCACTATCAACAAAGGGTATATATCACACATAAGCAACGTAAACGGCATGACTAGGAGCAAATGTGAATTATGTACATGAGTTTTTTCAAAACATATTCATGCAAGTTATAAACCTCATAACTCAGAGCAAAGATGAAAGCAAGAAAAAAAAAAAGCAGCTACGCGCCATATTCAGGTTTCAAAACCCAGTCATTTGTCAGATATATTCCCCACACATCTGAAAGAACACATGTTCTTTCTTGGTCTAACTAAAAAAAAAAAAAAAAGAAAGAAAAAAGGAAGTGGAGGGGTCAAGTAGGCAGGGAGAAAAAATGGTTTCAAAATGTACCATCTTCCCCAATGGTCTGATCACAGAATAAAACGGGGAAAAATAATCTACAAAATATCCTTCATCTGTCTCCATTTTCTGGAAATGCGTCTGGACACTGTCCTTCATGCTCTAACATACAGTACATTTTATATTGAAAATTTTGCTTGTGTACCTCATTTATATCAGAAGGAATCCACCATTCATTGAAGTCATGCATTAAATTGCATGTAAAGTAAAAAAGAAAACTCAAACCAAACCAAAACTCCAAAACCAAAACCCCCTCCCTCAAGAAAACAGTCAGGCTGTTAATTTTGAAAATCTGAAAGGCACAACTGAGCAAGACACGTAGAAGAATTCAAACCCTATAGAATCTTTTCACCCATTCAAGCACATTTTCAAGTGATAGCTCTGCTTCCCGGTACATGTGAGTAAGTACCTCTAGAAGAGCACAGAGGAGTGGCACACCAAGGCTCAAGAGTTCGTACAAGTAGGTATAGTTATACGCATTGTCCCTGAAATGAAGATTGGTAGCGTGCAGAAAACCATGCATCCAGTTAGACAGGCGTCTGGGAATGTCAAGCAGATCCCTTGTCACCCGCAGGGGCCAGCTTAGCGTGCCCCTAAAGAAGGAAGTCAGGATACCTGGGGACCTGTCCTCTGGACTGCTAGCAGCAGACAAAGTGCTTTCTGTGGTGGTCTCGGGGGGTTTGGGTTCCATTTTCTTCCATGCTTCTGCTGCCTCCTTACATAAAGCATTAAAAAAATAAAAGAAGTTAAATATGCTTCTGAAGTATGTAAGCTGAGCTTCTGCTAACGTCTTCAAGTCTTTATGTGTATTTCCATTTTAGATTGCTCTTAACTTTGCTTTGCATATGAAAAGCTAAATTCCATTAAGAAGCAGATTATAAATATGCCAAACTCACAGAAGCAGGAGGTTTATATTTTAGCACCGATTTTACTACTTCTGCACATTAGGTAGAAGATACCCCTTCCCCCTCCCCCCCAGGTATTGCACCCTGCTCCAGATAAAGCTGCCTCAACGTTTCCTGCGTGACCAATAGAATCAATACCCACCTTTCCTTGGATTGGTAATGTTGCTCTTCTCTTTCTGTGTTTTGTACTGATTTTGCAGTGTGTAAAATGAGGTTTACAGTAAAATTTACCTACAAGAGGGAAAAATAAATTATATGACATGCTATCGATATGTATATAGACTGAAAACTCACTGTTCTATCTATAAAAAAATAATAAATGGTTGGGCAGCAAAAGGAATGGGAAACATGAACACAGATTTGCATATTAGGTCAATAACACAAGGTCATTTATCTACCACTCAGGTATAAGATTAATAAATGACAAAAAACCAACATCCCATAAATACAGTCACAAACCAACACAAGATACTGAGCAAACCCGGGAATTAAATAGTTGGCTCAAAAGAAGTCTTTGCAGATGCTCTGGATAGAAAAGGAATGGCTTTTGACCTTGAGTCTTTAACTCTTTCACAGAAGGAGATCAGGATAATACTCTGATCCACTCAAATCATTTGGAAGTGGCAAGTGATTTTCAATTCAGTTTGATAATTCCTCTCTAAACTGAAAACCAAAACAAAAACTCCCTATCTCTGAACCTCAGGCTCTAGGTGGGATTGAGTGCCCAGGAACTGAACCTCCTGTTCTCCAGCAGCCTGAAATAAATTACACTGTGCTTGGCCTGTCCTACTGCTTTTAACTCCTGAGCCATAACATCTTACAAGAAATAACCTATATTCCCTCCATCCATGTAAATCTGTCACTATTATGGCTTATCCTTACAGATCACATTATTTAATGGCCAGTTATAAATGAGAGATAAGAGTAACTCTGTATTGTTGGAGAAAAATCACCCTCTTCCTCCCCCTACTCTGACCTGTTATTGGACAAAGCGCGTTTTGGTCACTCAACTCATTTTCCACTGAGGATTTCTTCATTTAAAGCTCAGGTCTGTCATAACTCAGTTCTTTTGAAAGACTAGGACTGCAAGTACAAGGACTCAAACTCAAAGATCAGTATGGACACAAACAACATACTTGGCAGACCTCTCCCTGCCCGACCTACTGGGCCAGATCTCTTTCCCCCGTTCCATTAAAAGCATCAATACTCAGACACTTCAAAATGTTCTTAAATAGCTCCTATATTACCTTCTTCAACATCAAAGGCATAAATTCCTAACCGGAGCGTTGTAGAACATATTTCACACTTGAAGCACTCCCTGTGAAAGAAGTGGCCTTCTGCACTCAGCCGCTCCATCACATAGACCCGTTTCTTGCAGAAATAGCAAATGTCACTCCCCCCAATAGACTGAGGAAATTCTTTTCGCAGAGAACTCTGTCAAAAGATAAAAGCAGGAAAAGCACATAAAGCCGTGGCACTACACCCAGACAGAAATTCTTATTGAGGGGGCAGCTGAGTTTGCTGCTTGAAGTGTTACACAGCACCCTCCACGCGCAATTACAACAAGCGTCAGTCAGCTTTTTTTTATTACTCATTTGCTGCAATTCTGTAGCTTGATGCAGCAACTAATAAATCAGGCATCACAAGGATTTTAAGGGACTTTTGTGCTGGACCTGCATCCAGTTTCCCTCTGGGAGTTCACCAACGTTTTGTGATTACTCAGGTACAAGAGCAGCATCATGCTCAGATGCTCACTTGTCACCCTACACCACCCTGGCTCAGTGTGGGCTTCTCAGAAGAAGGCAAAGGCAGCCCTGGCCATCCTGAGACAACAGACACACATGTGGAGTCAAGGAAACAGACGCCCTGAAGACTCAGTGCACACACACTCCGGAGGAGAACATAGTCTTGTTCCTCAAGGTCCAGGAAGAAAAGCTGACAGTCTTTGACCCTGGTGTCCGAACTACCACTCACATCTCTACAGACATCTCCTCTCAGCCATGTTCTTCCTGAGTCCAAACTGGGGCCTGCTTAGTTTTTTTGTTGAAATTGGGCTGGCAATTAACATTCTTTCATTGCTGCAAATCTTGCATAAACATTAAAAAGGTACAGAAAAATAAATAAATTATAACTGGATTAGATGCTACAAGGGCTTCCCTTGTGTTATTAGAGGCAGGTATGAGGATGTTACTTTGCATTATTGTATTATGGTTGGTTACAAGCTAGTGCAGATGAGCATGCTGTATTTACCACATTCCATCACCATCTCCCTCCCCTTCCACCATCCCTGCTGCCACAGGAGAGGTACCACACGTGGGATGGAGGAGGCATAGGCTTGGCACAGTCCGAGCACATTCAGACATCAGTACACAGTCCACACATCTTTAACTTTCCAGAAAAAGCAGCCTTGGAACAACCTTTTCATGTGAAATGCAAGTCCCAAGTGTCATTGTCACACTGTCTTGAGTTTAAAAGTTGAGGAACCTACTCCAAAGTCTGCCACTAACAAACCATTTTGCTGTGATGGATCATTTCAGAGCACAACAGTTTCCAGACGGGCAACCATGCAACTGGAAAAATACATTTTTAACTGTGTATTTAAAAATACGGTGTTAATAGATAATTACAATGAAGCAGAAGCAACTGAGTTTAGTGTTGACTGGTAAGTGTCATCACCACACCACAACACGTCATTTTGCTTCCCAATACCTTACACCTCTGAGCGGTGGAGGCAGCAGATGGAGAGTGAGGAGTGGGGCGAGAACCTGTAGCTCTGTCCAGGGATCGCTTCTGAATTCAACACAGAACAGTGTCAGCGTTGAAAAACAGCCCTCCTCAAAATGAGGCATGGTGATTCAGCATTTGTGTGTTAAAAATAACTGCATAAACATGTACTGCACAAAACTTTCTTTAGAAGCCACCCTGGTTAGTAATTGCCTTCTGTTACTAATTCTACAGTAATTACATTTAATAAAAGCCTCCTGAAGTTTTAATTCGTACAGTCAAGTACTAAAAATATAAATAGGAGACACGGTGAGCAACATTTCCAGCACACTCACACATCAGCACATTTTGCCAATATGCACTTGATTCCTTAATAAGTGTTAGACTAAGACCTTTCGTAACACTTAAGGTGCTCCACAACCAGCGGATGACATTCTGGAAACACCACTCTCAAATTATTATTTCTTCGTGGGTTTAGTCTTACCAGTTCAAGCTGTGGCTTGGGTCTGTGATCATTCACATACAGATTTACAAGAACTTCAGCCACAGCTCCAATTGCACGTGAGACCTTTCCTACAGTCGTCTAACCAGAAAAGGGGAGAAGATGAAGAACAGAAGGAAGAGCTTCAGTTATCTTTGAAAAAGAACTTCAGGAAAAAAAAGGACAAGAATGGTTTGAAAACATGCCAACATCAATAAAGGGAGGCAGGAAAAAGAGCAGAGGGAAAGTCTAGCAGAGCCACAAGCATGTTCATGCGTGACCAGTGTGTTCCAGCTGGTGCCACAGAAGGCTTCTGTGCAGCCCATGGACTTCCCCCAGTCTCCAGATGATGGAGAAATAGCAATGATGGGAGCAAATGCCGCTCCTGCAGCACAAGTCCTCCTGCTGTGTCCACAGAAGGCTAAGCTGGGAGCTACTGCCTGGATATCTGGGCTGGACATTCTGACAGATTAAAAAAAACCCCTATTGTTCACTTCAACTTCTTGGGACATTGTTGTTATATTTCAGAATAGGGGTGGAATTAAACTTCACATTAACAATACACAAACCATGGCATTTTAGGGAACATTCTATGAGAACACATGTGCCAATTTCCCACTCAGAAATGTTTTGCTGGTGCTCACAGTGCAACCATTCACCCTTTCCCCAGTGACTCAATCCCAGGGAACACTAGAGAAACTATGCTCATGAAAGAAAACATCTCCTTTAATCTGCTTCATCACACTATTACATGAATGTTAGACTGTTTCTAACCATATGGATCAATTAGGCCTGCAGGGAGATTGCACCCTTAGGCTGTTGCTCCAAACACACTGTAGACAGACAACTGACTGCATGGTCCAGGCTTCCCTGCCAAAACACATGCCCAGGGACTGGAAAAGAAGAAAGATGTGTGTGCATGAGTGGCAGCAGGTAGGCAGGTACTCTAGTTCTCTGCTTCTGGAAAAGAAGTCTGTGCAGACTTCAGATAGATTTACAGAAATACTTTCTCTCCTAAACTGAACTTTAGCCAATAGTCAATGTAAGATCCCACAGCCTTTCTGGCACCAAATGCAGCAGGGCCATCCTGGTAGGGCCAGGGGTTTGGTGCTCTGCTTCTGCAGTCAGGCCATTGTTTCTCCCTTGAGAATCCATGATCTCATCTCTTATGCTCCATTTGTCTCCCACAGAGCCCAGATTTTAAGTAACTTCCACTCTTCTCAGTGAAATGATTTGTCTACTGCCACCACACCAAGTCCTAGGTTTTAAAATATCAGGAAGTTACTATGAAGAAAGGAGAAAAATATAAATGCAATGGTATTTGCAATATTTCAAAACAAGTATTTTCTATCAAGTTCAAAAACGTATTGTGGGTGTATTTTCAGAAATTAAGATGGATAAAAATATTCTTACTAATAAAAAAATTTCAAGGGAACATTTCCAAGCCCTTACAGCTCCCCTTATGTTTTGAGAGTACTCTCATAATTAACTTCACATCCAGGCAGATAAAAAGTATGTAAAGATGACAAAGGCCACTTAAGGGACAAAATTCTGTACTGTTTGGTTTCGTATAATATAACAAGACTTTTAAATATTATTCAGTATCTGTACAACTTGTGGATAACAACTGCAAAGTAAACTGCTAATTACATACCACAATGCTGTCCTAAGTGGTACATCAGATTATAAACCAGTAAGGGAAATGCTACCTGCTACTACAGGAAAACTGTGTTCCTTTGTATTGTTTAAGATCACAGAAGAAAAAATTTTTCTCCCTAAATTCTGCACACCTCTGACTATGCTGAGCAACTTCTAGGCCATGCACAACTTCTTACCTACAAGGTCCAAGGTAAAAGAAAGACTTCAAAGTCAGTCAAAGCAGAAAGTTTACCTTGAACTAGTTAAACGCTGGACCTATCAGTTAAATAACAAGGCTGTGCTTAAAGTGCAGGTAGTTGAATTTCAAGAAAGGTATCCTTGAGTTTGAACTACACCTTGAAATTCATCAGGTTGGCTGATCTCTGTTCTCTACCCATTGAAACAAAGCAGTCAAAACAAGAAAAATCGCACATTTATACACACTTTAAAAATGTTATTAAAAGGAAATGTCCTTGTAACGAACACGAATTTACATTCCAAGTAAAAGCAAATGGGATTTCAATTTAATTCAGTGACAATGCCCTTAAAACCATGCTTTAATTTTTGGTCAGCCCTGAATTAGTTGGGCAAGAGATGTTTGTTGTATGCCACTTCCAACTGAACTATTCTGTACTATTCAAATGCCACTCAGTCACAAAACAGACCTATCAGGGCAGAATGAGAATCCACCAGGGCAGCCCCACGGGCATCTGCCACCATCAGGAACGTGCGAATGGGAGGGACAGAACATGCAAGAGCAGTGCTGCCCTGCAAGGTTCATGTCTCCTGCCCTTGTACAACAGCACAACCACCAAGCAACCCCTTCTGTGTGCTCTCTGAACCTTCCTCTGCATATGGACAAGGACTTCAATAACATCCTTATCCCATTTAATTGTATAAGTATAATAAACCCCAGCTGCAGGAGAGGGTCTGACTCTACACACATTCCTTTAGCAAACCTGTCAGCTCTCACACAGCTTAGCTGTGGTCAGCACACAGGCCTGCCTGATGCTGCTCAGGGACCCTAGAAACAGTATTCACATAGTAGGGTTT
>JAWWES010000168.1:5036832-5050297 GCA_035583135.1 Lophotriccus pileatus | reverse complement strand
TACTGTGACACTCTAAAACACTGGAATAATGAAGACAAGAGCAGCACTCACCGTTCAGCAAGGATCTCCAGCGGGGGTTTCCCTTGAGCCCAGCTCCGCACCATCCACGCCGTGTCAAAAGCAGCCAGGAAGCCTCTTGCACAGCCAGTACCCATTGGCCAGAAGGGCTGTAAGAAGCATTTACACTTTACTTCCTTGTATTTCTTAAGGTCTTATTACAAAAGTAACATGCAATGCAGATTTGGAGTCTAGGGTTTCATACTGTCTTAGAAAAATAGCCCCAAAAGAATTAAAATACAGCACAGACAATGCTTGCAGTTTTTAGATGTGTCTCTTCTCCAAGTCTTAGTAATGATAAAGATTGCTTCTTTCACTTTTCCCTTTTTTTAACTTCTCTATTTAAAAACAAATTTCTTAACCTCAAAAAGTGAAAGGTGAGAAAAAAAAACAAAGACAACTCAAGAATTAGTCAAGGGAAAAAAAAAAAACAAACACCACAAAAACAAAAAGGAAAAAATTATGCCCTTCTCATATCCTTTTTTTTTGCTCTGGACCGTTCTTTTCAATTGCTTCATGATGTCAGCATGAGTCAAAGAAAAAAAAAAAAGTTGCAACATACACTTTTCACTTCAGAAAGAAAACAAAGAGAACATATTAAGGCAAAGAGACTGCAATAATAATTTGGATCAAGTTTTTCTCCATGATGGCAGTCAGGAAATTATGCCATGCACCCAAGCTGAGGACACAGAGCTCACAGTTTTCAGACAGAAATACAACTTGCATAAAGCAAAACGGGATCTCAGCCAGAGGCTGCCAGCCAAGCATTAGCTATGACAAACTATGGCATAAAAAAGAGGGAAAAAAAGGGAGAAAAAAGTCTATTCCAAAGAAGATACCACTGTTTCAGGACATGCAAGAGAGGATGTTTTGTTTTGGTCTGGAGAGTGGATTGAATGGTTAGATTACAGAAACAAGATGGAAAAAAAAAAAGAACCAAGGACTACTTGGAAGACATGCCAAGATACCTCAAGCAAACTATCTCCAACAAGTGCCACCAGAAGCTGATGTCTGTGCCTCTCTCTCACTATTGCAGCATTTTCAGATGCATACATGGAAGTAAAATCAAACATTGCTACATCTGGTTGGCCATAGTGATTAATTGCAAAATCCAAGGAAGGCAGCTGGTAATTGGTTGCAAAGTCAGCAGCTTCTCTGGCGTAGGACAGCAAATTGTTCTGGTTCACGTTTTCCCCGCAGAGCAGCAACTCAGTATCAATGGAGTCCTGCAAGGAGAGAAGCACATAGGATGAGATAATCCACTATCCTCTCTGAATTGCAACATGGCAGTCTCACAGCACATGTGGGAACCACACAACTCACAGCAAAAAGAACCAAGTAACACTTGTCATCTCCTCCAAAAAGCTGATACACGAACACAGGTTACTGTACTACCCCCACCCAGGAACTCTCCATGCCAACACTGAATAAGGAGCTTTACTGCCAACAGAATATTATAGTGCCCTCCCAGTCCCTTGGTTATGTGTTATTTTCATATCATCACTTCCCTCCCATCAGAAGATGTTATTACCTCTGCAATGCTTTTTTGCACACGTGCAACCCCACATCTGAAACCACATGAGAGCAGAAATAATGATGATACAACATGTGGGGCTCAGCCTCAAGGTTTGACTTAACATCTCAGTAATGACACCACATTCAAACTTCTCTGTTGTGCTGTTTTGGCCTGTGGCTTTTTTTTTTTTTCCCCAGAGTGCTAAAGGACCCAGCCTTATCAGGTCATCCTACTTAAAGCCAGTGTTTATTAATAAGGCAGTTTCTATTTACAGCCTAATCACGGATGAGACCCCTAATCACAGGATGATACCACAGAACCGCTATTAGCCCAGTTGTTTCAGACAGACTGGGATGGAGTTTTTTTTCCACTCAGATCCGAGTAGGTCAGGAAAACAAGCTCTAATGAGCCACAGCCTGTGCTCCTCTTCTACAAACTCCCCACAGATCTCCTGGGACTGCCCCCACCTACAAACACCAGCCCCACAACCCCAGGGCTTACCATCCACTCCCCATAAGGGCTTCCGCCCTTCCCTTGTCCTGCCCTGGCTGGTCATGGACAACTGCTCTGCCCTGGGAGCCCCTGGCCTTCAAAAGGGCAGGGAATACATGGCACTGAGCTAAGTGGTCCCACCAGAAAGCCAAGAAACCTTCTGATAGTTCCCTACAAATACTTCCTTCAGGAAATTATACTCAACTGTTTTGGCACTGTCTTACTTTGCAAGAAAAATTGACCTCTCTTGAGTTTCCAGGAAGAGAAATTTAAGTGGTGCCATAACGCTTTCTAGAAACAAAAGAAAATAAACCCCTACATCTTACGGAAGAAAAAAGAAAAGGAAAAAAAAGACCTCAAAATCCCAAGCTGCTCTGAAAGTTCATGCCATTGTGTTTATAGCCTTGTTCTATCATATTTCACCCATTTGAGAATTTGCAGTTCAGCCTGGGGTAGGTTTTTATGCTTCCTTATTTGCCTGATAAAACTGGACATAGCTGTGCTAAGTTCACCTTTAAATAAAGGAGGTTTTTATTTTCTGGTGCAATGATCACACCACGTATTTCCAAGGCGAGTCAAGATCCCATTTCAGCCAGTTTCGGAACTGATAAATTCAGGGAGTATTGTTGTCAGTTCTCTACAGAAACTTTGTGCTGACTGAAGGTAAAAGCAAATTTTAAAAAAGTCTGAGTAAGAGCCAAGTGACCTGAGCTTTAATGAAGCGACTAAGTCTATAAACACCCTCTATAACATGCCACAATGTTTATGCAGATGTTCACACTTATTCTGCGCCACGTAAATAAAATAAGGTTTAGCCAGCATTTTTACATACGTTAATAATCACTCCTTTGTCCAGAAGACTCTGCTTCTTTGCTGTCATCACAAAATAATGGGTGCTGTCTTTATAGTAAACAATATTCTCCAGGTCAATCCCTGAAAAGAGATAATACATTTGTTACCAAGTGCAGTGCACTGCCTGTGTCATTTACTAACAACATGTGAGTGATTCCCACAGGTGCCTTTCCCTTTTGGGATGCATTCACTTTCCCTGCTGGGGTGAAGTATTAGTGGATAAAATGCCATAAAACAAAACATGAGAGGAGATCAGCCTCACCCCACGGGAGTTTTTCTCTGCACAATTGAAGTTATTCAGCTTTCTTTCATGGAACAGCCAGTTAACTACAGCATTAACAGTCTTCTGTGGTAGAACTGGGTGCCAAGGGAACAAACTGCTTTTCAGCTTGCTAGGGCTCTGGCATTTGGTTTAAGCAGGACTTTTCATTTCAATAATAATAGTTAAAAAATCAGCTGTAAATCAAGAACAGAACTGCTTGTACAAATAGGGGGTGCAACTATTCTGAAACCCCTTTCCATTAAGAAGTATTTCACAGTTTATATTTTTAGTATTTACGACAGATAAATTCTCAGTTTATCAGCTCTACACATCAATAAGCAAGAATCAACTCCTCCCAGAAGGGCAGAGCCTTTTTCAAAGTTTTTAAGCTGTTCAGTATGTGAACAGATAGAAACAAAACAAACGATGTCTTAAGGGAAATCTCTGAGCCCTGGAAATGCTCTTCTAAATTTGTTCAACATAGCAGACATTTTTACAGTTGAGAAAAATTTAAACATTAAAACAAGCTATGATGTGGCAACACCTCAGCTAAAAAAAAATATCCCACTGTACCATAAATGGACATCTACATCTGCAAGATTCTGACAACAACAGTTTATCACTTGGAATCTTTTTTTTTTTATATGTAGTATATTTAAATTGATGTTACCAGGAATAGGAGGGTGGCCTGGCACATAAAGTGTTCCTCTGCTGACTCTTGTATTTGGTAGTGGAAAAAATGAGGATGTACCCACCCGTTTCCTCTTTAAGGTCCTGGAAGAACTTCTGATTGAAGATGAAAGCAACTCCACTAATTTCTTCTACCTTGGCTTCTGCAGTTGTATTTCTGTTTATAAAATTGGCAGTGATGGCTATGGCCAGCTTTCCACGAAACTCCTTCCTCCTGAAACCTGGTAAGCAAAGAGAAAAAATTAAAACCTCTGGAAATTCACACTGGACTTCAGAGAGGGAGCAGCTCAGTGTCTTTCCTACATCTAGTCCTAAACTTCAACAAACACACCATCAGGAGATTTCACCATTCCTCCAAAATCCCTTAAATGCAAAGAGTCTCATTAAAAAAAACAAACAAACAAGGTCTGAAGAGGAATTATGGAAAGAAGTTAAGGGAAAATCATGACAAAAAAATCAGAAAATTTTTTGGCAATGTCTGGATACAGAATGGATCAAATTTAGTGGATGGAGATACTTAAATAGCTAAATAGCAAAGTAGGTATTTGTTACATAGGCGGTAAACAACTCACGAAAAAAGATGCAAGAGATCAGCAGTCAAAAGCAGCAGAGAAAAATGTGAAAAACAGAAACCCATGTAGCAGTGCTTAGGTGCTAATGAGATTTTTCAAAGATATTTGAAAAATATTGAGTGGCTTAACTTATATTTCCAAGGTGAGACTGACTGTGAAGTTCCTTGCTCTTTGGCTCCACCTTTCCTTCCTCTTTTCACAAAAAAAAGTCCACTAAGCCACAGTGTTGCAATCACACATTTAAGTTTTTCCATCTGCATGTTCCCCGTATCCGTAATTAAATTATGAAGTAGGACAGAGGGTGCTTAAGAGTATTTTTAGCCAACTGCAGGTGGCATGAGAGAATTTTATGAAAGGAAATAAACTGGTTACAAGTTTTTTGTCTCTATGTCTCTATGCTTCTTGATATGCTCTTCATTGGGATAGATTTAATACCAGCTTCTGTATGTATCTTCAGTGTTCCAAATACTCCCTTAATTCCTGGTATGACGACAACCATTACCTTCTCAACAGAGTCTGGAGTTGAGGTAAGAATAATTTTGCTGGTACTTGACTATTTGAAGAATCTTTCATGGACAACAGCGTAGGGGAACTTCCAGTAGAGCACTAAAAGTAATTAGCTGTAAGCATATTGTGGCTGGCAGATAAAAGAATAAGCAGACAAACCATAAAGCTAACAAAAAAAAAAGTGTACTGAGGGAATGGAAACTAGCATGGATACAATCAAATCTAAAAGGCAAATATATCATTAAGTAAGATGTTTGTTCATGTGATACAGGAGCAGCTTATCTAGTGTCTCCCTAAAGAAAACAGCTCAGATTGTCTGAATTCTCAGCGGTGACTCAAGTTCATGAAGCATTTACCCCCTCTCCTCACACACAATTTAGTGTTATTATTGTATTTTGCTATTGTTTCCACAGTAATTGTTTCTGAAGCTCAGTCTCCTCTACAAAACAGTGATACCTCTGATGACTTCACTGAATACCTGGCAATCACATTTTGGTCATTAGTTCAAACATACAGGGCAAATTTACAGCACAATAGTAAAGACTATGCAGTTCCTGACATGTATCTTGTCAGCCTCCTTGAAGTTAAATTACAGTATAATTACTCAACCTTGAAGCAAGCCCAATGGCACTATGATGCACTCGGTAAGCAATGCAGATACACAGACTTCAGAAGCAGTAATGACATTAAAAGTCTTCATTTTGACAATTTTAGACTCTAGATGAGCTACAACTTAACTACAAGAGCAAAAGACACCACACAAAATAATAGTTTCCACACAGACTTCAACAGATTGAAAGGTAACCTGTTGCTCTGTGTTCTCCTCTGACTTTCAGGTCTTTCAAGATCCCCTAAAGACCATACATAAGCATAAAAGCATACATTCACAACACCCACCTTCTAAGGTGTTCCTGCGGCCATCTGCACCAATAATAACATCAAATTCGTACTCTGACAAAGGGTGATCCATTGGGAGAAATTCAGCCCTCCAACCTGTTTCTGAAAACACAAATAATATTTATTAATTCTTCAGTAATATAATGGAGAAGGGATTTCAGATCTGAAGAAAAGGCACTAAGATAAACAGTCTATTTCTCATTCAAACGGAGCTGAATTCTGCCTTGGTCAGAGGGAGGGAAGTTCTGCTGCAGCCAAAGCTACATTCAGGCTGTGTTAGCAAAGTGACAAGCTTGTACACTGACAATAAAAAAAAAAAGGAAGCCTTCATCTGGATCACCTGCTGCACTAAACCTCCTCTCAGACCCATACCACAAGAACATGCTTAAGCACTTCACTCTCACATAAATAACTCCACAGCTACCTTATCAGGGCATGTAGGTACAGCAAGGAAGAGCTGGGTATTAAAAGAAAAATAACATTCCATCGTCAATGCTTTTAACTGTCTTCTAAACAGAAATTAAATGGAAGCATAGTCACAAAGCTAAATTTCATCTTTGTATTAACACAAAGCTGATTATGTGAATGTGTTGGTATTGTCCACATCTTAAAATTATATACACTTCAACTACTAAAACAGTATATTTGTTCTACTGTCACTTTTAAGAGATGGCACAGTATTTCAATTCAAGTAAAATTTTAGAATATTCTATTGCTACTACACCCTAAATGGTAATATTTTTTTTTTAAATAGAAAAAAAGAATGAGAAATTTCTATTTTGTTTAAAAATCTTGCATAGGAATGTTGATAAGACTCAATGTGCCAGTGGGAGTTATATCAAATGTGAAAGCAAAATGAGGCCCTGGGCACTTAATCCATCCTCAATATTTATATTATCAACCAAAATTTGTTTTTGCAAGAAGATACCAAGAAGCCACACCAGACTCCCTGCAAAGCCTCAAACACGTGCCAGAAGGCATAGTGCAAAACCTCAGCTTCTCAGCCTGGGTCATATTTTAGGAATTATCAGTGCTCTGTCTCCACAACACTTATGCCTACAACTGCAGAGAGCAAAGACTGCTGAGTAAGAAGGGCAAATAGCTCCTGTTTCTTTAAACAGAATTCAACTACCTTGAATGACTTCACATAATGCCCCCCACAAAAAGAAGTTACTGTGAACAGAACTACATTATGATAAGCAATACTTTGGTTTTCTTGATCCTCAGGAGGCTCCAGGACTTTCACGAATTCTAGATTCACGTGGATTTCCACTCCCAGTATAAGTGCAACTTTGAAGAGGATAAGTTGAAGCTGTCGAATACCTGCAGACAGCAAGTAACAAAGGTGTATTTAATGAGTAAGCAATCACAGCTGCTCCCAGCATGCCACTGAACCGATATTCATTGTTAACACAAGCATGAAGCGTTATCATTTCCTACACTGAGATGAATGCAAATGTAGCAACCACCACAGGATGTTGTTCTCTTCCGTCTCCTTTTCCTCTTGCAGCACAATCTGGTGGGTAAAACTCAGTGCAGTTGAGTTTCCTTGAATACTTTTGTAGAGCTTTCCCTCTGAATGGTATTTAAAGGATCTGCTAACCAATAGGCTGACCATTTTAGGATACAAGATTCTACATCTTATTTCCCTCTAAATTAGCCCACTTTCACATAATTAATGTCAATATTCTTCATACTACATAATAAAAACCTACTGTTTAACAAGTCCAGACTAACAAAAAGCTGCTCCATAGGACTGTAACTTGTTCTACTGCCATTTTGCTTAAAGGAGGCCATTTTTTAGCTCTGTGTGTGTGCAAACAGGCACTAGCACATGTTTAAGGCAGATGAACTTTCTGCCAAACCAAGAGAGTCTCCATTAATCTCCAGCTCTTGGTAACCTCTTACCTGAACCGTGACCACGCCCTCAGATACTTACTGATGTGATCAATAGATCCTGCACAGAATTTCCCATAAAATTTCTTTGCTCCCAGCCCCCGGAGGTCATGGATGGTAAATGGCCAGAGATGCAACACATTGTTTCTTGAAAACGTGTCCCGCTTCTCCACGACGATGACTTTGGCTCCCAGGAAGGCAAGTTCTATGGCAGTCCGCAAGCCACATGGGCCCCCTCCAATAATTAAACACTAGCAGAGAAAAGGAGGAGTTTTACACAGGGTTTTTTACAACTTCCACACACTTTCTATCTTACTTGATATGTTGGTATGACTCGATAGTCAACTGGACTTGCACCATTGAAAGTGTATTCAAGTCATTTATTTAAATCAATTAACATTTAAATTTTATTGGCAAGGGTTGTTTGGTCAATTTACACAAGAGGATGAACTGTGCTTAGTGCAGACGTAAAAGCACCTGATAAAAAGATGTGACAGAAGGAACAGCAAAAAGCCAAACACTTTTGAGCATCTGCTCACATATTTCTAAGCCCCATTTAGCTTTTCTGAAGCACTTGCAGTAAACAGGATTACAGCTACATAAAAGGGAGGGGAAAGGAAATAAGTGGTCTTAGAGTAGGCTTTTTTTTTTGTTTCACAGAGGAAATTGGTGTACATTTGCTAGAGTTGTTAAACAAATCTATGATAAGCCAGTAGCCTTACAGCATTAGTTACTCTCTCTTTCAAGTGAGGGTGTACCCTGGATGTAACCGTCTGGTTCACCTACTGATGGAAAGCAGGACCTGTCACGAGACCCCAGCAGACTTTAACTGCTTCACCATGGCCAGGGAACTCAGCCTGTCCTATTCCATTTCACCCAGTGGTCAACATCCTCACCTTCAGGTGCTTAGGAGCATAAATCTAAGCTTGGACATCCTCAGAAGAATCGCTTCCAAAATGATTATGGAGGATTCTCACCTAAGTTTTAGTTGACAGCTGTAATTTTTCACAGACTAACAAGTAAAGGATTTCCAGCTAGCAAATTAATTAAACCCCAAGCATATCTAATGCTTACATTTCCTTGACTGATTACTAAAACCTGATTAGAAACAGTCTTATAAATGGACAACACTGCTGTTCCATACCTCCCACCAACCCCCACCCCCCAGACTTCACAAAATCTATGCCATCAGCTCAAGCTCTGCGGTGGCTGGGGCAGGGAGAGCTGAGGTGGGTCTGGGTGGAGGGGAAAGCCCAGGAGAGCTGGGCCATGCTGCAAATCCAACACCATTATCTCACAGGCCAGACATGCTCCTGTGTGTCCTGCATACATAGCCAGACAGTGATTACAGTTTCAAAGCAGGCACAGACTGTATCTGGAGGCTCGTTTGGATATGAGTCTGGTTCCCATTACACTGCAATTTCATAAAACAGAGTCATTTATTTATTTTGGTTTCTTCATCATTTGTTTTCAGATTTAACAACTTAAGGAAAAAGTATCTGGTGCTGACTTTTGTCCATGACTTTTGTCCAACCCAATCATAAAAGTGCAAAATTTTTTTTAAATTTAATAAATAATTCTAACAAATTCCCACTGACAAGAGAACTCCTGTGGGGTGCTTTGGCTTCACTTTAGGCAAGTGTTTTGTTAACACAGAGATATTAAAGTTAGGCTGTTGCATTAGCCACTTGGATTTCTTCCTCTTAAAATGACATATTTAATTCACAATTTCAGAAGCACACTCCTCACTGCCTGCTGAATATTAAAAGAATTAATAAATTAAAAAAAAATCAACAGATGTAATTAAAAAGGAAGAAAACAGAGTGCAGATTTAGCCTGACTGAAGAGGCTCACTGGTGGATCTGGGCCAGCTGTTTGGGTTTTTTTTGCACATGCTTCTTGTGATTAACACGGGAACTTCTGAGCTCTGACAAGTGAGTGACTTCCTTCACAGCTACAGGGTTTTTCAGTCATGTTTAGCAAGCAGTTAGAAACATTTTACAAACAAACCCATACATGGTCTGATAAGGTGGGGTTGTTTTTTCGGCTAACAAACTATATATACATAAATGCAACTTAAAAAAAAAAAAAGGCAGTCTTTGGAGATTTAGTCATAGTGAATCCTGCCAAGTAACAAAACCCACACAGAAAGCCCTTCTGGTTCCTCCTAGTGCTCTGCAACACACTATGTTAGAATTTTAAGGAGGATTCTGCCCTCCCCCAGCCTCCTATCATCACTGACAAAGTATCCTCATAATTGCCTGGAGACATCATGAAAAATGGTTGTATATTTGCCATCATCCATGGTTACCTTCCAGAAACATGATTATCTACGTCTCAGAGCTATTTGTTCTTTGATTTATTAAGGATGCTTCCTGCTGGTGTAGAGCTTACTCTTGGCATTTTGGCATGTTTTTTTGAAACTCCTAGGGTCAAAACCAGCACAAAGCCCTGGCAAAGGTACTTCTTACTGCATTTGTGTTCCCATCTTTATTAAGTAAGGGCAGGGACAGTATCACTCCCCAGCTCTCTGCTTGCAGTCACAGAAGAAACCCTCTTGTAGCCAGCCTAGAACAAATCTTGAATGGCATCCTATTTTCAGCTCCTGTTACCCCAGTCTCCTGGTTCATCTGGGCTTGCTTTGTAGGTGAACACTTTCTATCCATTGAGCAGCTTTATTGAACTTAGTACATTCCCCAAGAATAGCACCTACATTAAGGCAAAAATAGAGGAAGAATAAACGAGGAAGGAAAAAGGCAGTGGTCACAAGTGCTTTTCATCAGGATTTTATGTGAGCTAAATTCATCTACTCTTGAAAACATCCTGGATGTTTGAATGACACCAATTACTGATAAGACATATGCAACAACAAAAATTTTGCATTTACAATATAAGTTATAAGTAAATGGACAAGCTGGTCTGAGTTAAACTTCTGCAAGAGCATTTTTAGAATACTCCTTAGAAAATTCCCATTGAAGAGGAGTGATGAGAGTTTACAGGCTAGTAATAGTTGCCTAGTGACAAACTTAATGCTATTCCAGTTTAAAGTCATACTTAGTAAGTAAAGTATGGACACTTTTGTACTTCACAATAAAACACTAATAAACCCATGCATATTTTATAACAGTTGTCTACTTAAGGTACTGAGTAAATACTATGTTTCTATGATACTATTAAAAAGTACTGTACCATTCTCTGAAAGATAATTGTTTCTATATAATCTTGTCCCACACTATAACCAAGCACACTACACATTACATTATTTATCTTCAGACTGAAATAGAACAGAACTTCATGTATTTTTTCCTGGTACAATTAAAAGATATGAGAAATTTTCAGTTGTAATAATACAAACATACACAGCATTTGGTAAGTCTCATAAGTTTGATTCTATTCAGAGGTCAGTCTGACTGTAAGAGATGCTGCTTTCTCTTTATTAGTATGCTTAGAAATGGCAGCACCTTGAAAACCTCCAGAAAACGTTCCTACACTGAATTAGAGCACTCAGTGTGGAGACAAATGGCACCACGAGTTACTCCTCCAACAGCAGAATGACTTCTGTGCCAGGCACAGGTTTTTGATATGATCTCCTGGATATAATGTGCAAACACATGACTTACAAAATAGGAGGGAAGGAAAGGGGGAGAGGGATGTGAAGCATGGGCCTTTTGCAACCCCTCCCATCCCCACACTACTAAATCAACAGTCTGTGAATCCAGGCACCTGTATCCCATTCTGGAAAAGCCATATGCAGTTTAACAGCTGAGAATTTGCAGAATGCCTCCACTGGTCCACTGGTTTTCACACAGTAAACTAAGATTGCAGAAACAGTGGAGGGTTTGGAAGAAAGGAGGGGAAGGCCAAAAATACCAGCACTGTGTTTAACAAAGGAAAACAAACAAACCAAACCAAACAATCCAAAAAAACCCACAAAAAAATACAAACCAAAAACCAAACCAACCAACAAAAAAAACAAAAAAAAACCAAAAAAAAACAAAAAACACAAAACATCACTCCACAATGACCTGGTCACAAAAATCTCATCCATTTTGAGAGGCAGAATCTACTCACTGACCTTGAAATACATAAAAAGCTGTTACCTCTCAGCATTTACATGATCACACTCAAGGAATCTACCAGTTCATAGTAGCAGGGGGCAGGGGATGCAACCAAACAGCATCACTTCGTATAGTTAAGAATAGACAAATCCTACTGCAGTCCAGTGCATTATCCCACTGTTATCATCCAACTCTAAATCCCTCACTCCTCTTCTGCCCCAAGTATCCAACCATTAAATTCATCCTGGACAATAAAAGGGTGTTCAATGATCACCTGCTCTGTATTTCCTTGGGATGAAGACAGAAGCTACAATCACTCCTGAAGTTCAAGGTTTTCTCATTTCTGCCTTTTAGCTGATTTCGAGGTAAAGAAGAAGAGATTATTTTCAGACTCCAGCTCCACAACAACTGGATAGAGAGACAGAGACACCTTTTGCTGTCCTGAGGTATGCCAAGTCAGGAGCACCACTGATACTCTTCAGTGGAAATGCACACACACCTTAGTGAAAAAATAGCAGAAACCATCTGCCCAAGTTAGTTACCTGCCTTTAGCTTATATGTAATATTTACCCAAATCACCAACTGGAAATAAAAGCCTACAGGAATGGATCATGCTGCTAGAAATGAGTACCAAGGGGCTGTCCCCATGTGCCTCTGAGCCCCTTAACCTTAATGACTGCAGGTGTCCTCAGCAGCCACGGGCCTCCCCATGAAGTGACAGGAGACTGCCTGCAGGACACAAAGGGACGGAATACTTCGCCTTTCCACGCCAAACCTTCTTCTATTGCTTGCTCTGGGCTTCAGGTGTGTCCATTTCCACAGCCACCAGACCTGGCTCTTCACACTGGCCCTAGCCTTTTTGAAACACCCAAAGCAGCAGGGATGCACCAAGGACTAATCGGACTGATTCCACAGGGTTACATCCTACGTGGATTTGGACAAGTGTTTGTTAGTGATAAAGCTAAATGTGATGCAACATGAGACAGGCACAAAATGTAATGAAACAACACATTTTCTGGATCAGCAGTGACTGTTCCCTGGAAAGGCTCCAAAGTGAAACAGCTGCATAAGCAGCTAAGGCAGACAGCTACCAGAAGCTGCCGCAGGAAGCTTTCTCCACCACAGTGCTTTTCACTCCATCCCCTTTACTAGATATGAAAACGATTCTGGCAAAAACAGGACTGCTCAGTAGGACATTCCTGACTTACAGTTCATCTCACATTTGCAGTCTCAGATTTTTATCACACAATTTCATTGACAGCCACTGGATACAACAGTGCAGTCAAATGTACCCCGAACACACCAAGCAACCGATTTAAAGTTTGAAGCATTATAATGGAAGAGACTGAAAAATTAAAATCTATATGCCACTTCAGACATTCAAAGTGTCAAAATCTGGAGTTTTAATTTTTAGAAATTATGAAAATGAAATAAAGGTTAAGCTTACAATAGGCATGACATGTTTTGTCAATCTAAGATGCAACTCCAGTCTTGCTGCTCCCCTAAACTCAACAGCTCTAATCAGGTACTTGCTGCTCCTCCAGATTAAGACCCCTATAAAGGTTAAGTAGCATTTAAAAGTGTATTTTTCTCTGTTGTACCACGTTTTATGAACTCCTTATCAAGTTAGCAATTTCATTTGACAAAACCATTTCATTTGACAAAA
>JAWWES010000168.1:4999136-5034926 GCA_035583135.1 Lophotriccus pileatus | reverse complement strand
AGCAGAGACCAAGTGTTAGGAGCCTCATGAGTAGTGACACTTGCACGGTTGAGACAGAATAGTTAATACTCTACATGGTTTTAAGGGTCAGGGACTGTCCAGCCAGCAAAGGACTTGTCTAGAGACCCAGAGGAAAGGATTTCTAATGCTCTGTGGCATTCAAAGCATTCAGGCAAGTTGATCAACAACCATGGCTTTGCTAAATGAAGAAATCAGTAATATGCTTTAAAAAAAACAAACAAACAAAAAATAGCCCTGTTGCTACAGCCTGGCCTGTCTACAGAGATGAAATAATACACTGAACCTAGAACTTATAACAAAAGAACAACAATCACAACAAGTGAGCTAAGTTTCCATGTTGTGGAATTTTGAAAATTGGCTTTTTCAATTAAGGGCTCAGTCAAGTTACTTAGAGGATATTTCACAAAATATTTTAAAATATGTTCTAAAATACACATTTCTGTTAGATTAGTTATTAACCAACACCAAATGAAGACTCGGCTTTTAGAAGCCAGTACTGGGTAAATGAGCTTTTCCAGTACTAGACATAGGTCTGAGTCAGACTTTTTAATTATTACTTTATTTTTAAAGAGCTCAATCATTTAATCCCATCATTTCTAACTTTCCTAAGCAAAATGACTGTACAGTAGTGTACAGAATCTATAGATGAGCTCAAAATGCTACAGGACAGCAGGAATTCTGGGCTCCTGAGGTCTCATCTCTTCCAGCTCATCATGCAGTCTTCAAAGCCACTGCATTTCCAGTGCTTGCACTCACAGCTGCTTACCTAGTAAAGCTACATACAGCTCCAAAGAGTCATAACATGACTTTTTATGGTTTAACTGGTCACTTGTACAAACCAGTTTACCATGGATAGAAAACGTCTTTATTTCTACAGTTTTATTTATAATTCGATAACACTATTAATTACCAACCAGCACCTCTTGGCAACACAGCATTTGTGAGCATCAGCAACCAAGATGGACCCGAATTGTGTGAACAACCACAATCAGAAAATGTGTCTTTAGCATAAACAGTTTTGAGGAAGGTTTTTAGCAGGAAAATTTAACAGCACTCAGAACCAACAAACCAAGCTGCTGGCAGCATGTCACACAGTGAAAATTAGATTTTGCCATCTCTAGTTCTCATTTCCAAAACTGTTTTGGCTGAAAATAAAGAAGGTACATAAAAAACTCTTACTAAAGAAAAGTAATAGAAAATAAAAGTAAATATAAAATGGTGAAAAAAATATAAAAAGGAGAATGCTTCAAAAAGAGGGCAAACTGCTGAAGACAAAACTTGGCAGCAAGTCGCACATTACAAGGTGTAATCGTCTTTTTTACACCAACATCCGACACAACTGAAGGGAGATAAACATCCACGGAAG
Source organism: Lophotriccus pileatus (assembly GCA_035583135.1). Classification (NCBI taxonomy): domain Eukaryota; kingdom Metazoa; phylum Chordata; class Aves; order Passeriformes; family Tyrannidae; genus Lophotriccus; species Lophotriccus pileatus. The sequence goes on along the minus strand of JAWWES010000168.1, from coordinate 5,033,539 downwards.
ATCAGTGTTTATTTACACGTATTAATGAGTCTGTTTTCACATTCCAGCCAGAGCGAAATTCAGATGGAGACACCTGCCTCAACAGCACCGGCTGTGCTTGTTCTGCCACTATCAGGGCTGTATCCGGGCTGCCAGGCAGTGAACTTCCTACCCCAGATGCCTACAGCCAGGCAGGACATGGAGAAGCCAGCCCAGCCCTCGCAGCTGGCCAAGCAGGGACTGAACCCAGCAGCAACCCCATCGGTCAGGAACAGCTTCATCCCACATGTGATTATTTCCTACCCTGCTAAAGAACAAGTAACAGAAAAAAGGGTGAAGGGGAGAACCTGAGAGAAATGCCTTTGCCTTCCACTGAGCACTCGCTGATCTGCATAACTTGTTATTACTGCTCTGGGTGTGTAGTCCTTGGCAGGAAGCTCACTGCCATCTCTTGCAATGTTTTCTAATCTAAGCTGCAATTTGCCCTGGAGCAGTTGTTTTATCTGAATTGTAAATCCAGCGAGGATGGCAGAGTACAGGCAGGACCAGGACATTTTGCTGTTGCACAGGTCCTTTCAGAGCTGCTCTTGTAACTCTTTCAAAAGGGCAGTAGAAGGAAGCAATACCAGGCTAATTCACAGCCTGGCAGAACCACATGGTTCCTTCTCAGTCAGTATCTCAGTCAGATCCAGAGAGTGATGCAAGACAAGTCAGGCAGTATCTCTTGGTTGGTTTGTTAAGCAGAAACAGCCTGCCCTTGAAAAACACAAGCTGTTCTCCAGGGCTGAAACAGGAGCAGCAAATGTCCAGGGCAAAACATGAAGTTTTAACTATTAGAGAGGTGAAATGCTCAACACTTGTGGATGTGCTCCACGTAACTCCATGGTGTTCCCCTTGGGGCCTTCCCTAACACAGATTAGGTGAAGGTATTTCAGCCTCTCCTACAGGTCACGTTCTCTAAAGCTCAGACCATTCCTGCTGCTCTGTTCTGGACATGCTCTAGTTTATCTACCCCTGGCCTGCTTAAATCTAAGCAAAATACTTTGGCTGTGATTTCACCTGCACCAACTAGGTGGAAGGGAAACATCCCAATCCCCGACACACTGCAGGTCTCCTCAGACAGGCTCCCTGGACCAGCACTACACCCCATGGACTCAGGCTAGGTGTGTGGTTCATTACAAGCACCAGATCACTTTCTGTAACATATTCCAAATTTTCTCTGGGTATTACACTCCCTCTTTGGAAGATTCATAATCTTCTAGCAGCTTTTAGAAATTTTACCCTGTTGATCTCAGGCCATTTCTTCAAGATTTTCAGACATTCTAATCCTGAGTTTCAAAGCACTTGCAGCTTAGTCCTGCTTGGTCACATTTGCTCCTCCAGAACAAAACCAAGGCCCGTTTGGGTACCGGCCAGACTCTCACAGTTTTGGAAGATTTGAAGCAAGAAGAGACCAGCTGCTGGCTCTCCTTGACAAGGTTTTTCACCACAGAAATACTTAGGTTTCCCCTTGTGAGGTTTGTTTCAAAATACAGCTTTAAGCTCAGCCAACCATTCCCAACTTGAGAAAAGACTGAAGAACTAGAAAACTGTAATCATGTCACATTAAGGTATAAGCTCAGATCATTTTTCAATAAGCGCTTTTCAACAGATACACAGGTTAAGACACAAATATCCCAAGGATCTAAAACGGCAAATAGTTTGTAGAAACATGGCTGTTTGCAAACACAAACTTTGTGTGTAAGTGTAGACATGTTAGGGAACGTGGGAATTTTGAGAACATAAAATAATCTACCTTTAGACAGTGTAGCAGAGAAAGTAATGCAGCAGAGAAAGTATAACAAATAAACACCATTTTAAGGGAATTTCTACATTTTCTTTACAACAGATCCTAGTTAAACTTCTTTTTTTCCACCATAAACTCCATCACTCTAAAGGCCTTTTAGAGAGAAAATGCAAATAGAAGTTCTGTTGTTTTCTTAATAAAAATAAGCTTCTACCACAATATTTTGCATTTTTTTCTTCTTACACAGCATCTCTTAAAACTGGTATTTTAGAGTCTACTAGAAGTATAATAGGCTATCTGCACTGAGACCTATACAGAAGATAACATAGAATTAGATTTGTCAGCAGACAGAGGAAAGAAAGCAACCACATCCCCAAAACCCCCGTTCTCAGGGCAGACATGGGAACCTCGGGAAGGACCTGAGCTCCAGGAGACAGGAAATTGCCTTATTGTCTGAAATCTGGCCTTTAGCAGCCAAGTGTTTAATCGCTTCTCGGTAGAAAAAGTCATGTATTTCCTCACTTATCAGTGCACAAACATTACCAGAGCAGAGCTGGAAACGTAGCTAACAACAAACCCCCCAACAACCGCATCTGGCACCCTCGGGGTCTCTCTGAAGGCAGGAGAGAGGACCTGACCCGAGCAGATCATCAGCGGAGCTTTGGGCCAGGCAGGAGCATCCCTTGTCCCCCCACCCCAACCTGCCTGCTGGATGGACACACAGCCCCACGGACAGACGCACAGCCAAGCCCCCAAGCCCTGCAAAGCCACAGTCACGAGGACACGCCCTGTCCTAACCTTTTGTTTCATTCAGACCTAATTAAGCCACTTGTGGTGACAATAGTGGCGTTTTGTGTGAAAGTAACAGGGTGTCGCTCCCTGTGGGAATCTTTATAAAATATCTAGGAAATCAGGTCAGGGTGGGACAGTTCCCTTCTCTGGATTACTTGCAAAGCCATTAAGTGAGGGACAGAGACACAGCACAGTGCTGTTGAAGTAAGACGTAAGGCTACTGTTACCTTGCAAGCCAAAAAAAAAAATTAAATTCCCAAATGCCTCAAAAGTCTTATCTAGGCTGTCTGATCATGCTACTTTGGCCAGGCTTCATTGCTTTTCACAACTGATAAAGCTGAAAAAGTCCTATGTTTGTGGAAATGTCTCCAGGATAATAAAAATAAAGTGATTTCATTACCGAATCACATGCCAAACATTTGCTTTTGATGATGTAATTTGGCCCAATCTCAGTTTAAAACCCATCTCAAAGAGTCAAGTACTTTGTTTTGTTTTCAGAGAACTGTCTGCTGTGTGTCCTGTCATCACCCGAGCTTCTCCCCAGCCCCTGTCTAAAAATCCTCAGAGAAATGAATGCACAGGCAGCGTTCATCAACTGTGGCTTCACTGCATTTTCATGGGTGATTTGCTGCTTCTCCTCTCACCTCAAATAAATTTTCCTTACCACTCATTTTCATTTAGTCCCATATTTTCTACTGCTTTGAAAGAGAAGTTGCTTATTAAAACTCTTAAAAAACATTTACAATGCAAATCCAGTGCAAGGTTTTAGATGCCCTGTCCTTAAAGGCAAAAGCAAAGAAGCACATGTATCAAAATAAACAGCTTTTCTTTCAAGTATACCAAATACACCTAGGTGTCACTTCAAAAGTCACTAGAATAAGTAGCTCTTAATATTCTCAAAAATCTCAATAGCTTCTGGATTCTACTATCCAAGCACTGTGTGTCTGGATTAAAAAAAAACAACAAACAACACACACACAAAAAAGCAGCTGAAAGTCTCTCTCTGAAAAGCCACAACCGTTCATTCCCTAAGCTTCCTAAATTCAGCAGCCAACTTCTAGTTTCAAGTTCTATGACCTTCACAGGAATGCCTTTTTATTATAATAAGCAAGTTAGCAACATTATCTAATACATCTATGATAAGTTTGGTGTGTTCATTATAAACCCTGATTATCAGGTTTGGAAATCTCCCCATTTCAATCATTATTTTGAAGAAACCAGTAAGAGGGATGTGCCTCTGAATATTTGCTCTTTATAGAATAAACAGGTTGAAGCTTTCATTATAATATGGATATTTTTGAGTTGGAGCACAACTGGCACTCCCTTCTTTCATCTTACAATTCAATTACTCTCTTAAAAAAAAAAAAAAACAAAAACAAATATTTGTCTCAAGGGACATAATCAGACAGGTCACTTGAACACACAACCTCACTGACTTCTCTACCAGTATGCACAGCACTGGAGAAACCTGGCTGACAATCCCAGTCGTCTCTGAAGGATCAACAAGTGCCAGCACTTTGAGAAGAAATGCAGCCACCAAACCTGCAGGTTTATACATGCTGGATGATTTGCTTAATTAAGAGACAAGTATTTGTTTAGCACTACAGAGCAAGGTGGGGGAGAGGAAGACACCTAAAACCAAACCCCCCTCATTTACCATGAGAGGCAAAACTGCAGAAGAGGATGTTTGCAAACAACTGAGGACTGGTAGGAAGCCAATTTCTACCTAACAACAAGGATGTGGACCTGGTATCCACCCCTCATCCTGCCAATCACCCTACAGCTACAGAACGTGGCAGTGCCCAGCACAGCCCAGGAGCACCTTCCCACAGAGCTGAGAAAAGGAGAGTGCCAGGCAAAGTAGGTTTTGTAAACTCCCATGGAATACATCTGGCAGTCTTTGGAAATGAAGACAACATGAAAAGGGGCAGAATGGGTTTGGCAGACAAAGACCATCCTCCTTGTATCATTCACGGGTACACCACTGTGGTTAGTCCAGGGAGCCGAGGCTCAGAACTAGTGCAGAGTCAGTCACAAAACCTCCAGCCCCGTTTCTGACCCAGGGCTCTTCTGCTGACTCACACCCTGGCCCCCAACTCCCCTGAAACCACATGCTCTCTGCAGTGCTGCTTTGGCTAAATCATTAACCCACCCGAGGAGCTGTGAAGCCCTCTCTGCAGCAGGGACACCAATGCCACTCAGTCCAGGTAAGACTGACAGCACATGACACCACCAAAAAGAGCCACTCTGCTTTCACATAAGTCCTGGAAACATGGTTAAATACATTTTTAGAATCATTTTCTTGCAATGTTTCCCAACAGGTGTTTTTGGAAGGAAACCTAACCTATTACAAAAAAAAGATTTGAAAGGCCAAGTTCAGTAAAGAATAAAACTAGAGAAGCACTTGGGGACAGGGCTTAGTGGTGACCATGGTGGTGCTGGGCTAAGAGTTGGACTCAATGATCTTAGAGACCGTTTCCAACATTAATGATTCTATGGCAGACTTCAAAGTAATCTGGTTTTTAAGACTTTGTAGCATTCTAGATACACATCTACATACAAATGCACATATTTATATACACAGCACTCAGAACTTCTTAGCTTAATTTTATTTCCTTGCTTTATGCTAATATTGTTCAGTTCAGCCTCGAAACTGCAGTTCAGACTGTCCAAGTCCCCTGCCCAAGAACTGTGCCCAAGGTCTACAATACAGACAATGCTAAAAGACCAAAGCTGTGCACAGGAATTTGTGTTGCCCCTCTTCCCCCAACACACAGCACCATCGTCTGAAATTGGTACTTCCAGAGAGAAATGCCAGAGTCTACTAAAGCAGCTGATCATTACACAGTAGCACTCTGAACAAAGTTTTCTTAGTTCTCAAGTGTCGGCATGTGTTTTGAAAAAAAACAGCATACAGGTCTGAGGGGGAAGACAACACTACATTTGCATGCTTTAGAGAATCAACACCTTCCTTCAGACTAAGTCTGGGATGTTTTCACGTTCAGCATTCTCTCCTTAAGCATGGGAGAGGCAGAATTTCAGGTGCACAGCATGAGCCAGGTCCTACCCTCCGATCCATATACATACCTACCTCAAACATCAGTGGGAGCCTCATTTATATGTACATGCACATATTCATGTCATTTACACAGGTAAACTGACAGTAAATCAACTAAAGTAATGAATGTGCTCCGTACAGAAAGGTAACACTCACATACATCTTAAAAAGGCTAATGAATATACTAACACTGGCTGGCTGAATTCTTGTTCATCATTGCATTATGTTTTGCACAGAGACATTCAAACTAGTAGCATGGGGAACAACATACATTAAACCTTTCATGGTCTTCAATTGTCCAGTTACCTTTCATTCGCCGAAGAAATAATCACTTCAGATTTTGCCTACTTAGGACAGACTTCTGTTCCTCTCTAATGCTGATGAACTGTGCAAATGTCAGCTCCAGAAACAGCACTTCTGAACAGGAATCATTCCCAGCTTATTAGCTTGAGATTGAAGGAAGCTTGTTTTGTACAGAATTAACATTCCTACAGGTGAGCTCCAACAATTTCAGAAAAAGTTAATTTCTGCCCCAATTTTGTGGGTGTCTGGTTTTATTCTGGGGTGCCTTATTTTTTTTTGGTTTGTTTGTTTGTTAGTTCTATAAAGAATTCAAGGGAAAATAATGCCCCCAGTAAGACAATTCTGAAATAGCAGTGGGTTTGAACTTCTTCAAAATTTCTCAACTGGTTGTATTCATCCAGCTTAAAATTGTATCATTGCAGAAACTCTGAAAGCCATATTTGGCAATGTTCTTCAAGGGCAGGGAAGACACAGGATTATTGTTATTTAGTTGGAGTGGAACATTTTGTATGTATAAAACTTGTGTATATTGTAATGAGGAACTTAAGCGTGGCTGAAGAGTTTATAAGCATAGAAATCAACAAGTACAGCATTCAGCTCTTAAATACCATGTAAAAAAACTGAACAGTTTTTGGGTGAGGCAGCAGATTTCACTGTATTAAAAAAAAAAACAAAAAACCAAAACTAAAAATCCCTCCCATGAGTAATTTAGAACCCAATTGCATTGTATGTCCTTATCTCCTCCAAAGATTGGGAAGATTGTAAAGCCATATCTAAGAACCATGAGCTGCAGACTCGGCTACAGAGTGCAAGGCCACAACCTCATATAAAGCCTTCAAGTCATATATTTTTTTTTTAAATGATGCCTACTAGCAACCTTGGCACTGTTTACAGAGCTGCAATTGCAAAAAACCACTTAGCTCATTGCTTGCTCTGTGATCCTGCTTCAACAAGTAAGATTTTTACTCCAGGCTGATCTACTTCAACCACTCCCCAGGCAACCCTGAAGAGGTGAGTGCTGGGCACTGCTGCCAGGATTCAGCTGCCAACTCCTGTTTGCTGCTTCGCTACTAAAACCGGTCCCTGGCATAGCATTCAAGTAAGCCAGAAACTTGCCATCACCAGCTGCACCAAAGGGGAACGTGGTATGCCTATTGCAGCCTGATCTCCCCGCACTGGCATCTTGGTTGGGCTGCCAGCATTTCTGAGAATTCCTTATCTGCAGTGGGGCTGTCAGAGCCCACCACTGCACTGACCTGGGAGTCTGCACTCCCCTCCCCAACGTGCCTCCTCTCATTCAGGGAGCAGAGACAGGCTTTCAGGGCAGACTGTGATTCACGTGTGAGGAATGCTCGGCAGATATCCCCACCGAGCCCACAGCCTGCGGTTGCTGCCTTCATTCCCAGCAATCTCAAGATTCATGTTTCTCTCGTTAAATCAGCGATGACACAGTGAAGTGCAGGTCTGGGCATGATCCAGGTTCATGATGAACATCTACAAGTATTTCACAGAATATCTATACCCACACCATTCACATACAGACATTCTATATTCATTTGCAAGTTGATCATATTTGCATCATCGGTATGTCCATTAATTTCTGCAAATACTTACACCATGCCACTAAAAATAAGTCTTTAATCTCAAAGAGCAGTAATATCAAACTTTCAACACTGTGGAAGGTGTTGATTAGCCTCCTTCTTGGCAACCTTGTAGAGCATTACACAGGCTATATATTTTGTGTACTAAGCGATTTCCATGAGTCTTCTCACCATATATAAAAATTAATCACTTTGCTTAAGAAGTTTGCAGAATGAGGCCCTGGATTTGTAATGTCACACTTGAGAGAAGACTTAATATTTACATTTCACATGGGTCTTAAAACAGCTTTTCTGTGCTGCAAATACTTCCTCAAACTGACCATGGAAATTTGGACCTGGGGCTGTATGTGCATGGTTAAAGGTGCATGTGGAATATTTCCTATAATTTGTTAATCATCAGACAATCTCTCATTCCTTCCCTTTCCTGCCTGTTTTCATCACAAAGATGCTCCATGACATATGTTCAATGACTTTCCCAAAGAACAAAAGAGAGGAAGGAAGAACAGGTCAAAAAGGTAAAGAAAGGAGAAAAAAAGGAAAGGGGAAAAACAGAGGCTGTCTGGAACACAGTGCAGATAGCTGCAAAGACACTCTTCTAAATAAAACTATTAAGGACCTTTATTACCTTAGAAAACAAATCTTTGGGAGCTTATGAAACATTAATAAAAACAGCGGACTCCATAAGTACTGAAGGTAACCCAGTATCCTTCTGCCTTGTCCTTTTGAGGAGCCCGAATGCAATGATGCAAATAAGAACAGAGAGACTTTCAACACTGCCTATCCATGAAATAACCTTTCAGTGTTAGTTTAAATTAGAAAGTTCTCCACAGTAGTGTCTAGGTAAGCCTCAGTGTGCCCTTCCTCTCTGTTCTACCTCTATACAATCAAGTAGCTTCTGAAAAGTTACCCTTCTTGGGGCAACTTTTTGTCATCACTGGACAGTAAATAAGTGAGTTGCTTTTGAGACAAAGCTAGTAGAAATACTGTGTGATAGCTGGATGAAGCAACTGGCATCAACTTGAGTATTTGGTGCAGTTTTGTCAGCAAGATTTATACCAGTGTTCAGTGGCTGTCTCTATCAAAACATGTATTGCATTCTCTCTGAAGAGAAGATCATTTCCTGTCCTTTCCACAACCAAGCAGACCGTCCCCTTCAGCAGTTACCACACAGCAATTATCCACATTTTGCTTGAGAAAAAGCACTTACAGGAAAGTATTTAAGTCCATAAATAGTGCAGGATTTTCTTTTGCTGTTGTTTGTCTACTAGAGCCAGTGCTAGGTGACAAAGACAGATCCCCAGACCTCCAAGCAGCACTTTCAAAGAACAGTTTAGGAACTGCTGCTGAAACACATTTGGCCTCTTTACAGCATGCACCGAGCAGCAAACTGAGGAGCCTGCTGACTGTGCTCTGGTTTGTACCTTGCAAAACCCTCTTTAAGAAAGCAAGTAGTTCTCGTGAACTTGGAATGACTGCAGCCTACTTCCTTCCTCAGTATGCATCTTATGCCTGCTTGATGCTTGATGTCTAAAAAGGGTAGAAAACTCTTCTGCCACGATCGAGACAGACTGTAAAGCAGGCTGCTTTAAGCCTTATTCTTACATGTCATGTGTTTCCACAAAACTTGCAGAAGAAAAATACCTTAAAATTTGTCCAAATCAGTTGATAACAGTTTCAATATATGAAAGGGAGGGTTACAGGAATGAAAACACTTCATGTGAGGGTAGAAACTTTGCCTCTATAGAATAACAAGTTTGAAAGTTTCCAAGCTATGAAATCCAAAACTGAATGCCACTTACCTTAGTGTTCATACAAGATCTTCCACGTTTATACTCTTTGTGACTTGCTCTTTTATCAAGCTTGTTCCACAAAGCTTTGGCCTTCCATGTGGTCACTCTTGATTTTAGTTTGGTGTAAAAGTTTCTATTGTCCAAAGGATCTAATTCAAGTTGGCGAGTGAGAATATTAAAGGCCTGAATGGTGCCTTTGCATGTTGTTGCTTGTATGAAGTTCTCAAATACCTGGCCAGCTTGACTGTATTTTTCATCATCAGTTTCCCCCATGTTCTGAGAGAAGAGTTTGAAAAGGATTAAGCTGGAGCTCTCGTGCCGGGGTACAGGTGATCAACAAGACTGAGTACTTCCAAGCATGTTATTCCTAGAAAAGACAAACACAGGTCACATTAAAGCATGTTCTGCCTAACAAAACTAACCCCACATCCAGTATGAACATAAAAAACCCAACACGCAGTGACTGTACAACCAGGTACAAACAGGCACACAAGTGTCACAAACAAGCTTAAAATACCTGTGGTGTCACTACATTTACTAAGACTGTTCTAAAAACCCTGCAAACTCAAGCCTGCTGCTTCAAGAAGAACTAGCTTCACTGACAGCCTGAAGAATTCTTTCATTTTTTGTTCAGTCCTGGGTAACTGGTGAAGAAAACCCAGATGTCCAGAGGCTTTCCCAAGCAGCATTTATGTCACAGCAAGTACATCTCTGGTAATGTTTTAATCTTAAAAATTCATGGAAACCTGAAGCCAATAGTCAACATTATTTAAGAGATTTTTTTTATCCTGTTGCACAAGCTAAAGGCCAGGAGTGCAGCTTAGCCAGAGCAACTTAAAATTGGCACAACCACGAGCAAATGCACCAAACAGGCTAAGCAGAAACATATCACAAGTTACACCAGAACTGAAGAAACAGCAAACAAGTAACCGCAGAGAGCCCCCCCTTTCCCAACTCTCTTGCCAAAATGAGAAAGGGTTTGGTGCTCTAGTACATAGAAAGGAATTTTATCTCCACGTCTCCACATGTTAAATGCTGAAGTTATGCGTTTGGAGTCTTACCTTGTCATGTGCTGGTGATATAAAGTAATGATGTTTGGCCCGCTAAGCCCCACTGGCTTTTCCTAGTAACGTGATCACTGTCAAACTGTGCCTGATATTCCAGATAAATATTCTTACATTCTGCAAGAGCACTCCTATTCTAAATTAACATAAGTTTCAAAGAACTGAAATACTTTCGTTGTGGCACTCCCTTATCCTTTTTTAACCTTCTTCTCTATATCTAATGGGGAGCATCTTAGAGTCAGCCAAGGTCCACAAAACACATCCAAGTGGCTTTCACATTTTCCAAGAAAATGGTTACAGGTTATGTATAAACTTGTCCTCAGAAGAAGGTTTACCTGGACTCAAGTCCAGAAATTTAAGTCATGTATTCTTTTTCTCGCTATTAAGGAATTATCTACCAGTCCAAGAAACCAAAAACTAAATCAATGCCTGCCTAACTTCCCACATAATTAGTTATTTTACTTGGAACATCATCTGTAGGCTGATAGTTTTAGAATAAATTGTTAGAAAGGCCTTTGAAGTTATGCTTTTTAATTTAACGCTGTTCACAAACTATTCATTCTCTGCTTGCATTTCCTTCAAAGAAGGAAAGAGGAAACATAACCAGTGTATTTGAGACCTACCATGTCTATCTTACCATCCTCTAATACAGAAAAATATTATGCAACTTATTAAAGAGATCCCATGGGGAGATATGAGGAAGCATTTGGAATACTCACATCCCCTCGCTGTGCTCAAAATAAATAACCTTTGTGTGCACATCAGTCTGTTGTTGGTTTGCGGGTAAAATAAATTGGCAGTGTTGAGAGTTTGTACATTTTCTTAGACCAAATGTCATGCTTAAATATTTGGTGCCAAGAATAAGTCAGAAAATTTTTGTTTTCCCCTCTGAATACTTCATTTATAGTATGCTCCATGCCCTTTTCTGAAGAGCCTTGCGGCTTCGTGAGGTAAAAGCACAAACATTTTATGTGCCCCGACTTCCAGAAGGTCTAATTTGTCAAGAAACTGAGTGCCATGAACTCCCATTGACTCAAAAGGAGTTCAGGACATCCTGCACCTTTCCAGGTTCGAGTCCTCAGTGATTAATGAGGAAACCCCTCCAACAACTACACATCAGCAGGAGGGAGCGCAGCCACCTTCGTCCCCGCAGCGCGGCTGTGAGGGAGGCCCAGCACCACCCTCGCCAGTCCTGGCTCTGGGAATGCTGAGCTGCATGACTGGTTTAGGTCAGTCCAAAAAGGACCAACAGATCCAAAAGTTCCACGGGGAAAGGGAAAGGTGGGGAATAACCACGGAAGACAACGTAAGGTGCTACAAACAAGGATTAAACAGCTTGATAAACACGCGCCTCACGATTTGAAACCCATTAAAAAAAAAATTAAAATCAAGGCTAAACACTTACTTCACTAAACTTCTACACCTGCACTGAGGTAATTTTGTAAAAGAAAAATCAAAGTATTTTCCTTCTCCCTCAAAATAATTATGAATAGATTCTTGAGAAGTGGAGAAGTGTCAGTGACACGTTCCACTTTGGACATATATCAGCTAAGGGATTGGCATGATTAGATTAGATTTCCTTCATTGTTATAAACTCACATTGGTACTGTTTCGGTGTCACCAAAGACTTTGACCAACACAAGAGCTATAAAACAGTGCTTCCTCCCCACTGTTTTATTAGTTCCTCAGAAGACTGTTGTTACATGTTCATAACACATCAGTATCTTTAAAAGTTAACTCTTGGACCAATTGATAAGTGAGTCTGATCACAAGCTCTTTACTTCAGTATCTTTTCTGCTCACAGAGAGTAGAGTTTTATAGCTTCAGCTGTTTCCAGCCAGCCAGGAAGTGGGGGCAGAATAAAGCTAAGGGAGGAGAGCCATATCTGAACCAACCACAAAAGAAAAACAGCATGTGCCAGTGCTGATAACAGCAAGGACAAGGCAGAAGATCAGCAGGACCTACTGCAGGCAATGGGAAGGGGACAAAAACATTTTTAGCAAGGAGTGGAAGGAGGTGCTGCACACACACACACAAACACAAGCAGCAGGCTTGAGCTTCCTTTGCCTTTCCACTGGGGAGGACAGTCAGGATACCTTCTCCAGCCTTAAAGCTTCCCTCCTCCAACACCGCAAAGCCAAGACTGGGGCTACATTTTCTGGACGCAAAATCTTCTCCCCGTGAACTTCCAAAACACTCCCATCTTGTCCATACCGAAAAGCTGCGGAGTGGCATCTCAGTTGAGACATTTGCTCACTAGTGAAGCATTTCTCCTCACTGTGTCAGAGGTCATATTCTCCAAAAAAGCCTCATTTTGTGGTCAAAATGCCAGGATGAGACAGGAGACTCTGGTTACGAGGGTTTCTGGATTGCTGGAAACACCACTAATTTTCTCTTTTTTTTTTTTTTTTTTTTTTTTTTTTTTTGGCATGAACACTGTGACAGATGACAGAGAGGAAGATGGTGCTCTAAGTATATGCAGCTGATGGAAAAGTATGCATTTTTTTCTGAGGAGTCACTGATATTTCACTGCAGTACCGTACATAATTCACTACAAACAATGCAATAAGGACAAGAAGTTGAACAGAGTCATGCTTAACTGTAATTAAAGTTTCCTGTTCTATAACTGTCTCAAAGGCTTAAGAGGCAGTACATAAACTGCCTACCTGTAGTAGAAAAAAAATAAGGTTTGGGAAAGAGCTTGAGTTCTTATTATAATTTATCCTTTTTCTTCCTTCATCTTATTCACTCTAGAAATGAAATACAGATCCAAAAGTCTCATCAAGGTGAATACTGATGCTGAAACTGTAAACTATGCTTTTTAGAGTGACTGTTGAACTTCCTCTGGAAGCACAATCCAAAAATATAATGAAGCTTATTTGCAACTTTACTGAAGCACTACAGAGCCCAATAAAAACTTGGGCCAGGGAAAGGAAAAGAATGAGAGAACAGGAAATAGTCTGGACAAACAGTTCTTTTAAGTCAGAACTGAAGCATCCGTGGGTTAGATTTACAGCTAACAAGAATTGCCATTTTAGGTCCCACTCACGAGGTATTAACCTCAAGGAAGAGTCTGGCTTTCCATGTAGCTTCCCAGGGTAATACAGGAGTCTCTGAAGGCCTCCTAGGCACTAAATGCAAACACTGGGAAGAAAAGGGATTCCATTCTGATGGCCCCTTCTACTGTCAGGAGTTATCCCTACCTCCTTTCTGCCTCCAGCTGGGTCAAACAGGAATGTCACATAAGGAAAGCTGAGAAGTGCTGCTCGGGCCTGGTGGCTGCCTAAGAAGAAAGTGAAGATCTTAATACAACTAAAAGGAAAGTGGTGCAAAAGAGACAGAGAGGAAGTAGAAATTAAAGCAATGCTGTGTGTACAGGTGTAGACACAGGAAAGCAACATGCCTCCAGTCTTGGCTGACATCTCCTGTCAGTGAAACAAACTCCGTTATTGCAGATGATTTTGAGAATACTGAAAAAGCAGCTCCACTGTCAGGGCAATCCCACTCAGTATCTCTAGTCAAATGGATGTATGGAGCTGGTTCATGTCTGCACATGAAGCCTTTCAGCAGCAAGCTGAGCAAGCAATAAAGTTGACATATGAGTCATTAAATGAAAATAAATTGTTTTACAGCACTACCATGCAAGTTACTTGTCAGCAGGGTCTTGAGGTAGAACACAAAAATTAAAACCTTTTTTTGGATTAGTTGTCCCACTGGAGAGAGAACAACACTAATTCAATTCAAACTTGCAGCACTTAAGTCCTTCCTTAGTCCCTTAATGCTCTGCTTCTAATATTTGAGAACATGTTCCTCAGAGAGACTGGAAGAGAATTAAATTCCTCACATTTCAATACCACTAATCCTGATCCCATTTTCAAAACAGCCCTAATTCTTCCCTGTTTACCGAGAATACATTCTTTTATTAAGACTGCACTTTTGGCACGCAGGACACAATACATTTATTGTTTGCTTAAGGCAAGAAACATCAACAGAAATAAAAGACTGGATTCTGCAACATCTGTAGTTATCATCTGCTCAGGCCCTTACTCAGTTAAAATACAGTATTGCTGCTGTCTCTTCTCTGACAGAAGTGTTTAACATCTCAATACCATTATGAAAAGTGATGTTCGCAAGTGAAACTGGCTGTGTCAGAGACCTTCTAGGTTTTTCAACTCGGTTCCTACTCTCATTATGCACTCTGTTTTATGGTGACCATTTTAAAAATAAATATTTCTATCTGCAGGAAACACAGCTTTTTGGTGGTTTGGTTTCTTTGCATGTTGTCCTAAAACTGACACAGAAGGGTGAAAAAAAAAAGCGATTCTGGTAACAACTGAAGATCTCATTTGCTTTGCTTATAAAAATAGTTAAAGCCCCAAAAGTCCATTGGCCTGAAATACTTGTTTTCTATCAGTGACAAATAGAAAACACATTTCTTAAGATGCACAGTCCTAACAGAAACATCAATGAAGAGAAATTGGCTCTGAACAAAGCCTTGCAAACCATCTCTGTAAACAGCCAGATTGCTTTTCTGTATTTTTATAAAAAGCTGACTTATTCAGAACTCCTGCAAAATAACTTTTCAGGCCAAGTATGGAATTCAAAACAGTTCCTACTGAGACGCTCTGTGCCTACGAACTTACAAGGTTACTGTACACGCTATCAGCTTGTTTTGCAGGAGTTATATGAGACATTTCAAACATTAGCCTTCCAACAAGTGCTGCTGTGCCAATTTAACCTGTTACCTCTGGAAGCATCCACAATAAAACATAGCTGGAAACATGCACAAGTACACTAATGCTTTGCAGTGGATGTTTTAGATATGTCCACAGGAAGCACAAAAGAAAATGACCTATCTCTAGGATTTTATCTGCCACACAGACTAAGTCACATTCCACACATTTTAAAGCTGAAACCTTTAAAAAAAGTCCAGTTTCTTTCTTGATGTTACTGGTCTGAGCCTTACAGTTCTACTGTGGGAATGCACTCAGACATGGACAAGTAAAAGGAGATCAACCACACAAGCCAGCAGCTTGCATATGTCTCCATTCAGAGAAGGACACAGCCCTGGCCTGAGTACAGCGTGGGATGCTGCCCCAGGGTCCACATGTGCAATCCCAGGGATGGAGGCTCAGGCATCTGCCCCAGCTGCTGGTGGGCCCAAAGCACTTGACCCTCTTGCAGATCAGGTTCCCAGGCTTCAGATCACACCAAACTGGCAGCCACAGGGCTCACAACACTCTGCTGCCTGCAGCAGAAATCCTGTGCTGTGAGCATCACTAAAACCCCAGATGCTCATTTTGCCAGACACCAGAACAAGTGTTTCAAATGAATGACAATACATAGTTTTCCAGGCATCTGTATGCAGCATATACTCAAACTAGTATATCAGAAATACTGATGAAAAATACTGTCATTTCTGAAGAATGAGTCATAAAATTACAATTTTTTTCCTTTTTTTTTTTTTTTTCCCCTTTAAAATAGTGGTATTGTACCTACTCCACTGGAAATTGTAACTCTGGACTTTCAAGTCCAATGGACTTAGAAATGTCTCCTGTTTCTTTTATTATTCTGTGCAGGTCACAGTGAGTATTTAAAAATTATTACTTCTACCAGGGGTGTTAAAAGCTCTATTACAAGGTCCCAAGTTTCCCCATGGTCTAAGTCCTCAAAGGTGACTGTAGATGATTACACACAGTCATTAGGGGTTAATGTTACACATTAACAAGATATATAACTTTTTTTAGTGCAAGGCTGCACACAGTTCTTCCTGTGTTTTATCAGAGCATTAATGTTATCAGTCACACCGAAAGAAAGAACATTTTTTAGCTCTGTTGTAGTATATCAGAAACACAATCTAGGCAACAGTAGAAAGTTTATGCTGATGTGTCCCTAGGTTAGGATCAAAAGAGCAAAGGAAAAAAGTACACCATAAGGATAACATCAGCAAGAAAGCTTAAGAAAAGGCACCCGTTCTTGAAGTTACAAAGAAGACATGAATGTAGTCTCAGTGAAAACAATTAAAAGAACAATCTTTAAGCTCTTTGAAACTCCTGCCTTTCTTTTTCTGTAGTAACACTCATAATCTCAAGCTCACACACTGGAACAGCAGGGATATAAAAATTAATCAAAGAACAGGCAGTGTTGGTTGTTTTTCGATCAGCACAAGATTTTCTACTTTCAATAGGATGTTAGAACATCCAGCCAGACTAATTTGGAGAACAAGTAATACCCTATTTTCCATTACCAAAGGCACACCCAGCAGGGAGGCAGCAGGGCCAGGCACAGCGGTCAGGGACAGACAATCGAGGAGACGGAGAGGGAGCTCTGGCACCACTTTTGCCCAGCTGCCACTGGGAACTTCAACATCCCACTCCCTCTCACAGCCCTGTGTCCTCCTGTCTGTTCTTCACCCCTCAGGTCACAGGGAAAACTTAAATGGCACAACTGTGTCCATGAGGAACACAATAAGATGCATATCTGCTGGCTGACAGAGCTGTCAGCAAAATCTCTGCTATAGATGCAGCTATACCAACAAAACTGAGCCACATTTGGCAGCAGTTCCTCTCTTACAGCTTTCCCTTTGTATGCATGGGGACATAATTATGGAGGCAAATATGCCACAGAAAAACCCAAACACACGAACCAGTAAAAAGCAGACTCTTTCAGTCAGCAATCATGGAAATAATGTTGGTCCACGACACTGAGAATAGGAATAACCCAGAAGGATGGGGCAGCAAGATAGGCTATGAACTAACACAGCAATACGAGACTGCCAAGGCCCCTGACACTGCCCAGTGTCACTCTTGACCCAGAGGAGCTACAGAGCAGACAGGGTGACCAGCACTGCTGCTACTCCAGCTGAGAATTGCCTGAAGACATCAGCTGGAGACACCAGAAAGTTCCTTTGGAGAAGAGTGGATACCAAAGCAAGACTGTCTTTTGTTTCCCCTCAGGATTTCTGTGAGAGAGGAAATTAATATTTCTTCATAATATGAATTTCATAATATGAAATTATGGCTGTGCTGAAGCCAACTGCCCAGGCTATGTCTTGGGGAAGAGAAAGAACAGCACCAATGTTAGTTTTCACAGATGCATGCCAAAAGCTCTCTGGAGAATGTTTCAGGTTGTCTTTCCAAGCATGGATCTGTAGATCCCTGTTCTTCAGTATGTTTCCCTCTCATTACTGGGGCTGTGGCAATTACCCAAGAGCTGAACAGGAAGAATAAGCAGCCAGCACGAGGGCTGCAAGACCTTGAGGGCTCCAGTCCACAATAACTCATTTGGCAGAGCTGCCCCCATCTGTAGACATCAGACTTCCAGATCAGCAACCAGGATTAATCCATTGCAAACACAGACAGGATTGCTTTGCCAACGATCAAAGAAATGAAACATTCTGGGCAGTATTTCTTATGTGTACACACACGCTTTTAGGAATCAACACATTCCATTGCTATAACTTTTTTTAGTGCAAGGCTGCACACAGTTCTTCCTGTGTTTTATCAGGGCATTAATGTTATCAGTCACACCGAAACCCATGCGAACCACAAAGTTAAAGAATCAAAGAAACCCAAAAGCAGTTTTGAGTTGTAAATGATAGGTTCCTTGGTTGCAGTAATGCCAATTTGCCACCAAAAACCAGCCACTGAATGACAGTGGAGAACTGTGAAGCCGCACCCAGACAAGTCAGCCAGAGGGTGATGGGAAACCAGAAAATTAGGTTAAATACCAAACTCTGCTCCAAGGAACATTTACATTAAAAGACAAAAACAGAAAGAAAGCTACTGTGATGGTTTTGTATCTCTTTTTTTTTTTGTCCTTGTAAACTGGACAGATAGTTACCAGAAGAGATTAAAAAAGACATTTTCTGAAAGTAGAAACAGTATTTTTGGAAGAAAATGTGCAGGACAATTTCTACCCTCCCTCTGCCTGGACTTCCCAAAAAATGAAGAAAAACAAAGTATAAAAAGAACCAAATAAAGATTCCAGGACAGTTACAAAAACATCATCCATTTCTGCTGCAGAAAAATCCTATCAGTCAAATAACAGAATACATCTTAAAACATTAGTTTTGGGAAACCCAGCAGGAAAAAAAAGGAAAAAGAAAAAAAAATCCACACCACCCAGTCAGAGTAAGATATGAAGAAGCAGTCCCTTAAACAAACAAACAAAAACCCAAACAACAACAACAAAAAAAACCACACTCTGACAGCAAAACATCATTAACCAACAACAGGAGGGATGACAAATGCACCACTGTTTTCACAAGGCAAGCTGAGATAAAGTCAGGATTAAATTATGATTCATCTTCTCCAGCACAGAAAAGTTTACTAGAAAAATGTGCTTTTTTGGTGTTTCACCTCTTATGGCAATTGTTCATCACACAGCCTGGCTCCAGAAGCCTAAGGTTTTCATTTGCTATGTTAGTCCTACCAACAGTATTGAAGGTCAGAGATGGTTGCACCTTCTCATATTAAAGTTTTTATGCAACACTGGCCATTTGCTTCCAATCATCTACCTTTCAATGACCTGTCATACGTCAAAGATGTTATCATCAGGCTCTTCATTAGTCGTTCTTTCATTTGGAAAATTTATTTTATCATGTACCTGGACTTCACTGACGTAAGCAGGTGGACACTACAGAAACACCCTTAAAGTGCCAAGGCAAAGAATGTCAGCTCTTCTAAAAAGTTACTTTTCTCACTGTCATTTGTTTTACTGCACAGAAGACTCAGAATTTCTTAATGGAAGCACGCATCTGTAGCGGGCTGTGGCCAGCATCCACACGCACATATCTGAAAGCCAACGTTAACGGTGCATTTAAAGAGCTGAGCCTGTGTAAGTGCAAAAACGTCACCAGTATGTCAGACATACCCAGGAAGTTTTAAGGCAGTGATACCGTTTCATTCCCATATATTGACATGTGGTTACGTGGAACAGCTACAGCTGCCTGGGGATCCTGAAATGATGCCATGTGGTGACTACATGGTGCTTACTTGAGCATAATGTTTTCAGAGCAGAGTAGATAAGAGGCATCATGTTTCCTACAGCTACAGGAAGACAGAGCTAAAGCTGCTTTGATGCTCCAACTGTCAAACATCCTATAATTCTCTAAAAGAGAAAGGGTTAACTGGCCTTGGGCTCACAGAGTGCCTGGTGCACAAGGTGCCGCTGAGAGCTGGCTTTGCTAGAGGAAAGTGACAATTTGGGAAGGCAAGTGGTTTGCAGAAACATCTTGGGTCAGTTTGGTTTTGCTTTGGCACAGCCCAGCCTCTGCAAGCTGGTTGGGTGCCCGCTGGCCTGTGTCTCAGTGCTGCCAGCCCCTCATGGGGAGGGGGCATGGGGCAGCTTTAGTCTTAGCCCAGCTCCTGTGGGCTGCCCTTGGCCCCTCTGAGGCCCCCTAAGCCCACAGTGCTGACCCCTGGGGCACTCTGCTCCTCCCTCACTGTGCCTGCTCTGCCAACAACAAGAACTCCAAAATACTGGAAGCTTTTACCCAACTGCTGATCAGAAGAAAACCCAAAATCCATTCTTCCAATGTGCCTACACAAGGCAAATCAACTGAAGACAAAAAGGATGTACTTTGTTACAGTTCCTTCATATATAATTCAAACAGTTTTAATATTCCCCAGTTTATAGAGACCAAGGAGGCTACCAGAAAAAGGATGGAGAACAAGACGTCTGGATCTAAATTATTCACAAAAGAAACACTGTTTAGTTCTGCACTTTACGAACACTATTTTTTTTTAATACGAAGTTTTGTCATGGAGCCTGAAACCTTATGTTGGCTTGGACTTCTCTCTGGTTTTATATTAGTGCAGATTTTTTCCTCTCTTCTGCATACAGGTAAACACTATTTCTTTTATGTCACTGAAATGTGCAACCAGATCTTTATCTACACTCCAGTTACCAAGGTTTAGTTTACTAGGAATAAGGAGTTAGCTAATGCCCTAATACAGCAGCTGTATCACCACTGTGATTAAAAACCAACACAACCAGTGCCCCAAAAGCCACATGCAGAGCACAGGCTTTGTTACAGCATGTTTCAAAAGTAGGGCATCCCTAGAGCTCACTGCACAGGCTCTGAGTGTTCATAATCCCAAGAAAACAGCACAGTGATAAATGCTGGTTTGGGATGAGCAGCTACAGGACCTTCGTGTAACACCACTCACTACCACACTTCAAAGAAAACCCAAATGGGCAGAAACGCCCCCAAAGATCACATAGTACCTTTCAGCTTAGTAAAGCTTTGGGGGCAGAGAAAGGAAAAACCAGCTTTAGTGGTACTGTCGGATGGTTTTAGTTCTCCAGCTTTTCATTCCAGATAGGACTTTTCTTAAAAATGAGGAAGTAGGTTTTTTCCCCCCCCTCAGACAGTTGCTTGGAACCTCTTACCAAAGAGAACAAGCAACTGATACACTTCATAAAGCAAAGGAAAAAGTTTTGGACACAATATCCAAATGGATACAATTTGCATGGTATGGGCTCACCCCTGTCACGGAAAAAAAAAAAGTGCATGAACATAAAAACTAGATCTCAGATGAAGTTTAAAGAGTATTCATATCACCTCTGGGGGCAACAGTTTCAAGGAACAGTGCCTTCTTTTGTGTGCAAGTCACAGTACAAACAGATACTACTTAAAAGAAAACTCTCAAACCAGTAGCCAAAGGAGAAAAAAGGCACAGCAACATGAAAAAAGCTCAAATGCCAGTCAAGAAATTTCCATAATGCATTTCTAAATCAGAACATCTTATGAAAGGGAATCTAGAAGTGACTGCAACAGTCACAGACTCAGTCAATTCCTCTATGGTACAACATGAGAGGTTTTACCCCTGCCCTCATTCCTGCCAAGTGCACAGACAGCACTGTGCAGTACATCAAGTTCAAACACCCCAGCACCTTCCCCGTGTGTGGCACAGATTATCACAGCCAAGGCTGTGAACAGCACTGTCTCTTTGGTGGTGCTGCTGGAGCCTGGTGCAGCTGGGCAGGACGAGAGAGCTGTCAGACCTCATGTTCCTATCAAAGCTAGACCGAGCACAACCTCTTCACTGATGCTATCAGCTTCAAGGAACTCCTTTCAAAGAAGGTCCATCAGACATACCACAGTCTGGGGAAAATGGGCTCCTTTCTAGCCAGATTAACCTGTCACCTTAAACTGCCACATTTAAAAAACACAGACACACACACAGACACACACCCAAGCATATACTAGTGAGCACATATTCCAGGGCTCCTGCTGCCACTAATGTGGACCCTTTCATGAAAAGCTTTCGTTGTATTTCATTTGGCAGTTTTTCTGTCCTCCACAATCCTTCCCCTTCTCCCCCCAATAGCCCTCCTTCCCCCATCACATATGGCAGGGGCTCTTCCACCTCTGCCCTTTGCTGACCACCAGTCCTGCCAATGAATGTGACCAGTGACCTGCCTGGGGGAGCAACACAAGCACACTGAGAAAAACCTCAAAAGCCTTAGTAACAAAAGGCCCAGATGCATAAGCCAACAGCACCCAAAACAGTTCATTCATAGCTTTCTGTGATTGACAGGATAAGCTAATAGTTGAAGAATACTATTTTCTTCATTGGACAAACAGTGTTGTATGTTTGCATAAATGAAGACTAAAAAAAAATTGTGAAGAGGTACAAGTTACAGATATTGAGTTACACAAGTGGCTGCTATCATCCTTCCTCATGCTGCCCGTAAGGTGTGCACATGAACTGCTGCTCTGAACATATAAACTGGGTCTGAGGGAGATTACTAGAAAAAAAAAAATGCAGAAGGCAGCACTTCACTGGATTCCCAATATCCAGAGTATCAACTAATTATGAATCAACTTTTGCAGAGCCCAAGGCATCTTGGCAGGCAGTATATGGCAACGCATGAACAGTTCACCTTAGTATTTTCAGGTCAGTGCAGCATCAGGCAGAGAGCACCCTTGCTTTCTAAAAACAGAAGCTGACAGTGTCACACAGGCCCCTTCCAGCCCATCCTCTTGCTGTTGTGGCAGCTCTACTTATGTGGTTACTCCCTTTATTACTTTTACCTTCAGTGGCAGGGCCACTCTGGAGTGGTCAACTCATCTCACAGCACTTTGGCAGAGGTCTAGTCATCACCAGCGGGTTAAAAGGTCAGGTTAGTAAATCTGATTAGGGCACAGCCTGACAGGCAAAAGAAAAGATTGCAACAAGTCCATTCAGCACAGCCACTGCTACCGTGATTCCACAGCTCTGGGTCCACAAAACACTGGAGCAGGCAGAGAAAACGCCCTGCACTAACAGGCACTACCCGCACAGAGGGAAGAGTCCACCCAAGCTCTGACAGACTCTGTGACAACACAGGCACAGGTACTTCTGCTGTTAAGCACAGTAAATCCAACGTCCTTTATTCCCAGACAGAATACCCAGGTTATTAGCAAGTTACCAACACAATTACCACAGGATTTCCCAGACGGATTTCTCCACTTTCTTGCCTACGCCCTGTTTCTCTGATCCCTGTGAGGCTGCACACACCAATGCATCTCAGCTGAAAGCTGACAATTTTACTGCTGGAATTTTAATCGAAAGGAACAAAATCTAGAATAAAGGCTTAGAGGAGAGAAGAAATAGGTAAAGGCAAAAAAACGGAATGAGCAATTAAAATACGATTTTGGTGGAAGAAAGAAGAACCTTTGGCCTGAGTCTTGCTGCCACTCTGAGACGTTCTAAGAGAAGTTCATAACAGTTTTGTGACGCTGACTAAAACCTTCAATCACGGTATCTTGAGTGAAATTTTTAAACATGTTATACGAGCAGCAAATTCAGCTGTTTCCACCTCCCCTGAGCATTGGCAAGGTTATCATTACACCATCACTGCTGTAAAACAAACCCAGTCATCTACAGTTGCACCACGGAGAAGATGGCTCTGCTGAAAACAGGGGAGGGACTGCCCCTGCCGGGGTGTGCCAAGCGAAACTCGCCATCCTCGCAGCACATGACTCAGCACGTATTCGGGTACATCAATACCCAACCACCCATCCGAAAAGGCAGGTGATTTCTTCTTATCTCTCCCCCCCCACACACACACACCAATCAGTGAGTATGGGAAAGGCAGAGCATTGCAAGTGAAGTCTGAGGAGCCTCAACAAGAAAGAAAACCCAACACAGCACGAGATGTGAAACAACTATTCACACTGGACAATCGTTATTGCTGTCCTGTTTAAAATGTATCAGGCAAGAAGTACCTGAAATTTGGATCCTATTTCCAAAAACAGAAAGGGGACAGTAGATACACTTTGACAGAGAATCTTTGTGGGAATATAGATCTCTCAGGTAAATAAATAATGTAAATAAATAATAAATGTAAATAAATGTTACCTTCTACTTCATTCCAATTGTGGGAGGTAACATTTATGTCATGAATACTAGTTTGTAGTGATGAGGTCCAGAATAATCTGTTAGTTTTCATTTTAAGTTTCGCAGACCTAGCAGAAAAAAGATCTCTCTTTTCTGGATGGTTTCCCCCAAGAAAGCAACATGATCATCCAAATCATAACAGAATCACTCAAAGGAAGAAAACACTGTTTGACTTCATTTCCTCCTCCAAAATTAAAAAAAACTTATTTCAGCCCTGTGTCTGGCATAACATCCCAGCTAAATATTATACAATAGACAACACCCATAAGAAAAGTAGAAAATTTGGTTTGAAAACATGAGCTGCTTCTTAGTATGACAAGGGTGTATTCTTCTCATTAGAGGAACAGTCATTAAAAATAAATGTAACAAAGGTTTCCATGAATTCATCAGAAGCACTGATCACAACCTTATATCGTCTCCTGACACCTTGCAGAACAAAGTCAGACAAAGTAATGAAGTCTGTTTGCCGCTTTGTATAAGTACCAGTAATTCTCTCTCTTGCACACATTTCCAATAAATTTTGCATGTGGGTTGGCTTACTAGCTGGATGACAGCTGATTAGGCAGACAGGCAAGGAAAATCTTGCCATCCTTTGCTTGCCTGTGTGCTATTTCAGTAGAGCAAAATTGAAAACCAGTGGTTCACAGTCTCTCTGTGCACTAGAACTGTTAGAGTAAAAAAAGCAGTGATATATCTGCATCAATATTTACCTCCAAATTAAATCTTGTGTGCTAATGCAGATCTGCCATACTATATAATCAAATACTGGATTTATCTTAGAAATCAGTGAAATAAGAGAGACAAATAATTACACAGCTGTTTTCCAGAAGTCACTCTTTGTAGTTATACTGACTTGAGATTTCAAATGAGCCAAGTTACTTTACAGATACGTATCCTATTAAGTTCTGGGTCAGAATCCACAAAGCTTTACCTCAAAGGGCAGGAGTTTCATATTGACATTGCTTTGCAGAACTACTTGTTTTACCTGACCATCTGAAGGATGCACACAAATGCTGTTAGAAAAAGAAACTCAAACACAGTGTCAAGTCATTTGTGCATTTTTATTCAATGTCAGGTTGAACCTTGGACTTATTGTTTGTGACCAATACACAAAAATATCTAACCTTGCTCTGAAATAGCCATGTTCCTTTTGGTCTGTATTAATGCCTGATAAACATAAAATAATTGGGAGACAAATGTTTCAGTTCCATAACAGAGCCTGAAGATGCTTCTACACACTTACAACATCAATTCATTCATTAAGTCAGGTAGTAGCTAAGAAAGTAGCTATTGACAGATCTGGTGGTATGCATTTAAATGCATGCATAAATAAGGCCTTAAGATATCATCAAGCTTCTGCACCTGTCATGAAATAGCACTGGAAATACTGCTGAAGCCCTCTATGTGCATACATTCAGCAAACAATCACAACTCCTTCCTCAGTCAAAAAGAAAATGAAGAGAAAGAAAATAACCCTGTCCTTTGCATTTTTGCATAGTAAGATAAAGGTCTTGTGGACCTCCTTTTTTACATAAATACAGAGGTAAATGCCCCCTTGTGACTTTTCATCCCCAAATCAGGAAGCACAGACAGAAACCCTCTTCTCTGAGCAATGGGCCAGCACCCACCTTTGCCACGCTCCCACTGCATGACCCAGCTCCTCCTGCCCGTGCCAGCACCTGCTGCTTCACATCTCCAAGACATCACCTCCCTTGGAGGGCTGCCTTAACTCTGCTCTGAAGCACAAAATGTGCTGAACTGCTCGAGCTCGGCATCCCGCTGAGTCCACCTCGAGGGTAGAAACGATGCTCCCGAAGGAATAAAGCCGTTCCCCTCCGTAGGCTATTCTATCTTTATCTTGAAAATTGATACGTGAAGTAGTCATCAAAATTACTCCGCAGACGGTACTAAAGGCAATTTTTTTTCCTCCCACAACGTGCACAAAGCAGGCTGGCCTAGTGCACATGAACCTACTTCCCTGTCTGCTTATCTGAGCATCAGAGCTACAAATAAGATGTGCCTGACCTGTGGCACTCACTGGCTGTGCCTTCCTGCACCGTACAGAGCAGCTCTGCAGCATGTGCTGGGGAGTATTCCGTTACTCATCACCCCTGTGCTACCATTTCAGTCCTGCTACCTACTCCCAAAGATACCCCAGGTACCCGGGACAAGACCCAGCACTTCATTAAATATTTGGCACGTTGCCTCCTATTACCTTTGACACAGAGGGTTATTTATACATCACAGCGCATGGCAGCCTCTGCCACAAGATAGCATCACGCAATACTGTGTGTCAGGAATGCAGGCAACTGATTTAAACCAATCCCCACTTCAAGACACTTTTACTAGGAAGCAGGTCACAAATTGAGTAATATCCGTTCCACGCACTGAAAAATGTATGCTATTCATTTCCAGGAAACAAAGTCAACCACCCCAATCCTTCTTCCCGCTCACATACACCCCCACCAGAACAACAGAAAGGTGGTTTCTTTTGTCTAAACAGGTTTACTGTGATGTATTTAGCTCTTTACACGGGCCTTATTCTTCCTAATGCATTTGCTAGGACACCTAATGTTGATTTGGTGCAAGAGCAGTGTTTCAGAGAGTAAGTACAGCAAGAGGTATTTGGTTGCATCCACTGAATTCAATTTTGGATGCACCAACAGTTCATACTTATGGAGCTTGTTTCCAAAGCCTTAAACACATGCACATTTCTGACATTCACTCAACCTCATTAATGTTCTGAACACAAATACTGTCCAGAGGAGTGTCAAAAATCCACAGAAATGGGAGGAACCTACATTTTGCATTAATTCTGTGAAGCAAAACTCTTAAACCTGAAAAATGGCTCCAGACTTAAATATTTGTCCCTACAGCCAAGTAATTACTGAAGCAATTTTCTGAACTGACAGGCAACTCAAGTTGGCTGTATAGGTGGCAACCATAGGAATTCGTAGCACTGAGTGAAAGGGGGGGGGGGGGGTGGAAATCAAACACTGAGCAGAAGACTAGGAGATCAGATCTGAAAGGGAACTCATTCACATAAGTTATCCAAACCCAAATACCACATTCCAACAGCAGTTCCTTCAGTCCACCTAGAGTGGAAATGAGATCTGGAAAAGTAAGTTCTTGCCTCAGGATATCCACTTGTTTATTGCCTCTGAAAGGGGACAACCAACAATGGCAATTCAAGTGTACAAGCACAAACTGTGTCTGATTCACAGCTGAGGTGAAATGATGACAAGGAGATGATTAAAAAAAAAAAAATCAAAAAAACAAATTAGCACTGACTACATATTTACTACCAAGCAGTTAAGCCCAAGTACTTCCTGCAACACAAGTCCTAAATTTTCTCCTAAGCAGCCCAGTTTGCTACTTAAAATTACTACCCAGATCAGTGCAAGGTGACACAGCATAAAGAAAATCCATAATAAATGGCCTAATAACAAGCACATACAATGGACAAACCTGTCCAAAAGGAAGGTGAACTCATGAACAAGCAGAAGCCAAAAGCTACCCAGTATCTTGTAAAGTTCATGTTTAACCACAGCTTTCTTCAGCTGGAAATGGTGTCAGCAGAGAACATCACACTGCACTATGAATCCCTCCCTTTGCTTTTAGCAGCTCTTAGCAGAGCCTGCAGTTGTTCCTCTAAATCCTTCTGTGCTGCTCCCTGTGTGCACAAGTGGAGAGGGCAGGGGTATTGCACATCCCTAACACCACTAACAGATGGGGCTCACCTCAGCCAATAGCACAGATTACAGTCTTTGCAATACACTCTTATCCGATTACACGCAAAAAAGAATTCCACTATCTGCCAAACACAAGTCTTCTCAAAAAGAAGGGAAAATTTGTCTTCTGCTCCTGCTCCCCTTTCTGCTTTGCTTTGTTGGGAAAATTGTTGTTTTTTTACTTGACTCCATCATATACGATTTGCACATGAAAGACTAGGAAAAAAACATCTTAGAAGATATGAAAGCCTCACAACTGGCAATTGGAGTTGCGTGTTCAGGTAAGAAAACGAAAAATATGTTATCTGAACCAAGTATTTTAATGTTCTCAGTCTTTTACAAGTAACACTATATTAAAAAAAAAAAAATAAATCATAGAATGGTCTGTTCCAGTCTCTCACCACCCTCACAGTACAGAATGTATTCCTGATATTTAATCTAACCCTGTCCTCTTCCAGTTTAAAGCCATTACCCCTTGTCCTACCACTTGTAGGACATCCTTGTAAAGGGGCCTAGAAGAGAGCTGAAGAGGGACATTTTAGGTACTGGAAGGCTGATCCCAGCTCTGTTGAATTACCAGAAGACTATTTAAAGTTCATTACTGAACATCTCTGCACATTCCCAACAAAAACTTCACAGGGCTTTGGAAATTCTATTCTGATGCTTGGCTATGGCAGTAATACAGAACAATGAACTGTAACACCCCTTTGGGCATTACTGGAGTCTAAACAGGCAATAAGCTGCAAGCTTAAAAGGTCTGAGAAGGATTTATTGTGGACTAGTGGATCCAAAGAAACTGCTTTTCAGGAAGCCAAAACTCCACAACACGCACTTACAGTGCCACGCACAGTCATATTCCAAACTGAATTGGTAATATCCCCTTGGCTGAACGCAGCAAGCGGAGGAACTGCTGGCATTGCTTCTCCGGACCACAGCAGATGAGATGTCAGGGCCAAGAACTGAAGTTCTAAATCTAACTCACATATTCCCATCACACAACTCAATAAACCACCTGCCTCACCAGGTCTCACCATCACAGCTCTAGGAGGCTATAACAGAAAGAAGAAGTGAGCCCATGTTTCCTCCTAGTTACAGCAGTGTTACTGGGACACTGAAACAAGAACAACCAGAATTTGAACTAAATATAAGCTAGGGCAGCAGTGTCTTACAATTTATGTTGTGGTAGGGTCTACCTTTCCCAACAAAGGATGGGGTTTCTCTTGCCCAATTCCCCATACATTAATTTGCCCCAAAAAAATCTGGACGAGATAAAACCCCTGAAAACATAACCCCCATTGAACACAGGGTTATAAGCTCAGAGCAGGAAGAGGGCAGCACATGCAGCTCAGATTTAGGTACAAGGCTGAATTTTTTTCCTTTCATGGAACTAAGAGTCTAGAGATCATTTTGGGGAAGTTTTCACTTGCTTATAAATGTAACTATGCATAGATGAAAGGGTTAGTCATCTTCTCCATGTCAAAAATAAACACAGCAATTTCCAGAATGTGTCACAACACAATATTAACTATGTATCTGCACGGTCACTGAATCACTGGACATGTAATAAGCCTTAACTTATTTTCTGGAAATAGTCTAATATATTGTGCTGGAATACCCTGAACTACTAACATAACTTCTGAAAGAGTCAATTTGCAGTAAAAACACATGTAAACCTGGTCTCAGTGATGAGCAACGCAACCAGTGTGCCATCCCTGCACAGCCAGGCTGCCAGACCCAGAGCAGAGGCTGCGTTCCTCAAATTCATGGCCTCCTCACACCGCAAGAGCTTGAAAAGAAGAGGTGCATCCAAGACAATTGGCTCACACACAAAATGCATATTTTACAGGTACATGCAAGCCATGCTGTTGGGACAGACGTACAAAGCAACCTCTCAGCCTTTCTGTAGTACCTTGGCTCCAGATCCAACACAGGAGCAAGCTGGGACAACAAGAGGACCATTGGGAGGCAGACCTCAATTTCAGCCACCTGAAATTGTCTTTGTTTTACAGGGAATCAAAGCACACCATGCCCTTAAGAAGCAAAGCCTCTTCCACTACAAAAAGTGAGCTGTTCTGCTGATGCCAGGGGAATCAAACTGAGACAAAGCACTCCTGAGGAACAGATATGCGTTACCAAGGACTCACAGCAAATGTTACAGCCACGTGCAAGAGTCCCAGTGGGAAATATATAGCATTTGAAAGTTTTCCCTTGAGTTTTCAAGGTACTAATTATAAAATACCAGAGCAGCAAGACAGCTGGAGCAGATACAAGGTATGTGCTAGAAGAGTTGAAAGACTAAAGCATGGAGAAACCGGATAGCAATCACCTCTCTTGCTTTATGATTTTTTACACTTAAAGAACATCTCCAACCAAAGGCTCTCTCATCTCCTCAAGGTATGGGACATGGACACCAGACAAGAAAACTCTGCTTCAGCATATCTTTGTAAAGAAAAAATGTTTTCAGGTCATTGTGTCTTCTATATTCTAAACAAAACTGAAGGAAATCCAAACTCCTCACAAACACCACCCTGAGTCAGGGATGTATGCTATACAACCTTAGAGCAACTTTAAGGCAATTAAGAACAAACAAACAATAAAATTCAGAGTTTGAAACAGACACGACTTCCAACTTCTGTGTAAATTTCTTTATACTAGTTTGGTGGCTGTAGAAGTCACATCACTTTGCTGTAGACCACATGGCAAGAGGCATTTGAAAGCAGCATGCTTCAGTTTCCTATCAGAACTTCATTTCTCCACCCCACACTAAAAGACACATCTCCAATATCTTTTGCCAGTACTATTAGGAGTAACAAATGTCAGGCAGTATTTTAAAAGCTTTATTTGGGAGGTATCAACTTGACAGGTCTGTTTAACATGGGGGATGACACATATACCTCGCAAAAACAGTGCTGAAAAGGAGAACTGAATCAAATGTATGAGTCAAATGTGCTGGCACCTGGCTAGTCAGCCCCACCACAAAGCAGCCTCCTAGCCCTGTGGTATGGAGGAACCAAGACATAAGAAAAGGACTAAATGTCTCAACCCAAGGTTTTAAGTGAAAAAGACCACTATGCCTGTGCCATAAGGAAGTGTGTTAACTCACAGCAGCTGATTTATGGAATCCTGATGTCTTCTGGTGTATGTCGTTGGTGACCCCATCATCCCAACCCTGTGCTACTGCCACGGCAGGCCCTGCTATCTGCTCGAGGGGGAGGCAGCAGTGATAACGAGGAGGTGGGGCAAGATTCAAGTCAGGGGAGTAAAAGTGGCTAATTACTGCTTTGGGCAGCAAGTAAAATAGTTACAAAGATAAAATTCGTATTTTAAAGACAGCTTGTATTTTCAAGCAGAGAACTGTAAAATCATATATTTTACCAGTTCCTAAAGAAATAAAACACGACAAAAACAAGACTGAACATAAAATTCAGTTAGTGTAAGACTAAAATCAAGGACGTGTTGAACATTCAGTTTTAATTCTTAACCTCAAATTCTTGACCTCAAAATACAGAGGAAAAACTGTGTAATATCTCTAGAGTTAGGAGCAAAAGTTTGCTGATGCTTCAATACAGTACTTTAGAAGCACATTTCTCACATGCATCCTCCATAAAGGAAAAACCCCACTGTATTTAGAGAAACACCCAGACACCTCAAACGAAGCATAAGTGGGCATACACTCATTTAGAGTGCTTATGTCAATGATAACAGACATGAATTCCAGTTTGGTTGTTGGATAATCTGTTTTCCACCCCTGTACCATAATTAGCACCCAACACAGAGTGGCGAAATGAGGGAAGCAAGATGCCCTCTTTTCTCCCAGATCAAGGCACTTCATGAACATCAATTAGATGTTAATGTCCCTGGGAGGCAAGCGTGACAAGTCTTATTAAGCTATTTTAAAGATTAGGATACTGAGTCACAGAGAGATTAAGAACTTCCTCAAAACGAACAGCAGAGACAGAGAGGGGGCAGCTACACCCCAGCTGGCACTGGCAGCAGGGGTCTGTGCTGCTCCACCTTACTGCAAGACTTAAGAGTCTCTAAGGGGGGAAAAAAAAAAATAAGTCCACACTCCCATGAAGTTTCCTGGCCATGCCAACATGCCTCCGTTTCGACCTGCGAGGGACCATCTTTAGATGCAAGAATGCAGTTCGGTTTCCATGCTCAGATCTCATTTTGGCTGAAGGCACCAGCAAGGTTGCCAATTGTAAATAGTTTTTTTTAAAGTCGGCAGAGACCTCCAGATCTTTTACAATAAGCTTGAGAGAGAACTTAAAACTTTTTGATACTAGTTCAACCCTATAACCCTTGAGGCAAATAAATCTACATACATCAGTCTACGAGCCAACTCACGGCCAACTATCTGAATTCAAGTCACATGCTGAATTTGCACATTAAAAACGGAGTGAACATGACAAGACAATCACTATCACAAGTTAACAAACACTTCAAAGCACAAAGAGAAAACCCAGCAGATGCCATATTCAATTAGCCCAAAAGGTGAGCAGGGAAGGATGTTATGCTGATTAACATACTCATTAAGACGCGTCCGAACTAATAGCCCACTTCAGTGTTGTAACACGTTTGGAAAGCACTCAGGTCTGCCTTAATCGCCCGAGCGAATGATTATTTTGAGTTTTCCTGCGCGGCCGTCCGAGCCAGCGCGGCGTCACCCGGCGGTGCCGCGGACGCGCGGGGGGCAGGTACAGCCCGCGGCCGGCAGCGTACAGCCCGGCACGGCTCGGTAAAGCTCGGCACAGCCCGGCACGGCTCAGTAAAGCTCAGTACAGCCCAGCAGAGCCCGGCACAGCCCGCCGGCCGCTCAGCCCTCCGCGCCCTGCCCCGAGCGCCGCCGCCCGCGGAGCCCAGCCCGGCGCTGGGCGCTGCCGCCCAGGAGGGACCGCCCGCCCGCGGGGGTCCCGCTTCCAGCCCCGCACCTGCTCCGCCCGCCGCAGCGCCCCCGCCGCTCAGACCTACCGGCGGCTCCGCTCCACATGCTGCTGCTGCTGCCGCCGCCGGGGCTCGGTTCGGCTCAGCTCAGCTCGGCGCGGCTGGGGCGGGGCTGCCGGCCGGGGCGGGCCGGGGCGGGCGGGCCGCCTGCCCCGTGGTACCGCCTGCCCCTGCCCTGTGGTACTGCCTGCCCCTGCCCTGTGTCAGCGCCTGCCCCAGCGCCCTGCGAGCCGCAAGGTGCGTGTGTGCCCCGCCGCTCCCGGTCGGCGCCGCTTTGGGGCTTTTCCGAACCCCGGGAGGAGGGTCCGGCCCCGAGCGGGGCGGAGGAGCCGCCACCTGTCACGGGGAAAAGCGGCGCAGGGACAGCGCGGCCGGCGGAGCGCAGCGGGGAACGCGGGCAGGTTTCTTTCACCTGTTCAGGTTCTGTTTCTGAGGAAGCTTAAAGGCTGTGCAAGAACATTTAGGTCGACACGCAAATAGGAGACGACTGGAAAGTTCAAGATCGGCAGCTGGTGTGACTGACAGCACTGACACATGGACTGCCTGGCTTCAATCAACAGGAATAACATCTTGCTAAGGGCAGAAATGAAGTTTTATGGAAAAGGAACAAAGAAAAACTATTAAGAATCACTTGAAGTGCTGCAACGGGGAGGGTGAACAAGCTGAAGCTCATGTTTACTCACCTAAAGTTTTGATAAAAGCCCCAGCAGGCCTACTTTATAGGTAACCTAAAACAGTCATAAATATTTTGACATGTCCCATTGACGTCACGCTGAAAGAGGCTGTGGCAGAACAAGGGAGCCAGACCCTGTTCTGCCATGACATGAGCTATCTGACCCTTTTCACGCTTCCCTCCTATGAGCCAAATTTGGAGTGGCTTTGGATAACATGGAGAGAAAACAAGTGTGAATGTGGTCCTTTTTATCCATGCACAGCTGAATGTAACATAATCTCTAATGACCCAAGTGTTTCACCAGGTCTTTAATTTGTTGATCTTAAAGTAGGAATTTTGTTGTAGAAAATACCTTTCATTTGGGTTGAAATTTGTCTTCCTGCTTTTTGCATTGGGCTTGGCTGAACCCAAGTTTTACTCAATCATTAACTTAGAATTGCAGTATGTTTGTCTGCTTATTTCACTTCAGGAGATTAAGTGTACTTTTTCCTCAAAGTGATAAAAGCAAGAATATAGAAATAATGGTGCATAACATTTCCCTGTTACCTAAAAGACTATCTTCTTTAGCAGCCTTGGGGAAGGCAAGAGCAAGGAATGAGAAAATGCTCTTGGCAAACTTCCAGAAAAAAAGTGATCTGTAGTTAGCAAAGGGAGATGTGTATATGAAAGAAATAATATCTATGTGATTCGTACAAAGTCTTCCTAGTTTCAGTCCACCATTGAGAGCCAGAGAACCCAGAAAATACAGTCAGAAAGAATTTTAACCCCTACTGGGAAATATTCCACAACTTCCCTCTTTAGAATAGATGTTCCTTATTTGTTAGCAAAGATGCTTACAGCACTGGCCTCCCATGTGTCTCTTCACCTTCACAACTGTCCTCTTCCCTCCACACCTCTCAGAAAAAGTTAGTGAGTCCATAAAAAGATAACCCTCTCCTGCCAATTCCTTCAAAAAATCTTATGCATCCCTAGGGAAACACATGTGGGGCTGCATGAAGACCATCAGGGACCTTGCTATTTAATAACTATAATTTGTATATTTACTCATCCTTAACTATTTGATCTTTGAAAACGGCCAAAAGATGAAAGTATAAGTCACACTCACTAATCTTAAATATTATCATAACCATCTTTAAAAATTACATTTCATTACATGTTACTTAACCAGAATTAAGAAATTCTTTATTCACAGTCACACCTACCTCTCTCCAAAGGAGAACATAACTAAGATACAGTCTAATCTAATCACTCTGGGCTAAGATGAGTACACTTCAATAAAGATTAGATT
>JAWWES010000168.1:4915105-4996909 GCA_035583135.1 Lophotriccus pileatus | reverse complement strand
GTGTGTTTGAATTTTGAGAAAATTTGACAGATAATCAAATAAGTTGGGCATTTGGAAGGGTAGAAAAAGTCATCATAATAAAGAATTGCATTTTATTCCCTTCCTGTCCTTATAGTCAGTGTTTTAGTCAGCTGTTAAAAGATTTAGTCTTCCATAGGGATATATTTTTATTATTTCCTTAAGGAATATCACTAAAAGTCTTAATTTTATTAATGTTGAGTCATCAGAGTTTATTCCACAGATATATTTTCATTTCTGACATTTGGGGTTTTGTGCTCAAAAGAATAAAAAAAAAAGCTTTTGATTTTGCTTTGATTTGCACAAGTCACTACTCTGAGAAATACATGAGAGATATCAAAGTCATAGAGCTACTTCTCCTCTTGAAATAAATGTCAACATCTCACTGACTTCAGAGAGAAAAGGATCAAGTAATTAAACGTTGTTTTGCATGGATTCCAATAGGCTTTGGATCAGGCCTCATTTCCCTAGCTAGTGCTTGCAGCTTTGCTGCTTTGGATTCTGCTGACAAACGACTCTCTGTAAAACTAACCCACCAAGCTCAGCAAAGCTGATAAGATTTCCTTCCTGCGCCGCTGCGCTAACACCTTCCCTGAAAATGTGCTCTGAATTTGGTCATACTTGATTTCAGATTAAGACTTTGCAGAGAGAATTGAAACTTCAGTGTCCGCTACAGTGATAAAGAAATTTAAGTTAACACACAGGCAACTGATTACAGCTGGTAAATAGATTCTGCTTTTTGGGGTGCTAAAACATCTGCATGAGCTGGGAACTGCTTGAAGGATGTCACATTGCAAAGCTGGCAGAGAGGGTGCTCCAGATTGTATCAGAAGAAAAATACACTGACCTGTGATCAAGGAGACTTTGTGAGAAAAGAAAAAAAAAAACAAACACACAAACAATAAAAACAACTCAGAAGACTTGTGTGTTTAGCACAGACCTGCATGAAAACAGTTCCTAGAATGTGACTGTAATAAAGGGAACCTTCTGTAAACACAGTCTTAATACAAATTAACCTTTCTGTATGTGTTGTCAGCGAGAACCTGAGATTATTTCTTGTCTGTGGGAAACCTTCTGTCAGAGACAAAGATCACTTTCCACACGCTTTGATCTCAGCATATTAAATCTTAGCAGAGACTTTATTTAATTAAATGTTATTTATGTTTTGTGGGTGTTACTGAACAAAGACTTCCCTGAGTGGCATTAATGGAAGAATGACAGAGTTTGAACCGGTGAGGACCATCACGATAAGTCTGAGTGCAGAGATGTTTTAGGGAAATTACTGTTTCTCAGACAGCCCAACACTCAGACATACTTGCCTAACTCAAGGGTGAAACCACAACACTTCTAAGTGCCATCCTTCCAGTTTCACAGATTCTCATTCTTCATTTTTAAGTTAAACACTTCTAGTGAGCCTGTGCTATTGTAATTGTTTCTTTAATGTCTACGACTCCATATGCATGAGCAAACCCATGTTAGAAGTTCAGTGCTAAATCTTGGAAAGAGGGTACTTTCTTTGGCAATGCCAGAGTTTACTTTGGGAGATTCTAGTGACTGATCATTTACTGTGCTGCATTATGCTGTATTAGAGAAGAGATGACCTCACTTCCCATGCTCAGCCAAGAAGGAACGACGAGGAAGAAGATATAGTCCTTTTTTTTTTTTTAATTATCTAACACAAATGTTTTTAACTTGCTCTATGGAGATAATAGAAAACAACCAGCAACTGCTGGGTATTAGTTTTGTCTGTTATACATCATTGTCTGTCTTGCCAGCCTAAAATAAATAAATTTTCTGTATTCAAACCCCCTTTGTTTAAAAAATAAGGTTGCTAAGAAACAAGAGTAATGCACGTTTAATGCCATTTATGGATTTTCAAAGGATACTGTCAGGAAGAGAGGAATAACTAAGGACTTATAGGTTCCACATAAATTTTGATTTATTATACATATTTCAGCAAGAAGTGTAGATACTTATAAAAATTTGGTTTATCTGTAGGTCTGCATCTCAGTATGATTTATATATGTTACAAAAGTTTCAAATACTTAGTTCAAAACTGCTCAGTTTACATGGTCCAGGAGGTCAGTGGCTGTGCTCAGTGAAATGTGCATATTGACATTTTTCACTACTGTGCTTATTGGTAAGAGAGAAAGTTTCATTCAGCCCCCTACATTTCACTGGAGTCAATACTGTGCTCATTTAAAGCAATAACCAACTTTTCTTCTGATTTCAGTCAACTGCAAAAAGTGAAAAAGAAAGAAAAAGAAAAAAGACTAAGACATCTGTTAAAAGCAAGAATTCAGCAGTCATCACCAGAGGCCAAACAGCAGCACAGCAACACAACACAAAGCTGAAGGTATTCGTGGCATTGAGAGGCTGCCCACAACACAGACAGAAAGGAGACTTTTCCCTAAACCTGGTGTTATTATAAAGTTGTGAGTTATAGGTCTCTAACCACTACCTTAAACTTAGGAAAATTACCCTCAAAAGACTGGACTTCTCACTGGGTAAAAATACAACTGTGTTCTCAAAATGCTACTTGGGAACATGCTCTTCAAAGTTTAATTGCTTTTTAACTGCTCACTGCAACGTCAAGGTTTGGGTTTTTTTTTATTTTTTTATCCAGCTACAGCAGCACTGAAGATTTCTCTTTCTTATCTGATCATAAGGAAAAAAAAAAGAGCAGCTTATTCCTGTTTCCACCCTTTCATCCCTGTTTCTTAAATGGGGCCTAAAGCCATTTTACCTGTTTAACCTTATGTGATAATTAAGTTGTTCAAGCTTAGTCAACTTTGGTTTTCCCAGTTAAATTGGTCCCCTGCCAGCTTTGTCAGTTTTCCATAAAACTGTAGGGAAGAGCTCAGCCTTCCATAACACCTCTGCTCCCAGAGCAGCTCAGCACCTCCATACTGACATGGGCCACGCACAGACATCGGCACTACCCAGACCCCTCTGCCAAATCCACAGAGGCTCAGGACGATACAATCCTCTCCAGCACTGCTTATGAGAGGGAAGAGCTGTGCTATAGCCCACCTGGCAGAGCACAAGAAGTTTTTCAGCAAGCATTTGGCAAGGTTGAGACCGTGTGTGGAATACAGCCATGGCCATTCTCCTCCCTGCCGTAAGTTTTGGAGATGTCAAGGATATTGCAGGTGGTTCATTCCTGGCTGCTGCATCCACCAGGGATGGCAGGCTTTGCAGCATCACGTTTTCTGCCACCCTTTGGCTTAGGGCTTGGCAGAGAGGTGCCACCTTACAAATTGCCACCAGCTCCCAGGGTAACACCAAGGCTTGTTGAACAGCCTCCCTGTATTTTCTTAGCTCGTGCAATCTCACCATGTTACAGCACAAGCACTATTGTTCCTGACAACCTGCAAAATATTTTTATGAACTCCATCATATAGTGTTTAAACATGTCATGTTAGCAACCTCAAACAAACATGCGTAGCTTAAAGAGAGACCTTTTCAGACTTGCACCATCAGCCAGTAGCTTTCCAGTTTCAATACCAGGATTAAAAAAAAGTATTTTTTAACTAAAAAAAAAAAAGGGTCCTGTGCATCTGCAAATTTGTCAACGGGGCAGTTGGCATCCCTCCACCCTTCCTGCTCCTCTGTATCCAGAGTTTGGAATAACAGATTTCAGCTGGCGGAGGAGGAGCCTGAACACACCGAGAGCAAAACCACTTTGAACTCCCTGGAATGGTAACAGCAGCACTTGGGGAGGAAACAAAGCCCGGGCACAAGCGCGTTTTCTCAACAGCTGAAACGAAGACTAACAACTGCCACATTCCCAGGGGAAATCCTGTTGAGCAGAAACTTAGCCCATCAGCGCACTGCGTGATTGTTCCGCCTTGCTCACAGAACTTGCATTTCTTTCAAGTGCCCTTCACAGGGCAATATTTACAATTCATACACGGGACTGACCTGCGAAACTCAGCACAGCTCAAAAGTCTTCATTTGCCTGTTCAGCCTTCCTGATTTGCAAGCTCCTCTTTCTGCATGTGAAGTGCTTCTTTCAGCTATATATTGCTTCCTTGCAGTTTCTTAATGAGCAGCAATTATGATGCTCTTTCAAGATACGCATCTGCCATCACCCATTCACCACCACGGTGTTTGGCAAGGTACAAGCTAAAGGCGAAAAGGCATTTCCAAAATTTTAAAAAGTCGGCCTGAAATATCTCCACGGGATTCAAATGTTTGATTTACTTCCTGGTGATCAAGAGAACACAGTCTGGCCTTTCGCCCACACAGGCAAATATTTGTTGTCAGATGGTAGACAAAAGTTTAGTTATACACAGATAATTAATATTAAATTTCAATAAAATACGGTCGCTTTCTAACAGACTGTTTCAGAGAAGGGTTTCTTGTGAAAGTTTACAGATGAAACTTCCCTATTAAAAAAAAAAAAGTTCTGCATTTCAAGGAGGCTTCTGCTTTAGTTAAATGGCTGATTTCCTTCATGAGCCTGGCCACTTCTCTTTATTATTTACTCCAGGCAGTGACAGAGTAGGATTATTTTTATTTTAGTACACAGCATTAGGATTTTTAGCAAACATGTACATGTGTGCTCACGGAGAGAAATTTTACATGTACTTTTTTATTTCACAGTATATCCAGATTTTGGAAACTTGCCCATTCTTGCCTTCTGTTTTGCTTAAAACATTAGTCTACAAAGCATCAATGAGCATCTTAAACTAAACTAATGTCTGCATGTCATTATTTATAAATGTGTAGGCGCTTGCCTGGAGGCAAAAGAACCCATAATACTGCTACCATTTACTGTTACTTATATGCAGCTTTGTCTGGTTTAGTGCAGGTTTTTCTAGAGTATTTTTTTGTTCCGGGTCTTTCATTTGGCCTGCCTTTGGTACTGTGTGTAACACTTTCACCCAGGCAGCTCTGGCCAAAGAAGGTCAGCTGAGAACAAGGGGTTGGAGCATCTCCCAGGGCCTGGCTGGGCTGTACTGCTTGCACTTCTGAGGACAAATATGCAAAGTTTGATGAAGTCAGTGGAAAGACTCCTACTGGCTTTGGTTAGCTCTGGATCCAGCTATAAATTATGGAAGTTTGATTTTATTTCCATTACTTGTCCACAATATTTTTCTTCCTGTGTTAGCAACATAGCTCCTCTTTAAACAATGACAGAACTGCTCTTTCCAGTCAAGTGATCCATTTGTCAGTAAACTGCACTGGAATATAACCAGATAGGGATCCTGAACTTGCTGCCAACTGGAGAGGGGGGGAAAAAGGATGCTCTTTCTGGTTTTGTGGATAAAGTCATTGATTTCAAGGGAATCATACAGTATCCTGTTATGCTTTGTATTCAGCATTCTAAAGTGGGAAACAGTTTTTATCTTACCTTTCCAGAAGAAGAAAGTGAAGATAAACCACTCTTCTAGGAAAACCTATGGAAATTATGGAAAAACCTGTCTAAGGTAACTCATTAGTTTACCAATGTCAGGAGTCATATTTATGCTGGAATTCCTAGCTTGTGTCCCATTCCTTGCTCTCTCTGTGCATGTGACATGTGACATCTACAGACTGTATCACAGAAGAAAGCACATAGGACGGGCACAGTGAGTCAGGATTTTGTCAGTTTAGCAATGGTAAGTTTAAAGAAATGTGTTCTTGGAATCAAGAAACACAGGCCTTGAAAGCAAAAGGACAGCTATCAAGGCAGTTTATTTCCAATTTTAAAAGTGACTACTATCCCTGGACATTCATCTAAAGAAAATAAGGATGTAAAGAAGTAGTAAAAAAAACCAGAGAAATTTTCATTAAAAATACTGGTGGTGTACAGCAGACAACATCTATGCAGTCATGTATCAACAGACTCTGCTGTCTGCATAACAGTTTTCCCTCAGAACATGTTCTATTTATAACCCCCCTAAGCCTTTTGCAGTATGTTTCCTGTTCAGACATACCACTTAATCACCAGAAAATGAATCAGCCAATACGTCCAGTCTCTTCCCAAACATGGGATTCAAAACCAGTGAGAAAATTATGAGCATGCTTAAAACTTGACTGATGAGTCAGAATATTGTTTAAACTGATTATTATTTTTTTTATATGTGCATATTAGAAATTGTTCACTTTGTCAGTGGGAGCACATAGGCACTTGTTCACCAAGAATAAGAATATTTTGCTTATTCATTCACTCTGAAATGCTTTCTAGTTCTGTGATTACCCCAATGTTATATTTCAAAAGCAAACAAACAGGCTTGTGACCAAAAATTGTAACATGGATAAGTCTCCTGCTGCTTTTCCTTGGTCTGGGTGGGCATTGTTGTAAAGAAATACTTGATTTTTTTTAGCTTGCATAAGAAACTATCTTGGAAACACAAAGATATAACTGGCTGAAATTGTTATTTTCAACTTACTTATTTACTAACTGATTTCTAATTTTTCAACTGTAGAATATCAGAGATCCTGTTGTGTTTTCTATGCACAAAAATGAATGCTATTTAAATATCCAAACACAAGCATCATGCAGCACATTCATCTGCCAAAAAATTAGAGGTGGAGTGGAATACAGAACACAACCATTTTTAAGTCTCCCTTCAAGAGCAGAAGCATTATCAAAAAATAAGCATGGAGTTTCATCCTAAAACAGTAACTCATGCATAACTGCTATCTGCATGATTCATCATGGCAAAACCCACAGAAATTCTTCCACACTCCACAGTCAAGGAAGAGGAGTAGAAGTATTTCCTTTTGTCCAGATTTTAAAGCACCACATTTCTGGCATTTCAACCATTTAGCTTAAAGAGAGCCTCACCTGCATGCCTTGTCCTAATCTGTATGCCCTAACAACCCCCCCAAATACTCCTGAACCTTTGGAATGTCCTGAGGGACGCAATCTACAAACAAGTCTCAGATCTGCACAGTCCTAGAAGTAGTACTGTAGAAACAGAATTTGCATTTACAAAGGAGAGGGTTTTTATATTTGAGGACTCTTAAGCCTCACCCTGTTTTGCAGCTGTGGATGTTGTGGCTCAAAGAATTAACTTGCTCAAGTGCAAACCAATGCCAGGCTAAAAATGTCCCAGCTTTCACCCTCATAATGTCTCCACCAAACACTTGCCTCCATTATTTTCACTGGCAGACAGGGAGGAGGAAGCTATGGAAATTACACCCAAGTAACATCATTTACTCAAAATCTCTCTTTTAGATAAAAGCTTCTTTTCTGTTATTGTTTTAGATACTTCACAAATCTGAGGCAGTAAGGAATAATCACTAACAGTTCGTGAGACCTTGGTCTATTAAGCAGAAGAATACCCATGATCCATAGCAAGAAAATTACCCTCATTTGATATCTGTTTCAATTTATCTAGTTTTTTTACAGAGAGACTAACCAGTCTTTCTCTAATCCCACTGGTTTCTTTCCAGTGGATTTTTAAAACAGGTTGGAAGTGACAAGAGGAACATGTTAAATACCTACACACAAGAGAGGGCTTTTGAAAATGAACCTTTTCCATATTAACTAAGCTGACTTCATCCTGTGAGTCTTAATAGGCCAATTATGGGTATATGCACGGCATGGCAATGGATGCCCCCATCCTGAACTGACCTGAGTTCGTGCCAGAAGTGGTCGGAAAAATAAGGATGGTGTATCATCTGACTGACAATGTCATTCTGATAAATGTCCGAGGTCGCATTCCAGCGCTATCACTGCTGGCCTTTCATCTGCAGAAGCTGTTCTCTCACTTTCGCAGCCAGCAGTGCAGCAGTGCCTCAAAAGCGGCTGAAAAACACGCAAGGATAACTACCATAGAAACATCAGGGGGGAAATCAAAATACTAGCATGTTTTCTCAGCTACAAATGCAGTTTTGAATGCGTTAACATCTATTTCTGCTCCCTGTTTCGTTCGAAGTATCAACCTTTCTCCATACTGCAGGATTACTGGGGGTTCAGTATGGAAAACTGACAGGTGTGAACATGGAACTAGCACTCACAGAAGCTTTGTGTATCTCAGTATCTGCGAAATGCCGCGAGTTCTCCCTTCTCTGCGTGGCATTTCAGGTTCCACAGTTTTTCTATCTCTGATACCAAGTAATTATTAGTATGGTAATAATAAAACTGCACGTCAACACCCCAAAATCTGGACATGCTTTGCTAGGTCTTTGCTGTTAATCAGCAAAATTTATGTTTCTAAGCTGAGATATGCCTACCTTCCCTCTTTTCCGAGCCAAAGTTCTTTCCACTGGTCCTCTATGGGACAGGGTGACCTCGACTTCTTCTGAAAAATAACAGTTTTATAGCTCAGCATTATGCACATGTTTACAGGGGGTGGAAAGAGAGATGTGTCTGCAATGTCATCACAAGTTTTCCTGCTGACCCAGGGCACGCCCATGTGACCCTCACCCTACAGGTGCAAGAAGTTTTGATTTAAAATTTTGTTTCAAAATAGATTTGGACAACTGCCTAAGCCTGAATGCCCAGGGTTGTGTTCTGCAAGAGAGAGGAAAGGGGGAAAGAAGAAGGAAAGCAGAGGGAAAAAAGAAGGAAACTGGATTAAAAAGAAAACTCTGCAACTAAACATAGATGAAATAATTAAACAGAGACCTTGAAAACTCCATCTCCTTTAAACTTCTTAGGAAGTAAGGATTTGAAAATACATGCAAGTCAGCCAAAGTATAATTAAACAGTTCAACAGTGTACCTCTTATTTAACAAAAAGTTATTATGCAAATGCATTTTTTAGATTAGATGGAGCAAAATGAGTTGTGTACAGAACAAAAAGTAATACTTTTGGGCGCCAGTGTTACTTCCAAGGCCCCTGTTTCTCTTGTGTTCTTAAACAAGTCTTTCACTCTCTTCTGCGGAGAATAACTTGCTTAGTTTTTCCTTTGCACCTTCCTCCCTGCTCTAATATGGTAAAATCAGAAGTGGATGCAAAGATCAAACCTGCTTGAGTTCACTTTGTCCCATCCCATCTGTAGGTAATTCAGTGTACCTTCTGGGGAGATCACAAAAGCAAACTTCATCAAGACAAGGCAAATCAAGAAACAGAGCAAAGGGCTGTTGTTATATATATCCCATCAGACAGACAAAACAGTAAAACCCCTCACCAAGGAGTAACATGTCAGTTGGCTTTCGGTTTAGAAATGCTCAAGAAGCAAGAATCTGTCCATTATGCCAGAAACAGTTCCAAAAGAAGCACCGACACCACAGGTGGAGAGGCCTTTGCTGACATAGTAAATTGGGAAATTTGTGACTGTGGGCTGCTCAGGAGAGAGAGAAGGCTTCCCAAAGTGACAAGTCAGATTTAAGCTTCTTCTCTAACTGTCCCTGTAAGAGCCTCACTGGTCCCAGGGGGAACTCTGTCCCCTCACCTGAAGGGATGCAGCGTGAACACATTTTTGCACACAGAAAAAGTTTACAAGACTAAAACCTGCTTAGCTTCATGCAACTTCCACTGAGTTCAGTGGTGCAGGATCTGCATCTGGATGATAAGAAAATAACTTATTTTCTTACAACAGATTACAACTCTATTTTCTTCAATGCTCTCTCAGGAAGTGGTCACGTACGATAAATATGTAAGGCTGCAGATAACATGGGTTTAGTGATTTCTAAACTCAGTTATTTCCTGTTTGCTGGGGGTTACTCCTGCCCCAGATGCAGCAGCTCATCCAATAGCAATGTCATTGCCTTGCAAAGTAAATGGATCATCTTAAGTCATGCTCTTTACTGAAACCAAACCTTAAAACCCTCAAAGTATTGACTTATTTTAAAACCATTCACTACTTCACTGCTTCTGATAAATTTCTTCGTGAATTGTTATATGTGTATGTGGAAATGGAAATAGAAAATAACAGGAATGGAGCCATGTCTTCTACCAGTTCATGTTGAATACATCCTTGATAGTAGATAATCAGAAAGAAAATTGGACTCAAAGGAAGATAAACACGTAGATTAATAGCTGAGGAACTTTATCTTGATTTAACTTGGTTTCCTATCTGACCATATACTTTCTGCTTGCATTACAATACCCTTTTTAGAAGTATTTTAGTCTTTATTAAAAAGACTTAAGTATTAAAGAAGCTGCTGCATACCAAAGAAGATTGCACCAAGAACTAGCTTGCCTCAGAATAAAAAAAGACCCCTGCTGCTGCAGGTTATTTGTGGCTTGAATGTATCTAGTTTCTACTTCCAAATTTAGGGTGTTTCTTCTGCTTGATTACAGAACTGACAGTCACCTTTCCTTTACTCTCAATTAATTAGGTATTTAACATTGCATTTCTCTCTTTTTTTTAAATCCATATGTCCAGTGTTCTTAAGACGACTGAATCATATATTCAATCAGCACAGGTGTATTTATAAGCCA
Organism: Lophotriccus pileatus; assembly: GCA_035583135.1. Lineage (NCBI taxonomy): Eukaryota > Metazoa > Chordata > Aves > Passeriformes > Tyrannidae > Lophotriccus > Lophotriccus pileatus. The sequence goes on along the minus strand of JAWWES010000168.1, from coordinate 4,986,564 downwards.
CACCTACAAATACACATTACATGTCCATTGTCAAGCTCTATCACCCATAAAACTATGTCAACTGATATTGTTTATGTTACCATCAATTATTTGTTTTCTTATTGCAAACCCTCTTGGATTAAAGTAAGTTAAAGTTTGAAGTTCATGATCCATATCTTTTCCCAGTTTAAATACTGATATATCATCTATTTTCAGTCCATTTTATCCTACAATACTTTAAAAAGATTCTTTAACTATCCCATGAATTATTGGACTATGATCAAAGCTGTAAACAGATTTTTGTATGTAAAACAAACTACAAGTGGGAATCAAGAGGGACATATGACATCACACAGCCAAGAATCAATGATAGAATAAAGCGACTTCAAATTTTAAAAAGATTATGAATTTCTGCTCTCAATATATTGGCTCTAATAAAGCCTTCAAACAGCAGTGGCTTAGCAGGAAGTTTGGCAGGACTCAGTAATTCAGTTCGCAGTAAATAAAGGTGTGGGCAAGTTTCAAAACACCTCGGGTGGTGACAGGGTCAAAGCCCAGCACCCTTCTACAAATGGTGAAAAGAAAACTTCCAAATGCTTGAAATACTGTTCTCCAATGGAAAGATTAAAAAATAGCACAACAGCCTGAATCTGAAAGGGTACAGTAGCTGAAAAGTAATTCCATATAAAGAAAAAAATAAAATCAGTAAATTCAGTAAGTGGTTATATTTAGAAGGTCTTAGTGCCAGATTCTTTTCTGGTATTGAATTGTTGCCAACCCTGCCCCTTCTAAAGATAAATACTATCAAAGAGGCAGCTTTTGGTCATGAGAAACAAACACAAACATGGTCAAGACCTTGCAGAAACAGATAGTGAAAGGCTGCACTGGATCATACATAGTAGCTATGCAAGGAATCAAAACCTGATATTATGGATTTCTGTGGCAGAGTTACATCAATCAGAAGAAACAATTTCATTCACAGGGTTGACACCCTTGGCTCTCAGACAGTAAGTCCAGGTTTACACTGGCCCTAAGCCCATTCACCCTAGAACAAACAAGTATGACACTAAAAATCAGGGCAAAATCAGAACGCAAAGCATGACAAATAATGTCTGACTTTTCAAAGTCACAGCAGTATTTTGCCTTTTATGAATAACTTAAATCTCCCAGTAACTTGCAGTTAATATTTTGAAAGCTTTTGCTGAGTTGAGCTGTGTTCTTGTACCACTGATAGATTTTGTTTCTATACTTTCCTTATAGAGAGTGACTGGATGGATTAGAAGTCACTGGTTACTCCCATGGGACAAGACTGTTCGTCTGGTTAAGTGTTACTCTTGTCACAAACACTGCTGACCAGTATCCCAGAACTGGTAATGGGTATTGAACAAAATCCAGCTTGTGAAGAAAGCCATTTGTGAAACAAGCAAACAAAAGAGCTGTGATTACACACATGACATCACAGAAGTATTTCTCTGGAGCAACAGAACTGTGTGTCAGCTGGAGATCCTAAATTTAAACCACGCAGCATCAGGTTTCAGATGTGCACCAAAACCACCTACATGTCAATATTTACTGGGACTTTTGGGCCTGTAGATGCATTTGAAAGGAAGGCAGATGCTTAAGGAGAGCAGATGTACTGCATTTTAATCCCAGGGTCTGGGTAGACTTGGCTTCTCCTCTCATCTCCAACAGGATGTAAAACTATTTAGAAATGTTTCTTCTGTGTGAGGAAGACTTTACTCATGTGATTACTGGGTTAAGAGGTAAAGATTAATGATTGTAAAGTGCTTTGAAATCCAAGATGAAAGGTAAAGGTATTATGCAAGAATGATTATTTTATATCATTTAATATCATTTGTTCAGGATGATGTCACATAATGAGAAAGGAAGTATTCTTAAGCTGGACACAGATCTGGCAAGGGAACTTGTATTCTGGTCTGAAATAAATGGCAAACCAAATAGGAAAAAGCAATACTTTTTTTTTCTTTTTTCTTTTTTTTTTTTTTTATTGTGTCTTCCAATCTAGCAGGTTGCCTGCTTTTACTGGGCCTTCAGCCTTTCTGGTGCAATAGCAGATTTACAACACACAGAAAAAGGACTCACCACAAGAAAACAAACAAATAAAAAAACCACCAACCAACCAACCAAAAAAACCCAAAAACCTTTTCTTTACCTGGCCTTCAACCATCTGGTTTACGTGCCAGCAATACTCCACAGACATTCAAGGCACCCCTCTCCCATTATAGGTCATCCTTGTATCTCCTGCCAACTGATAAAAGAAAAAAAGGTGCCAAATCTCTCCCCCTGTCATTTCCCCAGTCCTGCTTGCCACAGCCGTGCAATAAAGAGAAGTTTCTCCTGATGGAGAGGAGTAAAATGAAAGGATACAAGTAGATGGAGGAGAAGAGAAAAACCTGGAATATTTCTGCACTAGCAGCGGGAAAGGGGTCTAACATTTTCTTCCTTTATTTTTTTCCCAAGCAGCTGAAGTGCTCTAAAAGTGCAATTCTACTTCTAAAAAAGGCTCTGTCCCCTGGAGAGCTCTGGGCAGGGCAGAATTGCTGGGATGGGGCCATGGCAGCCAGACTGACACCTCCCTGTCGCTGCAGCAGGTAACCCACTTGCCTGAAACAGACACTGGCAAAAACTTGACATTTATCCATGGCATTGCCTCACACATTATATAAGTAAATCCATCTCTCTGTGTATAGCCACACAGGGGAAATATTTACACTGCTAAGCATTTGGATTATCAAAGCATAAATAAAGTGAAGTCTACTGGAGCCACTGTAACCCATCAGGGTGAAGCATGAGCTGCACCATGGAACGTGCCCTGTTGTATCACGTGCCCTGGATGTGTCCCTGCTGGAATACTGGACTGTGCTTTTAGGCAAACCACATCTTCAGTAAGCACCGGCAGCATCTTAATCCCTTTAGTATGGCTCTGATACACTGATCACCAAAATCTAGGGCAGGCCTCTGAAGTAGCTGGATCAGGCTCTAATACCCCTTTAGATCATAATCCCGCAAAGATTTAACATTTACAAATAACTTTATCATGTGAGTAGTTAAATGGGATGTTGGAGGACCAGGGTCAGAACTGGAACATTCCAACTTTGGTTATATCTATCAAGGATACAACAGAAACAAGAGAAGAGTTAGGGTGGCTGCTCAGAGAACCTGATTCTTAGGAATATGCAGCACTTCAGTACTTACGTATCAGCTTAAATTCACCCACAACTATCCAGTCCTATCAGCTTCAAAGGATTTTAATCAGCCTGCAAAGCTAAGTACATCTGCAAAAGATAGGGACTGGAGCAGTTTCTTCTGACACAAATTCTGCACTCTGCTGTGACCCAGAGCCTATTTTAGTGTTTTTCCCCTTTCGTTTCTAAGCCTCCTTTTCGAACCTTCATCCTCCAAACAGGATACCTTCCTGGGTAGCTCAGCAAGCAAGTGCTATGAGGCTTTTACCTGTAACAACCATCAAGATAATGCCAGAAATAGGAGAGCTGAAAGAGAGAAGCTACTCTTTAATTTAAAAGCTGAGCAATGAGTGTTTACCTCTCTCAGCTGAGCTAGGCTGCCCTGCCCTTGTCACCTCAAAAATTCTGGTTGTGCATTTGACCTTTTACCTTCTGTATAAACCACTGGAAGTTTAATTCAAGGGAAAATCGTTGCATTTATTGAAAAGTTTTGTGTGATTTTGCCAGGGGGAGATGAAACTGAGCAGAAAAAGGTGTCCAAACAAAATATATTCGAAAACATCAGGCAGATTATAGATGTGTCAGTTGAGAAGTATTTTCTTGGTCACCGCTAGGTTTCATATTGGATTATTAAAAAAGATTATCTAATTTTCCATGAGCAATCTGCTATAGCCCTGCTGTGTTTAGATTGGTGTTTATCATTAGAAAGCCTCTGCCCTGGTGTTTACACATCTTCTCTCACGGAGAGAAAGTCATATAACATTTTAGCTATAAACACTCACAGAAAAATGCAAAGTATTCTGGAAATAAAAGAGGAGGAAAATAACTACTTGAACCTGGAATCTGATTTAATCAATTTATATATGAAGGATGGATGCCAGTTATATTTTTTACTTTGTCATTATAGAGAAAATAAGACCAAGGGGGAAAAAAACCCAAACCACATACACACACAAAAACAAAACAAAACAAAAAAACCTAAACCACCACACCCTACAGAGACTACTGCCACTTTTGTAGATCAGTGTACTATTAAGATTCTTATTTGAAGAAAAACTGGGCAAGATGACTGGTAAGTTCATAAATTCCTGCCTATCTGAAAAATTATGTATCAGTGTTCAAATACTGGACAGTGTGGTATTACATGCATAAAGGAACAAACTTTAGCATGTTATCAAGAATCTAACTTTGTTCCAAATAAATCCGTCTATTTTATAAATCACATGTAAAACAAACTTGCCCTGGTGATAAAAACATTTTGTACAAATGCTTCTTTAGAAGTTACCACTTCCTGTAATCCTTCTTAGTTCATTACTAACAGTTGTGTAATGGGTCAGCTCTTTTTTTATAGGCTGCAGTGATATGACACTTGTAAAACTGAGGTTATGAAATGAAAACTATTTTACAACAGCACGATCCTGCTTCCGCAGCAAACTCACAGCTCAATGTGTCTTCTGTGTTTGTATATTGATTTCACTCCTGACAAACCAGGAAAGGTCCCCCTCTCTCTCATCTTACTGGATGTTTGTTGTAATATTCAAGGTTTTGAACTTTGTTTTTATAGTCTTGAAAAGCTGCACAAGTCAGAAATACAGTAGCAGCTAAATGCAGAAAATGTCTAGATGACATCATTAGAGTTCATCTAGATCCCTTATGTGCTTAAATCCTTGCAGACTGAAGGCCTATGGTAATCCTTTTCCAGTGTTACAAACAGGTTTCTAGAATTTAGTTTGGACAAAAGAAAAATCAAGGAACTAGTTAAAGTAACTTTCTATACTTTTTGTCTGAAGAGTCAAAGGAGATGCTATGATTATTTACTACAAAAAACACTGTGTTAATTAGATTAGAACTGGAAATTTGAATGCTGAGTTATTTGTTTAAAATAAAAGTGACAGGGTACAAAAATAGGTTGCTGTTTCCAAGCCACAGAACAGCCTGGAAGAAAAAAACACATCCAAGCAAAACTATGAAAATTGGGGGGTGTTTTAAAATTCTATATCTAATAACAAATTTCACCTTACAGAAGTTATACAAATCCTGTTTTTTTCTAGTTATTCTTTAAAATACAATGTTCAGTATAAGAGTTTCCCAGGAATTAAAGGCTGGACCCACTAAGTAGCTCAGATATTCCTGCTTTAGGAAAACTCATAAGCAGGAGATCATCTGATCAGCCCATAAAACAGATTTAATTTTTATAGTCATTGGCTAAATTATTAGTCAAATTTCTGGATGTGTTGAAAGCTACCATGTGCCTAAGACAACACAGTCAGTAGGTGTGACTAAATAGTCATTGAATTCCTAATCTAAAATTTTCCAGTAATCCTGTCTTGTTGCTTTTCTGCTAATAAACAACAAACAACTGTGTATGAAATACCACTGATCCCCAAGCATTCTAAAATCATGGTTCAGGTGCCCTAGTCTGAAGTTTTCTCACAATGAATATGCTTGTAATTCGCTTTTCACACAAAACTGAGCAGGTTGTTAAGTGTTTTTTGGCAACCACAACAGCTTGATATATGAGTTATTTTCATGTTTATTGTAAAAGGTAAAAAATCCAGAAGCTGCAGCTGCACAAAAAACCCACCAAAAATCATGACACTTATGATACTGTTAAACCCAGTGATGAGACATACGGAAAAAAGAAGTGATAAAAGAGGTTTAGAAAGCTTCTTTCATCATGACATATCAAATAGACCTATCAAACAATTTTAACATGCACGATAAAAGGGCTCTTTTATCAAAAGGAATTAAGGTAAGACAGGCGGGCTGAAAAACAGGGTCCTGGGAGATCAAAAGGAGAAAGGAAACAATTTGCTTGCCTGCAGGAAAAGGAAAACCTCACTTAACTAAACACCCAGGAGAAAAGGCAGCATGTACGTAGCTTGAGAAGTTCCATCAGTGGTACAATTTACCCTCTTGATTCCATCAGAAGGTGAATGACTGTACTCACACATAAGGGCAGGCAGCTACATTCTGTTCTTTGTTGCAGTCACGCAGCCCAGGCGTGAGCAGCCAGAGCTTAACCAGCCCTTCCTATTTTACCTCTCTGTCTTCGTTGTTTATGTGGATGTAAAAGATGGCAGTGCTTGTCCCATATTTCTTCCACTGCTGCACCTCAGGCCATTCTTGTGAGACACATTCAAGGCCCTGTGAAGACAAGAGCAAGCGATACCGTGGGGGTTTAAACGGGCCCCCCACTGCCCTGAAGGAATGCTGCAAAGGTGAGCTCTGAGTGCTCAGCCAGCACGGACAGGCTGCAGTCCAGCCCCGCGCTCACACGTAGCCTCCGCTCACTACAGCGGGATTTCACAAGGGCAACTGGGGCAGAGTGCAGCCACTGCGTTTGAAAACATTTGCAGAATGTTTGGGTATAATTCTTTGAAGAGGATTTAATTTTCTTAATGAGTCTGAGTAAAATCATTAGCTGCCACAGTTGCACAGGGAATACTTCAGGAGATTTCATGAGGCATAACTCAACAGAGCAAAACAACACCAAGTCATACTTGTTGAACACACTATCTCAGAACAGAGCAAGCTGTTCCTCTAATATTTCTCCTGCAGAGTGTATTTTTAAAACACTGAACAAGCCAACCACACCGATCTGATACCATACCAGAAACTACACAGAAATTTTTTCTTGACAATATAATTAATATTTCTTCTCATATCATGATTTTATAATAAACGCACATATTGTAGTGCCTTCATCCCTGAAACCAAATTAAGGAATTCTTTTGATAAGTGGAAAAGTAGAAATCTTAAGAAGATGTCTTTGGAGACAGGTCCTTCTCAGTGTTCATTCAGCATATGGTATTTACTTGCTTTCTTTTAGTGGCCAAAGATCTGAATACTCTCCTCTGGGAAATGACTGTCATGGTGCCTGGATGAACTGTGTTGGCCACGAGTCCAGCAGTTCTGGAGTCCAAGTGAGGGAAGCATGACTTGGTTGCGTCATTCTCCAAGTCTCCCTCCGCCTGACTCACCTTTCTGATACTTTCCCCACCCTGACTGGTCACATTCACACTTGCCACCTGCTCAGCCTATCTCAGCAAAACTCACGGCTTGTGCAAGCAACAGTCTGTTCCAATCTCTCAGTGGGAAGTAAGAGGTCCGTGGGAACAGTGGGTACCCTCCAGAACAGGGCAAAACACTTTCTAAAATAACCATATGTATGACCTGTTGTAAAAACTGGCCCTCCTGGGGTTTATTCCTCACTGCCTCCCTCCTGCCAGCAAAGAACATGACCCTTTCAAAGCAGCACCGGCTTATGTGGCAGGGAGCCATAGGAAAGGTAGCACTTCAGGCCAGCACTCCCTTTCCCCTGCTTTAACCTTCATAATCAAATATCAAAAAGAATGAAAACAAACAGTGGCTGCAGCTGATGGTGCATTACATTTTCTGTTCTCACCAGCACATTTTATAGGTCACCATTTGGCCAAGGAAACATAACACGGTGTTCCTTCACCTCCCCCCCCTTGCCCCCCTTTTTAAATTTGAAAACAGGTATCTTCTTCCAAGCTAAATACTTTTAACTACTGAACTTCACAGAAAAAGAAGGTCACGAGCTGGCTCATCAACAGCCTTAATAAATGTACTAAAGATCCCGGACAGGACATCAGATCACATAAGTTATAAATGCCAGGTACAGAGATACTCACCCCCAAGAGAACAGGTGTATGTATTTTTAAGGTTTACCATGATTTATGAAGCAATAAGCATATTACTCCATGCCAAAGTGTCCTGGGCCTGATATTCCCCTGCTTATGGTCCGTGTACATCTATATACATCTTCTACCGATCACGCTCAGTATGAGCTTTCAAATAAATCAGAGCATAAGGGGGTTATATCCCTTGGTGTGAGGAACAAACACACAACAGTTGACTTTTAGAAGCTGACCTGCTAAGTTCACTGAGAGTGAGAAGGACAGTTGCTAAAAACAGTCTAAGACTTTATCCAAACAATTTGTATTCCAAGCCTTCAAAATACAGAAAAAATTGTCCTTTGTAGTTACTATTTAGCACCACCAGCTGGATGCTCTAAGGAACTAAAATTTTTACTGCTTAAAACTGGAAAAACTAGCGGCATGATCTCGTGGTTTGTGGTCCTGTGCACTGTTTTGTCTTGCTGGTAAAATGTCAGTTGTAAATACCTGGTACCTTCTGCACAAGAGGAGGGACTTGCTGAGCTTCGTTTGTGTTGAGCAGCCCTGTGGTGGGTTGGCCCCGGCTGGACACGAGGTGCCCACCAAAGCTGCTCTATCACTCCCCTGTTCAGCTGCACAGGGGACAGAAAATACAATGAAAAGCTCATGGGTTGAGATAAGGACAGGGAGGGGTCACTCACCAATTAGTGTCATGGGCAAAATAGACTTGGCTTAGGGAAAAATAATTTATTACCAATCAGATCAGAATAGGATAATGAGAAATAAACCCCAAATCTTAAAACACCTTCCTCCCAAACCTCCCCTCTACCCAGGCTTAAATTTATTACTAATTTCTGTTTCCCATTCCCTGAATGGCACAGGGGGATGGGGAATTTGGGTTGTGGTCAGTTTATCACACCTTGCTCTTTCCTCCTCACACGGAGTACTCCTCACACTCTTTTCCTGCTCCAGTGTGGAGTACCTCCCACAGGAGACAATTTTCCATGAACTTCTCCAATGTGAGTCCTTCCCAAAGCTGCAGTTCTTCATGAGCTGCTTCAGCAGGGGTCCCTTCCACAGCGTGCAGTCCTTCCAGAACAGCCTGCTCCAGGGTGGGATTCTGTTGGAATTCCAGCCTTCTTTGGGCAGTAACCTGCTCTGGTGTGGGGTCATCCCTGTGCTGCAGGGGCACAGCTGCAAACCTAAACTTGACCAAGCAGCAAAGAGAAATTGGAAATACCGAGGTCTGCCCACCTGTGCCTTGCGTGCCTCTGGTGAGCTCTCATGCCGAGTGGATACCATATATACCAGGGTCCCACATGGAAAGGGATTGTCCATTTCACCTGCCTCCTCATCCCTGTGGATGCAGGAGTTAGTGCAGAGGGAGCTTGGTCTCATTCCTCCCAGACGGACCAGTAGCAGGTCCTGGGCAAGCAGCCAAGCCCTGTGTGGGGCAGATGCCCCAGTGCCGAGACTGTTTCACTTGGACAGATCATTGTAGCACGTGGTTGTTTCCTGCCGGGCTGTTTCTGACATCTGACCTAGCAGGGAGGTGATAAGAGTAATCTGGAAAGCAAGGGAAATAGTATTAGAAATGTACATGTCACCTCATATGATGTTTTGCAATTCCTGTCCTATTACACCTGCAGTCTGTGACAAACTTGCATTTTGTTACTGTCACAGGTCCTTGGCATGTACACAGTGTGAGCAAAGTGGGAGCAAACCATGTAATTCCATTTTTTTCCTGTAACAGAAGTGTGTAAGCTAAGTGTTGCACAAACATCAGCTCTTAATGCAGAGCAGTGCAAACATATCAGTCTCCCAGCAGTGTTCTGCTGCCCTTATCTCTTTGCCAGGGGTGATGAATAAAAATGACCTCCTGTAGATTCAGAATAGGTGTGGTGGTGGCAGGAGATTGTATCTTTACTCCCAGTCCTGGAGGCAAAACTCCTGCATACAAACCATCCATTTTGCTTGAAATTGGATACTCCTCTCTGCTTAAAAGACAGAAGTGGTTCTGTTGCAAGCACAGGAAGAGAAGGGTGAGCAACTGTATGAGATATGAAGTTTTATGTCCAGTGAGCTCAAAGGCATCATCCATCCCAACAACTTTTGGGTTGAGCAGAGTTGGCCCCTAAAGTTTTCAAGAATCCTTTCCCCACACACAGAGTCCAGCCCTGAGGAAGCAGGTCAAGTGGCACGGTGACAAGGACTGAGGATGGAAAAGGATTAGAGAGGCTGAGTCAGTCTTAATAAGCAATGATTAACTTCGGGGTTCTCTGCTTTTGGCATTCAGATCATGTAAAATCATGGCATTACTTCAGTGCCAGTCAGCCCCGTGTCTGGGCCCTTCCCTTGGTAACAGGCACCCCAGACAAGGTGGATCAAATCAGCAGAGTAAAAGGCAAAAGTTGAAAATGCATGAGAGGTATTCACAATAACTTCTGCTTCCATGGAAACATTGCTATAGCTGTAAACAAATAAACTATAAAATTTGGCACAAGAGGGGCCCAGGACTGGAATAGCAGGAATGTTGCAGATCAAGATTAATGTGCACTGGCAGAGCTGCCAGGGAGAAGCATGCATGGCACCTGTCCCCATGGTGCCTGCCTTGAGCTGGTGACATTAATCTCCTGGTTTCATAACCACAGCACTCAAACCCACATCTTAAAACAATATCTTGTAGATTGTAATGTCAACTATTTTGAGGGAAATTGTGCTGAAAAGAAAAAACATGCATACATGGGACAAGCCAGATAAATCAGAAAGTAATATGTTTCTATAAATGTGTTTGTAGAGAAAGAATATTACCTATTCTTAGGAATATATACATGTCTATGTGTGTGCAAAACTATGTATGTTTTATTTGATGATATAAGCATTAAAAGGCATGACAAGAGAGATGAGGATTTTTTACAATTCCAGCCACCTGATGTGCTGCACAGTTCCTCTCAGGAAACCTTCTGAGCTTCTATCTAAATTCCCAGAGTGTGCTGCAGCCTGGATTTGTGGCAGAAATTCCCAGCCTGGATGGGATGCTGGAGAATCTGAAGCCTTGCTGACAAATATCAGCAATAGGTGTCTGATTAGCTAGATGTCATTATATTATTTAACCATCCTAAAATAACTATTACACCATTGCAGTCACTTATCCTTTCTGAGAAAGACAAGTAAGAAAGCATTAATTGGGTGACCATTACATGTGCACTGTACTTTCTTTGGGACTGAATGTACTGCAGGCTTTGCTATGCTGTATTCCTTCCTGAAATATTCCTCACTAAGCCCTAACCCTATTAATGTCAAAACTCCTACTAATTTTAGTGGGTCTAGGAACAAACTATTTTTTCCCATCAGCTAAGAACAACTCCCTCAAAAGAAAGGGAAGAGGATACAGGATTTTGGAGCCATGTCTCACATTAGGGTAATATTGTATTTTCACTTTGGTCTCACATAATTTGTCTTGAAAATACAGTAGCAAGTATTTACAAACATACCAGCTCTCAAACCCTAATAAACTCCTATTTCTTATGTAAAACATATTCTGAGAAAAGCAATACCTCTAATTGTGGAGAGGGTGTGACAAGTCTGAAAACTTTTCAGTGTTTTTAATTTCTTTTGAAACTCATTCAGAAAATTTCTAGACAAACCATCAGCGATATTTTAGGGTTTTTTGGGCATAATGGACTCAGGCATAATGAACTCTGAGGTGAGAAAAGCAGAACAGTCCATCATTGGAAGTCCATAAATATTGTACATTGCTTGAAACACCGGTGTAAAATTGGAAATAATTTCACAGATAGTAGGAGGTTCCCACTTCTGCTGGTTTCCTTCAAGAAAATAATAGACGTTCAACTGCTACAAAACCAGTGAACAGGGAGTGTCCTGCTATGCCAGAGGAGCGTCCTCAGCCCAGTGACACCCACTAGATGGGGATATTTCCACAGGACACTCCTGGCCTTCCCAGCAGTGCTCAGTGCACCACGACTGTACCAACACCAGCTCATAATCACAGTTCAGATCCTCGAGTTTTGGACCAGATGAGAGTTAATTTGTTATAAATACTAATTCAGAGCAGTAACAGGCAGCTTGGGGTGGCCTGGGGAGATTTTCTCTTTGAAGAGCAGCTGATCCAAATTATTATTTTTGCTTGAGAAAGAAGAGGTGAACACATGCCTATGTGCACACACACACACAAACACATGCTCACACGGATGTATTCAAAAGCCTAAATGGAGCACTGATCCTACTGCTTCTTAGTGAGATTAAGTGCTTCTACAGCCTTTGAAAGTTAGGCAACTCAGACATGAAAGACTTTCAGCACAGACAAATTTTTTAACGGCCTTATGTGTTTGGTATTAGTTAAACTCAGTTATACATTTTAAAAATACTTCAGGTTTGCTTGAAAATCAGAACCTTTTATTTTGTTTATGTGTGTGCTTATGCGTATGTGACACACAAAACACTGCACAACAACTGAGAGACATCTAGTGTATTAAGCAGTCCCTGATTACAGTGAAAAAAGCAGAAGAATTTGTTAATCTTTTTGGGGGGGTTTTGTAATTTCAGTGGTCTGATTTTACAGGACTGCTCTGTACAAACTACAGAGGTAACTCAGCATAGTGGTTTACCAGCCACTAGAAGCATGGCTTTTCCTATCTCGTACTCCCAGTTCTTTGAAAAGCAAAATTTAAATCTTCATGGCTCATTTTCTCCTCTGCATATTCAGGCAAGGTTGATTTGTCTCTGTGTAAGATCCTTTTCTGCATCCCACTATTTTTCAGCCTGTAAGAATCTGGACAGTACTTTCTATGCAATGGAGTCCACAAAGAATAAGGCCTACATGAAAGAGTCTCTTATTCCAAGAATAAGAAACTCCAGAAATGCTGAGCTTTATCAGGTCCTTTTTTAATTATAGGTGCTAACATCAGAACTGGAAATATTCCCTATTTTCACTCCATGTTTCACATATTTTGGGAGCTTTGGGGGATCTGCTAGATCCACTCACTTTCTGTTTGCAAGATATATAGAATCATTTAGGTTGAAAAAGACCTCTAAGATCATTGAGTCCAGCCAGTAGTCATGATTTTGACAGATTTCTGTCTTCTTTCACCAGTATTTCATCTGTGCTCTCTCTGCCTCTCTACCTCTCTGTGTTCCTAATGTGTCATACCCAAAATAACTGAAGAACAGAGAAACCAGGTTGTATGTGAACTCCACAGGTCCTGTATGAACTTCATACACTCCACAGCACAAAGCAGATTCCAGAGACCTGTGAAATCATCACACATTCCACTGAGCTGAATCACTGTGTAAATGTTATCTTTGTTAACTATTTATTCCCTTACAAGCTGGATAAGGGCACAGGAACCCACACCTCACTATCAACAGGGACACACTGCTCCTTTTTGTTTTTTTGGTTCACCTCTTTTTCATTGCACTGATAACTGTGGATTTTTGCCAGCTGCAAGTAGTTCTTGGCTGGCACTGGAGAAAGAACTCAGCTGGTGGCTGGGAAAAGTGTGCAGGGATGATCCACCAGAACAAATTAACTCCTTGGTCTCTGCTGTATGCCTTTGACACAGCTAGCTTTCCTTTAAGTGCTATTCAAATTCTCTGAAGTGCCTTCCTTTGTCTCACTCTTAGTTTGTTTATTAAGTATTTCAAATGGCAAGTTAGAGGCATGCTTTAAACTAGAGTGTATAACATATGAAAAAAACCCAACTTACAGCCCCATCTCCTTACTTGCATACACCATGAGTAAGAAAACTGACAATGTATCCACAGCCTGCAGCTTTTCTGAAATAGGCCATCAGTCATTAGTCAATGCAAGTTTAATTCTGGACAACTTTCCAGCGTCGGTGACATAACTCAGTGGAACTGCCAGAAAACATTTTCCAAGACAAGCTAAATAGAATTTTCATAATAAGGCAAGGTGCTCTTTGTAGCATCTTGTTTCCAAACAAGTGTTTGCTCAGTCTTTTTTTTTTTTTTCTCAGCAAATTGCTGCTTCTTCCAACTGTAACATCCCATTAACTTAAAAAAACCTGGTGTATTCCAAGTGTTGTGAGGATCATCTTATGTCTCAGTCTGAGCACACACCATTGAAGAAAACAAACAGCAACTCTGTTTTAAAAGCTTTTCTTGATACTGACATGTTCTTTAAAAAAAACCCAAACCTAAATTAACTTAATGCACGTGCAATGCTGAGGTCCTTTCTCAAATACGTAGAGTGAAAGACTTCCAAAGACCAAAATACCACTGGTGAAAGCTCGCCATGAAGTAGGTAGAAAGTATGAGATATAAACTACAAAAGAGAACATTATAATCACAGGAAAAAAAAAAGGGTTAGCAGCGTGGGAGAGGCAGGGTGGCAGCACCAGGCACACAGTTCAGCAGCCTTTACATTAAAGCACTGATGAGTACCTGTGCATGGTGCAGACTCCCAGGTGCCATGACTCCCTCTGAGGCATGCTCAGGCACCAAGGAGCTCAGCCTTGCAGTTCAACAGAGCTTACAAAATCCCTTAGATTAAAAACCACTTTTGTTTTCCAGTCCTGTAGAGCTGAGAAGAGAGTGATGCACAGGCAGTTGCGAATCCAGCCCAAAGCAGCATGTGAATTATACAGACTACAGTAAAGACAGTAATTCCTAGTGATTCATTTTTAACACTGTCTTTTACAACAAAATATTAGTCACTAGAAAATGCTTTTGTAACAGCTTTGTTGTGTTCCACACTGCAAATATGACCCTCTCTTATCTTTTTATAAAAATGCTACCAGTATCATGGTTTGTGTTGTTCAACAGCAAATCTCATTTTCACAGCTCCTTATCACACAAGCACATCTTTATGCTTCCCCATCATTCCCACCACTGGAGAGGGCAACAATTTTAATCAAACACCCCAGAGCCTACAACTGTTTTGACTGTCGTGTAAAAGCCAGTCTCACCAGCAGAATAGCTACAGAGATACCAGTCCTATCAGACCAATCTGACCCAGGTTGAGGTTCAGAAATGATCTTAGTGAGCTCCAGGGATCAGGGTTCAGCCCAACCCTCCTACCCTAATTTCAGAGGAATCTGTCCATGCCAACCCTGAAAGGGAATCTCAAAAGAAACAACAGGGAGGCTGTGACTGAAATCAGCACCAGGAGTTTGAATGTTGCTTAGTTTTCATGTCAGCTTCAGAATATCTCAAATAAAGAATTAGGTGTCTCATTAGGGGAGTACTGTAGGCCTGCTATACTAAAGTTGTGGCTTCCAGTTTTATGGCACACTTTTTTGTGCCTAACCATACATCTAAATGGAGCAGCCAAGGTAAAGAAAGGAGAGTTTATTCCACACAAACACACACAGGAATGAGAGAACAGTCCTTGCAAACATCTCTATGCAGGAGCTGGCAAAAAAATATAGAGTGGTCATTGCTAAAAAAATGAGAATGGATTAAATATAACAGCTGCAAAAGTAGATAACTTAGGGAGAAACCCTTTTCCTTCCACAGCTGACACAGATGCATGTGCATGCAAAAAATATATGCTAATAAACCCACTTCTGTGAATTGTGCTGGAAAGAAACATATGTATTTTAAAAATTCATAAGAAAACCTTTGCATAGTACATAATTTTACTGAAGTAAATTAAAACCTTGAGATAGATGGCTTATTAACCTATCTTTTGACCCAAATGATGGCAATACTGTGGCCTTCTGGGAAATGAGGCACGAGATGTGTCTGTCCCTTGCTATTTCTCTGTCTCATATACATCACAGGAAGGATTGAGGATCAGAAATTGTGCTTTGCTTTTGCAGGACTTGACAGATCAATAACACTGTGGAAGTATTTATATGACTGGAGGCCTGGGAGCAGTCAATCAGAGATAAAAGAAAGGCTGCAGTCTTGTGAAGCAGAGAAGCTGAAGCATTAAATGTTTTATTCCAGCTAAGTAACAGCGACATCTCCCCAGCCAGCTCCTGGCCATGGTCTGCCTGCCTCAGGCTGTGTCAGTCTAGAAAAACAGTGAAAAATCAGCTCACAAATCACAAGCCAGTTGGCTTGAAATATGTAAGGATATAAAAATCATTATTGTAAACCAGATTAAGATTCTTTGCATGCTCAGAGGACTTTTTGTTCTGATAAGGAGAAAACAGAAACTTCTTGCTGCAGCATTTCCTTTATTATCTGTTTTACTTGAATAAGTACCTACAGCAAGATGTGCTTTCATTACACAGATAAAATAGAATTATCAGGTGATATGGTCCAGATTAAAGGTTACCAAAACCCAAATAAATCAAACCTCTTTTTATTTTCTTCCACAGTTATGCTTCAGAGTGGAGATGCTAGCAGAAAAAAAAATGTTTTTAACACAAAATTGAATTAACTCAAATT
The DNA here is from genome assembly GCA_035583135.1 of Lophotriccus pileatus. Taxonomy (NCBI): domain Eukaryota; kingdom Metazoa; phylum Chordata; class Aves; order Passeriformes; family Tyrannidae; genus Lophotriccus; species Lophotriccus pileatus. The sequence continues at coordinate 4,970,357 of JAWWES010000168.1, read as the reverse complement.
CCTATGAGGCTTTGCCCTCGCTGTTTCTACTGCACTGTAGGAATTGTATTCTGCCATCTCTTTTACCTTGCAAGGCAAGAAAAGCATGTAGGAGTTTCAAAACAATCCTGAATATTCTTTGCTTTTTTTCAAAAGCAGAAACCTGTTAAATTAGTAATAACAGTGGGAAGCATACTAAAATCAGTTGAAAAAAAATCAACAATTTACAGATTGATTAGTTGGAAAAAATTGCACTTAGACACCTTAAAATACATGCAGACTTTGGAACTGAATGTCATTTCCATTATGAAATGGCATTAGAACTGAAGAGAATTATTTTACCTACACAAAACAGAAGCAGGCATACATTTTGTTAAAATAAAAGTTATTAAAATTAAAATACAGAAGGAAAACATGTCTTCAAAGCCTGATCTCAAATTCCCAGGGAGAGAAACTACAAGCTGACTTTTAGGCAAGTCTGAAACAGAAGGTCAGCTCTGGACCTGCTGGCTGATGTCAGCTGGGGCCTTCCCTTGGGACAGCCCTAACATGATGCTGAGGGAATAGACACATGGAATGGCACAGGGGTATTAGGGTGGGCACAACAAAGAAAGCTTTGAAAGAAGGTGACAGTCTGTCCCTTACTCGGCCTGGCTCCTTGGTGCCAGGCACCCATTTGACCATGGGGAGCAGGGTGTGACCCAGTGAAATTCAGAAATCCTGTGAAAATTTGCCTCTACCACATTGCACAGCATTGCCCTAAAACAACACTGTCTGCACAAGGGTTGTCCCCCAACCCTATTTGCATACAAATCAAAGATCCTTAGCAGCTGATGCACTACACAAGGGTCAAGGGTATAACCTGCAGCCTGTTTGCTGAAAGATGTTCGAAGGTGCTGAAATAAAAAGTATGGTCCTGGAAGACTAACTCACCTCCAAAAGCCAGAGAAGTCACATTTCTTGAAAATTGAATGGCTTCATAGGTGAAAAGAATCAGTAAATTGATTACTGGCCCAGTAAATGACTCACTCACCCAGAGCAAACCCTCAGTGCAAGGAGTCCTTCGTTGCCCTGTCTCACATCTGCTCTGCACCCATAATCTCATCAGAGCATGATCTAGAAAGTTACCATGACCTGTTTTGCTGCAGGCTCACAACCATGTTGATTCATTAGTTTATTTTTAAATATGATTGTCATATCAGTCACTGATTGCCAGGCTGTGTCAGATACATCGTGTTCCCTCAGTTCCCCCAGATGCTCTCTGTGTTACTTTGAGCAAAGGGTAATTTGTTTTACCCATTCATTCATTTGGAGCAAATTATGGCTGTTTCTTCCTCTCTAACATAAGCCCATATTACAGTGGTCATTGTCAATGTTTTTGAGAAGTTCTTGGTGAATATTAGTTTAAATCAGTATATTTTCTTCTTTCAATAATTCCTTCCTCTCTATTACTCACACTTCCACTCCCAGTTGTTCCCTATGGCTAATGAACATGCTGCTTTTCAGCAGGCATTGTGATTTTATTGTGTTTTTTTTTGGTTTTTTTTTGTTTAAAGCTTAGTCACATCATCAGTCTTTTTTTTTATTCTTTCTGACAGCCCATTTCTAAATAATAAATTTGGTGTTATGATGTAAACTTCTCCCAACTATTATTCCTTTTCCCACGTTTGCATCCTATAAGATCAGGAATGTATCTTCAGGGCTTGCAGCTTCCTGGCAAGTCGTATTTGCTGCTTGTAAAGCCTCTCCTTTTAGTGCTTATTTGTAGTTTCTGGTGATCGGTTTTAACAGTATTTTATGGTCCATGACAACCTCCGTGCTCCAGGAGGTCTTGTCCGGGTTGCTTTCATGGTATCACTTGCTGTTTGTTTCTCACAGTTCCTGCAGCAATTCAGTAGTTCTTGTGGTCATTGCTACCCATATGCCACTCCTCCAGCAGATTTTATCTCTCCTTTGGGTCATTTGGGATGTCAGTGTCACCTAGATTTTATGTCCTATGGGGCTGGCAGCTCCTGTTCCTAAAATGTGACCACAAAAATTCATTCCAGCCCTCTGGCCCACTCATACTCAAGTACTTCAAAATAATTTGCAAAGCAAAGTACTTGCTGTAATTTTCCTAGTTTGGTCATTGCCTCTGCTTCTGATTCTTAAATAACAGGATTCAGGCTTCTATCAAAAGTAGAATCCTCCCTTGTATTGAAATACACAGAAGTATTTGATTTTTTAAAAATCAAGATGCTTATGAAAGCCTTTCCCTGCAGGTGACCCAGTCTGTTATTTTACCTGGTTTATGGGTTTATTCTGTTATTTTAGCAGGTTTATGGGTTTTTAATGTAAACAACAAAAATTTAGTTTCAAAATATACAAAATATACTGCAGTCCATTACTTTAAATTTTTAAATATCCTGAATTTAGAAGAAAAAATGCTTAAAATATTTTGTGTGGATAACGTTTTGTGAAAGCCAAAGAATAACAGCCACAATAGACTGCATGTGATGTGAACTTACAGGGGGATACGCCACAACATTTTTTCCAAATGATGTTCCATATGGATTACAAACTTCGCCCTTCATGTTTGAACAGGCATTTAAGTAAGCATCTTGCCTGAGGAATATTGGGAAAAAAATATTGGAAAAAAAGCTGGAAAATAGCAGTGAAATACACAGTGAAGACAGCATGCTGTTCTGAGTTCTTGCATCTTCCCTCGTGAATTACATTGCAGAATATTTCTGAGAGTGCTGCCAGCTCCTGCAATTATTTCTTGCTGGTTTTGCAAGGAACCAGTGATGCCAGAACTGATGCCTTCTCCCAAATGCCACTTCTTAGTGGAATCACTCTTGGATGCCTCCCTTGCTTGGGCATGAGCAGCATCTGAAATGCTGCAGGAGGGAGGCAGATCTCTCCAGGTAGGTAGGAGGTGCAGGGAGGGACAGGGAGGGAGCCTCCCAAATCTTAATAGTCTGTGAGAGGACTACCAGGATGCACCACCTTTTCCTTTCCCTTTGTGCTCCCTGTGTCCTCAAACACAAGAGGGATCTTGAGTCCCGGGTGATAGTTTATTGTCAGAGAAGGGAAACTGCAGGAGAAATGGAGTGACCTGGTTTCCACAGAGGAATCTGTGTTTTGCTGACTTTGACAACAACCTTGAGAAGCAGATGATGTGGGGAAACAGTGTGCTAAAGTAAAAAAACATACTCATGAAAACAATGGCTTGTGTAACGATTCACAGAGTCAAGAAAGGCAAGATGGAGGGGGCACCTACATTTTCTTAATGAAATACATTTCTTTTCTCTGAATCACTCAAAGGCTTTTTCTTGTGTACTTTAACAAAGACCACGTGCAAGTTAAATATCAGTGAGGCAATGACTGTGCTTGCACTAACAATTTTGAAGATACACGGTCAGCTGAGAATCCTGGCTAGTCCTGGCTTGAGCAGATGGATTAGAGCATCTTTAATTTATGGATTTTAAAAGTCAGACCTTTCCGAATGAAGGATTCATGTGTTTTCGTAGCCTCGGGGAAGGAGCCAGCTGTAAATGGCTAACCTTTATTGTGGGATTTCTGTTCTCTTCTATTTAATACACAAACTTATTCACCATAACAACCACTAAAAATTGTGTGGCATGAAACAGAACAAAAAAAAAAAAAAAAAAAGGCAGCAATACCCATCTTTGAAGGAATACTAATTCAAGCCACCTTCAACTTCACAATGGAAAGATGAACAAAATACCATAAATCAGAAGGGCAGGCAATTTTAAAACTGGAAATATTGAAGCTGTTTCTCTTATGTGGATATAAACAACGACAAATCTGCTAAAATCTGTAAAAGTACAATGACCAATTTAAGCTTAAATTCTGTTCTGACTTAATGAAATAAATAATGTGATGTTAGATACACACTCACAGGGGAAATACTTTCATAACATGTATTTAGAATAGAAAATGGGAAGTCAGAGTATACGAATGACTGACTTTCTTACAAGGTTTTATCACACTGTTTGCATTTTTCTTTGTTTTGGAATGACAATGACATAGTTTTTTGATTCTCCTGGTTTAATAAATGTTTACGATACAAGGCTAAACACCATCTAGCATGACACTGACATAGCTGCACTAAAACTACAGGGGAAGATTGAATTGCTTGTATGATTAGACAAATCCTTAGACAACCTACTGGCTAGTGAGTCATCTACAAAATTGATGCTGCCAAACTGTGAACTTCATGTGTATTTTGTCACTACTTTCTTGCTCACTGTTTTGGGAAAGGCTTGAGGAGTAAATCTCTGTATGTGCAAAGATTGAAGTGGACAACTGATACATGATCTATGATATTTTCCTAACACAACAATTATCTTTGTGGTTTCTGGTAGCAGCAAGTGCAATTTATAGCATAAAACAGGAGAAAACTTGCCAATGTATGATACGTATTCTTGACCAAGGAAAGAAAAATATTTCGTCCTCACTGTGCTGATTTTGGTTGAGGTTGAGTCAATTTTCTTTACAGTGGCTGGTATGGGACTGTGTTTTGGATTTGTGCTGAACACAGGGTTGATAATATAGAGTTGTTTTGGTTACTGCTGAGCAGAGTTTGCACAGAGCCAAGGCATTTCCTTCTTCTCACACTGCCCTGCTGGTGAGGAGGCTGGGGGTGCGAAAGAAACTGGGAGAAGACACAGCCTGGTGCCCTTGGGAAATGGGAAATTAATTCTTTGCTTTCCTGCTTTGCTTGTGCACATAGCTTTTGCTTTACCTATTAAACTGTTTTTATCTCAACCCACTTTTACCCTTCTGATTCTCTCCCCCATCCCACTGGGAGAAAGTGAGAGAGCACCTTTGTGGGGCTTGGTTGCTGGCTGGAGTTGAACCACAGCACTCATACACAACCAAAGCACTACTGCACATTAGATTTCCTATGTTTTGTTAAAAAACAGAGAAGAAAAGAATTTTGTCCTCAAATTAAATGTCTCTTTTTCTTTATGGTGTGTATAATAAAAGTTCTCCGTTTCTCACTGTGCATTTTGTTCATTCTTCTCCTGTGTCTTTTATTCCATGCAAGCACATTTGCTATTTTCATTCTCCTTTAAATTAGCTTCAGGTACTCTTCCCCCACTCATTTGCTCTTCATAACTAGCTTTTTTGTTTCCCTGCTAAAGCTTCATCATTTTGTCCATGTGACTTTCTTTCATACCATCACTCCCAAGCACTTTTTCTGTGCAGCTTTTCCTTCACAGTGCCTCTGTCTTCCCACAGAACTACCACTGGAAAAAAACCTCTCTACTGCTGTAAATTCCCCCTGTATGAGTTCCTATTTAACTTACTTCAACTCATTTAATCTACCAACTATCCCATCTATCAACTATCTATCAACTATCTAATCTACGTAATCTTCAACTCATTTAATTTACTTGGTTACTTCTCCTGCATCACCTTCTTCATGAAGGTACTTCTTCATGAGTTGGCCTGATTTTCACAACACTTCTTTGCCCATTCTTTTGTCCCAACTTTCACATGTAAGTTATGTTTGTCCACAGTACAGTTTCTAGCAACCAAACAGGAGAAATGGAGCTGGGAGACAAGTTCTACACCAAGATTTAAAACATGTCTTATTTCATGTTGCAAAGAGCTGAAGCTGATAGGACTAGTCAGCAAGGGATGCCATGAGAAAGAATAAAAAACTTGACTCTAGGATGGCATCGCCTCCAAGCAAAAGGGGACCTGCTTCCCTGTGCTATCCAGGCAATAGGATTCAATAGTGGCCTGGAAATATCCCCTCTCATAAGGACAGAATAGCTTAATGTTTGTTGATACCCAACGCTTTTGGTTTTTGGAACTAGTATTAACAAAGCTATGAACTATCTGCCTGCTATGAGCTGATTGATTGATTAATTTCATATGAATCACTAAAAAATATTTATCCACTTCTTCCTGACCTGAAAAACACTCTAAAAAAGATCAGGCAGGAGAGTTCTGAATTTCACTCCCAGTTTTCTTAATCACAATTTCTTAAAAGCATGAAATACTGTGACAGTCCTCATGAGAGTGTTTGAAGCTATGGACTATGTGTCAACAGCCATTCTCCTTCCTTCCACAGAAAAACATCTGCACGCTTCTGTAAATAGGATTTACAATTTCATTTATCAGCCAATATTGCCTTTCTTGGATAGCTAGAAAAATTTGGCTTGCAGAAGTTTTAAAGTGTAAATTGATTGCACAGAATCATTTAGGTTGGAAAAGACCTTTAAGATCATCCAATCTGACCGTTAACCCAGCACTGCAAAGTCCACCACTAAACCATGTCCCTAAGTGCCACATCTACTCATCTGAATGCACACGGACAATGGATTTGAGAAGCAAAAAGATTCCCATTCAGTGCCATGGACTTAGGCATTACAAAGAGAAATAAATACTTTGATACTTCCTTGTAACTTTCAGAGCCTTATTGCCGCATGACCTGACTTTTAAATGAAGGCAACATCTTGGAGTGGCATTTAGAGTGTATGGCACATGTGCTAGAATGCAGCCATTTGCCTGTGAGCTTATTTTTCAGTTGTGGTTGCAGGAAAGAGTCCTTACCGGGCTTTGCAGACTAAGTCAAAGCAAATTCAATATGCTGTATTTCTGTGGTCTGGAAAGCAGATACAGTTTAGAGGTTTCATCTGGTTTCTGGTTGTCACAAGTCTAATGTCATCAGGTAGGTGACTCACTGCTCCGTCTGCTCTGGTCATGAGTAACTGCCACAATGCAAGGCACACTATAAAAAAAGACATTGTTGATTAGTTAAGACTTCACCAGTTAGAACCTTGAGTACCTCAAAAAGAAAATACCGTCTACAAAGCAGTAAAAATGAGATCAAAGTCTGTTCGTGTTTCAAATATGTAGCTGCTATCTTGCTAAATAATGTGCCATTAAAACTGAACAATATTTGTATTTGCCTAATTCTACTTTTCCTGAGCAAAGTACAGCTGCCATATGATTACTATGTTTGAAAAGGCTGCCAAAGACATATTGTGTGCTGATAGATCAATATTTCATGATTCCTCAGCATATGATAACCTAACTACTAGAAGATTTTACTATCACCCGTGAGAAGGCCAAAAGGAGATAACAGAGCTTCACTCTCAACTCTGTAGCTGTGAACAGAAAACTAACATAAATTCCTTTCTTCTTCGAGAAAATAAAAATAAGCAAAGCCCAAATTCTTTCTGCAATCTGTTAAATAAAGGCCCACGTGATGTTCACCTACACCTGAACATTACTCTGGTTCTGACTAAGTGTGAAGATAAATACAATAACTCTTCATAATCAAATCCATGTGTGATAATTTATATTTTTTTAACGAGGTCTTACTACTTTGTAAGCAGTAAGATTTAACAAACCTGCAGAGAAATTTAAATTAAAGTAGAATGAGGGAAAGAGATCGCCAAAAAGTATTAAATTAGAAATTTTTCTGGACACAGAATTCCAGGAAAACTCAGTCTGCTACCCTTCCTCTCATTGCAGTCAAGCTTCTCCCAAACATATATGAGCATTTCAGTGTCCTTAATACCTATTTACTTGAGCAAGACCTGACAAGACTATGATCATTAACTGATTCTAATTGCTTTGAAATCCCTAATTCTTTCCTAAATCCTCTCTAAAGCTCTCACATGTCAGGTTGAGCTTAAAAATTTTATATATGTTTAATGTATAAAAATGGTCAGAAAGTTAAACACTGAGCTGACCCAGCAAAGTAACTGTGGATTTTTATACTTCGGGTTATTCAGTCCCAACATTTACAAGTTTCCATGTGTGAAACCTCATGGGAGTAGCAAACATTTTTACTACCACGTAGAGCTGTATATGCCCAAGTAATCTGATACAACAAATTATCAGTAAAAACAGTAGACAATCAATACTTTTACCGCATCTTAATCTGTTTGGAGAGTGTCTCTCCCGTGGAAAACCCCTGACTGATACTGAACTCATAAAGCAAACATTTTCACGAGGTAACTGTACTTACTGCTGACATCCTAAACATCCTGGCCATGTGGTACAGCCTCTGGGAGGGAATTCACATGAACAGCTGAGCCATACACAGCTTAAAATGGTATATACTGCAAATTTAACTGGTGTTAATTCCCTCTCTTTACTCTGCTCTCCCTCTCTCATGCTCTCCTTCCCCCCTTCAGCGAGGAATTAAGGCTTTCTGTTTCTGGAATTTTTGCCTGCTGGTGATAGAATTTTTTTCTTTGTTGTACAGATGCATGGTGTTGTTTATACTCACATACTTCAGAAGGCTGCCTTTTCTTCTTATATTATAGGTTGTATATTAGCCAGACATCTTGTTATCCTTTTTTTCTGCAGCTAACTAATTGATCGATTGTTCACAGCACAATTGTTGGAGAGGGAAGAGATCTCCATTAAGTAATTGGTAAATGGACATGCAAAATAACAGATGTTTGAAACACAGAAAACAGAATATAATATACTGCCTTTGAATGAATGAACAATGTGTGGGAAAAAATAAATCAAAGATGCACAGCTCCCTACCCTGCTGCTTTTGGGAACAATGGCCTTTTGTCTCAAAACTCATCCAACCAGAAGGTGGTTTGTACTCTCCAGAAGCACTGATTCAGATGATGTCTGCCTTTGACAGGAGTTCATTCCCCATGATGGGGGGCTGTTCTTGCCCCAAATCCACCTTAAGTGTCTCGTATGGCTGCTGATCTAAACCTTACAAATTCTTTTTAGGTATTATCTCTGGAATATGCATTTTCTAACTATGTATATAAAATTTGTTCTAAAATTTTTCCAGCTCATCTTGTCTAAAGTCTAAGAATAAATTATATCTTGGAAAAAAAAAACTATATGTGCTTTTGTGTAATGCATTGGTTTTTGTGCAATATATGTGTCCAGGAAGCTTTTTAGCTCTGTTGGTTTTTCTTGGAAAAAGATCAGCTCTCTGGGTTGCGTCTCAGCTATGAAAAGTTGTTACAGTCCAAACCATATTCTCTGACATCTTTGACCTAACAGCATTTTAAATCAGAGTTTGCTCCAGTCTGACATAATAATGTGCTATTCTTGGTTAATCCTATGTCCCCAGCAGCATGCTTTTAAACAGAAGCAATATTTTCAATAGACATGAGTTTCTTCCTGCTGTAAAATTACAATAGAGAGATTACAGGGTTCTGTTACGTTAAATGCAGATGGATTTTTACATTTTTTATTTTATTGTTGTTGTTGTTTGTTGTCACTGTTGCTTTAATCATAGAAGATAAAAATAGTAGGACAAATGACGAGAAGAGGTGATCAATACTATAAACTCCTTCTGATCCTCAGTAATTCTCTTTAAAGATAGAGTGTAAATCCCTCTGGCATATATGGGAATTTTCCCACTAGCCTCAGTGGGAGATAACCAAGGTTTAACATTCTCAGTATAAGTAATTAAATACTTATGCTGAATTAAATAAGAGCATAGCACCGTGCCCTCATGTGTTTCAGTCTTTCAGTAGGGCTGATGAGCTCAGGCACATCATGGAGGCACTGTGAACCAGATCTGTTTTATGTTAGCCTGATAACCTGACTCAACATATGAACAAGGCTTGTCACCCCTGTGCCCGTGGCTGTCCTTGCAGATGCAGCTACAGGTGCAGGGCACTTCAGCAGCTCTGGGGTGAAGTGCAAATCTAAGCAAGCATTGTAAGGGTCCTGATGGTTCAGCTTAGAAGACATCATTTGTCTCCCCTGGCTATAATAATAGTCTATATAAAGAAAGTTATTGCGAAGTAAACCAAGGTGGCAGAGGAAAACCAGAAGCGTTACTGTGTGCTGACTTCAAGTGCAGATCTTCCACTTTGGGATACAAGTGCATCCTCACCACTCAGCTCAACCCCGTCCAAAGAAACCTCACTCAAAGGAGGTAAAAAAATTGAGTTCAGATCCATTAAAACAGTCAGAGTAGCTGTGATTGCATTGGAAGTTTACTCCACAGTACTTCTCCATATTGAAAGATGAATGTACTCTTGATTCACTGCATCAATACTGAATAAAGTGTATGCTGCAGCATCGTGAGAACTGGCCAAACAATGCATGAGTTCATATCCTGTCAGCCCCATCAGTGGCAGCATTGGTTTTCTTAAACCACATTCATTGAAGGCAGTATGGGAGAGTCTTGCCAAGCCAAGGTTTGGGACTGTGGCCTTTGTATCATGGCAAAAAAAGGAGACTTTAGCTCTTTAGATCCACCTCTTCTAAACTACTTAGTCAATTAACATTTATGGATGTTTGGATTGTTTGCAAAATTGGTTTGAGGCCCAAATTTACGAAGATATTACAAAGAAGTATCTAGTTTCTAATCCATTTCCTGGGGAATCTGATGACTATATACCTTTGAGAATTTGGGCCTCAGATATTTTTTTCAATGTTTTCATTGTACCTGATCTAAACTTCAGTTACTCCTCAAAACTGAGGAAGTTAACATTCCAAATATTACTGAAGTGTCACCTGTAAATTGTGAATATTATTAAGCTGATTTGAGGCAGTAGATGAACTGGAAACCTAACCATAAAAACAGAGGTGGAAAAGTGGAGTGTCTTGTCTAAACACTCCTCTGCCGGTACAGGATTGTTCCATATGCCATACTTCCTGCAATGTGATGGAACGCAGTTCAACTATTGAGTGATTCCAGATAGCTCCTAACGTTCTTTATTACTTAAATTATGTAGTCCAAGAGTTGGCAGCTTCAAAAAGAAAAAACAAACTATTGTACCAATGCACTAAGATTTATGGTGTGTCCAGAATGAGACTTTCTGTGGCACTGAACAGAAGCCTGGTGTGCTGTGGCTGGGAGACTGAGGGAAGGGTTTCCCTCAGTCCCCCCTGGGGGGGACCTTCCCATCTCTGCTGTTCTCTACCTCATTTCTGCCAGCATTCAGAACTGACTGAAGCTGCCTCAGCCTGACAATAGCACTGGGTTTATATTGTTGACTATTGTAATAATGCTCTTGCAGGACTTAAATAGTTTACTCACCTTGACTTCTCACCCAGGCTCCAAAATAAAATTAGTCTTACAGGACAGTTCCCTCCTGAAACAACAGTGCTGCCCCAGAGCAGCAAGCTGACTGCAGCAAAATCTGTCCATGAAGTTCTTGGGGTGAAGAACAAAGAGGAAAAGTAAAGTGGAAATTGGGGAATGCACACAGAGATACAAAATTAGGCTGTTGTCTGAGTATTTTTTAAAAAAACCTTGAAAGGAATCAATCAGGGAGAGTTGGATGTTGGCCAGCCAGATGCAGGACATGTCACTCCTCCGAGACCGAGCTGGTCCTCGGAGCTGCAAACATCTTTTGAGAATCTTCGTCGGAGCCTGGAAAAAAACCCACATAATGGAGATGCTACGCAGCTCTCGCCGTCCCCTTCGCGTCAAACCTGTTCAAAACACCGAGAGAAGGAAGGCCTCGTGTCTGAACGGGAAAGTCGCACTGCTCCTTTCCCTCAGCGTCTTGCCCTTTCCCTCAGCATCACTCCCTCTCCCTCAGCATCCCTGCCCTCCTGTCCTCCCCGCTACCCCCGGGGGGAGTTTGTCTGCCCGGGGCCCCTCTGCCTGCCCTGCCCCTCGCAGTCCCAGGGCCGGGGGCTCCAGCGGGGGCTGCGGGGCCGGACCAGCGCTGAGGTGCCGCCGGTCCCGCCCCGCCCCGCCCCGGCTCCGCCCGCCAGCCCCGCACGGCGGAGCGGCCCCAGCGGCAGCGGGAGCAGCGGCCAGCGGGATGCGGCGGGGAGCGGGTCCGTGGAGGCGATGGGCGCTGCTGTGGGCGCTGCTGTGGACGCTGTGCTGCGGCGCGGCGGGCGGCGGAGGCGGCGGGCGGAGAAGGGCCGCCAGCCTGGGAGAGATGCTGCGGGAGGTGGAGGCGCTGATGGAGGACACGCAGCACAAGCTGCGCAACGCGGTGCAGGAGGTGATGGGGCGGCCGGGAGTGGGTGGGTGGGTGAGGAGGTTCCTTCGCCCCGCAGCCCCCAGGGCCGGGCCGCACCTGCGGGCAGCGCCGCCAGCATCACCGCGCCCGATGAGGGACAAAGGAGCGGGCGGGCGGCCCTGCCGGGAGGAGCCGCGGCCCGGGGCGGGACCTGAGCGCTCCCGGAGTGCCCCCGGAGCGGTACCCGCTGTCCCACGAAGGCAGGGCAAGGATGGGATGGGGGGACCGGCCGCGGGGTCCCGGTGCTGCCCCGGCGCTGTCGCTGCCCCCCGTCACCCTCGGGGCTCGCCGAGTGCGGGCATCGCGGCGCTGCGATGGCCCCGGACAGCCGCCCTCCCGCAGCGGGGCCGGCGGACAGCGAGGCAGAGGTGCGGGCGAACAGTCCCGTCTGGATCCCGGAGTGAGAAAGGAACAGTACGTGGCGAGGGGAGGAGTGAAGGGAAGAATTAGTTGTATTGTCTTGGTGCAGCAGGAACCAAGACACGCGGCTATCTCAAACCAGGATTCAAAGCTGTGAGACAGTCCTAAAATATGTGTGGACAGACAGCTTACTTGAGATGTAATTCCGTGTCTTGATCTCAAACTGCTGGCCCAGAATCACACAGGACCTGTTTCAAAGCCAGGAATTGAGACCAGACCCCAAGCCATTATCTCATACCGCTTGTCAAAAGACTTAGTCCCTGTGCTCCCCTTTCTTTTATGCTTTTCCCTCCTTTCATGTTAAGAATCTTCCAGTTTCTCCTTTCCTCTGTAACTCAAAACCCACAGGGTAAACAGACCTTGTATAATTAAATAATTTCTGAACTTCTGCTGTCATCTGGACAGTTGCTTAAATGTGCCTCTGTCATCCACTTCATTTAAACTGCAAATACATTGAGACAAACCATTCTTTACAATGCTGCAAATATGCTAGTTATAAATAAAGATGCCAAAATTTCTGCCTGCTTTACTCTTCCTATAGTCTGTTCTGGATTGAGGAATGGTCTGTGTACAGCACAAAATGTGTATTGTTTAAGCTGTGTCTTAGCAGATAAATGCTTTACACTTTAAAAGATTTGCAGCTGTTGTTTAAAATAAACAGACACACCAAAAAGAGAAATTTTGTCTTGGGAAAAATTCAGTTTTTCATCCTGGCTGAACTTGTGGCCTCCTAGCTCTGTTACAGTGGTTCCAAACAACAAAGGGATAGGATTTATTCAGAGTTTGTGTTGTTTACAATACTCATGCCCTTCTTCATCTGCCAAACAAAGACAGTGGGAACTGAAATAGAGAACGAAATTCTGGGTGTAGGCACCCTCATCTATAGGACTGCTGCTGTTGATTTCAAGGGGCTTTGTATCCGTCTCTCTGTCCTGCCAGAATATTTTCTCTTTGTCAGGTAGGAAAGTCTGTCTTGAATCTTTAGTGGTTTTGTGGGAAAAAATAGAAAGCTGGGCTCTTGACTGGCATCAGCCTGTGCAGATACCAGTTGTTCATTAGTCTGCACCCTTTTTTGCTCACAGAGACTGACTCTAACAGCCCAGAGCTCAAGGGTTTAGCTCCCCACTGTTTTTCTAGTCCATTAGAAGAGCTGCTGTGCTCAGTGTCTGAAGCAGCTGAGTAAGCGTTCTCTTCCAGGGGCATCTGTGCTAACAGCAGCATGTCATTAAACAGAGTGCTACTGAGGGCTGCACAAGAAGCTTTGCTTCTTCTCTTTCGTGTCATTTTTTCTAATTTTCAGTTGTTTGATTTTTGTCTTGCTTTTTTAAATTTGGCAGATGGAAGCTGAAGAGGAAGGGGCAAAAAAACTGTCAGAAGTAAACTTCGAAAATTTGCCTCCCAACTACCATAATGAGTCCAACAAGGAAACCAGAATTGGTAACAGAACTGTTCAGACTCATCAAGAAATTGATAAGGTATGAGAAAACACATATATGGTGAGCTGTTCATTCTTACACACCTTTCCTTCAAGAGTAAAAACAACTTTGTCTGTTTTGGGGAGGAATAAAATAATTTGGAGCATAAACTTTCCTGATGATAATTACTTGGGGGTTTTATTGTATCTTACATGCTTGATTAGTCACTATGTAAGGACACATGTCATAAAAGGTTAATGTGAAATAATAATTTATTTTGAGAAACGTGCCTTCTAAAACCAGAACACAGCTACAGCTATTACATGGGTCATAAAAGAATGACCATCTCCTGCTCAGCCAGCTTCATCACAGTGACATTTTAAATAGATAAGGAGGTAGCCTTGTCATCTGCTTTTCCTCCTCAGAATAGCATTTAATATGAGTGACAACAAAACGGGGGAAAAAAGGAGTGGGTGGGAGCCAGTTAATTATTACAGAATGTAGGACTAAGAGTAGTAAAGGACTAATAAAAAAATGTAGTTTGATTTTTTTTTCTTCTTTTGCTGTGTCAGGTTACAGATAATAAAACTGGATCAACAGTTTTTTCTGAAACAGTTATTACATCTATAAGAGATGGAGAAAACAAAAGAAATCATGTAAGTAAACACATATTTTCCTTTTGAAAATCAAACAAATACTTGGGTGTTCGTTGTTCAGAAGACTGTGATAGAGTTCACCTAACAGAATTTTGGAATGCTTAAAACCACACAAAAACATTTGGGCAAGCAGTCAAAAATATTCATGGTTTTAATTAATTTAACTTAGGAATATTATGAATTTGAAACAGAGTTTCAGTGAGGTGTTTGATCAGAATATTCCATTTGTCTGTCAAATATAAATGTTAAATAGCAAAGACAGTTACACAGCCCTTTCCAATGAGTGTGAGTAAACACTTAGAATAACAATGCTCTTGTAATTCATTAAAAAATTGCTTTATAAACTTATAACAACCCCTAATCTTCTATTGTGAGAGGTCTGTGGAACAGTATACAGCTCTATTTGCTTTTCAGCCCAACACAGTGATGGACAACTGGTTGTGAAATGTCACTTTGGGGAGGGGGGAGAGAGGCAGGACAATAAATCCCCCTCCCCTCTGGAAAAACAGTTGTTTAAGGATTCTCAAAGAGGCTTAAAAAATCAACAATGTTCTTTACCTGAGTCTTGCAAACAGGTCCATTTGCTAAACATCAGTAGTCCCATGAGAAATTCATCATGTACCACTACATAGAACAACTGGTAGGTTTTCTTTGATTATAGTCTTACCAAGATGGACTCTTCTTTTGTGCTCTTACTAAGACTTGGCTTGCCAGTGTTTCCTTGGATAGCTGGTTTCATCTGACTAATAGTTTGTGGTTTAATGTAGTTTAACATGTCCTGGCTTTTTTTGGGGTAACTTAACTCCAGATCTTTCACAGAAGAAGCTCTTTAACTATTTTATAAAACACTGAAAAAAAAAAAAAAAGAAATTATGGCAGTAGTTCCTATTTTTAATGGGCATAAAGCCTGAAATTAGTACATCTTTTCTTGTATCATCCTCTAAAAGTTTTCCCTCTTTCAGCTCATATTTTTCAAGCTGCTATTAAAGTCAGAGAATGGCAAGTAGCAAAAGAAAGCTTTTGTTTATGCTATACTTACTTTTTTGTTACTATTTTGCAAAGCTTATAGCTTAAGTGGTAAGTTAAGGTACAAAATGAATTGCAAGTATTCTGAGCTGCAGCTTGGTTTTATACAAAGTGTCAACCTATTGCTCAGTGCTTTTTAGTAATGAGATATGTGTAATGAAGGCAATCCAATTGTCTTTTTCAAGCAAATATGTTCATCATCTACAAACCCAGTGTACAAAAGCAAACCTGACAACCTTCTTAGCAGTGGAACACACTGCTGATCGTGTTTCATAAGGTATTTGGCTTGCCTGTGGTGTCTAATCATAATTCACAGCTGTAAAAATTACTTCTAAATTAACTTTCTCCAACAATCTTAAAGAGTTCCTTATAAGCTTCATATGTCAAGGGACATCTGTATTTTCCATATGGGAAGGTTACCTCACTTACCAAGCCAGTGCTCCATCCAGAACTAATACTGTTATTAGTGTTCCAGCTGAAGAACTTGAGGGCTGAATGCAAATTTCTGTCAGACTTCATGGTGGCAGCCTTCTGTGAAGGAGGCATAATCAGAACTGATCACGTTAGCTCCTAATCACCGAAATCCTGGGGCGCGTCATTCATCGACACTGCAGCAGCTGCTGGAACAAAACTGCATTTGTTAATGTTTATTTCCCCTCTCACACTCATTTTGAACTTTCAGCGTGCCCATGGTACAAACACCTTATTTAGAGGTTGCCAGGCTGGAGGAGAAGCTAAATGGGAAAAGCAACCTACAGACGTAGTTGGTTATTTAAGTAGAGCAGGCAAACACTCATATATTGATTTGACTAAGAGATGCCTAACAGAAGTAAATTTGAAAATACTTGATAACTTCAAACACTAAGGAGGAACATGAACACTTTTAGTACTGGAAGGCTGAAGACCTATTGTAGGAGTAAGCGATGGAGAATTGGAAAATTTGGGTTACAGCAAGAAGAAAGTGCTGCTGAGGAGAGATCTACTAAATGGACAAAAACTTTTGTCCAAATAAAAAAGCACTCTCTTAGATATGTAAATTCAAGGTAAAAATATTGGGAAATGAGTTGCAAAGGACTTTGTACTGTCTCCTTAGGTTGTTTTTGTATATATTAATTATTATACTTGGAGTCTCGTGGCACTGTGAGATTTCCCAGTCACTTCCCACCCAGGCTGCAGGCTTTACAGACTACTGGGTACTGTGAGAGTAATTCTGCTTCTTTGCTGCTCATTTTAAATGTTAGCAACAAAGCAATACACGTCTAGATTTTATATCCTCCAGGCAGTTAAAAAAGGGAATCTTTTGAGATTTGTTTGGAGATTATCTCGGTGATCTTAAAATACAGCTAGTATGTACTGTTCTGTGGCACTCACCCTTACTACCCACCACTGACTCATCCTGCTGTGCAGTACAACACAGCAGGAGGTTTGTGTAATTGTGTCTGTAAGTAGTGACAGTCATTTGAAAAGGGTGATACTGTCAACTCCGTCTGGGGATGGAGACTTTGGTGGGAGAGGCTGTAGGGATCCAAGCCCTCAGAACAGGACTTCTGTTCTGATGCCACTCCCAGAGCCTTAAGATCGCTGCCTCCTTAGAACAGCACTTTTGCTTTTATTTTTGATCTGCCAAGTAAAATAAATAGGCACATGCTGTCACACAAGCTCAGCTTTTATGCCTGTAGGGAAGCAATGCTAAAAATGAAACCAGTTTCATAGGTTCAGTTTATAGGCTTAGCTTATAAAAGTTAAGGATTCCCAAAGCCCCTGTGCTTTGGGTACAAATTTGGGTGGTGAATATAAGAATTTTCCAGACACTGTCACAAACCACCTGCTCTGAAATTTAAACTCTATATAATTTATTACTGTAGTAAGCTGTAATAACTGGAACCCTGAAACCTTAAGTTTGCATTTATTTTCTGAGCCCAGTTATAAGTCTCTGAAATCACTGAAAGTTTTTCATGTGACATTTTTGGGCTTTGAGACCTGACAGAAAAGCTTCACAAGAAGGCAAAGATGTGTCTTGCGTAGAGTCTGCATTGCAATAAGAAATCCACATGGCTGGAATGAAATTCAGCACTGGAGAAGCAGCTTCATGGAAAATAGGTTGTTTCTGCTTTTTAAATCACAGTGCTTGTTCTCCTGAAGCAGGTACAAATACACATACGCAAGCATATACACATACATACAGTGCAGATACACTATTACAGAATCATTTAGGTTGGAAAAGACCTCTGAGTTCACTGAGTCCAACCTTTGACCCATCACCACCTTGTCAACTAGACCATGGCACTGAGTGCCACATCCAGTCGTCTCTTGAACACCTTCAGGGATGGTGATTCCACAAACTCCCCTGGGCAGTCCATTCCAATGTTTAACAACTGTTTCCATGAAGAAATTGCTTCTGCTGTCCAGCCTGAATTCCCTGGCACAGCTTGAGGCCAGCGCCTCTTGTCCTGTCACTTGTTGCCTGGGAGAAGAGGCTGACCCCCCCCAGTGGCTTACAGCCTCCTTTCAGGTAGATGTGGAGAGTGATTGGGTCCCCCTCAAGCCTCCTTTTCTCCAGGCTAAATACCCCCAGCTCCCTCAGCTGCTTCTTATTGGACTTATCCTCCAAAGCCTTCACCAGCATCATTGCCCTTCTCTGGACGTGCTCCAGCACCTCAATATCTTTCCTGACTTGAGGGGCCCAGAACTCGACACAGCATTCAAAACACTACATAAACATAAGGCAGAATCTTCCCCACGCACACTTTTCCTCTCAGGCAGTGTTTCTCCTTGGCTTTGCATCACAGAGCTATTCTCTTCAGACTGTTCTTCGTTACTGGAGGGCTCGTTTGACAGTAGTTTTATGGCCAGAGGGCTCTCGATATTTGAGGTCTCCAGAGGAGGGATCGGGCTGTTTGCCATTTCGGGCAATGCAATCCAGTTCCTCAGAGGTGCTGCGTTATTGGGAGGCGCCATTTACATTCCCAGACTCACATTCACGTTCTCAGATGTCACTGAGGGCTGGCAGTCACCCCCAGAGATGTCAGGCTTTGATCCAGCAGTCCTGTGTCTTTAAAGAGGCCGAGCACAGCCAAGAGGTAGCCGGATGGGCATAACGTCTGTGGAAGGTTTTACATCCATCTGCTCCTGGGTTTAAGGCTCCAATACTCATTTTCTTCTCTAGGGAGCACTGATTAGCTTGCAAATTAATAGAGTATTTTCAGTCAAAAGCTCAAGGATAGAACACAGCAAAAATTACAGCATTCCTTATTATCCTATGAAAATCCAAACCTTTTCTGCCTTGTTGACTAGACCTATTTCAGTTGTGGTACAATACCCTAACAAATGAAAAGCGAGGAGGAAAAGTAAAAGGGAAAAAAAAATTACACTGGTAAGATTTGCTGCACAAAGATTAGTTGCATTTCTTCTCAGTTACATTCAGAGTAGTCTTTCATATAATCTCTCTCTTCTAATTCAAAGCTAGTGTACCTGGGTTTTTTTCTTGTCTCTATTAATTTGTTAGATAAAAAAAAGCAATACCTTGTTTTTTAACAAGGTGTTGTGGGTTTTTTTGTTTGGTTGGTTTTGGTTTTGTTTTTGATTTGGGGGTTTTTGTTTTTGTTTATTTTTTGGTAGCCTTCAATTCTCTTTCTTGAAAGAGATTTTTAAAGATACTGGTGTCTAGAGAGAATGTACCAGGGAGCTGGAAGCAGTTCTCCTCCATTTCTCATTTAGGTGTGTCACTGTGGAACCCATTCCTTTCTTTTGCTTGTCCTTGGTGACAGAGGCTCTTGAGGGCATGGCTGCACCTTCTCATTAGTTACACAGTACAGGTCAGAGTTTCTGTGTGGGAGGTAAGGAGGGCTGCCTTCAGTGTGATTCTCTGCAAGGTGCTTGCTCTTCTTCCACAAAGGTGGGTGTGTGCCTGTATAAACACATGGATTTGGCACCCACCTTTTGCAAACACAGCAGCTGGATAGTAAGTCATTTCCAACACCATCAGGTCCTTAAGAAGGAGGTCTCATGATACCAGGCCTTTATTTCCATGGGGAGAGGCTGCTGTTTGCATCCCTGAAGATCTGGGTAGGGAGGAAGGCACCACTGTGCAACTGCCTTTACAAGCTGCCTTGGCAGGTTCTGGAAGTGACCATCAGTCAGATCACTGGTTTATCTGTACAGAGAGAATGGATGGCATCCCTTTGATAATGGCCTTATTTAAAGCATTTCTCAGCCTTTATCTTTAGTCTTGCAGTAGAGAAGTCAAAAGAAAAAAAAATAGTTCCATTTCCCTCTTTTCTAGAGAAAAATCTGGTTTAAATGGTTAAGCTGTAGCACTTCATAACCAAGCTTCCACTTCTCTGCAGATATCCAGAAGTGTTAAACTAACTGCTTGATTCCTATTTGGGCAACTTGATTATGATTTCTCCAAGCATGTTCTCAGCCACAGTTGCTCTCTTTGAGGTTCACAGTACTCCAGGGAGAGGAGTTCCTACCAGTGCTGAAGACAAAGGAAGCTTCAAAAACTGAGAAGGAAGCATTAATGGAACAGAAATTGCAATTTTTCCATCAGCAGTGTTGACTGCTGCTCCCTTTAGCATGCTTAGCGTCTCAGGGAAGACACTTGTTTTGGGCAGTCTTACATTTGGGTCCAAAGTTTTTTGTTTCCTTTTTCACAGGACTTTTAGTCCCTGGTGACTTGCACTCAACAACTGTAAACTATCAATAGACACAGTAAGTGCATTCCTGGGTTGAAATTCTGGTCTCTGTCTAGCCAAAAATCACATAATATCTAAATCTGGTGGGTTTTGTATATTTAATAATTTGTACTCTAAATTTGCTTCTCTGTTGACTGTCCAGCCTGCTCTGTTGACATAACGTGCTACATGAATCATGTCTGGACTAGTACAGTTCTTTCCTCAGCACCCACCCTTAGTTCTTAGTGCAGGAGTAGATAAGGCAATCTGTACTTGCTAGCTAATGCTCCAGGGGAGAACTGAGAGATCTGAATGAGCTGCATCACTGGTTTAAGCTATATACTATATACTATGCAGTAACTTGAATAGATTATCAAATTTGTATCATAGGGTAAAGCTTTCTGAAAAAAAAAAAAAAAAGTGTGAGGAGCTTATGGTGTCAATCAGTTAAAAAGTGAACTCTAGTTTCACTAGCCTTGTGTAAGCAGAATACCTCCATGCATGCGATTGCAGTGTCTTTTGTCACATTGTTTTAAAATAGTTAAAGTCTTTATTATTCTCAGCTCCTTTATATATCTTTTCTAAGCAGCAAGCAAGCGTTTTTATTGGCTAACCATTATTACTAATACATTTGGCAGTAGTTGTGAAACACCTGGAGATGTTCAAGGCTAAGCTGTGATTCTCACACCCCCCACACTTACGGACTTACAGTCTGTCTTTGTTCTCTAATTAGGCTGTGTACATAACTTACTTATCTTTAAGGATACACACAAAAGTTTCCCAAGTCAGCATCTTCTTCCAGGAAGCTAACAGACCCACTGTTAACCCTACACTAATAGGCTTTTTTTTTTAAAAAAAATCTTTCCATACATGAAAATTACTTTATTTCACTAGCACGTCTGCCCTCAGTTCTTTCAGCCTCTTACACAGCCTCTGCCAGGCAGGGGGATGTGTGTTTTGCCCTTCTGATGTTTCAAGTTTGCTAACCTGATGCTAGCAATCTGTCCATAGTCTACACTTCCTCCACTGGAAAAGAGATGAAGTAGCCACACAAACTGAATGCAGATGTTGAGATTTTTGAGCCCAGTTAGTGGAAGAGCGTTCTGAGAGCCCCGAGTACCTGTGTCTTATTTTGAAACAATCAAATCCATCCCCCAGCTTCTTTTAGAGAACCAGGGCTCCTCAGAGAGGCAGGGTGAGACATCCTTAACATTTTATTTTTTTCACCCCTTTTCTTTCCAGTTTTGAGTCTTGGCAGTGTAGAATGTGAAGCTGAGGGGCAAGTGCCAGTAGCTCACGAGGACAAGTAGCTTGTGTTTGTTAGAGCAGAAAATGGTGTGGGGAAGTGTGCAAAGTGAAAGAGGATTTAGCCAAAGATGAGAAGAATTGCTCAATTAATATTTTGAATTGCTCTTATTAATCTGGAATGCTTTCAGGTTATGAATCTTCTTGTAGAGAGAGACATATCCTTCTTGTGTGAAAGGTGTGATGGAGCGTGTGCTGGGTCTTCATATATAACTTTATAAGCAGCAGATGCTTCCTAGGGAGGCAGAAGCTCTTAAGAAATTTTATTTAGCTCATGGATGATAAGATGGCCTTATTGTCAGTCACAATGTATCTAAACCCAACATTTTTGACAGTCATCTGATGTTCACCGGCCTATGGCCAAAAAAATCTGAACGTTAGCCTCAGTGAAGGGAAAGACCTAAGGAGTCATAAGGAGTTTGAAAAACATGTGTCACCTCTGGTTCTGCATGAAGAAGGTGGGAAAGCTCTGTAATTGCCAGCTGTATAACACACACCTCAGTGTCCACATCTCTGTTTACCAAACTTATGGTTGGCTTATTTTCTCTTAGAGAAGGCTGTGTAGAAAGTTATGGATCCACACAGAGAATCAGGACTGGCCAGTGTGTACCAACATAGGATGGTTCAGTAATATTGTAGTGGTGCAATGACCATGAAGTGGAGAGAAGTGAGACTGCAGTTTCCATGGGCTCAGCTCTCGGTGCTTGGTGACCCTGAGCAAACAAGCAGGTGGAAACAGCTGCTAGACCTTATCAGAGTGAAGAGAAACAAGGTGCCTTTTGCTGAGAGGGGAGGCAAACCAGGCAGGTGTTCTGGCTGAAAACACAACAAGCAAAGGTCAGCGAACACAGATCAGTATCACATTTTTTTTTTGGTCTTAAATGAGGGCTTAGATTTCCAGGCAAATAACTGGTGCAAGAGCAAAGGGGTTACTCCTAATTAAAGGTATCAAATCCTGTTCTCATTTGTATCACTGGGAGTCTGAAGTAATTAAAAATCTTTAGTAAATGTACTTTGTTAGTAATAAAAAAAAATTAGAAGAGTGACTAGGATTTCTTTCATATTTCCTATTAGTCTAGCTTAGTGTAAATTGCTTTTTTTCTGTCAAGTTAGGGAAACAAAAATGTGTAGTACTAGTAGATATTCTGAAAGTAACAGTCTTCATTAGAAATTCCAGCCTATGCCTGTGTTTAGAATTGTTATAAAATTTGCCAGATCCTCATGTGCTATAATGTGACCTCTCCATTCCAGTTAAATCTCAAAGAAAAATAATATTTTTATGCAAAATCAAGTTGACTGAAGAACTACCTCACCATTTTTATCTGTTTGGACTATTGCCCTTTGAGTAGTTAAATACTGAAGAGAGAAAGATTTTCTTGTGCTAAATTTCTTCTCACCAAAACCAAGCTATTGCTGTAACACAGGAAAGAGAGTACCTAGGATTGATTCCTTGTTCCAGGAACTAGTTAGTAAAGCACAACCAGTAAGTTCCCCAGGAGGCTACAAAACAGACTTTCTCTTAGAGATCAGTGCCCACCCAGTGCTTCCACTTCTAAAGCTTACAGCATTCTTGTTAGTTGTGGGAATAAATTCTGGCTTGTCTGGCACTTTTCATGTGTGGGGAATTGTGCATCATGTTCAGTTTCCTGCTTCTCCCTTGTTTGGATATTGGTTGCTGCAACTCCTCTGTCAACAAGCCATGGTAAGTCAAAGGGTGGTTGTTCACCTTTTCCCTGGTTTTAGTTCAGTCTTCTCACACGTAACGTGCTGAGTTCAGTGATCCCAGGTTGTCTTTTACAGATCATGTCCAAGTGGTAAGGAGATTTAAAAACAAATCACCACGAATACTTTCACTTTCGGCCTCTACTAGATCTACCTGTTTATTATAAGAGAAATGAAATGTGGGGTGTTTTTTTATCTTCTCTGTAAGGTAACAGAGTCAGGAGAGTGAATCTTTTATGTGGGCTGGTGACAATTCTGTGATCTACTGACATCTGTTAAGAGGTCATAGTATGAACTGTCTTTCCTCTTGTGAAACACATGTAGCAAATTAATCATGGGAAGAAAAGCTTTAGGGCAAAAGAGAATTTTTTTCCACTGGTTTTGATTACGTGGCTTAATCCATTGGCTCCAGGAGCTGCTTGTTTCAGATTTTAGCTGAAACCATGTTATCATCTCATTAAACAGTAAGCCTTAGCTGGTAGGGTAACAAGAGTATCAAAGGCTTTAGGAAATACAGGCTATGGTACTAGATGTAAACCACAAATATTTTGTCTTTTTTATTTTTTATTTGCATCTGTTATAATCTTAGAATGGCTGGGATACAAAGGACACAGATGAAGGGGTCAAATCTGCAGCTGGTTACATTTGTATTGTCATACAGTGGCAGAGTGGTACCAATTTGCTGTGGCTGGAAATTGGCCCAGCAACACATCATTCCATCCATGATGAGCCTACGTCTTCTCTACCCTTTGCCTGGACTTCAGGAGGGGTAGATTCAACAAAATCAGAAGAATGACACTGTTTTTTTACCAGTCAGTAGGAGGAGAGAGAATGAGTGTGTTCCACAATTGCTTGACCTGTTTCTGCTTAGTTTTGTTTCATCAAAGGTTAAGCAAATGTGAGGGGAAAAAAAGCACTGTAGAATGGTGGCTTCAAATGTATTCCCTTGAGAAATGTATCTCTCTGTCAGCTAAGTCTTAACTTTGTCCTTCCTCCTCTCTGATTCACAAACAGCATTTTGGCACCTTTTGTGGAGTGAGTGTCTGCCTGGCCTTTGGAGGGACTGAGTCACTGTGATAGCACTGAGGAATACCACACTGGTGAATGCATCAGCTGCCAAATCATGGGTGTTCACCACTGCAGCTTGTAGAGAGAACCCTCCTCCAACTATTCTACCTGTCCTGATTCTTACCTTAGTAACAAGTCCAGTTCTCCCTTCCAGTTAGTAATATATTGTAATATAGAATAATTGTTAAAAAAATATACAGGGTGGGGTGGGAATTTTGGATCTGTTTACTTGCTGTTCTGTCTGGAAATGACTCAGAGCCTGTTTGTGAATTTACATCACATGAGGAATCCCTCAAACTTCTTCTCTTAGAAAGTCCATGGGGAGGGAGAAGTATCCCAGGGCATGTAGAGAGACTGACACCATGGTGTCAGGCAAAGGGGAACATTAGTGGTTCTTCTGTGTCCAAGATGTTTCATAGCTGTCAGCAGGGGTAAGTTTTGGCTCCCAGTAGGTGTTTGTCTTGGACTTCATAGTAGAAATTGGTAACACATTCATATTCTTGTGTCCTTTTTGGAAGGACATAAGGAGTATGCTGAAGACCCTTTTTCATTTCTTCCTCATTGGAGTTTGTTTAGGAAATGGAGTAAATATTCATGAATAGTCATCATCTCATGTTGTTGATATGCTCTAGAGACATGATTTCAGATGGAAAATTAAACTAAGGGGAAAAAGAAAAGGGCTCTTTTGTAATCCCAACAAGTGCCCCAAAGAGGAGGTCTTGAAGAAGCTTCAGAGTCAACACCTATGCCCAGATGCTGACTTCTTCCTTAGGCAGATATTAATGTCCTGTTTTTAAAGTCTTCAAGTGCTGGAGATGATTTATTCCAATGCTTTTCCATGCTCACTCGAAAGTCTCTATTGATGCACTTTAAACACCTTCTTCTTCCATCTACAGCTCATGGAAAAGAAAATGATTCCATTTCCTCTACAGTAATAGCAGTCTCCTACACTGTCAACTCTGCCATAGGCAAAATCCATTGGAGGTGAACCCTTACCAGTGTATTTCTGTTCCAGTATTATTACCTTTGGCTGGCACCTTCAGCAGAGTTAAGCTGAAGTCTGTTGAAACTGTAAACTCCCCCAAAAAGCATATAAGGATAAAGCACATAAGATTCAGGGCTTGAAATAAGTTCTGTGAGGGATAGGGCACAGGTTGGTGTTTTAAGGTGTGCTGCTCTTAATTCAGCCAGCAGCTATTAGGTACAGAATTCTTGTTTTCAAACATTCCCCTTTTTGCACAGCTGTTTCACATCCTTGCTGTGTACAGCTACTCTGTGTTGTTTTGGTATTGCAAATTTACAGAATTTACATAGTTTAGTGGTGAATCACTGAGACTTTGTAGCTGCCAGTTGTAGAGGGAAGAGCCGCCTGCATTGAAATTCAGCCCCCATGAAAGCTGTATCTTTGTATGATTACTGGCTACTTACAAATAATGGCACTTTGGAGCTTTTAGCACAGTTTTACAGTGGTTCCAGAATTGTTACTGGATCTCAAGACATTTAGAATAAAACCCAAGGGCTTTTAGACCACCCGTGTTTAGACACACCTTCTGGTTATCAAAGGTTGAAGAACTGTTGTTCTCCAATTAACAGACCCATGGGTAGATGCTCTTCTTTGGTAAGACAATTAGTTTCAATATCATTAGGAAAATTTTGTTTATAAACATGCATCAGTATTTTGACCTCACTTGACTATCTCACACTGCATGAAACGGATGGAACAATTAAACATGGAGCACGTGGCTATTAGGTTGGGGTCTCACACGGTGCAACTTCAGAATGTTCCTTCTCCAGTTATGGATAGGGAAGATTATAGTCTCTGTGTATTTAAAAAATTGTGGACTGAGTGTACAGCGTGGCACCAAGTTTCCAGAAGGCCTGTAGGAAGATATTATTGTCAGAATTTCTATCATCCTGCTCTGCCTTTGGTACATCTGACAAGTAGAAGAAGAGAAATTCCATGTTATGAACTGTGTGCTCTAGAGCAAATGTGTGGGATGTGACAAGACTTTTGATACTGCAGACAGGAACTGTGATATCTAGCCTTTTATATATATATATATAAAAATATGTCTATATATATATATATATATATACTCAGACATATATATATATAGGGAGAGAGAGACAGACAGACCTTTTGGGTAACTCTCAGTTTCCATACTGAGTTAATTACTTGTCAGATTACAATTTGTGGGGGTTTTCTACCAAATTTGAACAGTTCTTCCAGTGTGCCTCCTCTGATACCACTGCAAAATAGATTGAAATAAGTACTTGGCACTGTGTTTCCTACACAGGAGCATTTACAGAGACTGTAGTCCTGCCAGGATCAGATCATTATTAATGGGAAATATATGGAGTGAGGGAAGAAAATTAAATGAGTGCTTCTGCAGAGTGACCTGCTATGGAACTATTATGACTTACAGAGATTTTGACCATGCATGAACAGAATATGATCTGATAGAGCATCCAGGCACCATTTTCCTCATTATTCTGAGCATTTGTCAGGAACTGTTGGTTTTTTGTTTGTTTGTTTTTTGTTTTTTTGACTTTGTGTTTTCTTCTTTCATTGGAGTCTCAGTTCCTTGAAGCTTTGGATAAGATAACATTTTATTTATTGCTTTTTTGATATTGAATGCTGACTCCATAGGAGTCTGGTCAGTGACAGCATCACTGTATGTGTGGTGAGAATCAGCAGACAGTGTAGAAAGGGATGCAGTTCTTGTGCTAGCTTTGGTGGTGAGCAGTTTATTGGGTGACCACAGCCTGCCCCAGTTAATTCCTTTGGCTTTTTGACAGCATGTTAAGGCTTACATAGCTATGTTGCTTTTGGCTAAAGCCAAGCTCGAGTGCCTTTAGGCCACCTTCAATTTATGTCATGTAGACATCTTTTGCATCCATTTATATTGCAACACGTGGAGAGCCAGAAATAAAGTTTCTCCAATTAAAATGTTTATGGGAAACAGAGGAAAAGGAGTCAGGTGAGATGAGCTCTATGGAGAAGTTAAAGACAAAACCAGGGGAGTCACCTGTGTTTTCTTATTTATTAGTTTTGAGCTCAGAAGGGACATTCTGGTTGAACAGCCACCCAAATACCTGACTTTCCCACATAGCACTGGGATGTGACCCATACCATAGTTTGCAACTCACGTCTGCTCTTTTTAGTACGTCTTTTTTTAACAGTAGTTCTCAATTTTATGAGTTCTGTGTGCTTGGCAGGACAGCAGGACGAGGTTTGAGCTGCTGGAAAGTATTACAGAGGTTTTGAGGTATTTCAAGGCAAATTAATTCATATCTCATTAAAGACAAATGCATTATGTGCCCTGTCTAGACAAGTAAAAGATTAGGAACTGGAGTGCTACTGCAATTCATATTAACGTAGTAGTTTCCATAAAACAATATTCCATTCTGTGTAATTCTGCCGTTTTTCTAATGTGTGCAGGATATAAAACAGGTTTTATGCTTTTTTTTTTTTCCTTGCTACTCAGCAGTTTTTGCCATCTGCTGCAATAATGGAGACCAGCCCTTTGTGAGGCAACTTGTAGAATTTAAAACAAAACCTAGAAGGGGATAGGTAAACACACAAGTAAATGTTAAATCTTGAAGTGCCAATTGCTAAGAAATGTCAGTTCCAACACCAACAGTGGTTTTGCTAAAGCCCTTCAGATATGGCTGAAATTATTGTCTCCCTGGTAGAGCTGGGTGAGCTCTGGCACTGCCTGGGAAGGATCTGGAGCTACTGTTTGTGGAGTTTTATTTTAGTCACAGGTTTTTGAAAGGGGAATTGCTTTGCATCAGGAGCTTTTAATAAACCTGTAAGAGTGCTCCTTGTTCAGAGAAGCTTTTGTAGACTGTGAGAGGTGCTTCCACGCATTTCCAAGGGGAAAAGGGGTTCTTCTGCTTGAATCCCACTTACTGTTCTCATGTCAGTGCAGTGGCCCTGGCAGAGAACTGCTGCTGAGTCTCTCCACTACAGCTGCCCCTCATCCACAGGGCCATTTTCTGTTCCATACACCCTCCCTCCTCCTATATATTCAGTGTGTGCCTTTGATAGATGGGTTAATCACCACTGAAAAGTTGTGTATGAAGTAATGAACAGCAACTTTCTCTGCTTTCTTAGGTTCTAAGCTAAAGTGTAAAGAGCCCAGAAGGAAAGGTCATTCCAGACAGTCATTTGCCTCTCCCTGACAGGCAAATATTAGCAGAAGATATGACTAGCGAAGAGACAGTTTTGTTTAAAGTTCTCTTTGAAGAAGGACTTTTTGAGAATGTGGAGGTAGGGTGAGTGTGAGTGGGGAGAGGGAATAGACAAATCAAATGTCCATTTTGAAATTAAATTATTCCATTTTGAAAGTCAGACAATCCTAGAATAGACTTGAGCATTTTTTCTAGTCTGCTCTTAGGGTTTTAATTAAGGATTAAGGGGAAAAAGAGCAAAGTGAAATGAACATGATTTCAATATATACCAGCAAAAACAAGTATTAAAACTATTACCATAGTGAGGTACAGAAACCAGATGAACACTGCCAAAGAAAGTGGGTTTGTGTGAAAGTAGGTTAACTCTGTGTGTAGTCCTGCTTTCAGAACTTGAACTGAGAAATTCTTTGCTTCTTCTTCTTCTTTATCCTTATGTGCTCTAAGGGCAGAGGATGATGTGGTCCACACCACAGAGGGCTACGTTTCACCACTCAGCATGGTCTGCCAAAATAGCCTGTAGTACCTTCAGGCCAAAGGCACGCTGTGGGCTGGAGGGTGAAGACTGGCACATCACACTGAAAGAAAACTTTTTCCTTCAGTGCCTTTCCAGGTATATGTGAACATAAAGCCCAAAGGGCAGCACTGGTGTAAAAACTTGTCACACCAGTTCTGACCTGTACAATCCTGCACCATCTGTTTCCTTTTCCTGGGAGCTGTGGTCCTGCCATACTTGACTATCACTAACATCAGTCACTCTTTTACTCTCAAATGTGGACACTAACCATTCTTTAGGAAAGCAAATGATAGTTGGCATAATCTGCCAGAGACAAGAAATCTGAAGTTTTTTTCAGCAGCAGTTGTTTCAGCAGTCTTATAATACAAGGAACCTTTTCCACAAGTTTCAGTTTTTCGTTGGGTGGGTTTTTTTTCCCCTGTTGGTTCTGGAACAGATCCTAGCCCCCAAACTGCTTCCAGGTGTGGCAGTATATTCACTGCAGAGTACAATATTATGAGTCCACAGGATGCTGAGTATGTCCTTGCAGGTCCATAGCATGGTATTCTCTGTCCTGGCCTCTGTTGTTTATGGGTCCTACTATACCCAGTAATAAATAGACAATCCTGCTTTCACTCTGTATTATTCTTTAGCATATCCCTTTGCTGCAACATGAAATTAACTGGTATAACACTGAAGTGGATTTCAGAGAGATGTACACCATTAGGAGTGTAGCTAATTCTGTCTTTATCTGAGCTATCTGCTCAACCTGTATGCTCTGCTGTACATCAGAAGCCAGCACCCCCTCTCCTCTCTTTACACAGTTGCTCCTGCAAGGACAAAATATTCTGAGAAATACCTTAGTTTGCGGAATCCCAGGAAAAAATGGATTGTTCAGGATCTGCTCTAACTGATGAAGATGTTCAGATTTGCTCCTTGTCCAGCAGTTGTTGTGTCTCAAGCAATGGATTATAAAAGATCTGTAGCCTGATTAAATAAACAAAAATAAATTATTTAAAAAAGATACATGGCTACATATCTGCAAGTAAGAATTACTGAGTTCTGCATTGACTATGGGTTATATCTGAGTGAAGGAAGTCAGTTTGAAGTGTGGCACAAAATTTAACAGAGAGCATATGAAAGGAAGCTTTTTCCATGCCAGGAAAGAAAACCATGAAGGGATTTTTCCCAACTGGAAACCCTCATAAAACTGGAAGTCTGAACTGGCAGGAGACAATTCAATAAGTGAAGAGAAAGAAGCTTTTTGGTGTGGGACTCATTAGCTAGGGGAAGATAGTGACTGGAGAACTGCAACTTTGGTGTTAGGTGGTTTTAGAGCTAGAAGACAGTTATTGCATAAGCTTAAAAACAATTGTGGCAAGATTTCTCCTTTGTGGAGAGGGACAGTTGGAAAAACTGACTACAGCGAGACCTGGCTGTTTGCCTGCAAGTGGATGGAACAGGAATGAAACAGTATAGTCTATTCTGAGTGTGGTTTATACAGAGGGATTCATAACAGAAGCTGACAAAGCTACAAACAGAAAAGTGGCCAAAAAGACTGTGGCTGCTGAAGAGAAGTGACTGACTGCTCACTTGGAACCACAAAACCTCCAGCATACTGTATAACATTTGGATATTTGGATTTCGATCCAACTGATTAGGTAGCAACAGAAAAGCAAAAAAAGCAGAACACTGACAGTACTGGAATAATGAAGCTGAAAACATGATAATTTATAGCAGCATAGACCTGGTGATACTAATTTCTTAAAATAGTTAAAATGGCTGCTTCTGAATTATGAACATAACCTGAATATCCAGTTGTTGACTCGAAAATAATCAGGCCCTAGGCTGTGTTTGGCTTCTGTTCTATGTTCTGGGTAATCAAACTGCTTGCAAAGATCTAAGGTGGTCAAAATGGGTAATTCAGACAAGGCACTGCTGTTCTTGCAGAGCAGCCTTGCCTCACACAGGGCAAGAAGCCTCCATAAGGTTTAATCTGCAGAAGATCTGAAGAAAATAAAAAGCTTAGTGGAAACTTTCAGTAAAGGTAAACAGATGACAGTTGATCTGCTCCAGCAAGTGAGATTAATTCTGCCAAAGAGCAGTCAAGTGGTTACTTCAGAGAATTCAGGAATTATTTTTGTCATTTCCTTCCCCTTCCTTTGCTTTCCCTCTTGACTAATAGCTAAAAGATAACATCAACCTTATGATGGATGGTACAAAGCAATGAAGGGGTACAGGTGACTCAGAACAGTGCTATGATTTATTTTTCTATTGACTAGACTGTTTCCAGTCTGAAAAAACAACAAAACATTTTAGAGAACAAGGTTAATCACACAATTTTGAGGAAGTAACCTTTAGATGGGAAGAGAAAACAGGCCCGCCCTGTGAACCAGACACAAAAGGGATACACAGACATGTACACTTTGTATTACCCTCACTGCCATCCCTGCAGAGCTGTGTTCTGGGAAGAATTCCTGACCAGTTTGTGCATTCATCCAGTGCAGCAGGAGCAAAAGGGGAGCTGTCTTTTCCACAGCGCTTGTAGGACCTCCGGGTGAGGAAACTGCACTCTGAGTTTGTGATTCCGAATCAGGCTCAGGTGTCCCTCTTCCAGTAACATTTCTGTTCAGGCCATGAAATGATCCCAGGTTTGAAATGCCAGACATGCTCAGGCACCTTTGCTGGCTTGAGGCCTATCCTGGAGTCCAGGCTGGGTAGCAAAGGCTGATGCACTAGGGAATGTGGGGCTGTTTTTCCATAGGATGTTTGGGACTCTATAGTACTTGTCTATCTTATGTTACTAAATGTAGATTACCTCAGCTGAGAGCAGAAAGATGCCAGCTAAGAATCTGCTCCTGCATATTTTGCAATATTCAAATTAAATTAAAGGGAGGATTTAAAATTTACATGTGTAGGTATTTAGACATTTGCAGCTGTGAGGCTGCAGGTGATGGGCTGTGGTGACAGGTACAAGAGAGACATGCCATCAGCCAAGAAAAGGAAATCCAATGGTGTGTTACATCCATGCTTCCCAGAAGTATTGGCTGTGCATTGGCTGCTGCTACCATGAAGCCCCAGGGATGCTGAACATTACCAGTCCTGGAGAAGGAAGAACTGCATTTTTCAGCACAGAAATAATTGCTGACAAAAATACTCAGGCACTGCAAAGATTGCCTGAGAAGAATTTGTGTGCCCCTTGAAAGGGGAGCAGAGGAACAGTTAAAAGGAAAAGCAAACACATTCCCCTTTTCCCTCAGGGAGGTCCTTGCTGGTTTAGTGAAGCCAAGCATGCTGGGGAGTTTCTGATGCTGGCACTGATATTGCTGGGGAAGAGGAGGGAGGACAGCTTACAGCTACCTGGCCTGAGATCAAGAAAGCTGGTGCAGAAGGGTCTCCCACAGGGCATAAAGATACTCCTGGCTGCTGTGGCTGCAGTAGTGTAGCCTCTTTCCTTCAGCCTTGTCCCCCATCTGAAAAAACAACCAACAAGTAATAAATCACAACTGTATTCCAATACAACAGATTTAATACAAATGTCTTCAGTGCCCCCCCAGTCAAAAAAAAAAAAAAAAAAGGAAGCCTCAAACAACAAAAGCAAAAAAACCTGCAGAATGAGATAATTTCTTCTCCTGCAGTTGCTGGTATTAATATGTACACAAGAATGTACACAAGAAGTGAAGCCACCTAACAGTTTGAGGCCAGAGTATTTAGATAAGCCAGGGAGATAACACTGATCTGTTACAGAGCTGTGGCTGTAAAGAATTGAAGCAAGTTTTTTTTTTCTTAGTTCCCAAGTAAGAAATAGAATCAATCATGAGCTTCTGGTATTTCAAGAAGAGATACAGATTTCAGTCACACAGTGGCAAATTACACTCTTATCCTTTTCTTCAGGAGTGTATCATCGATGAAGACTGTGAAACAGGGAAATATTGCCAGTTCTCCACCTTTGAATACAAATGTCAGCTCTGCAAAACCCAGCATACAGTAAGTCCTGAATGAGATGTGATTTTCTGTGACCTGTAGAAACTCAATGTTATTGTTAATGTCAACAAGCCGAAATTGATAGAAAAGAAGCGGCAAAGCTTTCTGCATGAGAGTGAAGAAATGGGTGTGTAGAGTTTTTTTTTTTGGTTTTGTGGGGTTTTCCTGCCTGTTAACAAAACTAAGCTTTAAGGTTTCTGTTCTCTTATGCTCCAAAAGCCGCCCTAAGCTCCTCCTGACTCAAGCTTGCCTTGTTGGATGGGCTAAGGGCAGTGTAAACTAACACACTGTAGGTTGCCAGTGGAATGGGCAAAGAGGAAATACTGTGGCAGCTCCTAAGGCTCAGCTGACGCTTGTTTCCAGCTCTGGATTCACAAATGGAATTGCAGCAGCCTGCTCTCTTCCCTTCACTGACATACTGTACAATGCTGTAGTGCAGTGGGGACTGTACAGGGTCCTCTTAGGTTATTTGAAAATGTGAACCTCAGCAGTCCATTCCTGCCTTTGAACTAAAAGATAGATGTTCTTAATAGTAGCTATGATTAGATTATCTTCTGTAAGGGACAGGTGCCTGAGAAGTTCAGGCTTTTTCTGTGGTCAAAATCCAGTTTAGAAGCAGCCTGTCAAAAAAGCCCTTTTATTTGACTGTCCCTTTTCAGCTAAGTTCTGCTGATGGCCTCTTGTAAAACAAATTCTTCCCTCAAAGCATTTGCAGGCAGTCCAGTGTACAAGCAACTAAATGTTGCTGTAAAGTCATGTAGTCAATAGGATTGTTATAACCTAAAAGCTGTTCCTGAAATGATTTAAATAGTTATCTTGATAACTTCAGGGAACTTTATTGACTTCAGTGGACTGACTGCTTGCTTAAAGTCCTGAAAATGTCCCATGTGTCACTGAGAAAGCTTATTCTTTGTATTTTAGAAAACTTTAAACTGATAATTTTTCGTGTTAACATGGAATAATTCAAAATCAAGATTGAGATGCACCTCACCTATGCCCCCCTGTAATCCCACCTTTTCAGTCCTCAGCAGAACACTTTAGGATAAAGAAAGTAAAAATGGGGTGCAAGCTACACTTCT
Organism: Lophotriccus pileatus; assembly: GCA_035583135.1. NCBI lineage: Eukaryota > Metazoa > Chordata > Aves > Passeriformes > Tyrannidae > Lophotriccus > Lophotriccus pileatus. The sequence goes on along the minus strand of JAWWES010000168.1, from coordinate 4,936,386 downwards.
GTTGTAAAGTGAGCTCAGACTGAGGGAGGTGGGATCAATTCCCTGACCTAGAAGCCCCACAATTACAAAGCATTTTTCTCCCTAATTAGCAGCTCTTAATAATACCAGTGCAGTCCTATTCCTTGCCCTGTGTTAAGCACTTCCTGTGGGATTCACTGGAAAAGAAATTTAGATTTTGTATGGCTGCCCAGACATAGACAGGAAAAAGCTGTTAAAGCACTGACCTGCTAGGAATCTCTCAGATGTTAATCAAACTACCTAAATAAAGGAACAATGTGACATACCCTTTTCATTAGGTTGATTTATTAGCTGTGTGCAGTTGAAACACGGGGGCAGTTGTCACACAAAGCTATCTTTAGCTAGAGGTTTGCATTTCTGCTTTTCAAAGAGGTTTTTTTTCAAAGATTCTTTGTTACCAATGAGATCTGGTTCTTATTACAACTGCAAATGGGTTTTAGTAAGATTTTTTTTTTTTTTTTTCCTGTGGTCTTTGAAAACAATCCTTCTGAACAAATTGTAAATTCCTGACTGTATTTGGCAATGGAAAAAAATCAGTAATGTTTTCCATCGATAATGTTCAATTTCTTAATTTTTATTTCCCTTGATTGTAGAAAGGAAGGCTCCAGGGAGAACTTGGAACAGTCTTCCAGTACCTAAAGGGACTATAGGATAACTGGAGAGGGACTTTTTACGAGGGCATGTAGTGAGAGAACAAGGGGGAATGTCTTCCCACTGACAAAAGGCAGGTTTAGATTAGACATTAGGAAAAAATTCTTTGCTGTGAGGGTGGTGAGACACTGGGACAGGCTGCCCAGGGAAGTTGAGGGTGCCCCATCCCTGGGAGTGTTCAAGGCCAGGCTGGATGGAGCTCTGAGCAACATGGGCTAGGGAAAGTTGTCTCTGCCCATGGCAGGAGGGTTGGAACTGGATGATCTATAAGGCCCTGTCCAACCCACACCATGGGATGTTTGGCTGCTGATCAGTGTTCACGTGAATGCTAAAATAAGAATTCAGGTCTTGTAGTACTGGAAGTATATTAGCATAGAAGGGGTGCTGTTACTGTAGTGTGGAGGTTCCTGTCTGGCAAAAAGTTCTGTGTTTGCTTAAATGGAGAACCCCAAGCAGTTCTGTTTAACAGTGGGAATATGACACACATGTATTAAAACCACAATATGCATTTGTCTTCAGGACCAGGGCTAATTCTATGTTTAGGTGTCTGTGATATAAGCAATTAGTGCTGAAGTGACAATTTTCTCACGTGCCTTTTCCATTTGCAAGCCCTGCTCACGGGACGTTGAATGCTGCGGAGACCAGCTTTGCGTTTGGGGTGAGTGCAGGGAATCCACTTCAAAAGGAGAGAACGGCACCATTTGTGAGAACCAACACGACTGCAACCCTGGAATGTGCTGTGCTTTTCAGAAAGGTACAGAGGGGCTTATCCTATTCATTTCATCACACTACATAATATATAACATATATTATTCCCCCTCTTTTCCTCGGGGGAAGTCGCTAAATCTCTACAGAATCATAAAGTCATTCTCCCTTTATATAATTTCACTTATAACTTCATTATAAAACTTTGATAGAATTGGAAGTGAGAAGCACTCTGATAGGGGTGCACAATGGTGAAAGAAAAGCCTATTACACACTAGAGATGAGACCAGCATGAGAAGCACATAAATTTATGTTTCTAAAGGGGAGTCTTACACATTTAAAAGTAGCAGAGCTCTGTTATCAAATTTTCACCCAACAGAGCAAAAATAAGAGAATTAAAAATATACAGGAGAAATTATGAGATTACAGAAAGTGGCTTCTCCTTCCTATCAGCAAGCAGACTATCAGAATCAGACTGCAGATACATTTCATACTCTGAGTTTTATGTGCCCCTTCCAGGGCACCACACTGTGCAATACTGACCAGACAGCCAAGATACACTGAGGGATGATGTCCCAGCTTATGTTGTTGTTCCACGTGGGAATGTGAAACTTGACTTATAGAAAGGAGGACAGGAGGAGAAGGTCTCAGGCCTGAAATTAATCCCAAATCCTGTCTGGTTAGGGTCCAGTTTCTTCTACTGTTTTATACCCACTAGTTTTTCACTGCATTAATTTTCACTCCTTAATTTTGTAGTGACAGGACACAATTTCAACCATCTCCCTACACTGTGCAGATACTTCTCCAGCTTTCTTCCTGGTTCTTGCAATGAGCAAGATGTGACCTTGTACCTTAATTGATGGTTGGGGTCCCTGTCCCGCTGTCAGCTTGCTGGTGGATCAGACTGCCAGGGCATTTCAGGAAAACCAGGGAGATGCTCAGCTTTCCCATGCTGATCTTGACTATTACATAGTGCATCTTCAATGTTATTGAAGTTTTGTTTGGAGCAGTTTTTTCTCCCTTCGTCAGGTTCTGCCTAAAGCATTTCCAGGTTCTGCCAAAGCTCTGTCAGGGACTTCTTTGTACTCTGATTCTGAAATAAGACAAGAAGAGCACTTTTAATACATGCCTGTTACTTTCACCATGCAGGACTCTGAATCTGCTTACGCTGCAGAGATGAGTAAATTAGCAGTATGCATCCCACTGGTGTTAGTAGCACCAGGCTGCTCTTAAGATCTTGACTAGAAATTTAGCACAAACCTGTAACTCAGGAACAACAGATACATAGTTATAGAAAAAAAATATATGTAATATATATGTGCATACATAAATCAGTAGATAAGAATATTTATGAAAATGGATAGAATACACTTATTAGAACTTAAAATAGAGCTACTGATTAACAGCAATAAATTTTTATTCTCTGTGGTTGTGTGCTTTAGCAGGGTTTTTCAGGTTAGGCCTGCCTACTTCAAGGCCTTTCTTCATCACCAGAGTATTGCAAAAGGTTGCCTTAATAAAGATGTGTATTTTTTATATAAAACTGTAGTAAACTATGGAGTTTTCACTGCTTAATATATAATCTGTTTTGAAATTGGGAACTGATAGGTCATATACACTGAAGCATAGATGTGTATACACACACACATACATTTTGACCAAGTCTGTTTTAAAAACTTAAATTTTGAATTCCTCTCATATTTTATTCTGCCATATGAGGAGAACCAAGACAAGAGGAGGAAGGGAGGTTGGATAGGAAGATCTGGAAATCTGAATTCCAGACTGACACTGTAAGTTACTAGCATCAGGAAACCCAGAGGATGTAGCCTTCTGAAATAATTTCTTACACAGGTTGAAATTCACTCCTGTGCAGAAACAAGGGTGCCAAGCCCCAAATGCCATCAGACAGCTTTGTGTGTAGCAGTATTACTGTAATAAATTAAATGTCTGAGTTGTAGTTCTTTTCACCTCTTTATTTAGTCTCTGAACAATTGCTCTGTATATTTGTAACCTCTGCAAAGAAATAGCAAAAGTATCAAACAGAGTTCTAAAATATAGAGGTATTTATTCAGATTTGAAACCATTAATGCTACACATTGCAAAGGAGTCACTGTAAAGTTTTCTTGGGTTTATAATAATCTTTGGAATCTCCAAGGGATGGTGTTGTGCAGTACTGCTGTCTGGACACTCATTCTCTTTGGGAAGAGCAGGAGTTGATCTTGCTCATTAAACACGAGTGACTTCAAATGTCTTACTCCCACCTAGTGGAAAAAAAATTAAGTTATGGTTCCTTTATTTGTAAGGGGACTTTTAAAAAGAGTTCAATTCTGTCTTTTTATGTCATGCATACACACTTTAGAGATGAGGTCATCTCAGTTCAGCAGCCAGATACGGACTTCCCATAAACTCCTTTCCTTTGGCCCACAGAGCTGCTGTTCCCGGTGTGCACGCCCTTACCCGAGGAAGGTGAGCCCTGCCATGATCCTTCCAACAGGCTTCTCAACCTCATCACCTGGGACCTGGAACCCGATGGAGTACTCGAGCAGTGCCCATGTGCAAGTGGCTTGATCTGCCAGCCTCAGAGGTAAGGATCCAAACTGGGCAAACCACCTGCTTAAAAATTCGGAGGGGTCTGTTGCTGTGGTAAATAGCTACAGAACTTGCAGAGTCTGCCTCACTAGAAAATGTTTTGACAACTTTTCTCATCAGTAGCAGTGAAACTTTCTGCTTTGTCCCCCACAGATGTGCCTAATTGAGTTTGGCAACACATTAATCCCATGTGAATTAAGCCTGTGAGTTAATCAGGCTGTTACTGCTTTTTAATCAGTCAGTACTAACAGCTGTTGAGATGTATCATTTCAGTTTAATCCTCTGCATACAGTTCTTTGTCCACCAACTCTCTATGTTAGGCTGGGCTTCTGTTAGATGTTTTCCTTGCTTTCATATGGAAGGCACATGAAAGATATTTTAAATACCTGCAGTATTTCCTGCACTATTGATCAGCTTTACAGACAGGCACATGTATTGAAGAAAAAAAAAAAAAGCTATCTTTGTTTGTGCATTGCCCCAGTTCCAAACTAACCCAGCGTGCCAGTTTCTCTACCATTAACTTATGATCTGCTCTCAGACTTGAAACACTTCAAACTGTGCAGACTTCTTCACTAGCACTGAGTTTCACCAAATAGGAAGCAGGCTATTTTCTGCTTGAAATTAAAGCTTTGCATAGATAATGCCTTTAAGCATTCTCTAAAAGGACAGTTATTTGCATAATCAGCAGTTTCACTGGGAGAAGTGAGATCATTTCAGTTTTGCACTAAAAGCATTTTTAGAAAACTTACATGTTTTCTATGAAATTCTCCAACTTTGTTCCTACCCTACCAGCATCATATTAACTTCCAACAAGCATAGCTGGGATAGAGATGTAGATTAATATTTATCTCCTCTGTGTCCAACTCTTTCTACATTTTTTCATGCATGAAAAGGAATTGGGTAACATTTTGTTTCATAAATGTCATCTAAGGAAACAAGCAGAGTTGATCCCATCCTTTCAGCACCAAAATTCTAGTTAATGTGCCATTAACCTCAAGGGGAATCTGTCAGCAAATGTCATGTCTAGTTAGAAGAAAGCCATTTCAGATGAGGATATATAAACACAGAAATTACTTAGGGTGTGAATATAACTGAACTGTCCAGCTATAGTCAAAAGAACTTTTTATCTGAATTTTAAGATTCTGATAACATTTTTTGATAAAAGAAACAGTCTATCTCTGCCTGAAATGGCTCTTGGCTAAATATTACGAGCAAAGTGATAAACACTGAAACTATTAGATTATACCAAAGAGAACACAGGGATAGTCTGTGCACAAATGGAAGTCTTAGAACTCCTAGAGAGCAAAAGAATTCAAAATATACACAAAATAAGCTTCAGGAACACCTTTAGTTCATTTATGCTGTTTCCACTGGAGGAGGGTGCAGCTTTCAGCAGTTGCTGAGGGGTGCCTGGCACAGGTAGTGCTCACCTGACATGGGCCTGTAGCCCAGTTCTATCCCCTGCAGCGCAGAGAAATAGCAGAGGAACCATGATCAAGTTCTGCTCCTCTGCCTCCTGACTACAACTACAAATCATCCCTTTCATAGGTGCTGCAAAAGATGTGGGATGTTTGTTTGCAGGCAAAACAGAGAGAGCGGCAACTGTAGTGATTACACTGCCCTGTGCAGAACCAAATACATAAAGCTCAGAGTTTTCCTCTTAAGCTGGATGACCATGTTTCTTAACTCGGTCTTATGACATGAAGAGCAAGGTCCAGTCACCCTCAGAGCCTGCAGCAGGGCCAGGCTGTGCTGAGGGCCACTGCCACCTTGTGTCCCAGGATCAAACATTTCTGTGCTGTTCGGATCTGTTCGAGCTCTGTATGAGGAAATCTCATCTGTAACTCTCCAGCTGCCAAAACCAGGTCTTTATGAAATCGGCCAGGATAGATCTCCTATGCATTTAACATGTTTTCAGGTGGGGAGAGAACTGTATAAAGAAACCACAAAGTGTTGTGCTGTATGATCAGATGTGTCTCTCTTTTTTTCCAACAGCCACAGCCCTACGTCTGTGTGTGAACTGTCTGCCAACGAAACCCAGAATAAGGAAAAAGAAGATCCCTTAATCATGGATGAGATGCCATTTCTCAGCTTAATCCCCAGAGATATTCTTTCTGAATATGAAGAAAGCAGTGTCATTCAGGAAGTACGTAGAGAATTAGAAAGTCTGGAGGCCCAAGCTGGTTTGAAGCCTGAGCCTGACTCAGCTCAGGACCTGGTTTTGGAAGATGAAATTTAAAGTCCAAGCACCAGGCAGTTTAGCTAGTCATTTCTAGAATTTTTTTGTCTAGTGTCTTGCTTATATAAACCCTAAACACACACTGCTGGATAGAAGTGCAATAAACAAGGTCTTCAAAGAAAATCCTTCTCTGTGCACCAAACCTGCATGTTCCAACTACTGTTGAATTCATTCAATCCTTGGACCAAACCTTCTGTCAAATGAGAACCATATCAGTGTTTCTTCTGGATTAGTTCTTTCCCCGTGTACATCAGAAATAAACTTATTAGCGCTTATACTCATGAAAAAATACACATAAGCATAAATGATTTTAGGTGACTTTTGAGTATGAACCTTGTACTTTGAACTGTTGTAGTTGTTAATTTTACGGAATTTTTTACTTTTCCTTTAGAAAATGTGGTCAGTGAAGCCACAACATCCAGATTGTGGGTGTCACAGGGCCACGGAGCACTCTGCACCACGTGAACATTCCTTCTTGCAGGGTAGTGTTTACGGACCTGTTGGCTACATTCCATCATCGCCTGCCCTTTGTGAGAGGCAGGGGCAGTGAACATCAATTCCTTCAGTTTAGCAGTAAGACAACTGAAATAGCTTCTTGCACTTAAAGACTTGAGCCCAGAGAGCAACGCTTGAGGAATGGTTCATGCTTTTAACACACTTCATAGGCATAAATCTCTGCATGTTACAAGATGTGCGTGTTGTGACCATCTTTAAGAGGTCACAAAGGCAAAGCAAGGCAAAACCAAAATCCAATCCACCAAACTCCCCAGCTCCCAGCTGTCTCACCAGTTTGCTTCAATGGCTCTTCCACTATTAATGGTTTTCTGGGGTACAGATTTCACCATCTATTATTCCACATGGGAAAACATGACATGAGGTTCCAGCCAAGTAACTTTTCACAGAGCTTCTCCCCAAATAATCCCTCCTGCTTATCTCTAATTTGGAACAGTAGAGCACCAACAGGAACAGCTGTAAGACTGTGCTGCCAGCCTGCACATCTTTCACTTCTGCTCTACGAAAGCTTTTCAGTAAATTCCTTGGGTACCAGAATTAGTTAATAATCATTATCATTATGAACACGAGGGCATTTCATCAGAACAGCCTGACTTTCAGTTTAAGGATTCTACAATCAATTCAAACACCAACACATACACACAGGCACCTGCTCTCAGAGTTCACTAAATGAACCTCTCCTTTCTATTCCTAATAAAATTATTGTACTTGAGAGACAGCCCATCTATACAAAGATAGGGAATTAAATCCCTTAAAAAAAAACCACTTAAGAGAGCAGTAATTGTCTGTAAATACTGCTTTCTTAATGATAGTATTACTCTCCCTTCAAGTTCTTGGTGCTGCAATCCCCCCAGCTCTCATCTATAGATTTTTGCCTCTCCACCTGTCTTTGAGCTTGAGGAAAATTCACGATCCATTTGATAGGTTGATTTTTTTCCTCTTCTCAAAAGCTCCAAGGATCCTTCACCAGTCTGTATAAATGGTAAAGGGCAGTTTAATGACATACCCTGCCTAGGGGATGGTGCTCCCTCTCTGCTCCCTTCATCCCCACTTCCACCTCACTTACATTGGGCAAGGAGCAGCACAGGACAAACAGCAGAGGAAGAACGAGGGAGTTCATCTGTGCAGTGCCTGGTTCTCGAGCTGCCAGACTGCTCAGGATTTTTAGGTTGCTATGGGCCAGCATGCAAGGAAGACCTGAAGGTTCAGCAGTTGAACATCCTTTTCCCTCTGCAGCAGAAATCAGCTGCCAGTCATATCTGGAACTTGGAAGTTTCACTGGTGAGAAATTCAATTCTGAAAAAGGAAACTCACAGTGGAAGAAAAAAATGGGTGGGAACTTAAACAAGAGAAGCAGACAAGCTATAAACCACTTCCTGTAACACTCTGTACATGGGGGGGTGTGCACATACACACAAACACACAGCCTTACAATTCCAGCACTGCCTTGGGAAAGTCTGTATTTCCATGAAATAATTCCATACTTTTTAAAATAAAAACACAGCATTTAATGATTAAAATAACACAACAGAATGAACAAATATTTTATTGGCATGTTCATTGTTGTAAACAGCATCTGGCATGAAAAAGTTTACCAAAACCTTTTGATTGTTATAAATTAGGTGGTTTTTCCCAAAAACTATGGAGAATTGTTCTCTATTGATCTTTATGGACCAAAGCAAAAAATTGCTGTTCCTAGGCTTTGCAATGAAATCATGTTGACTGCATCAGTCTTTGCACCACAGCCAGAACTACTAAGTTTGTACGTTGAGGTGTTAGAGGTTGCCCCAATATTTGACTACATATAGCTATGGAATCAACTCTGGGAATAATAAACTGACTTTCAGCGGGTGGAGAAGATGCAAACTTGTCATAGTCTTAAACAAAATGTACAAAAAGTAGCGGAACAAAAACAAAAACTTAATTAACAAGGGGAAGTACAACCCTAAAGTACCCAGCATCATCAAACATAAAATGAATACAAATTTAAATAGGCAACTATACTTCCAAATGTACACAATGAATGTTGATATGTGAAAAGAAATAGCATGGTAAATAGCTGAACTGCAGTTCTGGTGAATGGGTAGGGCAAATTTTATTTACACATCGAACGCAATACACTAGAGCTGCTCATCGGCTTCCGTAACCTATTAAAAAACCCCAGTTTTCCTTACAACAGCACTTCTGCAAACAAACAGCGCCTGCTGGCAGCCTTCTGCAGACACCTCTCAGACCACCTGTTTTATGGAAGAATATTATAAAACCTTGCACTTGCAGCACTTCCACCTCTGGCCCTTTTCTGCTGCTCTTCTGGAACCAATGTGTTAACGTTTACTTCCGACTCTCTGATGAGGTAATGCGTGTATCAGTGAAACAAACAGAGAAAAGGATTCTTTCATGGCCTTTGCACAGCTTTTATTATTAAGCTATGAGTATCCTGTTTTAGGGTAGTTTCACTAGCTACTTTGTGCACACTGTGCTCAAAAAATTTCCACTGGATTCCCGCCCCGCCCACTTTTTTTTTTTTTTTTTTTTTTTTTAGTTCTAATCTTTTATTTGCACATCCCTTTTAGCTTTACAGTACATTTGACTATAGTGCACAACATGATTCCAAGTCAAGCAGTGACCCGGCGGGGCCCTGCGCTGCCGGCGGGTCACCGCCCGCCCGCTGCTGGTGTCAGCGCTTTACACCTAATGAATGTCCTGCCGTAATGGCACTACACAGTAGTAGTGAACCTTTTTATTGGAAACAAAAAAAATTCCCCAGGGAAAATGCTATAGCAAGTATCAGTCTTGAGTCAAATCTTTATTTGGTGCTCCATCCAGATAAATTTTTAGTGCTTTTTCTTTACGGGGAGAGTAGGTTACCCGGTGTCCAGTTTTCTGCAGTCTGCTGCTTTCTTTTTTCATCAGTTCATTTCTTTGCTCATCTGTTAATTCCATTAATTCTTCAGTTTTATCCCTAAAATGTAAACATGTTCAAGTTCAGATCAATACACTAATCATAATTAGATTTCTGCATTTTTTTTTTTCCCTTGGAGTAACTTATTAAAACCACAACTAAGCATAATAGTTCTTCGGGATTGTTTCCCTCTTCTGCAGAACTAACGATCTGTCTGAACCTGCTTTTCCAGCAGACACATTCACCCAGGGGAAGAAACAAGCCCATACCCCTCCACCTCCCTAACTCCTTTATAGACAGCTGTGGCTCTGCTCTGTATTTGTTCTCAGTGCCAACAGCTGGAAGCAGCATGTCAAGCCAGCCCCTACTGGGGGGGTTCCTACCAGATGTTCTCCCAAACAATTTTCATCCAGACCAGAACGTTATCAACCAGCTGTTTCCCCCCCCAACTCCCCTGCAACTATGAAAAATACCACAGAAGCAATGAGGTTGCCCCACCCACCAAGGTTTGAAGAATGACAATATTCAAGTTCTCGGTCCTCAAATCCCGCCTCGGGGCTATTGCCACCAGCTGATCAACGTTTTTCACCTTTAACAGAGTTTTTACCCTAACAGCCTTCTTTCCAAATAAGCCTTACTAATTTCTCAATGGAATAAACTCAGAAAATAAAATCCTTACTCTCCAAAACATACAGCAAGACATTTACAAATTCCACAAGGGATATTTTAAGATATTAAATCCACACACACAAATGCAGCAACTAGTCTTGCATTCAGCAAAATATTTTCAGTGGTTTGGGAGGGAGGATTGAGTAAAAGGGTGCAGTACTTGTTTTCTTAAACTTAATTAATAGGTTTTTAGGAAGCTGAGGAGCACAAATATTTCAGCTGAATGTTTTAAATCCCCTTCTGTTTACGGTAACAGAAGAGTATTTTATGTTCCTGTCCATTACATCACTCCTCTTACACAGATCTTACACACAGCTTTTTTTGCATGGTTTATTATAAGGTAATGAAATACATACCTATAAAATATTACTGCACCATCATCACAAATGTACAGAGGCCAGACATTCAACGTAGATACTTTAGGATTCCAGTCCAAGTCTTGGTGAATCTCTAGTATGGAAATGTCACATGGAAAGGTTCCTCTACCCTGAGAAAAAAACAATTACTCAGTGAATACAATAAAACTCATAATCGCACATCTGTGCCATTAGAAAGTAAAAATACACAGAATCTTACTTACCTTTGCAAATTCTATGTTTTCTAAGGGTATTCCACTTATTTCACTCAGCTGTAAAGTGAAGAAAAATGGTGGATTTAATATAATTCCCAAACAACATTACACAGTGTCTACAGAAAGTCAATAGTCCTGCCAAATCCAGAAGTCAATAAAGTATCTGAAAGCCCTCCAATGATCCAAAGCATCAGTACAAAATTACAGTGACAGAGTACATATTTTTAACATTTCTCAAGTTACCAGTGTGTGTGTCACAAGTGATGTTTGCTGTGATAGTATTTCATCACACTTCTCTTAATACTGAAGGGGAGACAAAAAAAGTTCATGAAAACAATTAATTAATAACATCCACGTTCTGAGATACAAAGAGATCAACTGCCTCATATTAAACCCTCAGGTTCATCAGTCAGCCTTCAGTAGGAAACCAGCATAAATAAAAAATGCTGACAAAAGGCAGAAAAACACTGAAATGTGTTAGCCCTGCACATCTCACATGCAAATTTCTCTTATTATTGGTACGAGTAAAATGATTAGGGCCTCTTGAGCAAACGCTGCTAAAATTGCTCCCTGCACATCAATTCCTAAGGAAACAAGCATGACCAACTCTTTCTTCAGATACAAGTGAGGAGGAAATCTCAAGGGCTGCATGCAAGACCCTGCAGCCATAACTTCCTTTCTACCCAAACAACACAAGAAACCAGTCCACAGCTTAATCTGTGTACGCTCACCAACCTCTTCTAACTTACCAATGCTCAGTGTCCACTGATACCAACATTTTTGCTGCCCTCATCATCCAAGGTGGCCTTCCTAACATGTAGGTATTGCCACATATACATAAACATTTCACCAGGAGTGGAACCCTGTGATTATTGGATTAACTAAATAGTCTCAATGAGACACTCCTACTCTAGATTTCTGCTAGGATGGCACAGGTCTGCTTTCCTGTTAGAGGGTTCCAGCCTTAAGTAAAACCACACCACAGCCGTATTTCTTTCCAACCAAAACACAGTTCAGTCTACTTGATACTGGTAACACCACCCCCAAGCAACAGCTCTCAAATTCACATACGAAGAGGCTGAAAGGTTTTTTTATTTTGGAATAAAGAAATTACCTTGAAAAAATACACAGTGAAAATAGCTTAATTTTCTTTCACATGTGTTTTTCAAGGATAAGTGACACAGGTAATATTAGGCTGGTTAAATTTCAAAATGTGATTTTTTTGGGTGTACATTCACCTGAATACTTCCATAACAGACTACTATGTGAAATTAAGAAGTAAAGCTGATAATGCAAGTGGTTTTGGTAATAGGATGGGATAGATTATTGATTCCCAGGAAAAAAAAAAATAAATCACCACGCAACAGGATTTTTGCAGCTATAATATCTTTGTGCTTCCCCACAGAGGACATCAATAAGGCTCTTGGTCACCACGAGAAACTTTCATCATGTTACACATTTTACCTTCTCTTTTAATTCTTCAACACTGCTGCTTTCTAGGACTACTTCCTGGAAAGAATCGAGTTTCATCTCTGATGGCCTCCATCGTCTCGACAGAACAGCAAGTTGTGACATGGATTTCATCTTTTCTACTCCTAGCAAAGAAAAAGGAAATTTATTGTATTAACATCACAAAATACCCTATTTCAAATTAGGCATTTTCCATGGCTTACACACTCTAATATGAAAGACTTCCTTACAGACACATACGTGAACTAAGTAACACAGTAAGTGTCTTGCAAGTAGCTATCTTGAAAAAAAGGAGAGGGGAAAGAAACTACAATGTAGTTGAACTTTTCTGTTGTCAGCTCCTTTCAAAGAATTTTTCATAGGCAGAATCTCCATGCCATTTGCTCTTCTTTAGGGCACAGTTCTCCATCACACCCAGCCTGGTTATCCACACAATATCCATCCACCTAATCAGAAGCTGACCTCCAGGTCTGACATTTGCATGAGGCCTTCCTCAGCAATCTGGTATTTATTCATGTGCTTTACTTCCTTTACCAAAAGCACTTCCTTTACCCTGTTTGACTTCCAAATTTCCCACACTAACTCCACACTTGTTATTAAAACCTGTCTTACACCCACCACCTTCCAGAGTTTCAGTGTGTGCTGCCTCCAGCCTTTTTGTATCAGTTTCAGGTACCAGAGCTCTCACTGGCTGATTGAGTAATGCTGTTTATATTACAATTAGAGAAGCAGAAGTGATATCCAAGGGCTGATTTTATTCATATTTTCAATGAGTCTATAGTTTTATAATTTAGCATGCATCACTTGTGGCTTCACCATTTGTCTACCCTTACATGCTTGTTTTGCATGAAACTACCACCACTCTGGAAGCTTTTCCCTAAATACCTTCTGCAGCCTTGCCTGTGACTACATCTGTGCCACCTTTCAACACTAACCCATTGTCTGAAGTGAAGATACAGTCACCTAGTGCTTCTTGGCATTTACTTCAAGTCTGAAGCAATTACACAAATTTTCTTCAGAGCCAGAGAGTGACTGATTTAAATAAGTCTGCAACAGTGTGATGTGAACCTATTATGCTAAGAAACTTAAATAAATGCAATTTGGAATAATTTACAGTTACCTTCCCACGTTCTTCAGCTAAATAGTGACAGCAAAGATGGAAGCAATGATGATGCAAACCCAGACTTACAGCAGTTGCCTTGACACTCTTCTTTGTTAGAACAAAGTACCTGCTGCTCTGGGGTAGCAGTGGGTACACGCAATTCAATTGCCACAGATTATAGTAGGATCAAGCTGCATCTTCTACAGCTGGATTAAAGTAACACCTTCTGGGCAGAGCTAAGTTCTACAAACTATTACAGCACACTGGAAGCCCTATAATCTATAATTTGGCATGTCTATGAACTGGGGAGCCTGCAGTGGTCTAAAGTTATATCTCCAAGACCTACTCAGTAGAGAAACAGTACAGCAATTAACTAAATCTAAGCAAAAAGTATTTAAAACTACAGCTTTAATTGCAGTGTGAGCTGATACATGTCCATAGAAATCTACAGGCCTCCTGAATCTCCCATGTTCATTTGGCATGCACTGGCACAATTCTGTTAAAAATTAAAAAATACCAGAACTGAACACAGCTGCCAAAGTACTGCTCTTAGACCTTTAGCACACACAGCCACAGGAAATCTGCACTTGCACAATCACCCCCAGCTTCATGGGCTTTATTATTCTTAATTCTTTTTTAATTCATTTTTTTCCCCAACAAAATTCCATTAAAATGTCAGCAATAGTCTTTAAAAAAGGAAGAAAAGGGCAAGTATAGTTCTATAAAGAAAAATTTCTTCTGACACTATATCATTACCATCAAGTATTTCTAAGAAGACCTCCCAATTGCTTGAAATATTGATATCTTCTTCATAGACATGATAATCCAGGAACACAGTGCCTGGATTTTTCCAGGTTTTCTTTCGTAGGCGAAACCTATAAACACATCACAAAGAAAACACTGAGTTTTCATCTGCTCAGAAACACTCAGCACCACCAGAGATGAAAACTGAGTATTTTCTGACACAACTGGAACACATTAATGCAAGGTTTGGTTAGGTTTATCAGAAAAAGTTTCACATTCTGACGTAGTCCTGATAGCAGGATATCACTTCTGGCTTAGTGCTGAATCATTCATAGACACAAGGAAAACAAGCCCATGTTCTGCCTGTTCAGTGCAAGAAACGTGTGGGGATTTAAAGGAAGAAAACAGTTCCCTAATTAGGGATTACCCCGGTATGGTAAAGGCAAGACAGATCAGTGCTGTACATACACACTGTGATGCTGCATGAGCACTCTGCTGCAGTGATCTAAGCTGCATCTAGAGAGCAGGTGACTTCTTTATGAATTGATTTACTTAATGTTCTCCTTTCTGAAGGAAATCATCCTTTTGAGAGAATACAACTTATCAGACCTAAAGCTGCAGACAAGTTGCACACAGGCAATTCTATGTAAATGTTATTCCCTATAGAATTCATTCTGCATGAGATGAGAGCCAAGAAGTGCTGAATTACTGTTTGTATTCACAGGCTGATTCAAAGATCACAGTAACTTATTTCTGCTTCTTTCAATACTTCCTTTGTCCACAACAGGAAAAAAATAAATGAATCAAAACACATTTCAAAGTAATATTCAACCATGTAACTTCAATGGATTGCAGTCTCTTTACCTGTCAATTGTCAAGTCTAGGCCACATTGTTCTCGAAGCTGAGGAAGCAGCTCCTCTTTGGACTGTCGGACAGTCATTCCTTTAGCAAAAACTGCATCTAGAAGAAACTTGCATGGCTGTGAACATAAACAGAAAGAGATTAAAGACAAAATTCTTGGAACACAAAAACCTGATTTGCCTCTGTTTGTGCTCTGTGACCAGTCCCATTCACCTGGCACAACGTAGAATGCTTCTCATAAACAAGGTAGGCAATGAAATCATTAAAATGGGGCATAAACTAATTTGTGCAGCAGCAGCCCTTTGGCAGCCCGTTCAGACACCCTGAATGCCCCTGCAGAAATACTGCCTTGTGCTGCACTGCTAATTCCTACCATTCCCTTCACATTCCAAACAATTGGAGAGGAGCTTTCAAATTAAATAAGCCATATGATAATAAAAATGCTGCTTTCTTGGCTTTCATTGATGAGACAGGCCAGAACTCTATGACTCTATGGAATTCACTTTTAAATTTATCTTATTCCCTGCTTTAGCAGTTCAGCTTATTCTCTTATCCCTTACTGACACATATTCTGTAGTTTTGTCCCAAAAAAATAAAATTGAAGTGCAAAGTCAACTTTTAAAGACTGCAATCTATATAGTGACGTCACTTCTGTACTTTTCGTGTCTCCCAAGCTCATGAGCTGCACTATTGCAAGAGAGGCATTTTTGTTTCAGGCTTGTCTGACACAGAGAGGACTATTACCCAGCTGACCATTCTGACAAGCACATGAATGAGACAAATTAGATCAGTTCAACATTACTGAAAACCACAACCATGAGTTGTTTCTTCTTTGCAAAGAATACTACGTGACTGTCATGCATTGAAGGGAAACAAAGAAACAATTCATTTGTCCTGCATTTACACCACAGAAAGAAAGACACTCTCATTGAGAGATACTGTAGATCACATTCCAATTGTTTACTTGGAACAGCATAAAGAGAAATACCTTCAAGCTCCCTTTTTAAATCCAGGAAAACTTGCAAAGAAAAGAATGACTTTCATTTTCCCCAAGATTTCAAAGGAAAACCTCGGCCAAAGCACACATTAATATTTTCCTGAATCAATCTTGAAATACTCAATACCTTACCTCAGGCTCGTTTACCAAGAGTTGGTAGACTTTGACTCTGTATTCACCTTTCTTAAGGGCTCTTCCAAGTCTAATAGTTATCTAGAAGGCAAAAGGAGTATCTCTTAGAACTGGTATCAAAATCAGAATTATATTTTGTAACACAATACCAAGGCCAAAGTAATTACTTCACCTGGCAGGTTAATAAAAGCTGTAAATTATGTTAAGTTTAACTATATTGTACCAATATATTTTTAATTATTCAAATTAACTTCTGAATAACCTTATTGTCATCAGAAAATGACGAAAGGGTCTCATTCAGCCGAACACTCTCAAACTCTTGATTGCTGGCGTAGACTCTAAAGACTTTGAAGTGAGAAGATGGAACTCCAACAAAAGGCTCCAAATGTTGCTTGAAGGCAGACAGCGTAATTCTTTTATCAACATGCACCATCAGCCCTAAACAAAAATAAAGATAAAAATGGCATGAAAAACCCTGCTACCAAAAAAACATAACTACTCTTATAGGATTTCCACACAGTCACAGTTATCACTTGCAGCTAAACAGTACTGAAAAGTCTGAATTACAGTTAATGGTCACGTTTACATTTTATCTGATGCTGTTACTGTAACCTTTAAAAGCATCGCATATTAATATTAAGTAATATTTGCATGTTACACATTAAGTGTTTATGTGCAGATATTCCTGGAAGACACAGCAGTTCCCACCTGCCCTGGTTTGCAATGAGTGAAGCTGTGGAGCAAAGTAGTATCTTCTCCACCCAGTAAGGCAAAAACTAAAGAGAATATGATAGAGAGATTGCAGATAACCTTCCTGCAGCTCTCCCCTGCCTCAAGGGAGAGACAGAAGTGCTTTGGTGTTGGGGCTGGCCTAGGACATGCCACTCAAAATCTTTTTCTTTCCCCCCCTGTCTTTCAGGATTAAAAAGTTAAGTAAATTCTGTGTTCTGGAAGGCCGCAGGATATCACAAGGCAAGGTCAAATCTAGATTAAGGGACTTTTTCAGGGAATAATTTCGTAATTAAGGAAAAGCTGCTGCAGTAATGTGAAATTCTGGAAAGTAAAGTGAATAGTTTATCTTTAGAAAATTGTGGTTTTGATACATGGAATTTGTACTACACTACAAACTGTGTAGGGATTATATAATGTTATGACTCCCTAGAACAAATTCCTATTCAGAATATTTAACTGAACAAATAAATTATTTGAATTATATATCTGTTCATGTTGTTATATTAAAAATACATTAGAGATTTTCCCTCAGGATAAAAACTTATACAGTGTACCATGAAAACGTCAAAATTACTGCAAACAAATAATTCCTGAATCCAACTAATCTTACCAAAACAAAACAGGAAAAAATTAAAGCAAAATTATCCCCAGAGATCACTCCAAGCTAAAGGAGTAATTTTTAAAAAACTTTAGGAGATGCAAATCAGTTTCTCCATGATTTTAAACAATTTAATGTTTGTTTAAAAAAAAAAAAAAATCAGCAAAAGTGACTTTCTTCTTTTTTCTATTATTATTACATCAGGATTTTGCATCGAGATGAAAACCTTTGCCTTTCAAAATGTTTATCTTACATTCTGCTGTTCTTTAATTATTATTCTGTTAGTTGTAAAACACATGCAGTTGCAGAGCATTGTTTAAATTACTTATTTTCATGACAATTATATACTGCTTATGCTCTTACACTGAACTTGTTTGGGCACTTTCATGTCAGCCTTACACTTCACTGTACCTACTGTACTTTAGTCAGTGAAAAGCAATGGTTTACTGAATTAAATTGTCAATATCAAGCATATCTAAACTTTCTTTACAGCCAAATGAGTAGGACTTCTCAGGTTTGTTGCCTAAACAGTAACAGAATTATTGCTCTGTTAACCACAGTAAATCAGTGCATTCTGAAACAGGTGAATCAACAGCAGCAGGTGAAACAATGTTTCCTTCACTGGAAGGCAAGACAGCTTGCTCTCCAGAGAACACTTTCATCACATATAAATAAATGTTCATTTTCTTAAAATCAAAAAAGCAAGACACTGTTCAAATATGTAATCACTTATTACACAATCTAAATCAGGCTAGATTTTTGCTGACCATGACACCACATGCCATCTTTGCACTTTTGATAGCTTTCATTTGACATTATAATCAAGTTTTTCAATAGTGTCATTATTTTAAGACAGTATATTAATTAAACAGTAATAAACACTGGATTATTTTAAGGCACTTAAAAGAGAATACCTACATTATAATCAAGTTTTTCAATAGTGTTATTATTTTGTCATTATTTTAAGACAGTATATTAATTAAACAGTAATAAACAGTGGATTATTTTAAGGCACTTAAAAGAGAATACCTACATTTTTGCCCTTCTCCCGAACCTTCATCTGCAGTGTAGGGTTCCGACTTAAAGTACATATACTGTGCTTCTCCTCTGCTCTTGCCACTTTCATCGTACTCACTATCTGTTCCAGAATCTTCCTCTGCAGTGTCCCAGGTTTCCTTCTTGCCCTGATTCGCTTTTGATCGCCTACTACTCGTGATACTGTGAGAATCGAGTCCGTTAGCCAGGGGGAGCGGGGCATTGTCCACATTGCATAACGTGTCACTGCTGTGACTGGAGCTGAGGATGTCACTGTCCACTGAACTCGTGCTCCTGTCATTATTTACATCTGAATCCGACCGTTCCTCTGACTGGAGATTTTCTGGATCAGAAATCTGAATTTGGTTTTCAAGTTCTCTGTTTTCTGCTGATGCTGAGGAATCTACTTCATTTAAAGGTGATTCAATGTTTTCAAAGTCACTGGCTTCTGTGCTTTTGCTGCTGTCTCCATTATCTCCCTCCTGCTGCTGCTGCTGCAGGGACAAGCTTTTAAGTTTTTCAGTGCTTTCTTCCAGAATTGCCTCTACAGATTTCATATTACCTACAGGTCCTTTAACTCTTTCACAGGCTTCATCCAAGTTGCCTGCACCTCCACTAGACTTCTGATAAACCCCTCGTCTAAACTGAGATCCAGGTGCTTGCTCTGGCAATGAAACATACAGTCTGATTGTGTTTGCATGACGGTCCAAAAGCTTCCATAAATGAGAATCCGTGTATGTCACGTGACGATCTAACGACTCTGAGCTTTCAATAAATACCTGAACATAAAGTAACAGTGTTTCATCATGTAGTGTCATGTGAAATAAAAGCGACAATAGCAAACAGACAGGACTGAGCACATATCGGAAATAATGTCATCAAGAAACATCACCTTTTATAGCTGAGTTAAAATACATGCTTAGAAAAAGACAGACTAGGGAGTTTGTATTATAATGATTTCAGTTTTCCTTAGTTTCATAATCACGTTAAGATTGGAGTGAGCTGTAGCCAGACTGACCAGCTGCAGTAAATGTTTATGTTCAGAAGCATATTCAGAGATCACCTCACGTGCACCCTTTGCCTATACAGTAGCACTAGTTCTGGTAGCAATGAGCCCCACAACTCCAGCAGACAGTCTATCTTCATCTTCTAGCAGAGCATCATAATAAATTTTTAAACATGTACATGGGTAAGCAATAGTACAACTTAAACACCTCTCTTCACCTTGTCAAAAGCCTGTGTTGTAGTGACAACCTGAATGGGCTCAAAGTAACTAAATAAGTCAATGCCACTGTTTTGCTCATCTATAAGACAAAGCCTTCTCTAAGCTTTCTTCACCCCAAAGACTTGGTATTGAGCTTAAACTTCAGAGACAGAGGATGTGCAAAATGTGCTATGTGTTATGACTACTGCAGCAAAAAAGATAATATACAAACTTAAAATGTTAAAGTCATTGGAGTACTAAGTAACTCTTTCTGAATGAATTGCATGACTATTACTGGAAATATTTATTAGAGGTCTTTTTTAAAAAATAATATAAATTATCTAGGGGGAATCTGCATAGCAAAAATTACTGAATCTAAAATGAAGACCTACCAAAAACTTGCTTTTAGTTTTGACATTTTGTTTTTTTGGGGAAGTTTAATACTGAGAGCAGGTATAATTGTTCAGAAGGTTTAGAAAAATCAGGTAGGTTTCACAGCAATGTATCAGTCTGTGCCGAATGGTTGACCTTTTACAGTCTTCATCATAAGGATGTTAAACTCACCATCATTTGAACTCACCACTGAGTAACAACCAGATTCTCAGTCCACTCTCTTATGTACACCTGGTTTCATATATAGCATTCATTCATTCATCAGCACCACAGCACTGGGCACATAAACCCCACACAGTACACAGCAAAATACGTGATGGCCATCCACTATCAATTCTATACAGGCTATGCCTTTCACAACACAACAGGCAAGTGTACAAATACATGAAAAATACACAATTTAAAAACCAGAGCATGTACCTTGTTGCTCCTAAAAAAGCCTTCAGCTTTCAGTGTTTTGCTGGAAACGTTCAGGAGACGCAAGTCATTGTAGCAGCGTTCCAACACGACGCGCATTGTTTCAGCGGGCAGGTGCGTGGCCTAAAACAAGACATTGACAGTGAGGTAATGTGCATGGTGCATAGCTTCAAATACTGACACAAGCATTTCATTTTTAGAGATTTGATATGTAGCAAATGTTAGTTTTTCCGAAAGGTCAGATGATTAGAACGGCCTGGATTTGCAGAGAACCTGCAAGTTGTTAATGCCCAGTAATAAAAGAAATTGGTCTTATAATTTAGTACATGAACCAACAGAAAATAAAAGTATATTCTCAAGCATCAGGCTTTGCATAGTGCTCACTTTATTGTTAATTAGACTGAATTCAAAATGCTGGAATTATGTCTTATAACATATATTATGAAGTTACACCAACCACTGAACTATTTTACACAGAACTGAGCAAGCAGAGTGTCTGTCTTCCAGTTCAATGGAAGTAGCAACATCCCATGGTTTAAGATAAAGTACAAATCAACCCACACCTTAATAACAAATAGGTGCTGGGATGAATGAGTTTGTACAGAGAATGTGGTCAGCTTTGGATGTCAAGTTTCAATTATAACAGGGGAAATAACATGTTGGTTCAGTTATACAGCAACAGTTCACTAGTTCTGTCACCAACTGGACACTCAGAGAGGTTGTTCAAATTACTAACCA
>JAWWES010000168.1:4838982-4915005 GCA_035583135.1 Lophotriccus pileatus | reverse complement strand
CATGAGCTTGACTCTTCAGCTTTTCCACAAAAGTTACTACTGAGTAAGCTAATAAGTGATATGGCCAGACAGTGGCTAAGCTAGTGCAGAAGCCGGGGTGGAACTCTGGACAGAAGCAAAAAGCAGACTGCTGCTTTTAGCAGGAGTGAGCAGATAGGCAAGCTCTGCTCTAAAAACCAACTTCACCCTACTGCACGACTCACAGGGTGATCTGCAAAAGGTGCAGGTTCTCATTTTAGATATTTAAATTATGACATATTTTCACAGCCAAGATGAATGAAAACCCCGTAATACAAGTCCTTAATTACTGCAAATTACCTTTGAAATGAGCTGTTTAAATTCTGAAACGGTTTGATTCAAATAAGCTCGTACACTTATTGGAGGAGCAACAGATTCAGTCTTTAGGTCGACTACATGAACCTTTACCATGACCTCTGTAGGGAATAGGAAAGAAAAAAGTCACACATATACACAGAGAGAGAGAGAATTCAACAGGCCAAGAAAACACAAAAATGCTGATCTGATGTACTGGTTAAGAGGTTGTCTTAAATACATACAAACAGCAAGAACTTGAAACGCAGTCCAGTTTCAGAACTAAATTTTCTGATCAAATGTAATGACAAAAAAGAAAAAAAGTTCCAATCTGACAAATTTTAGTGTACTTTCGGTCCGCTTCGATTAGAAAGAAGTTAGCAACACAGCACAGGATGTAGTTCTAAATATGGACTTTGTAAAATACAGTACAACAAGTTTTTCTACTTTGGTACACCACACTGAAGTTCTATGTTTTACAAGTTTTATGTTTGTGCAACATATGATTTTAATCTATCCTTGTCTATATGTAATTACATGTCTTACCACCGGGTTTATAGCACTGGAAAATTTGGTCAGGTCTCCTTGTTTCCAGCAGTAAGTCAAACATGTACGTTGATTTGACACCTCCCAGCAATAAACCCATTGGTGTGTCCTCTTCCCCTTCATAAGACCGTTCCAAGTAGTCATGAAACTCGTCGTATTTGACAAGACGACAGCAATCCAAAGGAACAGCCTCTTCTAAATCCATCAGCTAAATCATAAACACACAATCCCCCCACCAAATATTTAGTAACAGTTTACTTGTGAATTTAGTTTTTACCTTGTAAGTAGAAATATCTCACTTCGAATTCACTAATTTCAATTTGGTTTTAGAAAACACATACATACACATCATAGATATTACATATACAGACATGCAATATATACACATTTCCAAAATCAAAACAGAAGCCTGCATCAAAATGCAGAAAAGAGGGAATTTTGAGAAGTATATATACAAGCACATGAAGAGAGATCCCAGAAGTACTTTCAGAGGAATATATTGCCTATCAACTACACCAAATGGCCTCTTAGAGGCCTGAGGAAGTCATATCCCCTGATAATCTTTCTTGCATCTCAAGGAGATGTTAACACATTCCAAATCTGTAAGTGCCTTGCTGGTATTCTCCCAGCCAAAGAAACATGGCAAGAACCAAAAAGTACAAGTGGGTAAAGCAAGAACTGAAATCTTCATCTTCTACCTGTTTGTGGAAGATAAAGATCAACAGATGCCTTGATGTCCACTGCTATTATTGTACTACCTACACCAAAAGACTTAAAAAAATTCTCTGTGTATCTAATATAACATTTTATTGCGATACAAATATAAGTGTTTTTAATTCTTTCAACTTGCTGAGACTAGGGTAAGTCTAACAGCAGCTCTGTCTGATTTTAAAATAAAAGTATGTAAAATCATACTGCCTTTTAAAAGGGCAGGCTTTATCATTCTAACCAGAAATCAGCTGATGGCTACTGACAGAAAACTCGTACAATAACAGGTGACTAGAACACCTTAAAAAAACTCCAAAAAATGCCAACCTCCCCGCAAAAACCCAACATATAAAGCCTCCCCAGAATCAACCCCCAACAAAAAACACCCATAGCCATACCCTCCCAACTCCCACAGCATTAGCAATTTAAAAAACTTAGGATGCACAACAGTAGAAAAATACATCTAACAATTAAGCTATCCTGTTATGCATAGCATACCTTGTAAGCTATTTCCACCGCTTCCTTCAGTGTCCTGTCCTTATGAACCTCCAATTTGTTCTCCATCATTATTTGTTTTGTAGGATGCATGCAGAACAATTTAATCTATAAAATACCAAGGGAAGAAAAATGATCATGAAGGCATTTGCAAACACCTTTCATATTAGAGCACATTTAAGTTTACAACCCCATGCTCAGACAATCTAACATCAAATACATCTTTAGCTCTACTTCAGCTATAGGACAGCTTCCTTTCAGCTAGTTACACAACCGAAGATAGAAAATGTCAAAAGGCACACAAGGTATTTATGTGTATCTGAATCTTTTTGCAAGCTAGGGTACAACATCTATAACCAGAACATCTTGTAACCACAGGCAGTGAGCAAACCCTCCAAAATGAAATGCACATATGAGAAACAAATGTGAAATTTCTTTTCACATAGAGAATGACACATTTTGCAATGCCAGAGAACTTCCTCATAAAACAATCACTGGATTCATAGACAGAGCAGCTGATTGCCATGCTTGTAAGGTCACTGAGGTCCTATTTTGTTTGTTACGTTTGAATCTCTGGTTGGAAAAAATTCTGCTCTTTCTGCAAAGCATTTAAAATCAGTTTAAGAAACAGTATTTCACAAAGTAAGGGGCTGCAATATGAAAAGATTTAACAGTACAAAACACCCAACGTGTACCATTACGGCCTCTTTGGAACTAATTTTGCTGAGATCAAGTAATGTCAGATTAACTAGCTTTGTTTTGGTTTTAATAGCAATTCAAATTCACACGGAAGACATGAACTCAGCAAAAAGCCTCTAACAGATGCCTCCACTGCGTACAGGTTTCCAATTTAAAAGAATTGTTAGACCAAACACATTTATCACAAAAGAAAAATGTTTGTTTTGTAGTAAAAAATTAGTTTTCTGCAGAAACACTGCTTACTAGCAGTGTATTGTTACCGGATTCAGCAGAAATGCTCACCTTGCAAGTGTTGCGCTCAATTTCCCGTTGCCTCTTTTCTTGTTCTTCCAATTCTCTCTCTTTCTGTACCAATTGTTTAATGTGCTCTGGATACTCGTGTGCCTCAAGAAACTCTGACAGTAAAAACAAAGCAATAGCTTTAAGAAAAGATATTTTTTTCCATGGTGGGTAACACCTTAGGCATTACAGGTATATTGAACAGTTATATTTCTTGTCTTTTCCCCTTCTCTCTTCTACACCCAAATTTTCCACATCCTGTTCTCTTTTTCATGATTTCAATTAAACTGAAGCAGACTTTTGTTCCCCCTAATTATACATCAGCAACACAAGAAAATGCTAGCAGAAGTGTAGTATTCCAATATCAGTAGAGGAAGCTCTGCTGTTATAAAGAAATACACTATGACTGCACTTGATCCTGTTTTTACAATAAAGGTAAATCCTACCCTATTAAGTGAATTAATTGAGAATAAAAGTCTCAAGATATCATCAATATAATGATAAAATAAATGTTACACTTAATGCAGATTAGCATACTTTATTACACTGTTTCACAAAGACAAGCAAAAATCAAAACATGCAATACTTAATTTTTAAAAAATTAACTTTTGCCAATACAGTTGTCTAACTTACTTGCATTTCTTGTTGGATCCTTCAGTCTATATATCAGCATGTATGCATTTGTGGAGCTGGTGGAGAAAATAACAGATATACAGATTTATCAGACAGAAGGAAATACTGTCTTCAAAAGCAGCTTTTATCTTTTTTGTCCCAGTAAGGAGCTATGTCATATATATCATAGCAATACACTAAACAAACACAACTTAAACAAATACATATTATTTTAATGATCTGAAACAGAAGTCAGCGTAGTTCTTACAACTATAGCATCTGCTATTAATTTTAAGCTAATATGTTCAGCACATGCATCTTGCCCATTATTTGACTACAGTAAAACGCTACCAGAAAGCAAATTATTATTACAGTACTACTAACCTAGCAAAAGCACTGGAATAATAGCCTCTGCTTCCAGAAGATCCACCATATGTTTTTTTAATATCTTCCTGAGTTATCTAAAAACAAACAAACAAACAAACAAAGATTCTTGATTGCAACAGGATCTGTGGATACATGTAACAGCTGCATCAGCAGGACAGGTTGAAAAGCACAGTCTGGGTTGTAACAGATCTACAAATATACTTCTCTAAACAAAAAATGCTCTTCACATGTACAAAAGGAAAAATTCTAAATCCAGCCTGTGCATGAGTAAAGGCTTCTTTGTGAACCATCCCACTTTCACCATCAAGAAATAACACTCTTCCCCCCACCACACAAAAACCCCGTCTAGAAATCAGTTAAGCTACTGAGTGAAACATAAGTATATGGCAGGACATTAGGATGAGAGAATAAAACAAAGTAAATGCTTGAAATACCTGCACATAAAACCAGCTTCATTGTATGTAAGTGAAAAAAAATACAAAATAGAAACGTTCATCCGTGAGTATAAAAGATAATAAAAATACTACTTTTACCTTGCTAACATGCTGATCATTAAAGCTGTACCACTGGTCATCACTGAAAGATTTTATACAGGCATAATAGTGGCCACCAGCAGCACTTCCAGAATGAACCATTACAGAAAAGAGCTCATACAGTAAAGAACTCTGTGGAGAGATGAAAAAAGTGTGATATGTATCGAGTAAAGCAAAGATAACCAAATGGTCATTTAAAAGAGTTTTAAAATGATTACAGGAACCTGAGCACGTAACTGGTTGGATGTTACAAAGTAGATCTGTGTAACATAAATTAATTACTGTAATAGGCACTGAACAGAATCAGAGCTCTGAGATGCTGAGCATTATACAGGAATTTGTAGGTACAAAGTTGAGGTCTATTTGCCATCACCCTTCTCTGCGTCCTTGAAGATTGCATTTTGCCACTTAACGTACAGAGCAACCCACCCACACACCACGCAATGCTTATCAGTCTCTGCATTATTCTCTCTCACACCCTGGAAATACAGGGCAATAAGGACATACTGTCAGTGTTGCATATAAATTAAAATTATAAAACCGAACAATACTGACTCACGAGTGTGAGTGAATATTTTAGGGTATATGGAGGAAACCCTCTGTAAATGCTTTGCATACCCTGCATTCACTACTAAGACATCCAAACCCAAGAGCTAATGACATAGCTTGACAGCTTATTTGCCTCAAGAACAAGTAGCATGAAATAACTGGCCAAAGCTACTGTCAGTACTAGGACATGCCATTTGCATTACAGACACATTACAATATCCTCGTCTTGTTCCAGTCAAGTGACTGGAATTAATTAATTTTTTTCTTTTTCTCCAAGCAACATTGACAGTATTCAGAACATGGATCAAAAAACTCTCTCAAATGTTTTAAGATAGATATGAACAGGGACAGATGTGGAGATTAAAATGCAAGTCAGCCTCTAATACTTATGAAAGTAACAGTTGAAGCCAAAAGCTTTCTAACAAGTCTGAATAAAAGCTATTGGCCAAGTTACAGATGAGTTCACTGAACAACAATACACGAAGTACACATTGTAGATATTACCACAAAACAAGATTTTTGATTAATTTTGTATTGGCAAGAAAACTCAATCAAGTTTGTTGAAGATCTCTGCCAACCTTTAAGTCCCACAAAAGCACGACTGCAATCCTAGACTGACTTGCTGCTCAATTCCTTCATATTAACTTCAGATGACTGAAGGAATATTTAACATTTAGACCCTTGGCCTCATCTATTCAACTGACCAAAACTTTCCAATCTCCTACTAAGCTGCAAGACACTTTTATAACTAAATGTGGTAGGCCTTTGACAGCTGGCCTCAAAGAGAAAACACTGCTCACGAGACAAAGCAGTCTTCAGTTTGAGGGGCTGCTGCCAAAATGAGTGACCTGAGAATTCTCAATCTGACAAGCTGGGAAGACCTTTATTCTCAAGTGACCTCCAAATCAGTTTTATTCAAATTACAAAAATTGACACTAAAGCAAGGAAAAGAACATAACACATGCTCCTGACCTCTCACCTCATCCCCAATATCAGAATTAATTGTATTTTTATCATTTTTGTGGTGGGTTTACCCCAGCCATCAACCGAGCACCCCTTCAGCCAGTCAGTCACTCCTTCCCCCAAGGGGGATGGTGAAGAGAATCAGGAGAGCACAAGTGAGAAAAACTTTTGGTAGGAGACAATGACAGTACTAAGTAAAAGAAACAGGAAAAGAGAAAATAATAGTGCATTAAATAAAATAAAAGGCATTACTCAGCATCTCCTGCCAGCAGACTAATGCCCAGCCAGTCTCTGAGCAACAGCTATTTTGGAAAGACTCCAGTTTTTACTGCTGAGCATGATGCTCATACAGCAGGGAATATGGCATGGAATACCCCCCATGTCAATTCAGGTCAGCTGTCCCAGCTATGTTCCCCTTCCAGGCTCTTGCCCACCCTTAGCCCTGTGAGCCCCCCTTTACAGGGGCAGAATGAGAAACAGAGAAAGGTTCAGCACTGCACATCACTGCTCAAGGAAGAGGTGTGGCAACACAATGGTGTGCCATCAACACTTTGCCACAATTCCAAAACAGAGCATCCTACATGGTGTTATGAAGGAAATTAACTCCATCTGGATCAAATTCAATACAGCATTGTTTAAACATACCTTTTCACTGCCAGCTTTAGAAATTCTTTCTGCTGCACTGTTGCTTTCAAGGCAGATTCCTTCATCGACTCCATCATCATTAGAAAAATCATTGCTCATCTGATCACTGTGACAACTGCCTTCATTTTCAGCTCCACTATCAGTGCAACTCTCAGTCTGCGGAGACTTCTTAAAAATAAAACATACATACTAATATTATACAACATTTACAGTAACATGGAACAAGAAATAAGTGTTTGTGAAGCGAAAAAATTCCTATCTGCAAGACAATGAAATTGCTCAAAAACCTAGAGACCTCTGCAATTCAGCACCAAGAACAGACTTGTTTCTGTGTCTTCAGTCCACCTCCTTCACCAGTATTTCTGGGGTTTGTGTGCAACACATTTCGGGAGATATCAAATTGCTTAAGTGGCATAACTCATAAACCAAAGGTTTGCATGGAGGCAGTAAAGCCTCCCCATATGCAGATCAAGGCAGTATTTCTCTTATACAGTGAACGCTAACACAGAGACAGAATGTTCGGGAATGGAATTAGGAGAATAAATTCAGTCTTCAATGCACAACACACAGTAAATACTTTTTGGTGAAAGTAATCACACAACCTGAATTTGCAGAAGAGTAAAAAGCCAGATGATAGGTGTGAAAAATAAAATTTTTTAAATCTCATTTCTACAGTATAAACTAGATTATGACTCAGAGGGAAAGAATTCATCATTAATGATTTCTGGAGTAACTTCAGCATAGAGTCTGCAAGTTTACATCACCTGTTATGACCAACACAGATTCAGACACAGGTTTCAAAAAACTGTTTGACTGTGTATTTGCAGTATACATAGAGGCCCTGAGACTCATGTTTTTAAAACACTGGAGATGTAAGAAATCTGAAACAGTTTCTTCATGGAACCAGGAAACCCTACACTGACTAGAGAACACGCTTCCTTTGCAGTATAAAAAAAAAAAATCCACACGGACAGATTTTAAATCCTCAAATTATAGCCCTGCCAGGGCTAAACAACAGTTTATGTAGATGAGTGATGTTAAAATGGGTTTATAAGACCACAATTTTAATTTTCTTAATCAGAAACTTCAAGAGAGTTAAGCAGCTTTCTCTGAAACCGAACAATTTACCTCATCTTCAACATCAATGAAGACGCTCATGTCTAACTCCTCAGGAAAAGTCATGCGGTCATTGAGTTTAATCCTGTGCATCGTGGTGTAATCGAAGTCAAACCTCTTCAGCTGTAACGTCAGCAGGTACGGAAAGTGCAAGAACCGCAGACCCTGAACCAAGCATAGACAAGGTTACGCTCCCGCTATCGGGATTGGTATTCACCAAAACTTGTTTTTGCAAATGATTTGGACAGTCTTTACCTTCCTCGCATCACATTTCTTCTTACATCGCTCACAGAAGTACTGATTTGGGCCATCAAGGATCTCAGGCTGAATGAAAGCATGCAGTGCTTCTTCCTAATAACAAAAACATGTAACCCGATTTTTAGAGAAGGTTTACTGTGTAGGTATAAATCAGAATGATAAATTGACAGTGAGATTACAAATGTACCAATACTTCAATTAAATCTACCAACAATATTTGATTGACATAAACTTTGATCCTGTCAAGAGTCAGGAAAACACAACAAGGAATTAACTTCTCTACCCAGCCCAAGGTAAACAGTCAAACCACAATTACTGTTAACTATATCTCATTCAGTATTTGATGAATCCCAATTGTCTGTTTTAACAAACTTAGAAAATAAAATTACATTTACGCCTGTTATCTTGCACATCACATTTAGTCGTGTCTATAGAGTCAACTGCTGTGAAAACAAGCTTATTTTTTAACCCTGCCTTGTCCCCTGTTCTCCCAGAATTCTGACATGGTTCTTCGGTATTTCTAAAGAAGTTTTTCCCAAGAAATACCATCCAATATTTACAGGGAGAAGACGGAGGTAGGAGGAAAAAATGTTACTCAGTTCCTCAAATGCGCTCCGTGAAGACAGCCTTGGTCCCATTCTACAAAGGGTCTTGGGAAAATACATTCGAAGACACTATTTTTAAGTGAAAGGCGAGGAAGGGACTGAGGGAAAATATTCGAGTTTTGCTCTCTAGGAAGTGAGAATCAGATATGTACATCTCCTATAAAAGCAGAACTAGTTTCCTAGTGCAAACCTAGGAAGCAACTACCAGTAACTGGAATTTTGTCCTCTGACAGCTGCCTAATTTGGGGCAGTTCAAAAACCCCCAAAATTCTTTCACTTATGCTTACACCCAGGAGCTTAATGTTTTCTACTTTGCTCCTCCCTACAGCAAACAGTATTCAAAATACAACCAAACTGATCTGTCTTCCCCACAAATTATTTGCCACAAGGACACTGCACAGAAGTTGAATATACTTTGAGAACAAACCTTTTCAAGCAAAATGCACTAAGAATATTGAGATGGGTTCAGTGAAGAATTATACCCAGAGATTTTAGAAGTTAAAACCTATAACCCAGTCAGCTTCCAAGCCAACAGGCTCTGAGCTTCTGAACTCCAAGGGGAGACCAAAAGTTCTCTGTTCATTTATGGAGGTCAAAACAAATTCATCTTGCACATTTAGGCATTTAGTTTAAAGCAAATATGATCAACAGAAATAATGTTTTTAAAATCATCATCTCCTTATGAAGGGCTGCAGCTGTTCTCTGAAGCCTGAGTACCTAAGAAGGGGCTTAACTGGGCAGAAGAAAAATCAATCATAAAATGGTTGGTGCAGAACTTAAGACTGTTGTCTAAATCATCTTGTTTGGCAAGTCCCACTTTGAGACGAAATCAAGGATATGCCAAGTTCTTGAAAAAGCCCCAAATTCTTCCCTTCTCCCTTCTTCCTTTCCAAGAACTCAGGCAAGCAGAAAGAAGAACAACAAAGCAGATAATTACAAAAGCTCTGTTGCTGTTGTAGGAGAAAGGACTTTTAAAACCAGACTGTATTTCAGGTGACAACTATTCACAAACGCAAAATGTGCCAAACTCAATAGAACAACTGTACAATAAAGGCAGTTGTGTCAATTTTTGGATACAGCCAGAAAGGCCTTTGAACAGCCCTGAAATCACAGCTCTTGGGCAGAGAGACTCTCTAGACACATGAAAATCTTTTAGGAGTCTGAACTGAATTGCTGTCGATGACTTTACTTCCTAAATGCTATGGAGGCTGAGTTGTTTTTCACTCAAGGACCACAGATTGCTTACATTTGGTAACATTATCCACTGAAATGTGAGGAATCTCTCTCTAAATTCTAAGAAAAAAGACCTAGCAAGTTATAACCCTGCTTAAAAAGGGGCAGAAATGGATTACTGTGTTTTGACTATTATTCAGAACTATTTAAATGCCAGCAAAAGAAGTTAATAGCCAACACAGAAAACATGAATCAGAAAACATGACATAATGAAACAATAATAATCGCATAGCGACAGAACGATCTCTTATGAATCAAACATCAGTTAATGCAATATAAATATACTTTGAGTGTAAGAAAGAAGTTGCTATTCATGCATCAACATGAATATAAATGGGAAGATACACAGGATGGGACATAAATGATTGTGTAACGCTTATGTAGACTCGTGATGTGCAATTTAACAAGGAAATATACTGTAAATTTTTACACAAGGCAAAAAGTGATGATGCTTCAGACCCCTGAAAATGCAATGCAGTACTATTACATTACTCTTGTGGTTTCACTGCTTACCACACATAGTGAGCTGTGCTTTGAAAAGCCTGATTAAAACTCCTGGGAACTCCATTACTTCTGAGCTGTATAAATAGCCATGTATTTTTCAATCCCTGTGTAAGCAGCATTGCTGTTCCCCAGGTTTACTCATTTGTCTCCTATACAATCTTTACACCCAGGTTAGTTCTGCTGATTAGGATGTCTCTTAATACAATTCCTATTCTAGTGCAGTTCACTACTTTCTACCCTGACAGTTCGCTCAGCAAAACCAGTGACAAAGCCTCTCCACTGCACAGCTATCGCACCACACACCCCACTGCCGAGCAGCTCTGCTTGAAGAGGCCACGTTGCCTTTGAAGTTACTTTCAAAGTGGTGACTTGGAGTTACAAAGCACTTCCAACATCCCCTACACACACTTCAAAATATACCATAAATGACCAAGCAACAGATTAGTGTGACAAAAGCCATTTAAACTTCTTTAGAGTTCAAAGAATCAAAAGAGCAATACAGGCTGAGAGAAACTTCTGGAGAACATCTGATCTTAACCCCCTGCTCAGATCAGGTCCAACTTAACGTACACTGCTCAGCCAAGTTCTGATTATATCCAGTTTTTAATATTCTGAGATTTCTATCACTTAGCATATTAAAATGCAAAAAAACCCCAGTTCAAACTAATTATTGTCTGGCTAAAGAGGCACTTCAGACAACCTCCTCTCGACAAAAACACATTATGATCTAACGAGTAGTTTGACAAGTATCATACTGCACTTGTAAATGTGTAAACTTGTAAAAAATAGGAGCAGCAAAACCTCTATGAAAAAAAAAAAAATCACACAACAAATAGCATTTAGGCAAAACTGCTCTTGAAAAAAACCAGCAACTAACTGCCATCTCAGATTGTCAGAGCTCACCAGTTTTCCCATGTTCAAAGACCTCACTGTTACCAATTTAGCTTAAAACCAGAAGTAAATAGCACATCATCCTTATTCCATCTTCAACAGTTTGGCAAGGACACCACAAAGTAAGTTCACATGGAAGTCCAAGTTAATTTCTGTCCGAAAAAGGACTATTTCTTTGCATACTTACACCCTCAAAAGAAAAGCTAGCCAACACAGATCTTGAACACTAGCAACACTTAACAAAGAACAACTACATCTCCACAATACTTGTATTATTACCAGGCTTTTGGTATTACAAAGCAACTTTCACTGTTTTCTAGTAACATAATTTCAGCATCACTTCAAGTTCCCTGTTGCATCTACTTTTCTCTCAGCTGTTCATCTTGCAAAATTTTTAAGATTTTTTTTCTACTGCAAAACATTTCAACTTATGTCTAACGCTGTTAACGTCAGGCATCTATACAACAGATACTAACACCTACAAAAATGAGTATGTGAACTGCTGCTCCTGTTTACCTCCCTGAAATAAGCTATATATTTTTATGTCTGTCTTTCTACTGGCCTCAAGACAAGACTGATTTTTTTTGACACTATGCCCTTGAACAATGCAGAGAGCATAAGTATTTTTTCAGGAAACATCTTGAGTTACACACTGATGGTGTGCCAGATCTGAGTGGCCCAGAGTTTGCAGCTATGCAGTCTTACAACATGAACTTGGGGGATGGAGTGGGGAATCAGAAAAAAAAATTCCATATGCAAAACTTAAGAACACACTGAAGAATTTCAGAACTAGTTCACATTAGAAAATGAAGCAAACATAACATTACCCTTCCCATTTCTTCAATGTTCCCATGTATTCAGAAGTATGACATAAACATTTACAAATAAATCAACATTTCAAGTATCTATATTTTTTTGGTAGTACACAATGTCGAACAGTGGGATAATACTCTTTATAAGGTATTCTATAGATTAACCTTACTTAAGGCTCATCCATCTCTTATTAGAAAGTAATGGAAAATCACTTACCTCTAACTAGAGTTCTTTGAAGGTAGTATCCTCCTTAGATCCCCTATCTTGGGTTGTGTCGCCTGCTGCAAGTTCCCTCAGGAGCTGACTAGCAAGGTCTAAAAAGTTTTACGTTCCCTTCTATAAGCCCTATTAGCGCATGTGTGAAGTTTTGGATCTCTCATTCATGCCCTTTTACCTACACCTACTAAATCACCATCATCTATGGATCAATGGAGGATACTACCTTCAGAGAATTCCATTTAGAAACAGGCGATTTTTCCCTTCTCCAAAAGCAAGTATCCTCCATATCTCCCCACTGCTGAAGACTACAGAGCTAAAAATTACATCTGCTATAGATAATACAAATGCAGGGAGGAGAATCAACTGATTATAATCAGAGTATGAATTGAAAAAGCTCAAAAATTGAAGCAGCAATACAAGTTGCAACCATGTAAGTTTGTGTAACAAAAAAATCTTAAAATTATTTTCCTCGGTGTTGTAATCCCAGTAAATGCTGATTTACAGGAGAAATATCAAATACTCTTAAAAGTAATCTGATATTTATTTGTTCAAGCTTTCTGTGTTTTTATGAATAGACAAAGTATTTTTTTTTAGCATTCCACTATACACTTCACTAAAGAGAAAAACTTTTCAATCTGAGTCAGGTACAATGCATTGTTAAATGTGGAATCCAACTACACAAACTGAATAGTCTTCATTACTTTAATATATCATAAAAACCTCACTATTGAATAAAAATTACAAAAAAAAATTGGTTTAGGGAATATTGCTAGAAGTTACCTTTAAAAGGTGAAAAGGGAAGCCATCTGTATAAAACATCTATCTGTATCAAGACAGCTTCAATTAGCCAGACTAAAAAATTTTCATGTCATCTTCAAAAAGAATTCAAAGGACTTTACTATCTTGAATCCGTTTTGAGATCCGTGTCCCTCACCTTTCCTGCTTCTCAAGATTGGTATTTAAAGTTTTTAAGTATGAAGTACTTTCAACCTACACTGCAGTTTGAACTAATTCTAACAATTCTTAACAGAATTGCTGTTAAGAATGATGGACTATGAGTGCTTTAAAAATATTGCTATCATACATATGGAAAAATACTAAATGTATAATGAATAGGCCAATTATGCAACAAGTGTTTGTTTAAAACAACCTTTTGATTTATTCTTCTTTCTCACAACTCCATCCATAGTACAGGCATCCTAAGCCTCAAACATGGAATTTCAAAGTTGGAAATTACTTTTTTTTTCCAGAAGGGTGCAAAAATTAAAACAAAAGAACTTCCACAGATTTCCTAAGCAATATATATGCTTGCCAGCATCAGTAAAGCTGGAGCAAAAGTGACCACAAACGCTGATGTATGATAGGATTTTTTATCACCATCACATTGCTTGTTAAAAGCATATGGTATTTAAGAAGAGAACTATAAAAGGCACAGCAACAACATGGCAATTAAACTAAAAAAATTTAAGTCAGTGTTCTGCTCTTTCGCTAAGATTTTCAACAACGCTAAGAAAATTTAGCAGATGTGCCAATAAAAAGAACAACCCAAATAAAACTCTGTGATCTCATAAAAATATATCTCGAGTAAATGCTGAAGATTTTATCAGGAAGAAAATAATTGATTACTGCAGCCCTAAGGCAATAAAGTTGCAATTCCCCTCCCCTTATACATGCACCAGTAGGACTCATTGAAGGGCAAAAGAAAAAAAATAAAACCAAAACAAAAAAACCAAAACAAAAAAACTAAACCAAAAAGCCAAAAAAAAAAAAAAAAAAAAATCAAAATCTTCTAGAACTTGCTAGCTGGTTCACTGCACAAAGACGAACACCCCAAGATGGAGTATCTAGGATGATACTTACCACGGAACCAATTATACCACTGTCGCATTATGTATTCTATGTGTGTATGGATGCACTATTAGGCAGCAGAATAGTACACACCACGCTAGCAAACGCCTGGCTGGAGCCGTACGGCCGGATGACCAACGGGATATCCAGGTAAGTGTCAATTCTCCAGCCTTCGTAGCCACATTCTAGACACCTGACATAGTCCTTCAGTTTGCCCTGGTACAGTTGATTTATAAGATCAGCCTGAAACAAACATGTTCAACAGAGGTTTAAAAAGAATGAACCAGAACGTATTTAATTTAGTTTTATAAGAAAATGCCTCTTTATTCATTGTATCTAAATTGCACAGCCACTCATTCAAAATACCGTTCCCCAGCAGCACATCAACCCTCTGATTTCCTATTTTTGCCTGCCCAAAAGACATATCAAATGAGCTTCTCAAACCACATTACATAAGCCTCACACTGTCCTTTATGGTCACATCTTATGTGTGACCACAAAGCTACCAAATTGAAGTAACTTTTAAAACAAGCCTGGTCTTCCAGACATTAACAGACTGATCCTGCAACCCTTCCCTACACCTTCAGAGACAAGTGCTGAAAGGAGTATTTCCGAACCCATAAATTTCAAAACTAGCCTGCAAAAAGTTGTCCACTTATCAGAATGTACCATGTGCCATGAATATATTCCCAACTTCCTCCTGTATTAGAAGTGAGAGCTTGAGCTTCTCGAGCCCACAACAAAGCCTAATAAATACTGACAGCAAGGAAGCTATCACAGGAGTTACACAATCACTTTCTGTGTTTCAAAGACTAAGCATCCAGAGTTCAGAACATTCCACTTTTAACTGAGGGAGGAAAGCATATGCAACACACTCTTGGAAGTCATATATTATAGTAGCTTAACTATTGCATCAAACAGGAAAACTGGCAATTATCATGGATTTTCAATAAACTGGTATTTAAAATTCAGTAAATATTTTTTACAACCATCCTTAAAAAAAACCACCAATAAAACCTCACAGCACTACTATTAACACTGAATGCTTACCTGCTCCGTTTGCTTCCATTTCTGCTCCAAAGCATCAAACATGACTCTACAAAGCTCCTGTACATCATGTTGCTGCCAAGCTGTTGGAAATTGAAATTATTCTTCATTAAAACAAGAGACATTATTAGTCCAAATACTAACTGTAGCCTGAGAATGCTTCCTAACATGCTGCCCATTTGTTTAAGTCTGTACCTACTATTTACTCTTATTCACTACTGGGCAAGTGTTCAGTTCCACAAGCAGCTGCCTCTCAAGTCAGAAAAACAAGCAGCCAGCTTGCTCACAGTATTTATGCACAAACAAGAACTGTGTATATAAGCAAGAATATGTAAAAAATTACAGAAATGCTAATGTTCACATAGAAAATAAACTGTTTCAGACTTATGTCCCTCTTTGTGCTGATTCTCCAAAACTCAAGTTCCAACTCCTTATCATCATGTGATAAAGGAAAATATCAACAGGTTATGGGGCGAAATTACACCACACAAGTGTCAAGAAGACAAATACAGTGTTTGATTTGAAGTAGACAATAATGTGGTTAATTTCATTGCAACATGTGCATTTGACATTTGTAATTAAAAACAGAAGGAAGTTTCTCATAAAGAGCTACTTCTTTAGAAACAGTTAACAACTGTAACAACAGTTTAATTAAAACATGTAATGCTTTTAGACTTTAACAGCCTAAAACTCACAGATGACAGGTCTTTAAAAATCAGACATGCACCAAAACAAAGTATCCACTTAGGCTATTTTGTATCCATTGTAAGAAGTGGATTTTATTTTACATTACTCTGGTATTTTCCCCCCAACACACAGCAGTTTAGGCCCCCCCAGCAGGCAGCAGCTGAAACAAATCACACAAGCTGCACATCACCTTCACTACTATCCCATCCAAAACTCCGTGTAACATCTGTAGTTTCAATCGCCCTTTTTTTGCTGGTCTGCAGTAAAACAAACAGTCTCTGAAGCTGGTAGGGGATACTCCTCTCAGGGTCCTCTTCAGATTCTTCAAATTCCCATCTATTCACAACACAGGGTATTGGACAATTAAAAATATTCTAAAAACATTACTCAAAAAGGCATTTAAACCAGCATTTATTACATTTCAAGAGGTCTGCCACGTTACAGAGGATAACTGCCGGTCTGTTTCATTGGAAAAGCCAAGTGCAATTGCTTGCCACTTCTGCACTAAATGGCAATGCTATTTTTTAAATTTACAGATCCAACATAAACAAATGGAAATTCTGAAGCCATTCACTGCACAGACATGAACTGCACTTGGCAACGAATTTAACTTCAAGTCCGATGTTTTCAAAATTCTTTAAAAAGCTTGTCCATGACACAACCAATAACTTATATTTTACTAAAATGTGAAACTTTTAAGCAGATACAAGTCTATCCAGCTTGACTTCAACTCTGCTTTTCAGTAGCCAAAAAAGCAAATTTTGACAAGAGAAGTTCCAAAGGGTCTCCTACCAATATACACCAGCACAAATTTTAGAACAGTTTTTGACTCTATATACTCACTTATACAATGCATTTCTAAATTCAGGAGTCATGAAAAGTGTTTGTAGAAGGCTGTTCAAGTAGCAAGTCATTGCTTGATTTACTAGCCCCACATAACCTAAAAATACAAGAATAATGAGATGGAAATAATGTAAAAAGATGGGAAATCACTTTAAAACATTTGACAGGAAAATAATTTTGTGACAATGTTTAAGAACTGCCTTCATCTGTTATTTATTGTTACTTACACTATAAAAATTGAGGGAATTTTACATTTGCTCATTTCTGAGAGCAATAGAGGGTAATAGTTAACATAAGAGAAAAAATTCCCCTGAATGACATGAAGCTATTTTAGTGATTACAATAATAAGCAATATTTAATGCTGAATACTGCACTAATTATCTACTGGATTTTGGTAACTACAAATATTTTAATAGCAGATTTAAATATTTTACAGAATAAACTAGAATTTGCTAAGAAACAATTGTGTACTAGCTTACTTATCACCTGATGTCAACTAAAAGTATCCCAGTAATCATGTAAATATAATTTGTATCTGCACTGGTTTGTACTATCATCTCAGAATTAGAAATAAATAAATAAATAAAATCTCTGAAGTGCCCACACAACAACACTGTTCTACAACCTTTCCCCTTAATACTTAAATAAAAAAGCTAATTAAACTACTAGAACCCAGTTTCATTTTTATTAGTTGAAAATGAAATTATTTACTTGTATTAATCTTAACTGTAATTTTAAGATTTTCTCCAAAATATGCAATATTAGCAACAATCAATAAGCAGGGACCATATACCAAAGGGCAGTGTAATAAAGAAATTAAATATGCCCGTTTTTACTGTGAAGCTCTTAACTATTAAAAAAAGAAGAAGAATCTCAGTACCATACTAGTAATGAAAAGGCAGCTACTCCACAACACAGGCATTTTCTGTGGAGAGACTGAGTCAGAACACACGTATTTTATTTATCACTCTATATAAATCATCTTTTGTTATATTAAATCGAAAAATGTGTGTGGCAGATAAACTTCCTTATTTGCCCAGAAAAAAAAAAGTCCTCAGCAGGCATGAACTGGTGTAATATGAAAATCATCTTTGTGCCTGCTCACCAAATTTCCTGTGAGAGTTTGCCTCATTACAGCTGTAACTTGCTGTCTCCTGCTGCACACTCAAGGCTTCCCGGGATCTGCCCTGGCACTGCCCCTTCCACGGGGAGTCCCTGCTTGCTGCAGGGGATGGTCAATGAGCCTCCAGGGGAGGTGCAGGCAGAGAAACTGCAACCAGTGGCTGCAGTAGGAAGACTTAAGTTAACATGCCAAGTGCAGAGATCTGGCAAGAGCCCCTCAAGTGCTCATTAAGCTGTGAGTGAACACATGGCTGGAGTTGAACTTTTTGCTAAAACAGCCCTGACTACTCAACTGGGAATGGGGGAGCACAGAAATACTTCAAAGTAAGGTCCCTGACAGAGTTTGAGTTGCACTGTCTCAGGTAAGAAAAGGATGGGATACAGCAGTTCTGTTTCTACCGTGATATGAGAATATCATAGAAAACTTGATAGAAAACAGTGATGTGGGTTTTTTTTTAAATAAACTGCACTTATTCAAAAAAAAGAAATAAAATCTTGAAGTGCTGCTATTTGAAAATGTACTAAAATAATTACTTATTAGCATTTACAAGAGAGAACAGCATACCTGTCTCTGATTTGCTCAGCACTGAAGAGTAAGAATAGCTTTGACTGACATAGTCATTGGTACATCCAACAGAGCCTTCTCTTGGAAGAGGGCCTATAAATCTCTCTTGTGCACTCTCATCTGTTGTACTTGCCTCCTCCTGAAAACAAACACAACCATTTGATGCACAAATTAGACAATACATTTTTATTGAAGCACCTACAAGTTCGATTTCTTAGCCATGAGAGAGAAGTAAATTTTGCTAAGTGCATCACACAAATTTGTCAGAATTGCAGATACACACTGTAACTTTAGTTCTGCCCTCTAAATTCTCAACCCCTTTAGAATAGTTCTTTGTGTTGGTAGAAGCAAATGCCCTTTAGAATACAGTATAATCAAATACAGTATTAGAATACATACAACAACTCAAGTTTTCTGCACTGCAATACAGAGTAAGTTTTCCAGATTTAAAAATTTCAATCCAATATTCTTTCAGAATCATCCTTAAACTCTGACCTTGGGCATAAGTGTTTACACGTGGGGTTCTTTTTCCCTTTTTCAGATAATAAAGTCCAGAACAAAGGTTACGTAGGCCAGCATTATACTGATAAAAGAGCTGAGTAATAAATCTTAATCTATCACTAGTCTATCTAATCCTTGATTTAAATAAATTGCAGCTGTGTGTATCACATATTTGAGAAATAAGAAACTTCAAAAATTTTGTTATGGTTAACAGTTGCTTCTAGAAACACTGACAACTCTTCTTTTTATATACATATATAAAAATTTATTTATTTATTTTCCTATAAAGGTAAATGTGGAAGCAGGTAACTGCTGTTGATATAGGGCTGCTAATTCTGAGAATTCTGTCAGAGTGGCCTAATACAGGATCAGGTATAGGATTAAATATGTATTGTTAATATTCATCTCTGAACATGTCAATGATTAATTAATTACATAGCCTCAGAAAACTACTTGCAGCAAAGCATTACATAAATATTTAACAAAAGCATGACTAAAGAGTGACAGCAAATCATTACTGAGTAGGAATGGGTCCTACTCAGAAGAAACCCACAAGTGTAAAACACTAGTCTAAAAGTCTTGTTGGGAAGGTTCCCAAAGAAGCTTGTTATACAAAACATCCAGCCCAATTTTATTTCATTTTCTGATCTCACAAGAGTAATACAGAGAACATACACCTCTCTCTCCTCCCAACACTGTAGCTTCTGTAGCTGAGTGAAGAGTTTACTTACCGGCATTGTATGAGGCTGCTCACCGTCTTTGTCTGTCAAATGCAGAAAGTTCTTTTTCCCTGGCTCAAAACCAGCATCAAGAATAGTTTTGTCACTGTTCTGATCTATTGGAGTCTGCTAAAAAAGAGCAAAACCAAAAAATCATTTTTCTTTAACAGATATATAACAAATTAAGAGATTGCTTGATGCTTTACTGTACCGACACAGTAAGATTACATGAAAATAAATTATCATTCACTCAACAAAATATACTCATCATTATTACTGAAATAACTTGGGAACAGTTTAAGAAACAGTAGAGTTTAATGCTTAGAAGTTGGTTAATCTATGCAGGAGTCAAATCACTGTCTAGTTTCTTGCAAACATTACAATATCCAGTGTCCTCTATAGCTTGCAGGCACTATTTTCTTTAAAAGAAATAAAAATTACTTCCAGCAGGAATAAACATGACCTGAAGTAAAATAACATCTATCTCTTAACAAATCTTACAAAGTTTTCTAGGTGCATCTACAGAAATCATATTAACTAAAACCAGCACTGATTTACAGTAAAGCATATGAGTTATATTAATCATATTTTTTGTATATAATACATTGAAATAGGTATAGGAAATGTGGGGAGTCACTATACAACATACTGTTATTGAGAAGAAAACATTTCTCAAACAAGACCACAGGAAACAGAGATTAATTATCATGGGTATTACTATTAAAAGCACATACTGATAATGAAAACTAACATTACATCTGAAGGATTATATTAGCTCCCGT
This sequence comes from Lophotriccus pileatus, assembly GCA_035583135.1. Lineage (NCBI taxonomy): Eukaryota > Metazoa > Chordata > Aves > Passeriformes > Tyrannidae > Lophotriccus > Lophotriccus pileatus. The sequence goes on along the minus strand of JAWWES010000168.1, from coordinate 4,894,523 downwards.
TTAATGATTAAGTATTATCAAAGAGCATACTCTGAGGCTAAAAATTCAGCCAAATAAAAACAGTGGTGTCACTGCTCTGGTGCACCTACCACAAAATTCTACAGGAATTGAATGAGCCCTGTGCAACACAGACAGAAGTTTTCTCTAGTGTGGAGATTTAAGTGTTTGCTCCCAAGAGGAAAGAAAAAGCGCTTTTGCTGTACCGTGTCAGTGACGTTGTCTCCATTGCCCCACATCAAATCAAAGGATCCATTCACGTAGCCCACTTTGGAAGCCACGTCTTCAAACAGCCTTTTCACTGGTGTGGAAGCTGGAAGGTTCAAGGTAACACGCTCGTTCACTGTCTTGGAGTTTGTGGTATCCTGTATTATACACAGCACCCTGGGCTCCTCAGCAGCGCTTTCTGCCTGAAATGACAGCAGAGAATTCATGAGTAAAGTTAAGAACATCTTGGAGTTTAATTGAAAAAAATCAAAACAAGGCTACACCAATAAAATGTTACATCTCCTTTTACAACCTAAGGATCCTAAAACTGGACTTCATTTGTGAAAGTAGGTATAACAAAATTAAAGAACCTTTTGAAAAACATGCAAAGCCAAGCTTCATTTTTATAGAAAAGGAAGGAATTTGTTTGGCTGTAGAGAGCTGCTGAAGTTCCACACAGAATTTCAGCCAGCAAGCAGATACAAGACTGCTTCAAATCAGGAACAGACTTTCAAATCATCACTTCCAGCTTGTGTTTTGCTTTGACATGATCATAAATCCTGCTGAGGAAGAATATACCTTTTTGACTCTTAGGAATGTAACGCAGAACATTTGCAAGTTTTCAAATAATCCTTGAAGCTGACCATTAAACAAAAAGGTTTCATAATCAAGCCACCAACTTCCTACTAAATCCACTACTGTCTGAGTCACAGGAGATATTCTTCTGCCTGAACAGAGTAGGAAAATTACCATTACCCAATGGCTACTAGACAAAGTAAAGAGAGTTAAACTTCTGTATATCTGAAATCAGAAAAGTAAACAATGTTGAATGAAAGTTGCAATGGAACAAGTTTTACGGACCCAGGTAAGCCAAGAAAAATGGCATTTTCCCAACAGTGAAAACTCAGGAAGTCAAAGATCTAAGCACAATCAATTAATTCTCTCAACTGCAGAACAACAAGGAATAGCTAATATTTAAATACACATCACACAAGAAAGGATCAGGTCAGCAAAAGGAATAATTAGTCCCCAAGGACTCAGCCTTTTCAAGCTGTAACACACAGAAAGCATTAGTGCTGCGTGTCAGAGTGCCCAAATCTCACTCCATGGCTATGAGGCCACATCATCTAATAAGGCAAAAAGACACATGCAGTGCCATCACAATTTTCAGTGCATAAGAACAATAAATGGCAACAACTGTGCTCATGCTAAAAGTGTCAGCCACATCACAAGCATCTTCTAGAGAATAAAGAAGATCTGAACAACTTCAGCATCCCTTGTATTTCTACACAACCAGCCTCACAACGCAGATGAGCACCACCAAAGTGATACAGTCCCTCTGAGAGCTCTTACACCACCAAACCTTTCGAAAAGGAACATGGACATTTTAGCTGATGCTGCACACCTTCATTTTACAAAATTCCAAGGTCTGCCGGCACAGTTCATGCAACTATAAAATAAAATGTTAGCTGACTGCAACATCGAGTCCTATCAGCATCAGAAAAAAGTTGTTAGAGAAAAGCAAATAAAACCACCCTCACCCACAGTCTGAATATGACGTCAGTTTGCTTTTTAATGTGATTGGGCTTTAGAGCTCAATTCCTCCAAGTTTATCAAATGTAATATCCTGTCTGGAAACCCTCATGAACTGCACGCTCAAAAAGATTCAAGGCATCATTTCCAGCAAATCTGCAATATTTCATCTTCATAAATTTCATCTTTACTGGAGAATTTTATGTTTATGAATTACTTTCCAAGAAGACAGACAAAACTATTCTTGAAACATTAACCACACATTAAGAAGGGAACAATTTGGAAGTCAAAGTAATTTTGACATTATGTCCTCACTTTCATCTACAGCACCCACAGAGAGACACAGGGCTGTACTTGAGTAGACTAAAATTAAATTTCACCAGTGATTACTTCTCCTGGGCTGTCTTCTTTAAATTTCCCAGCACAGTATCCTTTTTTTTTTTTTCCTGGCTAAACAAGCTCCACACAATTTGTCTCTTTCACTGTGTGGTTAGAAAAGGGAAGATAAAGCTTGTTCAGTGGTGTTCTTTCTTGACTTTTTTTGGAGAAGATGAGCAGCAGCTAAAACCCAACAAACTGGAAAGATGAACCTACACTTAAAACCCAGATCCCTCAGCAATGGTAAAGTCTTGCTCACCCTCCTCTATAGAACAGGGTAGAGAGGTTAAGAGGCATTTGAAACTATCCACACAGGTTCATCTAGGAAAATCTAAGTTAATTTGGATTTAATTATTCCCACACTAATCTTGTACTGAGCCTACAGCTTGACAGGCTACTGTATATGAGCATATCAGGAACAGAAGTTCTGCACTGGAAACTCAATTCCTTGTCCTACTGCCTTTACATAACCAACACTATTTCCCCTCCTCTCTGCAGAAGTAACTTGTAAATTCAACTCTTCCCACTCACACTTTCTCAGCTACCTTTGGTAGTGAATCAGTTGTGACTCACATTAGAGTTGCTACTGAAAATAATTAGACACGCAGAATCTGACGGATGGAAATAATATTAAGGGAACAAATTATAGAAGATTACAGAAGATTTGCTGGTTGGGTTGCTGGATGTTCCATGTCACACAAATCCTCTCTTCCTTGTTCACAGATGTAATTCTGACAGACTGAACTGGTTTAACTCAGTGTTAGTACAGCAAAGTCATCATTCATTCCTGCTGTGCTGCTTCAAGTTGTTCATAGTAAATAGATAAAGCAAAAATACCCTCAGTCCATCTCTGTTCACACATACCATCCCAACTATCAGACCATGCAACACCTTGTTTGTGGCTACTTCACTGCAAAACCAGCGTGAAAGGCAATACTTGCCAGTGATAGATCCCTAAAACATTTTGACAGGCTGCTGTTAAACTGAGTCCACAACATAAACACAAACCCTAATTTTAGTAATTACATAATCTGTTATGGCAGCTACAGAATTCCCTTTCTTTTTTTAAATGCAAAGCTAGAGAGAGCCAAACCCCCACACACCAGTGTCACAAGCACATAAACACATACTCAGTTGGAAGTGCCTGCTGTGGCTGGTTACGTACATCATCTTTGTATTCAAGAACATGCACAAAGAATTTAATGTCAATAGGTCATGCTCATGTTAAAATAAAAGCTACAGCATCATGCTTTTATTATGGTTCTTGACTGTCATTTTATAAAGTTGATTTCATCTGTCTACCTGTGAAAATTTCTTCTTCATTTCAGCAAAGATACTTTGTCTGCAACTCCAAAACATATCCTATAGCATATGAAAAAAAAATTAACAAGTCATAATACTTCAAAGTTGTCAATTGACTTCTGTTTTGCATAAAATCAGTTTTACGGTATAAGTAAAATATTATTACTGAGTTTCAAAGCACCATTCACAAAAAAACCTTTAGAATAGACTATTTTAATATTTAAATTATCACAGCAGCAATGTTACAGAAAATGCCATTTAAGTTGTAATACACAACAGACTACATTTCATAAGGTAAGAAGTGAATGGATAAGAAAAAGTAAACAACAATTCAAGGTAAAATTCATATTAACAAGTTCCTTGATTATCTTTAAAAAGCCCTCCAGACATAGGTAAACATTCTACCTGAAACGGTTCAAGCATAGGATTAGCAAATAACCCTGTAATTCGGTTTATTATTCATGTATAAATTATGAAGCTACCCAGTTTCATATGAAACTCCTCTTTCATGCCCGAATTATTTCCTGTAGGAAAGTTCTTATTAAAATGAACCCATTTTGAAGTATGCAGCTGAAGGCAGAAAAGAGGTGATGTTACTGACCTTATTCCTAAGGTTTTACTCTTAAGGTAACCCTGCCTTAGTATCTCTGCGGTACCATCAAAAATGCAAAACCAAACATGACCTGTACACAACTGTTTTCTGACTGCAAACATCAAATTAACCAGTTTCTGAATCCAAGGCATTTTTCCAGTAAGGAAAAACAGGAAGGAAGATGCTAATAACACCACTGTTCTTTCTCCAAATTTCTTCAACTGTGCCCTCAGTAAAGATTATCAAAACAAAAAACACCGACATGATCTTTACTGACATGCCCTATTTGCCCCACCAAATGACCTACAAAACCAGCCCAAATTAGACTCCTGCATTTAAATTCTCAGCAGGGTGACACATAAAGCAAGATTTTTTTTTTCTTTGTGTACAGAGCTGAAGATCCAGTTTTGAAGTCTTAATATTTCAAGATTAGTAATCGTTTTGTCCAGAAGGTTTTTTTACACCTCAGTTTGTAATTTCAGATTTGACAGAGGTTTTAAAAAAAAGAAAAAAAAAGAAAAAAACCACAGAAAACCAACATCACACAATTGAAACGTCTTGCTGCTTACTAGTTTTACCTGCTCTCAATTGGAAGTTACATATATTTTGCTAAAATGATTCAAAAGTTTAATGGAGTTTCAGAACCACAATTTTGAAACTGCTGATTTATAACGTTCTGACCGTTATCAAGCACAATGCCCTGTGTCATAACACTTAATTAAGTCTTACAATTTTTTTCCTAATCAGACTCCAAAGAGCCCTTGCTTTAGCCTGAATTCCTCCTTTCCAGAGACAGGCAGCCAGGTCTGGTATACACAGGGGCATATGTAAAGTGTGGTGTGCTATTTGACTTGGGGTATGCAGTGGAGGGTGGAAGGGGCAGACAGGCATATCTACAGGTTGCTTCTTTTATAAAAATGCTCCTGTGCTGCGTTCTCAGCTCCCGTTTTCTCAGTTAAGGACTGCTGGAAGATTTTCAAGAGCTATTTCACTAAACAAATTCCACAGAAGAGATCAAACAAACCAAATTTACAAATTACACTGTTTACATGAGCTTCAGGAATTTTAGAAGTAATTGAGAGACTTCAGCTGCTCTGACAAGACAAATCATAAAATCACAGAATCATTTAAATTGGAGAAGACCTCCAAGATCATCAAGTCCAATCTTTGACCAATCACTGCCTTCTCAACTAGACCATGGCACTCAGTGCACGTCCAATCATTTCTTGAACCTCTCCAGAGATGGTAGCTCCACCACCTCCCTGGGCAGTCTGTTCCAATGCTTAATAACCCATCCCGTGAAGACATTGCTCCCAATGTCCAGCCTGAACCTCCCCGGTGCAGTTTGAGGCTGTGTCCTCTCATACTGTTAGTGGTTGTCTGTCTGAGAGAAGGGGCCAACCCCCACCTCACACAACCTCCTTTCAGGGAGTTGTAGAGAGTGATAAGGTCATCCCTGAGCCTCCTCTTCTCCAGGCTAAACACCCCCAGCTCCCTTAGATGCTCCTCACAGGACATGTGCTCCAGATCCTTCACCAGCTCCGCTGCCCTTCTCTGGACTCGCTCCAGCACCTCAATCTCCTTCCTGAACTGAGGGGCCCAGAACTAGACACAGAGTGTGTTCAGTGGTGTGGCCTCCCCAGTGCCAAGCACAGGGGGACAACACTGCCCTGGTCCTGCTGGACACACTATTTCTGATACAAGGCAGGATGTCATTGGCCTTCTTGGCCACCATCAGCTGCTGTCGACCAGCACCCTCAGATCCTTTCCCACTGGGTCACTTTCCAGCCACTCTTCCCCATGCCTGTAGCACTGCAGGGGATTGTTGTGACCCAAGCACAGGTCCTGGCACTTGGCCTTGTTAGAAATCACACAGATGTGTCAATCTTCCAAATGCAGCATTCCCTACTTTTCAATGAAAGCATTCACTCTAACACTCTACGAATATACTTTTTAATAACCGCTAGTTCAATTCTACATTTACAAAAAAGCTCCCTCTCACCATGGAAATTTATGGTTTAAAGTACAATTAAGAGAACAAAGCTCATCCTATAAAGCTGCTTAATTTTACCCTGATAAAAATTACTCTGCAATTCACCAAACAAATTATTTACTACACCACATAAAACCCGATAACCATATTAACTACATAGTTCAAGGGTTTCAAGTTAACGTACACATGGTATTCACAGGCACATACAAAAATACCCTACTGACTTTTCCTCAGAAGAAAGAAGAGCAGCTCCTCGGGCAGGGAGCACATTCATTCAGTACCTCAAAGTGAGAACTCCTCAAATCTCGATGCTGCTACTTTGCCATATCATGGCACAGTACACCAGTGGCTTAGTGAAACAAGCTGCAGACCCTCAGCTGCATAAGCATTTAAAAGGCAAATGCAGATGGCTACTCAGGGCTACAGTTTAGGAAACCATCCTATGATTGTTGCAGCATGGAAATCTTGTCAAGCTAATATTTTGGTCAATAAATACTTGAAATTGTAGTTTCAAATGCTAACCTTTTCAAAGATATTGAAACACTGATCTTTCATCCCAAGTCACTCCATCTTGCTGAGGGAGGAAATCCAGTAGGATGGACTGTACTCTCAGCAAGTTTGCCAGATGACATCAAGCCGTGTGGTGTGGCTGACACGCTGGAGGGAAGAGATGCCATTCAGAGGGACCCTGACGGGCTGGAGAGGTGGGCCTGTAAACCTTGTGAAGTTCAGCAAAGCAAAGTGCAAGGTCCCACACCTGGGACAGGGCAGTCCCAGACACACCTACAGGCTGGGTGGAGCCCTGTGGAGAAGGACTTGGGGGTGATGGTTGATGAAAAACTCACCATGACACAGCAAAGCACTCGCAGCCCAGAAATCCAAATCTATCCTGGGCTGCATCAAAAGGAGCCGGGCCAGCAGCTCAAGGGAGGGGATTCTGCCCCTCTACTCTGCTCAGACCCTACCTTGAGTACTGCACCCAGCTCTGGGGTCCCCAGCACAGGAAGGACACAGACCCGCTGCAGTGAGTCCAGAGGAAGATCAGGAGATTACTTATAGGACTAAAACACCTTCCCTATGAAGACAGGCTGAGAGAGCTGGGGCTGTTCAGCCTAGAGAAGAGAAGGGTATGTGGAGACCTCATGGCAACCTTCCAGTATCTGAAGGGGACCTACTAGAAAACCGGAGGGACTCCTCCTCAGGAACTGTAGTGACAGAACAAAGAGTAAAGGGTTCAAACCAAAAGAGGGAAAAATTTGTTCAGATATATGCCAGAAATTCTTTACTGTGAGGGTAGTGAGGCACCAGAACAGGTTGCCCACTGTTCAAGACTAGGCTGGATGGGGCTCTGAGCAACCTGGTCTAATGGGAGGTCTCCCTGCCCATGGCAGGGGGGCTGAAACTACATGACCTTTAAGGTCTCTTCCAACTTCAACCATTCCATGATTCTATGACCTTTTACATTTTTTCATCTCTAGAGAGAAGATGACATTCACAAACCCGCACGTAGAAGACTTATAACTATTAGACCAGAAGACTTTAAAGAAGACTTTTTATAATAAAAACGTGCAATCAACACCCTGGTCTGACCTGGGTGGACATTCTAGAGTGCTGTGCTACACAAGCATTTCCTCCATGTACCTTTTTAAAAAATATTTCATCTTTGTTACATGAAAGATCTGCCTCTGCAAGATGCAAAGTATTTTGTTGCACTGAAGTAATTCAAGCTGTAATTCTGTATATACTAACAAAGGCAGAATTGTTATTAGTGCCATCTGCAAGACAGACACTCGCTTTGACCATATAGGTTCTGTATTTGTTGAAAACAGAGGAACAAAAAAATAGAGTGTTACTAGACCTGTCACAACAATATTCAAATGCAGAACTGCAGTGGTTTTAACACTGCATTTAGATGTGGCTTGCTATTTTTCAGCTTTGAATGACTGAGTTAATTAAATTCTATTGCAGCATTTCACTATCCTTATGAAGACAAACCACATATTCTACTTTTCAAATGACAGAAGATTCTCAAGAGATTTTAACTCCTGCTTCAGTTCTTTTATAAATATATTTTCAGAGATTGAAAGTGAAACCTAAGGCTCAGCTCAAATTTTGTGCAGATTCTACCCAATATTTCCAAATTCCAATACTTCCAACAGAAAAAAATAGACAGTAAGTAAAATCACAAGTTTCAGGTCAGGAGTTTATCTAACAGATGTATGAATTTTGACTGCCAAATAAAGTTAATGGCCTATTGAGACTTGAAATGATCACCAGTAGAGAAGATGCTACATATCCCCACTATAAATAATTCTTACAAATCACTGCAATATAGAGGACAGACAAAGAGCTCAGTAGCAAGCAGCAAAGGCAGACATCCTGCTTACATTCACAAAATTACTTGCATGATTAAGCCTAAGCCAGCAATTCTCATGTAGCTTCAGCACCTAAAGACTACCACATGAAGTGCACACAAGTGACAGCTGCCTGTCACATTACTACTGGGAAAACTTTAGGACTCACATTCCAAGGCTGTGTAACTGACTGGGTGCACATTTCCAGCAGTTACCAGGGTAAGTGAAATCTGGTACCTTCCATCACAATAAAAGTAGTCTGCATTTGTACCTTTCACATCTAAAGTAATGTACAAAAAACACTCAGGTGTTAACTACAGTTCAACTGAACAGAACCTTATTTCAACTCTCTTTCTCAGCGATGACAAACTACTATCAAATCAATTCCTTCAGAACCACGAATCATAATTCAGGAATTCCTTCACCTATTCCAAGAGGTCCAACCCGTTCAACACCACACTGGATACGTGTTGACAGCACCACGTTCTGCACAAAACCTGAAGGCCAAAAACCTTTCACATGTACAGCAAGTAAGGGGAGAATAATCAGAGAGCACCAGGGTACCATTTCCACCCAAAACCTGCTCTTTTTATCCCAGCCCACTTTGAATCATAGACTCCAGAGTCCTTACAATCCACAACTCCCTTCTCCCCTCAACAGAGCTAGTCACACTCCTCCTTGCTTTTTCCAAGCCCAACAAATCTCTTTTTAGAGGCCACATTCCCTGATACAGCCAGCTGAGCAGAGTCACTTCCCTGGGAAGCAAACACAGGATGATAAAGGTCCTCAGAATGAGAGAATCACTGACCAGGTGGATTCAGACTCACATTTGGCTTTGCTTTAGAGGAAAGAAGCAACTTCTTTTTCAAAGACAGCTTACTTAATTCTGTCAGAGCACTGTGAATTGTTACTAAACACAGGTGTCTCACTGCAGCCTAGTCTGAGTTAACAGTGCACTTACAACCCTGTTACAAATGTCTGAACCAAAACATACTTTACAAAGAAGTGTTTTATAGCACACTTGCAGCAAACTGAATACACTTTATAAAATATTGATTCCAGGAGATCTTAAAAAGAGTAATTTTGAACTGATAGAATGTTTCCTGACACAAAAAAACCAACAACAACTTATATATATATACATATTTTTGAATCTTTAGACACACTCATTTAATTTTGAACTAGACTTTGTGGTATCAGGTTTGTGAGTACCTGAATCACATACTTTATCCTCAGCTTCAAGTTCTTCATTATACCTGGAGAGACTTCAGCCAAAATCCCAAACAATGCTTTGAAGCTAGTAAAACTAAACAGAGCATTTCAGTTCCATGACAAGTAAGGAAAAAAAATTACTTCACAATGAGCCTAGAGTACCATCAAAATTCAAGAGTATGTATCCTATATATAGGTAATTATTTAACTTTTACCCCCTCCCTGGTTTTTCCCCCTTCCATGGGATGTGATATTAAGGATTCACAAGACTTAAAGAAGCCCTTTCAGCCTATCCACTTGACTAGGAACAAGATTAGAAAACTACCAAAAGACTCTGTAGCAGGCCAGGCTGGAATAGAGACAGTTTTCTACACAGAAGCCTCTAAGGTATTATAGTTGAGACTTGTGCCTGAAAAAGTGCTGATAACACTATCAAGTTTTGTCTCCTGCTGAAGAGTTTGTGCAGCATCAACGCCTCCTGCGAGTCTTACTGTGCTCCCCCAGGGAACAGACTGGGGGCTGTGCCAGAGGCTGGGAGGGGCCACAGCTGGGCAGGTGACCCAAACTAAGCCAAGAGATATTCCATGCCATGTAATGCCATGCCCAACATCAAAAGGGAAAAGAGGAGGTTTAGTTAGGCTCCATCTTTGCATGGAAATTGGCTGGGTCTTGATCTACCTGTAGAACACAGTGAGTGATTGCCTTTGCATCCCTTGTTCTTGGGACTTTTTCCCCACCTCTACTCTTACACTTTTCCTTTACTTACTAAACAATTTTATGTTGACCCCCAAGTTTTCTTGCTTATACTCTTCCTTTCCTCTTCCTTTGTCCAGCTAAAGGCGGGAAGGGAGCAAGCAGCTGCATGCCTACCAAGGTTAACACATAACAGGGCAATATTATATATGTTCTTGAAATTTATATTATTGGTTTAATTAGTCATGACTCAAGTGCATCCTTATTTTTTGTTTTTGTCTTTATCAACTTTTAATACCCATTCACTTTTAATGGATCACAAAGACTTCAAACAGTTGTCAACAGAGAGAAAACCCCCCCACACAGGCCAGCCCTATGATGTCCCATTACAAAGCATGATCTCTGATTTCAACCTTGCGAACTCTCATTTACTTCAGTTCACACAAACTGCTTCACTGTTTCACTGAACACATTTGCAGCATTTTGACCTTGGTTACACTGTTTCCCCTCTACTTCAACCTACAGCACTCAGCCGTGCTTTCCTAGCACAGTATTTGATATACTTCAAAAGAACAAAACCGATGCCTGAATGAGATACTTCATTAAGAACACCGCAATTAAAAACTTAAAATAACACCCTTATACACTAATATGAGTGTATTCCACCTATGTTGCACACTCAACATGTAAGACTGATGAATTGACACGCACACAGAGCAGCCTGAAACCTTCAAACACAGCAAGCTTCAGTTACACGAGCAGCTCACGCAGGAATAGCTGAAACTGCTGCCAGAAGCAGCAGCCTTGCTCCCACCTGCTCCCTTCCAGCCCAACACTCTCCCTTTCTTGTGCTGGTACAAATGGTCATGCAGGTACACGTTGAACAGGCTCAGATAGCTAAGCCTTCTTAAAATTAATAATTTCTGGTTGTTTTCTTTTCACTGGGTTAGCTTTTTTTAATCTCAGTCAGCCCTCTAACTTCTAATCAGGATCCTTAACTCTCCTGGAAAGGGACTAAGTCACATAACAGTACCAATAAAGTAGTAAAAGGAGTATTTTAAATGCATGTATCCTAGGTAGTAGGGCTTAAATTACTAAATAACAACACTACCTGAAGAGCAAAAAGTGTCATTACTGCACCAATTTCATGGCCATGCGTGCTCTGTTTTCCAGCCTGCTGTAGATACAGGATAACTGCTGAGACCCCAGAAGGAAGCTGGGCCACATTGAGTCCAATGTCCCTGGCTAAGTGAATCCTACAAATGCTTTCCCAAAGGGGATGACATGATGCAGAGAAGAGGTACAAAATAAATTCTGTAGGAGGGCCTCTGTGGTTTTGTTCCCTTTGAAAAATGGGGGTACACATTTTACTCTCTTCTCTGACTCATGTAGATTATGGATTCCTTTATTGTTTTCAAAGACTACCTCCTCAGAAATGCTTCTTTAGTAAGAAAATTGTAGTTAAAACCAATTAAAAGTGTTTGCCACCTCACTAAAGCAGAGTTGCATGCCAGCCATCAACTAGACAGATAATTTTTGTAATACATATACCCTTCAAAGTCTAATACTTCCAACTTTCTAAATATGTCCAAAAATAACCCTTTGCCTCAGAAATAAAGAGTGTGTTACAAGGCTACCAGTCACCTTTGAGAGTTTGCTTCTACTGCTGTGTATTACTGGGTCATTTGTAAAAAATACTTACAAAAGAATAGAAATGACAATGAAAAAATTCTGATGGGACCAGAAAAAACGCCTAGAGGGTGTTCCAGAGACCACAGAAAAGGCTACAGTGTGAGGGGACACATAACTGGGGAGAGCTGAACTAGAGACCAAAACACCCACTTTTCAGTTTCACAGAAGCTATTTTTCATATTTTAAAAGACTTAAAATATGTCTTACTAAGGACATCCTGAAGAACCAGTCTTCTTACACTTATCTCCTAATGGTCTTTTAAATATGGCAAATTAAGGTGATTCACAATTAATTACTTCCCTTAAAAAAAACAAAACAAAACAAAACAAAAACAAAACAAAGGTAGCACCTCTCAATAACAAAAGAGTGCAAATATTTCCTGCTCATGCCTATAGATCGCACAAAAACACTAATACAGGTTTCTGATAATAAATTAAAGGGTAATAGAGAATAGCTCTAAAATCAAAATAATTTTCTCTTAACCACTGGACATTTTGAGTATTTCACTCTCTAATTCTTAAAGATTATAATTTTAACTGATTGTATTTTCTTTCATCCCATGATCCTGAATTGTTTAACTTGCAAGGAGTTTTGTAAGCACACTAAAATAATTGTGAGAATTAAATGTAAATTAAGTTCTTCACACTTGCAAACTATCAGACAGCCTCTCTAATTCATTACAGTAGAACCTTTACATTAAGATCTGAAACAGCCTCATCTTTACACAGCTTGCTTTGTTTGTATCTTCTCTCTACCTTCTTAACCACCATGCTCCTTGTTTTTCCTTCAGAAAAAGATAAAGCTGACAAAAGGGGCTGTAAAATAACTATGAGATCCTTACTACACTCTTACGCATTAACCTATAATTGCAACATTTGTTTCCGATGGAAAGTCACTGAAGTAGCAGATGGACCTGCCCTCCATTTCTTCCAGCATGGAATTACCATGAATTTATGGAAACATTTTCCTGTGCTAATATTCTAAAGGACTTTCTGCTGGATTGAATTACAGAGGCAACATTGGCATAAAAGCAAATTAAAAGTCTGACCAAAACTAAAAAGAGCTTTCTCTTTTTGGACAATTTTGAAACAAAGGTTTACTTCCCTCCAAAATCCCCAACAGCCATGTATGCCACCATTGCCATAAAGGGCTCCAGGGAGAATGTGGAACTCTGGGTACAGTGTCTCCACAGAAGAAGTAGATATGACAATGTATATATGAGAAAGGACCTAGATGATTTTTCTATATGCTAGCTGATGAAAATACTTCATTTGCAAAAACCGGGTACTCTACAGAAAGTGTCTGATAGTTTCTTTCTTTGCCTTTCCTTCACTGTTACTGATCTCAGCACAACACCTACACAAATCAGTCAGCACACCTGCCTTCCATTCCTTCAGCTCCTGCAGTTCTCTGACAAAATTCCTCACGTTACTGAGGCAGCTTTCATCACATGGGATTATTGAGAAGCTACACCTGAACTGCAGCACAATAACCAGTTCTAAGCTATCTACAGAACTGCCAACCTAAAATATTCTGTTGGCATTTCTCAGAAGCACCTGAAGTATCCTTGTGATCACAATCTCAAACATTACACTGAATCAAGTGATCTGTACCAATTTTACCCCTCGGTATTTTTAGAACATGCCCAACATCCTGTTTAGAAGTTATGTCAAATGCCAATGCTGTGCAAGAGCATTTGCTCAGAGCAAGCTGAAGACATACGAAATGCTGAAAAAAAAATCAAAGAAAATACTACACATTTTGCAGTGTCTGAAACTGTGCTCAATTTGGTTGTTATTTGATCACAAGTTTACAATAATCAGTTATTTAGTTACTAGTGGTTTCGTTTTTAAAATCTTTTGTTCCAGACAAGAAAAATAACAACATGCTAAATAGGCAGCTCACCTGAAGGTATACCATATTAATTCTCAAAGGGTAGAGTGTAAAATATCACCTCAAGCATTCATAAAGGAATCAAAAACTTTTTCAAACTGAATATAAAGGCTGAATACGTACATGTAACTCAACCGCTCAATTTTCTAGAGACGTAACTTTCACACTTAGTTTCTTGCACAAAGCCAACGTATTTGCAAATACAATGGAAAGAGTGAAGCTGTGCCTGGATATATCGATGTTTTTAGATAATTTAGTGTATTACAGTACCAACAGTAATGTATGGGGGAAACATCTAAAATTATACCACCCCCCTATTTAATTCTGACTAGACTAAGATACGTAATTCAAAGGTGACACAAATTACAGGTCTATTTCTGTAAGTGTTCACAACTTTTTATCTCATATTAATATCAACACATTCTATCAGCAAAAAGAGGTTGGATAATAATGACTTTCATCAGTATTTGCGTGTTGGTTCAACTAACATTTTAAAACTATGATGCAGGACTGCATTGGTTAAGTCCACAGGTTTTAAAAACAGCAGAAAATAGAATTAGTGGACTTTAGTTCATAATGGCAACAAAGCACCAGTAAGTTTTTTTGTTGTATTGTGCTGGAAGTCTGAGCTCAAAGGAGTGTAGAATGTAACACTGACAAATCTCTAAAGTATTCTCTGCCTGCCAATAACTACTTCACAGCTTAGGAAAAACTTCATTACTAGTTTGAGCAGCAGTGCGAAGCCGCGCAGCAAAAAAAATTTAAGGATTATACTTCTACTACTGTACGCATTTGATTTAGAAACTTTAATCACCAGTGACGCACAAAACACAGAGAAAACGGCTTTTATGGTTTGTGGTGATGTTCAAAATGTATTACTGCAGGAAAAAACAAAGTAGTGTGTTATTTAGTTGTCAGATTGTTCTACTGAGTAGTAACTGAGCCAGCAGCATTTACAGACTGAGGCTCCAGCAGCATTACCTAACACGTAGTTGGTACCTCTCAGGCAAAAACTCTTCATCAGATGATCTCGAGGTGCTGTCAGTTAATTATCCTGATCATCTTTCTAGACTGCAGATTAAATACCCAGACATATATAGCAAGGCAAAGTAAACTGTGACTGGGAAGCCCAGTGTCTGAACAAAGCAGGGAAAGCTTTTTCATTCTAGTCTCCAACTTTTTCCACCAAACTGAATTATTACTACCTGAATATCATTCAGAAAGTGGCTGTTTTCGAGGAACAAATTACTTGGCAGAATTCTGTGTGGATATTCTGTTTGTTTCCTAAATTTGATTTCCAAAATAGCTGTTCATGAAGCACTCAGTTTCTCCATGTGTCACAACCACACCTTTATGTTGTATAATGGAGCACATGAGAAGGAAAGCAAGAAAAACTGATAAATTATGCAAGCTGTAACCACTTGAATAATCTCTGGGAATGAAAAAACAAGGATGTCATCATCATTGAAAAGAACAGCATCCCTTTAGTGAACAGAATTGCAAAATATCTTAATCAGATTCCCGCTCTTCTAATGAGGAAGCCAGAACGATATCCATCAGGAAACATATTTGATTTGTTCAATGCAGAAGATTAAAATGGATTCATTAGTGTAGGGATGAAAAGACTCACATTAGTTTAGCTGAGAGAGAACTCACACTGCCTTGCTTGATTTCACGGCACCAAGTACAAAGCATATATATATATTTATTTATTTATTCTGACAGGTGTACTTTGGATAGTTCACGCTGGAACATGCTGAGACAGTATCTGCACAGCATTTATTTAATCAGTGGCACAGACACTTCAAAAACCTCATAGCAGAACAAACTTCTTATATTCCAACCAATATTCACTAAGTTCTGATACATCTTGATTTTCAAGATAAGTCTTAGTTAAGTTCACTTATATTACCAGTAAACACATACAGGCAGCTTTCTCACCAACTGCACTGATGACAATATTTTATTGTTTTCTATTTCAAGTAGATTTTCCCAAAATAAGTTTCAAGTTGAGTTTTCCTGTAAGAAACAGTGAAAAACACAGATATGTCTTCCCTTCTGATAGTATCATTTTCTTATTTCCATTATTATCTTACTTATACTGTTCCCCCTCCTTTCCCAGGGTTACTGTTTCACTAGATAAAGGGGGTAAAAATTGACACGTATTAATACAGCAGTTTTTGCAAAATATGCTCAGATTTTACTACCATGATGCAGCATGTTCTATATGTTACTCAATGCCTTCTGTTTCTTGGATATAAAATAAAACTAAAGTGAATTATTTATTTTTCAGATGAAGAAGACAAAGGAATTGAGGACTGGAAGGAAAAGAAACATGGACCAGTTCACACTGAACCCCACATGTAGTGATCAGGGATTCTCACTGCCCACACCATAAGGAATTATTGGTCACACAATTACAGGAGCAGTTGGGAAAGCATTAGGCAGCAGTAGGGATGCAAGAAAAAATGAACTAAATGTCTGCATAGCCTGGGCATAAATCTTAATACAAAAAGAAATACCAACAATGGCTTATTAGAAACTGCTTTAATCATCTGTTCCCAAGGAAAAAGAACTTTCTGCCAAAGTTATGAGCAAGAGAAAATAACAAGGCCCTGACTACCTGGACTTCAGAGATGCAGCTGAAGCCATGCAATGTCCAAAAGAAAAGTTTTCATAGGAGACTAATAAAAGACATTATAAGTGCAGCAGTGAAACTACTAGCACTTGGTACCCATGAAAACATGCTATTACTCCTTACAAAAGCTAATGAAAAAATCCATGCAAAAGACTTTAAAACCAGCAAGCTGACTCCTTTTAACACCAGCAAAAATATGGATACAAACACAAACTGAGACTTAAAATCAACCTAACCTAATACTTGTCTTTCCATTCCAACACACACAGGCTGCTAACGTTACAGACACCTCCTGCTACTTATCTACCAAGGCATCACTTGTAGACATGAACCAAAATCTTCTCCCCCTTCACTCCTTTAGATGATTAGTCATTCCCTAAATCAGCCTAAAGCACACAACGTTACATTTCTTCTTGCTCTTTTACACTGGAATGTAAAGGACACTATGGTTGTGTCCTCATCTTTAGCAGACACTGGTTCACAGCCCAGCTTAATCTTTGGAACAGCACAAGGCAGTGATACAAGCGATACCACTCAGCCCACTGGGAAGGGACAAAAATCGTGAACTATAATCCTTTATCCATCCCTAAAGAGCAGAACTGAAACACCAAACAATCTGCTTTGCCTCCAGCTGCTGTTAATGGCACAGCAGGAATACTTGGAAGAAGGCTGTTGAGACCTGGAGAATTCTGTTTACCCATAACTCACAGTGTTCTTTGCAATGAGACTATTAATGAATCTCAGAAGGACTTAATGTGAATATTATGGCATAACATTTGTTAAAGCTTCATATCACTAAAATAAAAATGAAGATATAATGAAAAACATTGGAAAAGTTGAAGACAAACTTCTATTACAACATGTCTATATATATACATATATAAATAAAACCAGATGGACTTAACACAGGTAGTTCATCTGTTTTCTTGCTCCATTTGATTTTATTAATATTCTGTTCAGTTTCATTTACTTAAAAAATGCACAGGGACACAATAAAGAGCTTGAGAAAACTTGCTGAGAAAAAGCAACTCGGTCTAGCATTATCAGTGTACAAAGTTTATAGATTTCACAGTTTGTTTAACATATCCATATCTATAATCACGTATATTCATCTTCCTTTACCCACACTTCCCTCCCTACAGACAAAAGTGCATTCAAAATCCTAGTCCAGTGAGTCAGTTAAAAATACACATCTGATTCATGCATATATTCCAAATACAACCCTAAAGCCAAGGGGGATACTATTAATACACAGAACTAAAGAAACAACCTCAACTAGCTGCTTTTATTAAATATCTTGTCTGTTACAATTAACTACAGCTACTGTCACAATGTTTCTGTTGCCAGCCTCCTTTGTCTCTATGTTGGTTTGTTTTTAAAACGAAATACTTAAGTATAGAAGCTACTATATCTTCTATACCTGGTTTTTATATTTTTGGAGATTTTGTTTAAAAGCTAATATTTAAGTATACTAGCTACTACACTCTATCCCTTACTTGAAGTTTCTGGAGATTTCTGTTTCCTTCAGAAAGACTAAATGTAGTCCTTTAAACCTCAGTATTTTAAGAAAGAAAACAAGAGGTGAGGCTACCTTTGTCCTGCATACATACCTGTACAATTGCACGGACAAAAAAATTGTTCCTAAAGTCAGTATTGTTATTTGTTTCACAGATCTGCTCAAGGATACCACTTAGGGACCAATACTTCATTTTGCTAAACCCCACGAAATCGAAGTCCTTGCCCGACAAAGCCTCCTTCAAGAACACACGACAGAACAGGTAAACACTGACATTTGACAAAAAAACAACAGGAAGGCTTTGAGTAATTTATCAGAACTGCAAAACTGTCAGAAAAGTTGGCCGAATGTGTGAGGCTACCTGCTCAGGAAAGAAAGTTTCTGCTGATAGCGCTCTAGGAGCAGCTGTTTCCAAACATTCCATGCCATCACACGCACTCCTTCCCCTGCACGGAATCGCTCTGCTTGACACGTGTCATTCGCCTATCGCTGCGGGACAGAGCCTTCGCCTTCCTCTTTCACTCAGCCTCTTATCTTAACCCTGTGGCCAAAAACAAGCCTTCCCCCTTTCCCTCTCAGCAGAGGGGAGGCGAGGGGCTCAGAATAAAGGAGACAACCCTCCGCTCGGCCCGCTCCCCGCGGCACCCACCGCGGGCGCTCCGGGGAGGGTCGGGGCGGCCCCGCACCTCGGTGGCGGCCCCTCGGCATCGCCGGCCCGTTCCCCTGGGCCGGGCCCACCGGGCCCGCTCGCAGCTCTGCCCTGAGCGCAGGGCCCTGCCCGCCCGGCGGGAGGGGCCGCGCTGCCCCCGGCCCCGTGACACGGCCCGGCCCCGCCGCGCAGGCCGGGCCCGCATGCCGGGCACGGACAGGTGCAGCCCTCGGGCCGCCCGGGCCCTGCGCTCGGCCCCGGCCTCCTCCTCCTCCTCCTCCCCCCTCGGCAGCCTCTTCCCTCCCGCTCCCCGCACAAAGACGGGCCGCGCACGGGCACGGCGGGGCCGGCCCGGGCCTCCTCCGCCCCCACCGTGGTCGGCGCCGGCGCCCCGGGCCTGCCTGCCTCCCTCCCGCCGCAGGGGCCGCCGCCGCCCGCCCGCCTCACCTCCTTGGGGACGAGCTGGTTCTCCTCGCTCGGCACCATGGCCGCTGGCGCGGCGCGGAGCCCGCAGCAGGCTGAGCCGAGCGCCGTCGTCAGCAGCAGCGGGAGGCGGGGGGACGCCCGCGGCTCATCCTCCTCCTCCTTCTCCTCCTCCTCTTCTTCTTCTTCTTCCTCCTCCTCTTCCTCTTCTTCCTCCTCCTCCTCCTCCGCTCCCGCGGGCAGTGCCGCGGCCCCGCCCCGCCGCCAATCCATGGCCAAAATGGCCGCCGGCGCGGCTCTCGCGAGAGCCGCCCCGCCCCGGGCTCGCCGCTCTGGGCGCCTTCGTCCCGGCCGGTCCCGGTGTCGGCTCCGGGTCTGGGTCTGGGTCTGGGTCCGGCTCCGGTGCCTCGCCCCGAGCCTCGCCCCGAGCCTCGCCCAGCCCCGGGCGCGCCCGGCCGAGCCGCGCGGTTGTTGCCCGAGCACGAGGGGCGGCGCGGAGCCCCCGCGGGCAGAGCCGCCCCGGGGCCGGCAATGGCGCTGCCCCCCCTCACGTTATCGGGGAGCGGGGGAGCGGGGGGTGAGTGAAGGGAACGGGCTGCGGGAATCACCCGCCCTGGGGGCGTCTGAGGAAAGGCTGTCCGTGGCACTTCTTCTGGTTGACGCGGTGGTGTCCGGTCACCATTCCAGAGGTCTTTTCCAGCCCCAGTGGATTCTGTGATTCCCTGAAAATGGAGTAGCAGGAGGGGAACGGGCAGGGAGCGCGCCCGGGTCGCTGCCCCAGGTGCTGCGCGGCGCTCAGAAGGGTAGATTTTTATCTTAAATATATCTTTTCCTTGCCGCCCGAGACACACTAAAAGCCAAGTAAGAGCCGTCAGAGTGACTAAAATACACATTAGTAGAAAAGTAATTATTGCCTACTTCAGTGCGAAATAGTTTGTAGGTGAAAAGCATTCCACTTGGCTAATGAAGAAGAATGGTATATGGTAGTTGTACCTTTCTGTACAACTATTTTTCTTATTATTTTAGTGTCCTCTTGTGGAAAAATGCAGTACTGAGGGTAGTTTCTGGTTTTGTGTCAAAGAAACTTTGCGTTTTGGGCTAATTTTTGAAACCCGTTGTACTGGAGGTTATTGGTGTTGTGAAGATTTAATAAAATTAAGTGAGCTCTCATCCCTTGTCACGTTCAAAGCATGTAACTTCTCAGGCTCCTGTCCATCACCCTGCTTTCTGAGAGAGAGAGGTGGAACATTTTGGACACAGGATATTTGTATTAGTATAGTATTTTAGCACTTTTTTTAAAAAAAAAAGCTTCAAAATGGTAATTTCTGTGAACAAAATCAGTGGGGGTTTTTTTGTCTTTCAAGTACACTGTGGGAAATGCTGTTTCTGGCTTTTTTGTTGTTATCTTGTTTATTTCTGCTTCTTGACCTAAGCACAGAAATCCTCTCACTTAAAAACTTAGAGCAGTTTTTAAGTATATTTCTAACTTGGTTTTCATTATATAACTTACTGGGCTCAAGTTATTTAATAGTAAAGGTCAGGAGGTTCTTTATGACAGGAGCTCTTGCCCTCTAGCTTTAAAATGTGTTGCACCTGAAAGCCTTAGACCTTTGAGCTCTAATATGATGAAATTAAGCATCAAGGGAGGAACCTGGGAGTCCCTTTTTCATGTTACTTTATGTTAAACAAGGGGTTGCATAGAGCTACCCCTCTGCAAAAGGAAAAAAAATACGTAAAACAATTTGGTTTTTTAATAGGAAAAAGGGTATGTAATTAATAAACCCCTGTCTTCTTGAAAATAGATGCTTATTAATGGTTATCAGCTGTGTTATTTAAAATTTTGGGGATTTAGTTGGGGGGGTTTGTTTGGTTTTGTTTGGGTTTTATGTTTGGGGTTTCTTTTGAGGGGGACTTCTAGAACTATCTTGGTGTGAGAAATGGTATAATTGCAGAAGAAATGAAAAAACATTTCAATTGTAGATAATTTGAAAGAGCACAGCTTCCTGGTGATTTCCTACTGTCCAGTGGTGTCCAAAGATCCATGAGGTCAGTGAGCAAGTCCTTGTGTTGAAGAGCCAGAACAGAGCCAGGCTTGCACTACAAGCTAGTACAACCATCAGAGCACTGTCTGGGAGCCTCCAGCTTTGATATGTGACTGACTGGCCTGGTGTTACTTCCCCCTCCTCCCATTTTGGGGGCACACCTTCCAAAACCTCTCAGAACTGGGGGATTCTTCCTCTGTTTTGTAAGGAATTCAGAATTTAGGGACCAGAAGCTTTCAGAGTTGTTATTTTTGAAAGTTCTTTTGACTCTCTAAGTGTTATGTTCTTGAGGTTTTGGTTTTGTTTTTTGGTTTGGCTTTTTTTTGCTGTCATTTGAGCTTAACAAGAGAAAAAGCTGCAGGACTCAATGACTTCATTGAAATATATTGTTCTATTAGGATAAAGAGGTAGCTACCACAAATATGTGCCTGCTAGATAAGAATCAGGAGTTCGTTTTTTTTAAAGAAATACTCTTTTAGATCCTCCTGCCAACCTTTAAAACTGTGCAAACATCCAGTGTAGCATGTGTGCATGAAACATCTTTAATGGAGTAATAATCTCTGGTTAATAATTAAATCTCTGAGAGCTTTTGTAGTTTGCGGATGCTACAGTATTTAATCTCTTCAAGTGAGGCTTCTTAAACAGGAATATTCAGCATTTGAGTTTCGGGAAGGGAATCTTAGCGTTATGAAAAGACTGATTTACTATACCAGAGGTTTAACTTCTTATTAGCTTGAAGAATTGATATCTCAGACTAAACTTGATGCTGGATTTGCAGGCACAGGTGGATTTTTTTGGGCTGTTGACTGTCAATCTCTTGCTCAGAGATATATAGATGAGAGTCACAAGTTCTGAAGTGTGTCAGTTTTCAGCTAATACAGCACTTACCACACCAATGTGTGCATCAGAGTAATGGAAATGTAGTTATACAATGTTGGTGTGCTAAAGTAAATAGCAGGCCCCCATTATAAAAGTTGCTGAACTTGTAAATTAGTCTACGGGAACGGGATACCTTCCCTCTTCTGCAGCCTTTTTAAAGTTTATGCTTTAATCATTTCGCCTTCTCCATAAAAAAAATCACTGAATGCTGTCCCAGTGTCCATATCCCAGGTTTGGTAAGTAATAAAAAAGTTTGAAAAAGGTTTTAAAAACTAAATGGAGTGCTGTCACCTAGTTCTTTCATATGTGCAGTTCGGTGCTGCAAACTGATGTCTTTCCCAAGTTATTATCCCCCCTGCTTGAAAGGGAAAGCCTATGTAAAGAGGACTGTGTGGACTAATACCACTGATTTGGGATGTCCTCTCTGAAACACTCAGTTTTGATTTTTCAAATAGGCTGTTGGTGGGAGATCCATCTCCTGTTTCAGAGGCAGAGCCAACATTGCAGTGCATGCTTTTTTCTGCATTGTTCTGTTAAAAACAACCAGCCAACCAAAACCACAAAAAAAACCAAATCAAACAAAACAAAACAGAACCCTCAGTACAAACTCCCAAACCCGAAGTTTGCAGCCCTTGGCAAGCTGTTGACAAATTATCAAAATGGCAAAGCCATTCTGTCTTTGCCAGCAGTAGAAATGCAGCCAGTGCTGAGGCAGGGCTCTTTCAGAGCTCGTCTGCACTGTCAGCACTTTAAGAAAAACCAGCTCAAGGCCTCTCCCCTTTTCAGTCTTTGGCAAGTCCGCGTCTGCTGATAGAAACAGAGATGTGTGAAAGTTCAGGATATCACAGTCCAGCAGTTCATTGCACTGCTGGTTACTTTGCTATTTGACCAAGTAACTTTTCCCCAGTTGCACAGTGAATTTCGAAGCATTTCTCTGAAAACCTGCAACCAGCTGCACATCCAGTGCTTTCAATAAGGACAAGCAAAAAAAAAAAAATCAGTAAATTTGGCCCTTATGTGGATGGAGGGAAAAAGAAGGGAGAGTTATTAGGGAGGACAAATAGAATTAGTAAAAGGTAAAGAAGAGAAAATTACATAGTTCTGCATCTTTAAATGTGCCTTTTACTAGGCATTAATTTCTTTGATCGTAGCTCCCCGAGTATGAAACAGACCAGTAAAAGCCTGGTCTAATTAAAAAATTGAGATATTTTAAAAAAGATCACTGAGTATTTTCAATTATTCTGTACCTGTTAGGAGGCTTTTATATTTTAACATTTTAGACTGTTTCTTGATTGTGTTAAGCTCTGGAATCAAGGTATTAATTTGAAGATAGGGAGTTATTAAGTGATTTTCTATGATCTATACCTTAAAACTCTCCAGAGATTATAGACTTCCATGTCTAAAGAAGTGTATGCAGAATTTTAGGAAATAAAAACCATAATTTTCTCTGAGTTGAGAATGCTGTGGGAAATTAAAATATTAAGTGGAAGATTTAATATGGAAAAGGTATACTTTTGCTTTAGAAGGACCGTTGTAGCAGGTCTTGTAGGTGTAGTAGATAGGTGAGCAGCCCTCTGAAGTTAAACTTCACGAGATTAAGGAAAAAACTCATTTATGTTCAGTGCTAAACATTGTGTTCTAGTGTTCTTTAGCAGCGTTTTCTGCCATAATCTTTATGGACATAGAAGTGCTTTTCTCTCCTCTGACATGACATTCCATGCCAAGATCTTTTTAATAGAAACCAGTAGGGGATTATTTTGATTAATTGTAAATCAGCAGCCAAGATCCATTAACATTTTTGTTAAAGATTGTCTTATTACTCTGGTCTCAATATCCTGAGTGTTCAGATGTTAGCTTAGGAAGTTAGTTTTCTTTTCCATGATATCATTAATCTTATGTATGTATTCCCAAAAGAGTTTAGAGCTCAAATTAGTTGTAAAGAGAAAGAAATAAAAATACTGCAGAGAGTTTTGCAGGACCATGGATTCCTTTATTAACACTGAATTCTTTTTCCAGCTTGACTTACAATTTTCAGTATTGTGTACTTATAACTACAGAGCAGTTTCTGGCATTAGCAGCCTAAACAAAGCGCAGTTCCAGGGCGTTTGACCTCTTGATGCGCTGGTCAAAACCTTCCTGGTGTAGCTGGGAGTGAAACACGCAGCAACAGGCCAACTTCCACTTTGTGTGGGGACAGTTTGGAAGCAGATGTGGGCTGGTATCACGAAGGGTTTGTGGCATCCAAGCAGATCTCACGTGGAGTTCGCTGGGTTAGCCTCGTGGCCAGACTGTGACTGGTCCATCTGAGATGTGTGCAGTAGCTTGGAAATGTGCAGACTGGGGGAGTGCCTGCATCCTGTCTGGAATAAGGGCTTGGGTCTTATCTAACCCCCCTCCTCTAAGTCTGGAGGGTGATGGGGGGGGAAGGAACCTCTATGCACAGCAACACAGCAAAGGCTTTCCTATGGGAAAGCAGGAAGAAAGGAGTGTTGCCTTGAATGCAACCGTGGTGTGGCAATGTCAGTCACCAACATGGTTCAGTTCTTTTAGAGGTTCAAAAAAGCTCGCAGTCACATAGCCAGTGTATTTCAAAACACTGAATTAACACTTACTGCACATGAGGAATTGCTGTTCGAGAGTCGCCCTAGGAGTGCAAAGGCAGCACTGAATAAGACTCTGTAATGTGCAAAAGTAGCAGAGTAGCTTTGGTTCAGCCTGATCTCAGTATTCAGGGGCACTCAGCATGGACAGTCGAGGTATTTATAGCTGCCCCTGGGTCCTGGGAGTTAAATAGTTCAGGTTTGTGTGAGGGGTTCCCAGTGACCCTTCAGATTAAATCTGGTGACGTTTAATATTACAAGCAAGTGCTAATTATACTGCTTACAGCTCTCTGGGCAAGCAGGAAGTGGTTTCCCATCCACAGCATGCCCTAGCACATAGAGAACATTCCATCCCAGATTTAAGTTCCTAGGTGGCCTTCCCCTGGATGAAATGTGTTTTCTTTACCTTTTCTTTGTGAGGTGTCATGATGATCAGCGTAAAGAGGTAGCTCACAGCTGCCTGGGACCCACCAGATCTCCACACTGCTTTGCTCTGTGCTTTCACTAATAAATTTCTTCCACTGATGATGGGAGGAACTCTGTATTTTGAGGAGTATTGTGGTAGGTTTGGTTATTTTATAACTGGTTTAGGATCACTGAGTGGATGGGAGTTGCCGTTCATCTGCAGTCATTCCTTGTGCCAGGGCTCTTTCCTGTCAATCCCAGGAGAGCCACGTGTCTGCAGCGCTGTAGCTGCCTGCTCTTGGTCTGTGCCCCCACGTTGGCAGGGGCTCAGGGTGGCCTGTGGTGAGACCTTTCTAAAGCAGCTTTTAGGCTGTTTGTGCAGAGCTGGTGGGAGGCTTGGTCTAAAACCTGCTGTGACCCCGTAGTTGTCCAAGCTCAACCTTGTCCTCGTTTTGCAAGAGGCTGTCTCCTGATCATGTGCAGCCTTCCCGGGCTTTAAGGGCTACTCTGCTGTGGGGCCTGCTGGGCTCTTTCTTACATTAATTAATGTAGCTTTACCTTTGGCAGCAGCAAGGGGAGCTGCCAGAGGTCTTACATAGCATTTAAAATGTCAGCTGCTGGTCTAAAGCAGCTGCCAGCACTGGAGCTCTGGCAGCGGGAATGCTGTCACAGGACAAATGCGGGGAATGTCAGTGTGGACACGGAGTGAGTCAGGCAGGGCAGGGACTTGTGTACAGAGTATCCTGACGTTGGTAAAATGCCCTTTGAAATCTCCCAGCAAGTTGTCTCCTGTCTTGCTTGGGTCATATATAAGGAAATGCTGCTGGCTCCTGACTCTTGTGGTTTGTATTCAGACCTGACTGTAAGTAGTTGTCAGTGTGTGGGGTCTGCAGTGATAAAGTAATCCTGTAGGACTGGGAGTCTCTCTTCTGGGTGAAAGAGTAAGGCAAAAGCATTGGTGGTGAGAGTCTTCAGAAAGAATGTAGTTTCTAAAATCAGTAATTTTTGGTCACATGTATTTCAGTTTTAATTCTTATTAGTGGACCTTTTCTTTTAAATGTTTGGAACTTATCCATTGATTGAATGGAATTAACGTGGGAAAAATAATAAAAATTTGTAGCTGCTGTCCTTGCTTGTCATCATTGCCTTGGTGAATAGATGTGTCTGGAGAGAGGTTGTGTTTCCTCAATATTTTGATTAGAAGGCTTGACTGAAGACATTTGTGTGAATTTGCATCTTCTGTTTGCTGTCAGTGTGGGAAGTAAATTTCTTTTTATATTGTTACTTTTTTTGCAGTGAGTTGTGCCAGCTGTTATAAGTTAGATGAATACCCATTTGCCTCTCACCTGTGATTTAAACCAGGCTTGTGAATTGGACCTGTTAGATGTAAGCAGGTCTACCAGAGGTGTCCACATAGGTAGAGATGAATTCCAGATCATTTGGACTGAATCCAGATCCTTTCATGAGACTTTAACTCCTCAACAGAGGGTTCTTTTACCTACTGGTGTTAAAGAAGGGCTCATTGGGGTTTTTTGTTTGGTTGGTTAGTAATGTGGGATGCATCCATGGAATGCAGGGGTGTGTGAATCAGAAGGGTCTCGCTGCCAGGCTCATGGATGTAATGATAGGCTGGGCACTGCAATATCCACCACAGTGTTTGACATGTGGAATTAATCTGTGCCATTCCTTGTGCTGGAAATGCCCTGTGCCTTTGCATGTACGCCGGTTTTGTGTTCCTTATGGTAACAAAAGATTTGCATTAAGCAGCCCAAATCAATTTTGAGTACTAACAAGCATATAGAGCTGTGCTTTTGATACCACCAGTAATGGAAATACTCACTGGGAACCAAATTCCAGACTCGCTGATGGGAATGCTGTAGAGTCAACCAAAAACATCCATAAACCTTTTGATATTCTAGGTTTGCTTTTACATACAAGAAAATTTGCATATACGATAAAGCCCCTATCCTGCTCTGCATCCCAGATCTGGGTTATATCCAGATTGGTTTTTCAAGTCTAGGAGGCTTTCTGAGATGGGAAAGTGAAAGGCTCAGATCATCAGGGGGTTATTTTCAATACTGCCCAAGAAATTATAAATGAAGATCATGAAGTCAGTCATATTTGTCTTTTGGATTTTTTTTTTATCTGACCTCTGAATTAGAGGAAAAATAAAAGCCTGACCATAACATACTTTTCTAGATGCGATTTTTTTGCTAATGCCCTGACTATTCTTTTGTCTGTTCTTCCTCATGGTTTCCCCTTCAGCCTCTTCTTTCAGAGACAGGCTGAAATTATAGTAGCCTGTCTTCTGTTAATCTGCTTTTTGTATTCCCATGCGATTTATTTTCATGTCTTTGAAATTATTCAGGATGGCACTAATGTGATATACGTGTTTCAGGCATGAAGAGGTTAATGAAGCTTTAACTGCCTCATAATGCCATTCATGTTCTTTGGCAGCCTTGGGGATGGGAGTTATTGCCTGCAGTCATGGACAAGAACTATTATCCTCTTTGATTGCCATATTTCTGTACAGCCAAACCAGATTTAACAGGATCTTTAGGAGGGTCCTTTTGTATGCCCCTCAGCAGAAATAGCAATTCTGTAGTGCCCCTTTTGAAAATTGAAAGGGCAGCTTTTAGTAAACAGGTAATGAAACCAAGCATTCCTATGTAAAATGGATAAAAATTACAGTCAGGAAAAGGTGTTTTGAAGATGTTTCTGTGATTTAATTTTTGGAAATAAGTTCATGGTATAAGAAACAATTCTCAAAGCCTTGCTGCTGGTTTAATTCTGGCCCTTTGGCTGTTTAAACCATGGCTTTACCTTAGGATGAAGTCACTAGCTTTTATTTTTTTTTTTTCTTTTTAATTGAGGAAGGGTTAAAAATGAATGCAGTAAGAATTAAAGTGGACATGCAGTTTTTTAAAAGCTCCAGTGGAAGCGATTATGGAAATTTCAGAGTAATTACTGGTTACTAGTGCTGCGCTGGCTATTTAAAATCCATCATGTGACTGAGAATGATGCCACTCAGTGCACTTGGATTGCTTAATGATTTTTTCTAGACAATGTTGTGTTGTAAAACAGTAATTAGGTAAGATGTTGTTTCAGCCATGCAGTTGGTTTGGTACTAATATGCAGTATGAAGAAATCTTGTTAAAACCGTAATACCTAGGGGACATCCCCAGGCAGGACTGAAGAGCCAGATATGGAGTAAAAAAGCAAGGCACTTTCTTCTGCAGTACTCACTTCATCTGTATAAAGTCTGGAGGTGTGAGAAGTTTGATTTTTGAATACATGGTTATATTGGATCCTGTTCCCATGACTATTTGCCTCAGTACATTTCAGGAGTCTGTAATTTAATGTTTAAATACATGAGATGTTTCGGGTATCTGAGTGTTGCTGCAGCCTCGAATCTTGGAAATAGCTGAGATTTATGATTCTGAACTCTCCACTTATATTTCATTAGCTATTTTGTGTTTTCTTACATTTTTAAGAGGGAAGTGGTTTTACTTACTAGCAGTACCTATTTCTATTTAGCAAACATAGTTTGTCACAGCTGAAATTGCAGAACTTAGAGTTCTGTATCAAGTATGCTTATCTTGAGATACAGTATTGATGAGTGCAGGCATTTTGAATGCAGAGAAGGAAATTTCTGGTTTTCAAACCTGAGAGTAGCTCAGGCAATCTCTTCTGCTGTAAGCTGGATGTGTCTGTACATTACAAGAAGTTAGAATCCTTTTGTGAATTGTTAACTGCAGCTCAGTGTCCTTCTTTGGATTTATAACATATCTTAACCTGAAGTTGCTGGGTTTTTTTAAATGACATTTTCTTGAGAGCACCATTAGACCTTCCTCTATCAGTGTGCTAAGAGGGTCGATGTGAGCAGCTTAACATCTCTTTGGGTCTGCAGAGAGACTATTTTTATTTTAATAGTGTGCTCTAACACTGTATTAGCAATGTTTCCTTGTGCTTAGGGATGGTTATGTCATCAGAAAGCATGTGAAAAGAATATGGAGATTTCAAGTGTGGGAACAGCATGACATAAGTGCGTGGAAACATGAGACTTTACCATGCACGATGCAATTCATGACATTTAAAGTTTTGCATGTTACTATATATACTAGAT
The DNA here is from genome assembly GCA_035583135.1 of Lophotriccus pileatus. NCBI lineage: Eukaryota > Metazoa > Chordata > Aves > Passeriformes > Tyrannidae > Lophotriccus > Lophotriccus pileatus. The sequence continues at coordinate 4,865,399 of JAWWES010000168.1, read as the reverse complement.
TTTTTTCCACATTAATTTCAAGACTTCTCTCTTTTCCTCAGCTCTTCAAATTAAACCTGAAACAAGGAAATAAAACTTGCTTTATTTGTGTAAATTTGAAATTTAGCATGATGGTAAAGAACTGCCCAGAAAAGGACATAACAAAGTGAAAGGCAAATCCAAAAGGTTTGGAAAATAATGGGAGACAAAGGGAAAAGTAGAGAAAATTAAATCTAATCTCTACAAAATGAATATGTGTGCATGGGGGGGTACAGGGATAGCCATGATGCTGATCAAAGAAGGAATAAACATCTTTAAAAGAACAAGCAGGATACTGTCCAGCTGTTTTTTTTGTTTTGTTTTGTTTCTGTATCCAGAAACATTCTGGGAAGAATCAAAACATTTCCCCATGTGCCTTTATGGGACAGAAGGCAAAAGCAATAAAGCTACTTCCTGATACTGCAGTAGACACTGATAATTAAGAAACTTTTGGATAAAAAATACTACTACAAAAATGCTAAAACATTACTATTAAGTGCACAAAACCACCTCTGCCTCCTTTCTTTGTCACAGAAGTCTTGTTGCTGGGAAAACTGAACCTAATGTCCCGTATCCCGAGGGCAGCTGTAGGTGTGAGACACCTTGCAAACAGGAGGTCCGTGACTCTGCTGGGAGCTGTTTTGGGGGTGGAATTAGAGGGAGGTTTGAGGAGAGCAGGAAATTGCATAAGGAGGTCTCTGTTTGTTGTTTATGAGTAGCCAGTGCTGCTGGAATAAACAGCTGTACTGCAGCACAGAGTCCCCTTTGTCACCCAGTCCAGCAGGACTGCAAATGCAAACCTAAAAGCTCGGGCCTTGCATTCAGTGGAGGAAGCCTATGGGATAAGGGAGCTTGTCACAGAACTTTGGAAACTGAAGCAACATGCATTAGTTTTGACCGTAGACAAGAGCTTTTTAAATCCAGAAGTTGTTTTTGCCAGTAATGCTCAGTAAACAAAACTGTAATAGGCAAACATAGAAGTTGAAACTGTTCCCCATCCCCCCAAACCACCTCCCACCTCCCTTCCCCTGTGCTGGAGGGGTATTTTACAGTTTTCTCAGTGGTCTTGGAACAGAGAAACCTGTGGTGAAGAGAGTCAGGTTTCTCACTGTGGTGTGACAGTGAGGTGGGGAAGAGAAATTCCTCAGCAAGAGAGTGTGCAATGCAAACAGAGACCTTTCTCAGCTTTTCAGCCTTAGCCGCCTCTCCTTTAAGTAGAGAAGTATCTGCAGACTGACTCAGTGACTAGATTTCAGTTTGCCTTGCAGAACTAAGACAAGTAATAACAATGAGTGCTTTCCTCACTAGAAGCTACCGGTGACATTTTCGCGTGTTTTCTAAGCGTATGTAAACGTTTGGGTCCACTAAACATCTTCCTGCAGGTGTAGTATTTTCACAGGAAAGGGAAAATCATGATTTCACCAAGTCACAGATATTTAATGAGGTAAGCTGTGCTCAGATGCTGCTTAATTAATCCTGTTTCTATATAGTGAAAGGTGATTCAGATGCTGTTTTCCAGAACATCAGACATGAATCCAATGCCAGAAAACAGGGCGGGGAAAAAAAGAAAACCCACCTGGAATTTAATAAGACTGAAACATCTTCATTGTTCCACTGCTGAGCAAACTAAAAGGAATGTATTTGCATGGATTCAGTGGTAGTTGTTAAGGCTGGTTTATTTCAGTATAGTAGAATGCAGTGAGTGGGTTGTGAAGAAGTGTGCTCTTATACTGAAATCATTACACCTCTAGCAGAGATAAAGAATACCTGATTTACCTTTCTGAGGTCTGTCTTCTCCCCCAGCCTTCTGTACAATAATGTCCAGGACCCTCTCTGCTCCATTCTGCAACACCAGCCAGTTAAGATGTGTAATAAGACTATAGCTTTCTGTAATTTCTGAGATGGGAACAGTTTAATTAGGTTCTTAGCTGAATAACTGAAGTTTAGTGACCATGTTTCAATGTTAATGTTCTGTAACTGGAAAGAAAGGTCAGCTAAACAGGGAAGGGTTTTTTCAGCATGATACAAGAACCTTTATGCTGTTCTTTTATGACATTTTAGGAAGTGTCCTTGGTACCATGATGTGTGCATCTTGGGTATCATTGAAGTCCTTCAATAACTCAGGGCAGGTTATATTTAGACTGTTTTTAAAATGTATTTATTTTCAAGGACTGCCTAGCAAGTCTGTGTTTCTGTGTAGTTAGTAGTGGTTTTACTTTGGTTTTGGGAAAGGGGAATAAGAGGGCAGAAAGTTGAAGTGAATAAAACTTTGTTGGATTTTGGTCTAGCAAATTTAAAGTATGACAAAAAATGTTGTGTGTTCTTGCTATTAATAAAAAATAAAATTAGCACTAATCCAAAAATAATAAAAACATTATGAAAGTATTTTACTTGTCTTGTTGATATCTTATTTTTATGGCAAATTAATTTATTTTTCATCAAAAGAATTCCTACTTGATTTTGATTTAAACGATGCAGCTATTTAAATAAAGCTTTTATTTAGTGGTGCTTGCATATTTGCTACAGAGCTCCATATTACTTTGGAATTCAGTCTTTCATTTATATGCAGGGAAAACGATGGTTTTCCTTCATCTAGCAATCTGCAGAACCCATATATTCTTTTTTAAACTTTCAGATGTAACCTTCTTAAATATTTTAAGGCATAGCTCCCAGCAGAGCCGTGGAAAGCTGCTCTTCTCTTAACTTTGCCCTCTCTTTTCTAGGTCTTGGTGAAACACTCAAGATGCTTTTCTTTTCGCTGTGTGAAGATTTCGTTATTCAGATAATAAAGAAATTGTGTTTTCTAGACTGTATTCTACTGGGTTTGAGAGTGCAAATAAATATTCGAGGAAGGATAAGGTATTAAATGCACTTTGTTCAATGTGTGCAATACAGTAATTTCAGATCCCTGTTTATGTAGATGTCAGATTCAGTGTTGCTGCTGAAAGGAAAACCACATGTTTTCTCAGATGTTGGAAATAGATGGGAAGATGATGTATTCCTATCACAAGGATCCAGAGAAAGGATCAATGGGAAGTGCAGCTTCATTGCTCTGGTTTTGTGATCTCTGTCAGATTTTGAGTGCCTGTTCCATTCATCGGACTAAGGCAAGTAACCTGTTCCTTGAGCTATTGCTGATCTGTGTATGTAGAAGGAATATGAAACACCTGGGATACCACAGTCACCATGACCACAATGCAAGCTTCTGTAATGATCATTTATTACAAACTTGCTGCCTCCAGTAAATTGGATTTTTTTTTTATTTTTAATGTTTTTCTGCACAGATACATGATAAGCCTTTTATTATTTAAAATGCTACTTTAACTAGCAAGGCCAGACTGATTGGTGTTGACTTCCTTCACTGAACAACAGTGAAAGAGAAATTTCTTAAGCAGATGGGCATAAACAGATTTTGTTAAGTACTGATGGCAGAAGCATTCCTAATTAAACAGGCAAGGTGAAGCTAACGTGCAGGAAATAGAGATTCTTTTTTTAATTTGGGACAGTTACTATCACAGTGCTAACCCAGAAAATGGGCTGTCAGTCTTACACTTCTACACTTCTGCTCCCTTCTACTATGCCAACTTGTCTGCTTGCTAATTTTGATCTGCTTTTCATGGAGTTCTTATGTAGAGAGAGTGTTTTGTTTCTTGTGTAGTAACATTCCCAGAGTAGAAATTCTTCCTTTTTTTCAATTAACCTACTGGAATTTGCATGTTTAGGTATTTCTTTAATGAGTTTAATAGCTTTGAGGATTTATTCCTCTATTTTTTGTAAGTTTTTGTATGGCATTGACAATTGTGGATGTTATCAAGGAAAATATCTCTTAAAACCTTAGTTTAGGTAAGTAGTAATTTTTTACTTGATGTTTGCAATATGTTAAACTATACCTGCAGGGTGAAGCACTTAATATTTTAAAGTAATTTTTTGGGGGAAGGACCAACTGTGGCCTGAATAGGTCAGAATCTTTAGCTGTTAGTTCAGGAAATTCTTTTCAGAAACTGTCATGGAGATTCTTCTTAGAGTTCTGCATTCCTTATGATACTCGTATAAACAGCTAAAAATAGTTTCAACATGTATAATACATCAGATAATAGAGGTATAGAAAGTTGCTACTAGAGTATTCTCTTGATGTAGTCTATGAATCTGTTGGAACAAGATGTGTAATATTTAGTCATGGGTTTGGCTGAGCAGGCAGTTGTATCTCAAGTTTTATGGATATTTTAAATCACTGAATTACGTTACTCAAAAATTGTTAGGAACATTATCTTTCTTCCTAAACAGTTTTGTGGTAAGAAATCCTCTAGTTTCAGAAAGTGATCTTTTATTTGCTGATAGAGGCTTTGAGTAAAGAAGTCCAGTTAGAATAAAACCCAGCCAGTTAAAATCTGGATATTCATCATGGGTGCAGATACTGGTGATAGTTGTATTATTGCAGGTTCGTTGGATACTTGGCTGAACTCAGCCTGTGGATACTTCTGTAGATCTCCCCCATGAACATAGAGCCATGACTGACACTCCTTCAAAAGAAGAAAGAGAAAAAGGCTTTGAAGAAAAAAAAATAGAATTTTGTAACACTGGAAGTAGCCTTTTTTTTCCGCCCCTTTGCATTTCAAACAGAGTTGTGAATGTTCGCTACTTGACAAGAAAAGAGGGTTCTGACATGAGAATTCGTGTAGGAAGCTCAGATCAGCTCAGAGGAGCTCAGAGATTCAGACCTGTTAGTTCTCGTTCTGGTGTCCAAACTTGTGGGGTTGTTTGGAGCAGAGTTTGGGCCGTCCCTGTTGTCAGAGCTGTTCCTGGCCCCTCTAGGACCCCCTGCGTGGGGCTGGCAGGGAACCGCGAGCTGCAGGGGCAGGGGGGGCGCACAGTGACCCCCAGACTGTTGTCACTGAGTCCTCCACTGGGCATTTCTGGCTTTGGAGATGTTTTTAGTTGGTCAGTTAGATGAGCTTTAAGGCTTTTCATATCTTGAAGGAAAAACAGTGTATATATACCAGCAGCCACAACTTGGGCTGTTATAAAACTGATGTGAAGGTAGTGAAGCTGACACTGCTGGGCTTGTACTATACCATAATAGGTGTATTTATTTTTTTAGTGTGTCCTTCTGTATCTGCAGTAAATCTGCAAAAAAAAAATCAGTAATGACAAATCCTATGTATTAAATCACTAGCTTTGAATTTATTTTTAAGTTCCTCCTCATTTAATAGGCTCTATTACGTCATTCCTACTGCAACCTTCTCTTCCTTTTCAGGGCTTCTACAGATCCTGACCGCTTCTAAAGAGAGAATTCCCAGCAGAAGGCTAATTGATCAGCTCAGCTCTATGAATTTGTATAGTCTAACAGAAATCTTACACTTCATAAAAAATCTCACCCTTGCAAATGTGTCCTCTGTATTAAACAGTTCTGGTGTATCTGATTTTTTTAATAGGTTCAAGACAGCAAAGTAAGCTCAGGTGTGTAGGAGAGGCAAAATATTTGAGGGCAGACAAATGTTCTGAGGGGAGATATAGAGGTGAAACACATTAAAATCAAAGCCCCATAACTTTACAGGGTCATTTCAATGCTGGTAATGTAAGGTTGCTTTCCAAGTGAAATACGTACATCTCATAAGTTAATTTTTTTTAAGAGTTCTCAAACTCCAGCAAAGAAGAAAAATCTAAATTTGTCAGCTGGGTAGCCAGTACCAGGAAATATAATAAGCAGGTTTTGTTTGTCAATGTGGCTCACATCATCTCTTCTCCCTCCCCTTACCTGCTCTTTTCTTAGGCCATAAACATTTTCGGATTTTTGAAGCATATTTACAGCAGGTAACCTGGTGATGTGAAGCATCAGAGGATTCAGAGGCTGTTACCCCCAAATCCATGAGAGCTTTACAGGTGGAGGAGAAATACAACATCATCTTATCTCTCCTTAAACAATTTGTTTTAGGCAGTGGTTTCAGATTAAATAAATAACCAAGTACACAGTTTAGAGACTCCAGACCCCTAAGTATATTGAATTAAAAATTCAGGGATGCTGTTGTAGTGAATAGAAGGCAACGTGTTTTACAGAGAATTACAGGCAGAATATCTCTTGATTCATTGTACCTCCAAGTAATTACTAAGAGCAGATCTTGCTGGTAATTCAAGCAACAAAAGCGTTTTCTAATTATATAAGGCCAGATTTTCTGCTTTACAGTTTCCCAGTGAAGAACTCTTCTTTGGGAAGCCTAGGGCAGAATTCCCCGCTCCTCTGCCTGTCCTTCTGCAGGAGCTGGGGAATAGGAAAAAGGTGTTCTTGGCTTACACTGTGCATGCTAGGGTGGTGATGCAAACGAATAAATGCACAGTTTTCAACTAGTAAGTGCCAAAATGCCTGATAGTCGAGGCTGGAGTCCTTTCCTTGAGCGATACCAATTCCCAGAGCACAGTGGCGGTTTGCACTATTTTTCCAAGGAATAAATGAAGACCCAGAGCTGTAACAGACTGAGCAAGAATAAAATCTAACAGCATGCAGTGATGATGGACACCAGCAGTCCTCAGTCTACTCAGCAGTTGCTTCAACTGCAAAGGAACAGATTCATTTTAGAAACGCCTGCAAGGAGTTATTTTTAATAACTCCTGGTAATATAACAAATTTGCGTGTTGGGAGAGCGGAGAGGTCACTGTCTGTAGCTACAGCTCTAAAGCCAAACAGCCTGAAGCTGTTTCTGCTGTGAGAGGTGTGCAGGAAGACATGAATTTTGCAGCCAGGAAGAGCAGGTGATTTTTTTTCTGGCAGCAGGAAATCTTTAGGCGTGCCAATAGAATTAACGTTGGGAGCTTTCTCAGTATTCCCAGGTGAAAGCTGAATGTGTATGCAGACTCTGTGGCATATGGTCATCAGAATACTGTAAATTTTCTTGTTACTTTCACAAAATGAAACACGATAAAATTTTATTTACTGCATTATACATTATAAAAAATTTTTTATGATGTGTAATGCAGAAATTTTATCATTTTTATTGAAAAGACTGAAATAGTCCATTCACAAAGGTGAAGTGGGCGTATTTTGATCACGTTAAAGCTACTTTTTCTTGTTTTTCAAAACAGATTCCTGCTGAGGATGTGCAGACTTGAAGTGATATTTTCAGCTTTAAAAGCATTATTGGAAAATTTCACTCTGGATTTAATAGCAGCCTGTGCTATTACATTCAGTCCAGCTGTAAGTGGTTGTAATTCTTGCCTTGAAATCTGGTGTGTGTGCATCAGAAAGAGGATATAGAGACTTAGAATGTAGAGAATTAGAAAAACATAAAATATTTGAATTAGAGCAAGAATAACATCGGTCTGGGTTTTTTGTCAGCAACATGCATTTTGTCCCTTGATCCATAATATCGAAGATGGATTTGGCCATGCAAAATGTTTTTTTTTCTTTTTAAATTGCTTGGGTTTTCCAGTCCAGCAATACAAGATACCAGCTGCATAGTGGAAGTTAAAAGGAGTGGGATTCACCACCTTTAAGCACAGACTGCATGTGGTTCCTTAGCTTGCATTTTCACCTGAAATGCCAGTTCGCTTAGTTTTGAATTCCCCACTACAAAGTTGGATGTTCTGCTGGCTACTCCAGGTAGCAAGTTCCTGGACAGTATTGCTCATCGTTTCCACTCTGTTTTACAAGGCCTATGTTTGTGGAGGGGGTGCAAACGTCCAGTTCACACCCCTGGTGATTCCTTACCCCTGTGTCTCAGAGATCTCCAGCACTCGGGATAAATCTGTTAAATGAAAACGTTGACTTAAGCTTTTCCCTCGCAAGATGGCAGCATTGCTTTGGGGAATAAAGGCTGCCCACGCCGCTCGGGAGGCCTGGGGAGTTTTTAATATTCCTATTTTATCGAGCCAGTGAGAGAAACTCTGACAGGTGTGCTCATTTGTGTCACCTGAATTTACGTGTCAACATCACGGGGCAGGATGAGCTTCACTCCTTTGCTGCTGCCTTTGCAGGCTTTGTGAGGAAAATAAGTTGCTGTAATGAGTTTTTGTGAATTGTATTGAAACTCTATCATTATTTTTGTTCATGGTCATTATTATAGTGACTCTAGTTAATAATGCAGTTGCATTTCTGAGATTTCAGCTGCAAACTTTCATTGTTTCGGATGCACTAAGCAGAAATATCTCACAGGAATTTTAATTTCAGATTCTTGCATGTTTTTCTTTGTGTCCACCGAGTGCTTTTATTCTTTCGGATCTTGATCCTACTCTCTCTGAAGTCAATGGCTGAGTTAGAATTTCAGAGTAAGTCCTGTAAGGGGATAGGAACAGCTAGTAAGAGATGTGACTGAAGTAGGCTTTTATTTATTTTTGTATTTTGTTGCCTGTATACTTAATCAGGTATAATAAAAGAGCTTCTGTTTGAACCATTAGAAGCATCAACCTTGAGTTACCTCTGGCCATTATCTTTATTTTATTTCAGGGCAGCACTGATTGACTTCTAAAGGAATTACACAAGTTTATTTCTGATTCTAAAAACAGGTCTACCAATTAGGCCTTACCCATAAGGAATAAAAAGCTTGGAAATACAGGAAACCTCACTGGATGAGGTTCAGCTTCCCAAAAATATGGATGTATACTTTTTGCTTTTAATTATCATTTTGCCTGTGATTTTGATTTCAAAATCAAAAGCATGAGTTGTGAGCTGAAGAATAATACTTTCTAATTCCTGTGGTTATTTATAACTATCTTCAGATATTCCACTTGGCAAAAACGCTAACAAGACCATTTTCATTTTTAAATCAAGAAAGCATTTTCCATGATTGCCTCAAGATATGTCTTTTTTATACTCACAGTACTGAAAGAGATGTACTTCACTATCCTGAGTATTATTTCAAGGAAATATTGGCTAGTATGCTATAATACTTTAACAAGAAAAGATTTAAAGTCTTGTATTTTCATTTTCTTGGAGATTTTTGTGCTGAGCAGAAAAAAAACCCAAACAACTTAGCTTGCTTTTCTTTTAATTTCTCAAAATTCGAAATGCTGAAGATATGGTTTTACTGACAGATGGTCATTTTGTTTGCACTTCTAGGACTAAGGCAGGTTTAGTCTGCAAGCTTAACTTTCTACTGACAGCCCAAGGCATCTGACTTAATGTTCAGAGATCTCAAAATTCATATAAGCTTGGAATGTATGAATTCAGTATTTAATTTCTTCTTTAATGTACCTGGAGATTTTTATTGGTGCAGTTCTTCTCGTCTTCAGCAATTCACAGTATGGCCTCCCAAATGCAAACTTACCATTAGCATCATTTATGTTTGGGGCTTTGAACATGTTTTCTAAAATTGCTGAGGGAGAAAAAAAAACATGGATATAAATGATATCAGGAGGATGAAGTCAGGCCTGCGTGTGATTAAAAAAAAATGCTGAATTCTGCTCTTTCTAGATTCTAAGATAAACAAAAGAAATGTTGCCTGATGGAATCTTCATTTGCAGAGGCTGCTGTCACCACTTTAATATCTATTCTGGGAGGTTGTAAGAACTGAACTGGGACACATGGACAGCAGCATGTGAGAGCTTCAGAAAGGTAGGTTCAAACACTAGAGCTTGTTTTGGCTCCTGCAGGTCAGCACACCTCCATCATTGCAGCTCTCTTTGGTTAAAAAAGAGAGGGAGTGGGACTGTAACCTCCTGCTCACACAAAGCCTGTGATAGTCTCCAGGAGCCTCCTCACTCACTCATCCTGGCAGTCAGACAAGTCTGGCATTCAAAGGGAATTGAAAGACATTCTGCTTTAGAGAGGAAGATAATTCAAGGGCCAGCCTGTGACAGAAAACTGAGAGATTGTTTAAGGAAACTAAATAATTGAGGTTATTAGTGATGAAATGCTCTATTGATCCCATTCAAATCCAACCCACATTGTTAAAAGTCAGAAGCTGTTCTTTTAGTAGACATTATGAAACAAATTTCTCCTCCTAGTGGATGAGAACTCTTGTTCTAAGTGGGTCTCCCTGGTTTAATCAGCAGTGATCATATTTGTTATCCTTTAATCTTGAAGTATTGATGTTAATGTTTAAGTCCATTTATTTTTTTTTCAGAAAGCATTTAGAATGTTTTTGGCTTTTAGCATGCTTTTCTGCGCTATTTAGAAGCACATTTGAAATAAATGGGAGAATGAGGTACTTTTAACCTTTATAGTGGCACTTGTAAGACAACCCCCAAACTGTCACGATGTAACTTTTTCAGGGGTCTTAATTCCATAAGCATTTGTGTCCACCTGGCTCACAGAGAAATAGAAGATTTCATTCTGAGGAGTTGAAAGTCAGTACTTTTCACACATGCTTAATACAAAGCACAAACAGAGATAATGTTATTCCCTCTGAGTATTCAGAGAATGATAGAAAAGCAGGTAACAAGGACAATACGGGTCTCAGATGGTTTAAGAAAATGCTGAATTTTGATTTCATACTAGTATTTAGTGTGGTCTATTTATTTTCACTTCTAAAATAATACTAATCCAAGTTTGTATTAGGATCCATATGAGCAATTTTCATATAATATCTTGGTATTTGTTTGCCTCTCTCGAAAGACATGTTGCATGGCTAAAAATTATCAGGAGTAACATACAAATAATTGGGAGCATCTCCTTTTTCAATGATTCACTTCAGTCATGAAAGAATTTGCACAAATACTGTTGAATGTGACCAGATTCCTAAATTTAATTCTCACTCAGAAACGCTGAAATGTTCCATTTCAAATTCCCATCCCGTTTTACTTCTCCATACTTTCAGGATTTACCTTGGCATTACAAAGGTAAGAGGGGCTGCACATTTAAATTTTGCTTGGTTCATATCCTGGTGAAGGAGCACCATTAGAAAGCAGGTTATTCAAAACCATACATTATGTTGGAATATTCATAAGGACGTTTTTCAGTAGCTGAGTGCTGCTCAAAATCATTGGATGGCTCTGCATTTGGCTTCTATTTTACTGCAAATAAGAGGTATTGAAATCCCAAACTTTTAATTAATAATTATTTATTATTTAATTATTAGTTTCTGAACTTTATATAATAAAGCAAATGTGTCAAAAGAGAACTTGCTCTGAAAGGGATAAGTAGACATATGGCCAAAACGTCATTAATACTTTTGCTCAAAAACGTAATTAGAGGAACATATGTTGCATTGTGAATAACAATGTTTCTACTAATAAAGGAAAGGATTTATTAGAAGTAGCCTTTGGGCCACATTCCACTTTTTCTTTCTGCTACAACAGATGTGGAATAAACTTGAAGCAGAAAAATAGCAGAAAAACACGAGCTATTGCTCGCAAAGATTTTGTACTGGCATGTTTCAGACTAGTGGCTGTTCCATTTGGTGTATATAAATTTTTAAGGGGTAATATACGTGGTAACTACACCACTTATTACCTAGTCCTAAGCACTGTCTATTGTGTTGGCTCCTCTGGAAAGTAGCACAGTAAAGAATTTTTATGCTTTACTCAGTATTGCTAAGAACTTTGGTAAGCTACCATTTGGAGGTTGAGGAGAATTAAATAAAACCTAAAAGCAGTGATATTAAGGTAAAATGCTAGGCTGGTAATGTAGAAGAATATGTAAATTAATTCTGCTTGTAAGTCCTCAGATCTTTGGGGTGCTTATTCAGGAAAAATTCACGACAAATTAAGCGAAACAGAGGTTTGTAGACTGTGGAAGAGCTTTTCAGGAAATGTGAGCTGGTATCTGATCCAGCAGCATTCAGCCTTCCTAAGACTAACTTTTTTTACATACATGCCTTGCTGTGTCAGAGCTGTAAAACCAGACATAATTTTAAGGCTACAAATGATAGAATTTATATAATTTAAAAAATATGTTAAAATTATGTGTCTTAAAATTATATATTAAATAGTTAGAGTTCATCACACTTGACAGGCAGAAGATGTGGGTGCATGCATTCAGTTGCGTGGTTGAAGAAGATGTATAAAAGAGAAGGAAAACCAGATTATGAATAATAATAATAGTAAATTGAGAGATACTGGAGAAGAAGCTGAAGGATTTTAGAATAAAAAGGAAGGTAAACTAATAGTTGTGAAGGAGTTTGCAGATGAAAATGAATCCAGGAGGAAGGCAGGTTGAAGACAGAAGTGTCTGAATGAATCATGAGTAATGGAAAGAGTGGACAGAATATATGGGAATATCTGATTTGAAATTTAGGAATCTTTCAGTCTTTAAAATGTAAACTTAACTGAGAGAAGTCTTAATATCTCATAATCCAGTCAGGGTGTTTAGGGTTCCATAAAGTCCTAGTAAAAAGCAGATTATTTTGCTTCATTTGCATGCAGACCTATGTGGAAAATGCATAGTAAGGAACTGCAGGAGGGTTCTCAGCAGATTTGGAGCAGGAATAGCAACTGTACATTTGAATGCAATGGTCTAATTGTTTATGGCCGGGCTGTTGCAGAAACCCAAGATTATAAATATACCTGTCAGCAAAAGATACTTGCAATGAATTTTCTCATAGGAAACAAAATTGAGATAAACCACCTGACAGTTAAGGATAAGTAGGCTAAAAAAGAATGTGCATTGCAGTGTTCCAGGGGCAGTTGTTTCTTTGTTTCTTTCTCAAATCCCTGTGCAAGAATAAAGCTGAAAAGTAGAACGGAGTTGAAGTGTTTGCAGTAAAAGGTGCAGTCAGAAGACAAAAGGATGGTGTCTGTGTCCTGCACTAAATAGGAGTGGCTGTGTTAGTTTCCACCATTATCAATAGCAAGCTTAAGTGGTCAGATGTTATTGAAAGTTACTGAAACTAAAACAAGGTGTAGGCTATGAAAATGTCTGTGCAAGATACAGAGCTGTGCTGCATATGCAATAAGAGCTTTTATAATTCCAATCTTAGAGGGGGAAGAAAGAAAGCTGTGTGCAACTGATGTGTATGGATGGGTGACCTTGATACTGGCACTGCCAACAACAAAAGTTAGCAGGCAGCAGGTTTTGTGGAGAATATTTGAAGTATGATTGGAAGAACAGTCCACTGAGGAACAGAAACCTTGACTGAATTGTGAAAACAAGCACTAACACCTGCTGTGAGCCTAAAGCCTTTAATTGTCGTTTTCTGAAAGATAAAAACTACCCAAACTGTGCAGTATCCGAAATAAGTTCCAATATAATAGCCCAGGGTAATCAAATGCCTCTCATTTGCAAATTGACTTTACATTTTTGAAAGACATTGCTCAGGAGCATTAGGGGCGTGATACAATGTAGGTTTGTAACAATCTCTGTAACATGCTAATCCCATGCTAAGAAATTAATTGATATAAGAGGGCTGTAGCACATTTCTGATTTCTCTTGAATGAGTAATATGTAGTGGTTAAAGGTATGTGTGGTGTTAGCTCAGAGATTGCTGGAGGAAATCTCCAGTGCATTTTGCAATGGTATTTGCATATAATAACCTGAAATTAGGTCTTCATACTGACATAGGGAGTTAAGATTTACTAGCAGGGTCCAGACATAAGGCACTTGATATTTATATTCTATCCAAAGTGGAGGGTTTTTTGTCATATAGTGTTTCTGGAGACAGTTTCCCTGTATTTTTCCATGTTACTCTGTTCAGTTCTGAAATGTGCTGCTCAGTGGCATTGAATTTAGTTGTTCTTCTTTGTTCCTTTGCAGGTGAGGAAATACACCTTCTACTTAACCAGAAATGCAGTGGTGGGGCCAAAAATAAACTTAGTTCTTTCAAATTTGTTTAAAGAAGAATAAAGACTTTGCAGATTACATTCTGCCCTCATGGCAAATCTTGCCTTCTAGCTGTAGGTGAGTAGGATGGTATTTGTTAAGCATTTGAAATGATCACAGAAGGGGCTTTAAAGGAAATGCCATGTGGATTGCACAGAGTTTGGGTTCCTGACTGTGGAGACAGTAGCTTAACAAAGCTTGTGTGAGTATTTCTGGTTTGGTTCAGACCAGCTGCAATATATTGTTTAAACAGGCTATAAAAACAGCCTTACTAAATCTGAGCACTGTGATGATTCCAGCAAGCTCACTGAAACAAGTTATTTTTGGCAGGAAAGAAAGAAGATAGGACTTGATATCTGCACTGAAAACCTAATTTTCTGTTTATTTAGAGAACAGGAAATGAGAAGCAGCATTACAGCTGAGGCTGAAGCTAGCATAAAACAATGAGGATGAAAAAGCTAAGATAAAACTGACCTCTTTAGGGGGAGGAATGAGGCTGATAGATGTATCTGGTTGGCTTGGTGGGGAAGGCATAATAGGAAAGTTTGGGGTTGTTTGGATTGGGCTGATGTCTGAAAATGGCAACCAGTGAGGTTCTTGAGGGGGAAGGAGGAGCTTTTTTTAACTCTTACACATATTTTCTATGTAACATCTTGCACTTTATGAGGTCCCTTTTAAAAGCACTTTTCCAGGTAACATTTACAGTCCTGACACCTTGTGTTTGGAAGCCACGTGTGAAATTCTGATAGTAATTGAATGCCTCTTGTTATTTTAGAAAACAATGATAATACAGCTTATAAATTTCCACTCTTCTGTGCTACTGAATGTTCTTAAATTAATCCATTAGTAAGGATGAAAGAGCTGTGCCTCTGTGCTCCATGCAATGCTTTTATGGCTAGTTCAGCACCACTACTGAGTTTGCAAACAGGAGAACTGATGTTACGAAATTAACTTTGAAGTAGAGCAAAAGGCTAAAGAACATGGGGTTTGAAAAAGGATCCTGACAATATTCAAGGAATTGATCCTGACAATATTCAAGAACACCTTGAATATTTTAAATGGATTAGAAAGAGTTCTTAAACTGAGTGTCTTTTTGGTTTTAATCAATTATATTAGTTGAGGATTGCCACTAAGTACCTGAAGGATTGACGAAGAATTCTTTCCCGTCTCTTCCCTTATACATTCAGATTTTTTCATCATTACATTTGTTTTGTTTTGTTTTGTTTTTTTAATTTTTCTTTGCTAGGAACCAAAGATGAGAGTCTGAACATGCCATACTGCCATTCCTATAGGAAATCTTAATGATCCTGTTTATATTTTCCACCCATGCTTGGGAACGCCATATGGCATGCGCTTGCCAGATTTGAGGGGAGTAAGGAATTCTCCTCTCCCCCACCCTCTCATCCTTGTTTACACTGGCACAGGCTGTTGGGATCCTTATTTTTCTATGCTTTCTATGCTTTATGGAGTAAAGTTCACTTCCTGGGCTTAGTTCAGCTGCTTCACCGTGGCTCCCTGACACTGCAAGACCTTCAGTGCTGCTAAATACACTTGCTCTTTATTTCTGTGTGATGTCTGAAAGGTTTTTTTATCTTTTATACTAAAGATATACATTACAGGCTGTGAGAGTTTTTCAGCTGCTGTGTGTGTATGTATGGGCTGAATGGATGTTGATTTTATATTTTAATCTAACATCTACTAAATATGTTTAGGACTTCAGGGTGATCAAGGTAGTCCCTCCCATCATTTACACCCTGTTCTGCTAGGAAATGTCTCAGATACATTCGCAGATGCAGCAAAATCAATATTGTGCTTTAATCCTGAATATATTTAGACTTTTGCTTTGAAAAATCCATCATTTTAGACTATTTCTTTGCTATGCAATACTGTAGGTTGTACATCCTCAATCTGGTTTATGTGACTGCACCAGTAATAGAGTCAAACTGTTTAAAGTCTGATTTCTCAGTGGACGATCTAGAGTTCAGGGAAAAAATGCATGAGGATCTGCGATTCTAGAAGCATTGCCTAAAAGGTGTTCAAAACCTATTAATCCTAACATTTTTACTTTTTAACAAGATCAGAGCACTCCTAGCCTTTCAAATACCTTTCTGTGGGACTTACAAAGCAAATATTAATATGCAAATACGAAGGCTTTAAGTAATTGAATATTAATTACTTTTGGAATATGCTGCTATTGAGATGTTTGATCGTTGAGGACAATGAACATTACATAATTAGTAAGAATGGCTCATGAGTTAAAACAGAGTTTGTGTGACTACTGATGAATGGCTTCAAGTCATATTAATTTTATAATGGTTTCAGTCAGTGCAGAGTTAATTTTTGGGGTGTAAGGTGATATTAGGGTGTTGAGTAGGAGGTTGCAGAACAGTATGATAGGTCAGTACCAGCTCTGCCAGTGCTGCTACATTCAAGCATCCTGTACTTTACTCAGACATGGAGGAATGCAAGGATTTTTTGTGCTCTCCGTTCATTAATTCTCTTTGTAAAGCAAGTAATAAATGGTATGATCTGTTAAACTTCTAATGTGCAGCTGTATTCATTCAGGGAGTGTGCTGGGACAGGAAATAGGAGAGACCACCTCTGTCATGCAGCTCTGAACAGGATGCAAGGGTGGATTTATTTGTGTGTGACATGAAATCCGAACTCTGCTCTGGTTTCTGCAGCCACTGTGTGGGACCTGGAACCTGAGGAGATCCTGTGCTGCAGCACTAAAAATGCCTCAGTTCCAGAAGTTAAATGAGAGAATGAGGCTCAGCTGATCATCAGCAAATATGAGACTGCTGCTTAGTAAATAGAGGCCTTTAGTGACTTTTTCACTAAAAGCAATAAACAGTGACATGTTTCCAGCCTGAGGAAACAGGACAAAATGAGCAGGACAAACCTATGTTGCAGATCAGGTATAATTAATTTCTCCGTAATTAAGTCACAGAGTAATTTCTTTTGAAAGGGGTGCCTGGAATCTGAGAATTAGCAAGCTCCTCTGTAAAGAACTGTCAGCTGTAAGGAGGGAGCTATAAATGTAAGTGATTGCAGAGTGATGTAGTGTGAAGATAACTGCCCGTCACTGGCTAGCAGGGAAGTGGCCCAGAGGGGCCATCTTCATGTAAAATATATGTACACAGGAGGCTTCAGAGCAGGAATATATTTGCTAAGAGAAAACTGTTGCATCACTCATCTATTAGGTGAGTCAGATCCGTTGGTGAGTGCCAGCAGGAAAGAAAGGAACTGGGAACACTCAGGACCTGAGGAACTGATGAGCAGCCGAAAGGAAAGAGCCCATTTATGTGAGAAGCAGTTGCATCAACTAACACCTGCACTGACAGATGTTTTGGGACCAAATCCATGGGTCTCATGTGATGGCACAGACAGCAGAGGGAAGGGCAAAGCAGCACTGCAGCCCAGCTGCCTGGGAATGTGGAGCCCACCTGAGAGAGAGCGCAGGGAGACAGAAGTTGCTTTCTTCAATCTCATCAGAAGAGATGGATTAGGGGCAGGACAGAGTCAAATATCTCTCAGCCATTTCCCTGGCAAACCAGAGAAGTTGTTTTATTTGACTTATCTACCAAAAAACCACACCTGAGAATGAATAGATACGTTACTTTAAACATATTTGAACTAAATCACTGCAATACATTTTGAACATAAAGCCTGCAGCAAGTATAGATTCTCTGTGTGGATGCAGAAAAGGATGAAGTTCTTGAACCTGCATATTGCTTTTATCTTTGATGATGTTACATTAAAAAGAAATGGGATACCATAGAAATATTTTCTGTAATAAATGAGTACATCAAAAGTATAAGATAAAGGTGGAAGATACGTGAGGACTCAGAGCAAGAAGACTCATCAGAAAAAATGCATAACAGATGTGTAGTGTTCATTATGGTATGACACAGACATTTTTCTTATTTCCTGTTTCAAAATATATGAGTTAAAAAGCATATGCTGAATCAGGTAAGAATGAAGTGTTAGTGCTATGCAGCTGTCCTTGCTGAAAGATAACCTTTATCTCACGTAATTACATTTACAGTTGTCTTATAATAGAGCTGTGTACTAATGGGATGATTTGGCCATAAATCCAAAAGCCATATTGAGGCTATTAGAATGTTGAGGGTGTCTGGTGCAAGCCTCCCTGGTGTACTGTCTGGTCACCATCTGGAAGGAAGCCAACTAGATGCAAATCATCTTTTGTGGGAAAATAAGAGCCTAATCTGTGTAAGGGTCACACTCCAATGTAAAATATGTACGGATTTATCAGTGGGAGTCATTACCAACATACCTTTCTGCTGCTCTTTGCCTCGTTGTGCGCGCCAGCTCAAGTGGAAAATCAAGTGACAGATTAATGCTACGCATTTGCGAAACCCCTTTGAGAGGAGCAGGCACTGTTGCCCGTAAATTTAAGCCTTTTAAGAGGTTAAGATGGGTGAAGGTGAAACAAATATTATTGTACTTAACAATGTACTCCTGCACTCTACAAGGCTTGATTCTCTTCCCCCTTGAAGTCAATTGTGAGGCTTCAATTGACATTAATGGGAGCAGGCTCGGGCTGTTCCTGATCTAGAGAGAGGCTGCTCAGAGAGCTCTTCAGTGTTTCCTTAAAGTGCAGAAAGACAGATTTTTTTTTTTTTAAAAAAGAAACAATGAAAAAACACCACAAACAATCTATGTGTAATTTGCAAAGTGTGGTACTGAAATCTGTACTAGTATTTAAAAGGAGGCTGGGGAGAGGGTTGATGATATTCTGTCTATTCCTGCAAGAGAAGTCATTTAGTGGGGAGGGGTGAGTTTTGATAGCTGGCCTTGGTGCACTGTTACCATGGTGAGTTGCAAACAATTCCTCTCTGGATTCTGGTGGTTTTGTGCATTTGCTAAAGTTAACACTGTTACCAAGTGAATTATTTAGTTCAGAATTCCTGGCTTATAATTTGTTGGTTGCAGAATTCTAGAACTAAAGTTTTAGTCTCTGAATGGTTGGCTCCTGATGAAGCAGTTTGAGGTGGTTTCCTATGCCTAAATAAGCATCCTCTGGAAGGTGTGAAATGTACCAAATACAGGAAATGGAAAAGAGCCCCTGGCATTTCATGAGATTTTTAAGCGTTCCTGACTGTTTGCCAAGGCTCATTCAAAGTAAATGGATGGGTTACTTTCTAATAGTTCATGGGCAGTGACCCATATAAGAAAAACTTCTGAAGAAATCATGAGTGCCTCACTTGCTTTACTTACCTAAATGAGTTTTTGGAAAGGGACCTGTTTTTTGCTAGAAACAGATTGTTAGGCACAATTTACATTTATATTTGCTGCCTTCTTGCTGTCAGTTAACTGCTTTGGGTGGGACAGACTAACCAGGTCGAGCTTCTGTTGTTGGAGAGAGAAAACTGAGATCTGAGCTGAAGGGCATTAATCCACAAAGATGCAATTAAATGTAGGAAACAGAAGCTGTCCATTCCAGGAAAAAAATAGAAGCAATGAACTATAATGTCTGTCTGTTCTAGGACTGGAAGCAGGCTGACAGAACAAAAATCTAATTTGGAAATTTGTATGTTAACCCAGATTCTGGGTTAACATACAAACTTTAATCCCTAAGAGAAATATGGAAGTTATCCAGCTATCCAGACTGGCTGGATTTCCAGCCTGTAAGTGCAGTGGA
This sequence comes from Lophotriccus pileatus, assembly GCA_035583135.1. Lineage (NCBI taxonomy): Eukaryota > Metazoa > Chordata > Aves > Passeriformes > Tyrannidae > Lophotriccus > Lophotriccus pileatus. The sequence continues at coordinate 4,846,032 of JAWWES010000168.1, read as the reverse complement.
GGTGCAAATAGTGAACTTCACAGAGCTGTTTATTTTTGGTTTATTGGTGATGGATTGATTGCTGTCCTTGCAGATGCAAGAATAATTAACATGTCATTTTGCTCATTACACAGGATGTTATGTGCCACTTGGACTTGGAGAAGTGCTGAATTTGAGACAGATCCATGGAAGGATGTACTGTGCTCCCTCTGCCTGGTCACTCCATGGCAGTGTGGAAAGGAATGAGTTCTGACTCAAATGTTTGTATGGCACAGGTTGGAAATGAATTAATGACACACTGCAGTGACTGATTCTTTAGGGCTTGAAAGTGGGAAGAAAACAGCAGTTTGTGGCTAGATAGGCACTTGATATGGTGAGGAAGCAGATATGTAAGTGAAATAATTCATCCTTACTGTATAGGACACTGTCTGGAGAGATGGCTCTTTAATTATATGTCCTATATGATAGTAGGATAAGGAAGTCCTGAATTCAGATTTCTATTTGTTTACATAATATAGAATGGTGTTGGGTTTTTTCTTACTTTTTTCTAGGCAAAAGTGCACTTTTCTTCCGCAGTCAAAAATTTAGGGTATTATAAATAACTTCTCAGCAATGCATAGTTGTTTGCATCAAAATGGGACGATGTGAGTAACGAATGTTGACTTGGCATTACAGCCAGTATGGTAATGAAATAAAGCCCCATTAGATTTAAGTAATTTGCAAATTGAGGTTGTTATCACATAAATAATGGTGTCCCTGGCTGATGTGAGGAAAGGGTCATATCAGTCAATCAAGTAGGAAAAAAAGACTACTAAAGAGATGTAAGCTAGCTTGAATGTTAAATTATGGATTAATTCCATACATAAAGTCCCACTAGTAGACAGTTGTCAAGGTTGCCTAGAAAACTCTGCTACATTTATTTTCAATGTGATAATTCTTCTGCTCTTGTTCTACTTCAATGAAAGCTCTAAGTAATTATTTTTTGTGTAAATTCCAACAACACATCAGTTTATCACAATGCCTGTGTTACTCATATATACTGATAATTAACTACAAGTTATTCAGATGTTAAATAGGTGCATGTATCGATCAGTTTCTAGGTCAGTTTTGACTTTCTTAACCAATAACTTTCAAAAGATTAGGCATAAAAAAATCCTGTTTGAAAGAAGATTCATCCAGTGTATCACTGGAGTTTTAGTAAATGAGTATTTTTACCTGAAGGAGGTATAGGAGAATCAAAATGCAGCATAAATCTCTGTGAACCAAGAGTGTTTCCCCCTCCCTGTATAATCCTGGTTGTGTTCTGCTGTGGAGCTTTAAGCCAACATTTTGTTGCCACTGGGTTTCCTCTGACAGAAGATTAGTCCAGGGATGTGTATAACTGTAGAACATCTGGTCTATTTCTTTACCTTCCTTAATTCAAATCAGATCTGTTTGTTAGAAAGCGACATGGAAAACTTAGAGGCACCAAAAGGGAGCCTTCAATACAGAAACTCACTGCAAACCTGTGGAAACTTTGAAGCTCAAAACAATGAAAATCTCTGCAGTTACGGCAAAGCAGAGTATCAAAGGACAGCAAAGTCACCCTGACAGGTCAGTAATTTAAAGTAGCTATAAATAAAAGCTGAATTCTCCAATTGTGCCGACTGGGGTCAGGTAAAGTGTTTTATTTTCCAAATAGAAATTTATCCCATAAATTGGTTGACTAAATATATCAGTCAAACATCTTCTCAAACAAGAAATACTTACCTACTCTTTCTGTCTTTCAGTAGCTGATTTTTGAAGATTGTCAGTTCTGTCTACATTTTCCCCCAAGTATGACATCATATTAATGATAAAAACTTTGGTTGAATGGGACTGCTGCAAAACTGTCTGAGCATTGAGTTGCTGATATGAGTTTTCTACCCTGGACTTCTCCCTGCCTCACTGTTTGTGGACTCACTTAGGCCTCCAAACAGGGTGTTTAAAATGCTGCTAAATCAGAACACCTCTTTGTGAGAGTCTTTACAGGTGTGACAGTGGGCTGTAATCCTTTTTTTTCTTTCTGTAAAGATATTCCATTGTAGAGTTGCCTGTGAGTTACTGGCAGGTGGTTTAACATTACCTCTTCATTTTACAGGATGAAGTCAGATGTCTGGCACTGACTGGGTGTCCCCTGCGGGGCTGTGCTCCAGTCCAGTCGTTCTCCTTTGTAGCTGGCTGTTAACAGGACATGATGTTTTTTGCCATCACACACCTTTTCTCTTGGCATTGAACGCTAGACCTGAGATGTGCAGGTGGAAGAGGAATTTGCTTATTGCCAAAGGAAGCTCCAAAGCAGAAAGAGGCTGAGCGAGGTGATTCACGGGAGGGTTGTTTTGGATTTGTTTGTTTTTCCCAAAGGGCTGCCATCATCATGTGAGGGTACAGGGCTGTACCTTGCGCCGTACCCTGTCCTGGGGGCATCAGGCAAAGCATCACCACATGGCTGAGGAAGGGGATTGTCCCTTTCTGCTCTGCAGTGGTGAGGTCTCACTTTGAATATTGTGGCAGTTTTGGTCACCACGATATAAGAAAGACAAGAAGCCATCAGAGAGTGTCCAAAGGAGGGCTGTGAAGATGGTGAGGAGCCTTGAGGGGAAGGCGTGTGAGGAGCGGCTGAGGTCACTTGGTCTGTTCAGCTGGAAAAGAGGAGGCTGAGGGAAGACCTTGTGAGGGGAAGAGGAGGGGCAGGCACTGATCTCTTACCTCTGGTGACCACTGACAGGACCTGAGGGAATGGCCTGACGTTGTGTCCTGGGAAGTTTAGGTTGGATATTAGAAAAAGATTCTTCACACAGAGCGTGGGTTGGGCACTGGAACAGGGAAGTGGTCACAGCACCAAGCCCAGCAGAGTTCAAGAAGCATTTGGACCATGCTCTCAGGCATATGGTGTGACTCTTGTCACTTGTGCAGGGCCAGGAGTTGGACTTTGAAGATTCTAGTGGGTCTGTTCCAACTCAGGACAGTCTGGGATTCTAGGGTTAGAGTACTGAACCACCTGCTCCTGCTCAAAGTAGACCTAGGCTGGGATTACATCATTCTTCTCAGGATAGTTTGAAGTTCCTGGCTAATGATTTATCTCTTTCCTTTAGACTTCTGTTCTTTGAAAACTGATAGTAGTAAAAAAGCAAGTACTTTAGCTCTGCAAAAATGATTGCTTTTTGGGGTATTTGCTTAAATCAGTATCTGAATGGTAAAGCTGAGGGGCTGGTCTGTCGTGTTTGACTGGTCACCTCAGTTTGAAGCAAGTATGGAAGGTGATATAAACTGAGATTGTGGCTGAACTGTGGAGAGTTAGGGGAAAATTCAGTCAAACATGAAAACATTTTTTCCTCTCTGCATATGAATGTGTATATTCTTTAAATATTAACTAGTGTTCCATATTATAATAGTCAAGGGTGACTAATGCTATCCATTCTTTTTTTTTTTTTTTTGCTTCCCTTCATATAATATAAAAAAGAGTTGCTAAAACTGTATTTTAAATTATTAATATGGCATTAGATGGCCAAACAGTTACTCTTCCTCTCTCCTGAGCTTCCTGCCCTGACAACAAGACAGGTGGCCTAGAAATACTGTGGAGAAGGAAGCATAATCAGGGGCAAGGGGTCAGTTGCAGTGGAATTAGATAGACAAATAACCAGAGTTCAAGGATATGCTTAAATGAACAGCATACTTTGCACTATCTGTCGGCAGTTATTTTAAGATGCATAAAACACTGAGTTCACACTGTCCCAATTTTGCAGGGATAGGCTGTAAAGACCATAAATCCCGTGAAAGGGGTCAGAATCTAATTTACAGGTCTGATTCAAAGCTTGCTGAGGTCAGTGGAAACCTCTCTGTTAGGTTTAGTTTGGATCATATATTAAGAAAAGAAATTGTGTTGAGAGAGTGCTAAGGTGAAATGAGGAAATAAAAGTTTTCCTGGTATACGTGCACTTCTCATATATCTATAATCTATCACTGAAACAGTTTATAAGACTGATAGACTATCCCTCATGTTTGTGTTTTGATTTATTTCAAAATATAGTGACCCTAGTGAGTTAAGAGTGAGATTATTCATTACCTGCTCTTATAAGGTAAATGGAGGTGCGCGTTTGCCCCAGGGATCCAGGTGAATAGAAGATCTGGGACGGTGTCTTCTGCAAGAATGTCCTTTTTGGTACAGAATGAACCAGAAATACTTTTGGAATTATTTACTCCACTGTATATCCAATCCTGTAGTTCTTCTCTGGTTAGAAACACAGGATGATATTTTTTGCTGATGAAAATGCGTGCTGCTCCACTGACATTTGTGAGCCATATCATCACATTCTGCAAAGACCTTTTTGGGGTTTTTTTTGCTATTTAATTGTAAAGGTCCCACTTGGGACTCAGGCTGTTTGTTACATGTACTGCAGAAAACCAGTGGTGAGATGACTGTGATGAAAGGCACTGTACCAAACACTCACTAATGCTAGTCTGCATCAGCTGCCTTGCAAAAGAAAAGTGGGCCTTAAATCAAGCACCAGAAAACCAGATCCTTTTAAAATTAGGAAAAATAGTCAATTTTGAGTTTGCTCTTTTGCAGCAAAATAGAAATTGTAATGCTCCTATAATCGTAGGCCAAGGCAGCCTCTGCTAAGTATAATGGGACATAAGTGCATTTTGTTTTGCTGTTAGTGAGAGTAAATTGTACAGCTGTCAAGTTGTGGCATGTCTAGAAGTGCTGAGTAAAACCATTGCTGGGAGTGATGAAATTAGCGTGCCAAAGGAGAGGGGAAAATGCAGATCCATCAAGTGAACCTGTTGGAACTTTGAAGCAAGTTCAAACCAGTACAGATGCCATGACCATCTGCTGAGGAGCATGTATGGACAAAATTGCACAGAGCAACAACTGTCACTGCATTTTTTAAAAAAGCACCTTATTTTGCAGGATGTTTGCAGCCAAAAGAAACAGCTTCTCCCTCCCCCATGAGCCCATGTCTTTGAAATAGCTGTATGTTCTTTTTTAACACTCACCTCCAAATGATCTGATCTATTTGAGGCTTACCTGTTGTGTGTAAGAAGTTACATCTGTCCTGTCCTGTAGAAGAAGCTGGAGCCCCTTTGCAGTTTAGCAATGCTGAACTGTACCTCAGAGTTCATCACAGAAGTACTGAGATACTCTTAACTCTAATGATGCTCCCAGAGCTTTGTTCCTGTGGTTTGTGTCGCTAGAACTTTAAGCAGAATGATATCTCTGCATTATGTGGCTGCTTGTCCACTATTTTTATTCCAGAAAGAGTGTGAGCCTAGGTGATAGGAGTATTGTTTTTCCTTCCAGTGCATGTCACTGCTGCAGAAACCACAGCGATGGATTTGTAAATAGGTGAGATTGAATAGAACCTAATGAAGGCAGTGGACATTTTCTTATGCTCAGCTATACCTTAATGGGTGATTTCAAGTATTTGAGTTCATGGGTGGCCACAGTAAATTTCAATGCAGCATTTTAAAGGAGGGATCTTTCACTCCAGCTTCTTGACCACTGTTTTAGGTAGAAGCTCAGTTTTATCTGTTAGGAATACATAAATATCCTATGCCTGGCCTCTGTCAACTGACTGAGTGTTCCTGAGCATGGAGCATTTGCTGTGAATTGTTCCCATTTACTGGATTTGTCATAGTGTCTTTGCTTATTAGTGATTTGTGTAATGAGAAAAACTAGAAAGATGTGGGTAAAAAGGTTAAGTAGTGTTGTTTATCTCACACTTCTGCATCTACATTTTGCATTTCTCGAGTGATGACTTTCAGTCTCTATCTTTCTTTCTGTTGGAACAGAACATGTATTTGCAGAGGCTCATGTTTTTCAAAAACAGATCCATTGTAAGCATAGGAAATCTATTTAAAAAGTGTTTTAGGAAAAAGAAGTGATATAGCTGGAGAAAATGTCTGGGCTTTCCCTGAGATAAATGTTTAGGGGTTTTCTGTTTTACTGTCTTAGCAATTTTTGCTAGTGTCACTTTAGTTTTAAGCTAAGTAACTGACTGAAATACTCTGGGTTTTTTTGTTCTTTGAATTCTTTGACTTTAGAAGTTGAAAGCAGTGATCGTGCTGGAGAAATTAAAGAATGAGTAAAATGGAGAATCCTTAGTGACGTGATGCATCACTGTGGAGACAAAGGGTCCCCGTGGCATGATCCTTGTAATGCTTCCTCTGAACTTCTCCAAGGAAATGGAATTAGCATGAAATTGTTTTGGAGGAAAAAAATGCTTTATAAATTAATTGTTATGTATGTCATCCTTGCAAATCAATAAAACGTGGAGAAACTTGCCTGTAGGGTCTGTTGCATCATATTTAGACATAGTAACGTGTAAAATGAAGCTAAAAGATATCAATGAATGATATTTAACCTTATTTAATGTAAGGAAAACTATAGAAGGAAGTGCAAAAATCTCTGTATATTAAAAATCTATAAAGAAATTTGTTTACATGTATGAACAATCTCTGGGTTCTTGGAGCAGAAACCATTTGAATCCTCCCTCCTCACTTTCTGCTTTGTACATCTCCATTCTTCTGTTCATCTGTACTGTCCCCTTAAAGGTCATTTTTAATCCCATTTAAATCAGTTCCTTTAGATGCAGGTGAATTGCTGTTGTAGAGGGATATTTGGAATTTCTGCTAAGCATTGAAAGAGTCTTGATAAGAATCTTAATTTATCAATTTATTTTCAATATTTTTTGTGAAGATGGGACTTTTTCAAAAGATGTCACTAAAAACAGTTCTCCCAGAATTGAAACAGCTCCAAATACTGTGTCTGTACTTCACAACACACCTAGGGTTATAGGGAATTGTATTTCGTGCTTGACATACTCTTTGTCACCACGTGCAGAGCCAGATGCAGTCCCAGTCTGAATGGGAAAATATGTACCCACACCTGCATCTTATGCTGTGAGCACAAGCTGCACTTGATGGAAAAGAAATGGGATGGAAAGTTTGCCTGTAACACCCTCTGGTGAGACTCTGCCTGTGATTGTATTGCTCGGTCATGGGCCGGGTTAGAGATGCGACTTCATTTCTGACTTCCAGGCTGCATTT
>JAWWES010000168.1:4807146-4838882 GCA_035583135.1 Lophotriccus pileatus | reverse complement strand
CTCTGCCTGTGATTGTATTGCTCGGTCATGGGCCGGGTTAGAGATGCGACTTCATTTCTGACTTCCAGGCTGCATTTTGTTTTTTAATAGGCAGTTCATATTTTATACCTTTTTTTCATTTGCTTTCTCTCTGGAAACCCTTTACAATGTCAAAATGAACAAAATTATGCTTTCAGTCCTATCCTTTAGATTCCTAGGATATCATCTTTATTAAAAAACAGAAAATATACTCCAGAAAGGTCTGCTCTGATTCTCAGGGGAAGTGATCTCTTACTCAGGCAACTGCTTAATAAAGACCTCTTATACCATCTCCAGAACATGGTCACCCCTGGAGGTATGCACCAGCTGAACTGTAATTCAAGTATTGTACATAAATTGTGATTTTCATTCGAAGGCACACCTGCTAATTCTTCAATTCTTCCATTCTTGGTATAGAAGCAGGGGAGAAGCCTTTGAGTCTGATCCAACCTGATTTGAAAATAAAAATAAAAATCTTTCACTAGTCACCATCTAGAATTATTTCAGTGTTCTTTGTACTGCTGATGGTGACCAACATTTTTTTTTTAAACTTGCCTTTCATTTATGTTCTGATTAAAACTGTATTTAAAAAAACATGTTCAATACATCAAAATGTTCTGTATTTATAGCTATTAACTACGACATCATTCCAAGTTCTATTTTAGGACAAATTTGGTTTGGTTTCTGTGTGATGCTCTAATTTCTGCCCTCCCTCCTGCAGTGCAATGGGGGCTTCTGTTCCTGTACTATTGTAAGTCTTATTTTAAGCCTCCTGTAAAAACTCAGAAGATGTATCTTTATTGTTTGGGTGATTATCAGACATTTTTGAATGATTGCATCTTTTAATGTTAAGAAACTAAAGCTGCTCATCAGGCTTTTCAGTATAAACCTCCTGTTATTGCTCCCATAAGAAGTGATACCTTGCTTTTCCAATTGTTTCTGGTATTTTGGTATTTCACTGTGGGGTTGGGTTTTTGTATTTTTTCATCTCAGATTTCCCAGCAGATCAGGATGGCATATTTTTATCTAAAATACATTCCAGAAACTTGCTGATGAGGTTTTGGTATGTGTGTTTGTGCCTTCCCCCAGGGACTATTTTGAGCTAGAGGTTTCCAGATCAAGTTACAGAATAGACTCCAGATGGTCTGAAATCCTTCTTTAGCTAATCTATAGCTAATTAAACATTCAGCACAAAAGACGCTGTTTTTAAAACTGAGCACAGTCTTTCAGAAAAGCAGCATATTGATTTTTAGCTTTACTTTTCATAATTTATATCTTTTGTTTCATTACTTGGTGTTTTTCATTGCTGGTCCTTGCATCTATTTTGTGGCGTGGCTCAGGGGCCGCTGGGCGCCTTGTATCTTATGCTTCAATCGATAAAGGACATTAATAATATGTCTGTGGGCTATAGCTTTTTGTTTTTCGAAGTTACTGTGGAGGGGAGCAGAGTGAGATTGTGCTGTGGCTGCACTTGCAGCCATCTCTACTTGCCAATTGATCTCATGGAACAAGGGGAGGGGAGGTGGATCTGTGCATCGTACGGCAGAAGGTGAGGTAGATTGCGAGAACAGCATTCTTTAGTTTTCAGGGGCCTGATTTAGGGTGAAATATAAATGAGCTGCACACTGGCTTGGACTGAGGGTGTTGTTTCTGTATCTGACTGCAAACAGCACAGCACAGTTAGTACAGGTAGTATTCCTGGCTACCTGTAGTCAGAGAGACGTATCAGGGAATAAACATTTCCACTCATCTCTAAGGAGAGCAGATTCTGCTCCTTAATGAATAGCATCGAACTGGGGCTCCCATGAGATTTTTCTGCCACACAGTCAAATCAGGATTAAGTACTATCCATTATTTATTAAATGGTGGAAGTTATTAAACAGTGAATGTTATTTGTTCCACTCTGGAAGCATTGGTACAGGAATGCATCCTCACTGTTCTAGAGCTGAGGGGCTGCAACACTGTGAGAATGTTTTTACAGTGCAAAAATAGGCAAATATCAATAAAAGGTTTAAATGCTTTTTTAATGCTTCTTACGTGCCCAAAGATTGCTCATAGCACTGTCATTAATGTAAATCCTTGAATAAAGTTTGGCTCAGAGTAACTCTAGTTCTGATTCAGTAAAATGTTTTTAGGCTTCTGTGCCAGTTAAGATCGTGCTTATTAAGTATTTTGCTGATTAGAAGCCAGTGTATTCTTCAGTTCTTAAGATAACCTAAATAGTCTTGCTACCAAGATGTCTGTTGTGTTTAATACCAGTAGGAACTATTTCTGCTGAACCAGTATCAGGTGTTCTGAGAGTCAGAAAATGGTACAGAAGGACACTGCCATGTCCAGAAAGTCTTTGACACTAAGATAAGTTTGTGACAATGTCACTGATGCTAATGGTGACATCAGCAGAGAGAGACAGGCTAAAATGAAAATAAACGGGAGGTTTGTCTCTTTTAGAGTGCTGTGTGTCCAGGGCATCCAAAAACCTTCCAGAAATATCAGTAGCTACCTTTTTGGAAAAATGCTTAAATACGTATTTGATTCTGAACACAGTGTTACTGCCAGCTTCCCTGCCTCTCTGAAGAGAGACCAAGAAAATCCCTGTGCAAGTCATTGAGACAGGAAGGTGCTGTCTTGAAAATATATTTCCTTTGCAATTGATAACTGGACATAAATTGACCACAAAAGTCCAAGGCATAAAAATTTTACATTATTACACATATTTTTACTCAGTATTCAAGGTCAGATTTATCACATTTTAAAAAATATTTATGATTTCTTTTTAAAATTCTTTAATATATGGAAAATTATATCCCTTATAAATGTGAAAATCAAGTTGGGGGAGGAAGTTGTTTGCTTAATAGCACTTTGCTTCTAGAGGCCTGTGGGCCACTCTAGGGCAAATAAAAGAAGTTAGGTGTCAACACGGTCTCTTACAGGACCTGATTCAAAGTGTATTAAAGGCAGTGGGAGGCCTTCTGGCCTTGGGGGTTCAGAGGTGCCATGCTGTTCTGGGGCTGCTTTCAGGTTTAAATGTGACAATATGCTTATTTACTGGAAGAAAAGCAAACTTTGAGAGTAACTGGAGGCAAATTCAGACATGTATAGAAATAGCTAGTGCTCTGTTTTCAGTGTACCTGAATGCAAGATGGACTTCATAAGGTTTCTGGACTGTTCAAGTTATGACTTTGCAGTTGAGTTACTTTTTAATTAAAAATTTAATGTACTTAACATCTTAAAACTCATTGGGTGAGATCTGAAAATTTATGACTCTTTAGCCTGAAGCATATTTTAGTCACTGATCTCTGGAACAAATTCTGTTGTAAATAAAAGATGGCAGTGATACATTATGAAGGCAGAAAAAGTTATTGCCATGGCACCTCACTACTGAAAGTTAAATAATCTTTTGTTTTTACTGAAATGGGCTTTTCCCTAACCAAAGGAGATGTGAGAAGAACTTTCCATTGGATCACAGAGTACAGTCAGGGAATTGATCTCTGGGATATGAAGAGTTGGAAAAGCATTCTGGCTACAAGCAAGCAAGGAAGGCTCCTCAGTTAACCTCTGGATGTTAGGAGCCAGTGCCCAGGATTTGCTGCATCAAATACAAGGTAAGCTTTGAGGAAGGACAGAACAGAGGAACAGTAGTACAATGTGTTGGCTTAATTCTAATTGTCCAGCTGTTTTGTCTTTAGAAACCAAGAATGGGATTTTAAGGACAGGCAGAAAGGGGGAATTCCTCTTCTGTAATCTATCTTCCTTCCATCATGGCCATAAGCTGGGAGAGCTAGAACAACAGCTGTTAAAATAAGATGGGGAGAGATAAAATTCTGAAACTGCCTCTGAGAAGTCTGGTTCCATGTCCTGTGTTGCTTATCCAGTCCAGACCTAATGTACTGTTCATATTGATTGTAGAAGTCAATCAGCATCCTGTATGCCTGTGTAATGTAGTAACTAATTTCTAAATGGAGGCTTGCTTTTCTATGTGCACCTGCAGGTGTACAAATGCACTTTAGGTGTATGGTGGTAGCTGATGTCCCAATTTACAAATGGGAAGTCTCCAGTATTTATTTTTAACCTCTATTATTAAAGGACAGTTACAAGAGATGGGGACAGACTTTTTAGTAGGGCCTGTTGAGGCAGGATGAGGGGCAATAGTTTTAAATGAAAAGAGGGTAGACTCTTGCTTAGTACATGAAGGAGTTAATTCATTTTTTTACAGGAAAGGTGGTGAAACACCGAAACAGGTTTCCCAGGTATGTGGTGGATGCCCATCCCTGGAAACAGTCAGGATCAGGTTGGGATGGGGTTCTGAGCAACCTGATCTAGTTGAACATGTCCCTGTTCATTGCAGGGGTGTTGGACTAATTGAGCTTTAAAGGTCCTTTCCAACCCAAACCATTCTATGATTCTCAGGTAAGCCCCACAGTTATAATTCAAAGTGTGCAGCTGCTGGAAAAGTTGTTTGGCTGTTCCTGCCGTGTAAATGCTCAGTAGGAAGTTAAGGATTTTAAGAATTGGGGCATAACTAGTGTGAACCTGTAGGCCTTTCACATGGCAGAAGTTTTACTGTGAGTTAGCAGAACATATATCTCCAAAATATAATACATTTGTACACAAATACCTACAGCTGTAACTCAGGTGAGCTAGGTAAGTGCCTTCAAAAGGAAACAGAAGAAAAGTAAGTTCTTGCTGCTAGTGCTTAGATTAATTTTGTTTTCCAGAAGTCATGAATTGTGCTTTATTATCAGGTGGTCTATGTTTGCTTCATGTTCATATTTGTACTATGTTTGCGTGCAATGGAAAAAGCCTTGGTATCAGATTTGCAATGTGTGATGCTAATAAGTCCTGTGAGAAAAAAACCACTGTAAGTTTACATCATGTTGGTTAACACGATTTTGAAGGCAGAAATAGGTCTGGGGAATTACTTGTAAACATTTCCGACAGGGATATTTGTTAGTAAAACTTCCCTTCCTGTGGGTATTGAAATATTGGTGTATGGGCTGGGGTATTCCAGTAAATTTTAGTGAGCCTGAACGTCAGCAGCTCAGTGTTGTGTGATGTGCTGGCAATGAATCTTGTCATCTGTAAATCCAAGTTCGTTCCTCTAAAGGTCAAAACTGCCAGGACTCATCGGTGCACCTGGTATTAACTGTCATTATTTCCATTGGCATTGAAAGAGGATACAAATCATGAAGTGTTTCCAAAATTAGATGCAGTATTACAATCTCTCCGAGGTCCTTGAGTCTCTCCTATGAGTCATATCTTTTTTGTGTGCGTTTCAGTTCACATTACTACAAATAGAGCTTGTACTTGTATCCCGTTCCTGATGAGATTTAGAAATTGAATTGGGCAGGAAGAGTGTATTTCAGGCTGGCCACCTTCATCATCTTAGCCCTGTTGCTGGGGGAGGAGTGGCTTTGCAGAGCTCCCTCTGACAGACCAAGTGCTTCTTATCATAGTGGGGCTGAGCTGTTTTAGTTTGATTGTAAGTTCAACCCAGCGATTAAAGTTATGTCCTCCTCACTAAGCAGGAAAAGGCTTAAAAACCAGGGGGGTTTAAAACATTGTCCAGATATAATGTACAGAAAGAACAGAAATGGTAAAGAAAATGGATGAGGAGTAATTCCTACTTTTCTTTTTAGTTAAGTTTCTTTAATCACATTGGGGAAGTCTCAGCCCAGTATCATCCTGCACTGCTGTTTGTGGGAACAGTCCCACACCCATCTGTGACACTTGTACAACCTGTGTCTTCACTGAGCATGTAGATGTGAGCACTCTAACCAAAGGCATTTGATCCACAGTTATCACCTGGGACACGTGTTGTCTGTCAGAATTTTCTAAAAATGATGGGTTTACTGCTCTGAGCAGGACTGATAAGAGCTAGCTGCTACCAGAGTGATGGAGTTTAAAGGCTGAAGCCAGAGAGGCTCCATAATGGCTTTTTTCCTTTCCAGTTTTAACCATCAGTACATTTCACTCTTAGAAATGAAGTTAGATTGCCACTGAAAATCCTAATTTTGTTGGTTTTTTTTACTTCAGTAGATCTTAGCTTTTAATGTTGATTCTGTAATTATTAAACACCTAAAGATAAAGTTTCTCTCTTCATGTAAATCCTGATGTAGTAGCTGGTGTGGCATGTGCTGCTTGTAAAATTACACTTTTGTCATTCATATGTGGACAGCAACTAATAGATAATAAATCTATTGGTTTAGTTGATAAGTTAATTTTAATAATTATTAATTTAAAGCTTGGTTCTATAAAAAGTAAAAGGAGAATCACCAGTGTTGTTTTGCAGGTTAATATCACATGGATTTGCAGAGAGGTTTTAATAACAAAGTCATTTCCTTTGCGCACCACCCACAGGATTTTGTGGTATATTCTGATTTGCCTGTGGGCTTTTGGGCTACACTGGGCAAAAGTAGATGTAAACCATGGTCTTCACAATATTGCTGGTCTAACAAGGCAGAAGCACGCTCTGTTACTGCTGCATGGAGACATTGCTGTTCTGTGTTTTTAGGTAATACTTAGATGATCAAAGAACTGTTTCATAGAATGGTTTGGATGGAAGGGACCTTAAATATCACCTGGTTCCAACCTCCTGCCATGGACAGAGGCACCTCCCCTGAGTTGTTCAATGCTCCATCCAACCTGGCCTTGAACTTTTCCAGGGATGGGGCATCTACAGCTTCTCTGGGTAACCTGTTCCAGTGCCTCACCACCCTCACAGCGAAGAGTTTCTTCCCAATATCTAATCTAATGCTGCCCTCTTTCAGTATAAAGCCATCCCCTCTTGTCCTGTCACTACCTGCCCTGGTCCAAAAGCCCTCTCCAGCACTCTAGCAGCCTCTTTCAGCTCTGGAAGGTGCTACATGGTTTACCTGGAGCCTTCTGTTCTCCAGGCTGAGCAACCCCAACTCATGGTGATGGTGTGTGGTGGGGCTGCCACATACTTGGGGCTTGTGTAGCTTGACTGCTGTAGGGGATGTGAATAGCAGATTATAAGTGGGTTTTCCTGTAGCACCTATGACCCTATAAATCTGAAAAAGGCATAAAATATTCTTGTGAGGTTTGTAAGGCAGGAAGCTGATCAGTATTTGAACTGTTTATCTAACCATTAGAATCAGATTTGTTTTCTCTGGGTTGTCTTAAATGTAGAAGCAGCAGTTCTGATATTTCTAGGAACTGTAACTACATTTTGTGCTTAGAATAAGAGTGAAGTAAATGAACAGCAAGCCCAAAAGATTGCTCACGTAAATGGCTGTGGACATGTACTATAACCAGAGTATGTGCTGTGGTTGTCCAGGATCTCTGAGGCAGATGTTCTTCCCTGAGTGTACTTACTGTGTAGTACCCTCTAATTAACAGTATAGCTTCAGCTTCTCCAGAAACAGCAAAAATACAGTAATTTCACTCACTCTATTGAAAACTGGAGAAAAAACATATGACTACTTCTCCCAACAATATCCCTTCTGCAGTTGTTAGGAAGAAACTCATCAAACCCAAGCGCTGTCTTTTTATGGCAGTTTCATATAACCTGATATTAATAACTCTAGCAGTTCCCTAAAGGCATTAACACCTATTTAGCTTTTATGAGCCAAATAATTGAACATAAAACTAAGCTCAAGTTGCTGAACTTTGCTTGCCTTGAATCTGACTTCAGTGATTATCATTGAGCTGAATGCTTTCTGCTTCCAAGAATGTTAAATTAGTTCTGAGCTTGCCCAAGCGATGCTCACTGGGATGGTCACAGATACTTCAGTCAGAGTTTCTTTTCTTCTTCCTTATTATAGTTAGGAACATGGATCTAAGGTGGTTACCCATGGGATGGAAAAAAAATCATGTCTGTTTGCAAAGGTGGTGCTTTACACACAGTACTAGATTGAACCTCAAGGGTTTAGTTTCTGATTCAAGTGAAGTACTGTAAGGTTTCATTCTGAACACAGGTCTGTGAGGGAAGAACCCCTCTTATATTTGTTTCTCTCTCTCTGCTTATGCATCCTAAATCTTCTTTCAGAGATCTGGAAATATTCTATTCTCTGGAGGGTATTAAACATCTGTAAAAGCTTTGGGTCACCTGTATAAGAAGAAGGAAATCTTGACTTGAAGAAGGAAATCATGAGCAAGTTGTTTTGATAGTCAGATAACTTTGCATTTTATCTGCAGTCTAAGTAAGCTGAGCCTTGTCCCTGAGCATCTCTTGGTGTTTGGCACATCTCTTTGAACCAGGCTCTTAGGCTTAGCCTATGAATCCTGGCTATATGTTTGTGTACCAAGATCAAATGACCCTAAAATTTGTATTGGATGAAACAAACAGACTGAGCAACTTTAGCTGGTTGTTTTCCAGGCCTTGTGGAACTCCAAACTGACAATATGCAGAGGTGCATTTATGGAGCACTCAGATCTCCCCCTGTGTAACACTAATACAACAGCAATACATCCTTTTGTATTGTCTCAAGTTCACACTAAGTTAGAGCTATTTAAAAATGGGTTCCAGTAGTTTATCTTAAAAATCTAAAACCCTGACGATGTAAAACTTCATGGTTCCAGCCTTGTGGGGTGGGTTTTTTGTTGATGTTTGCTTTGGTTTGTGTTTTTTGCTTTCTAAATCTGTATTATCTTTCTCTTCCCTGCATTTTACAGTATAAAACAACCCCTGGTATCAGTAATAATCCTGAAGTGAAAGGGGATTTTTTTTTTAAGGCAGCTCTAATATTAAATAGCTAAACAAAGTAGAAAATAGTTGCAATGAAAAAATTTACCCTTTAGCTGAGACCTTTTTATACTGAGCTTTAGCCTGAAGCACATTTTTATAGCTGAGTTATAAACCTGTAAAACAATGTTTCTTGTAAAGCAGAGCCAATGATCTATGATAGTTGAAAGCAGACTTTATGATCTAAAACATCCTAGAAATTGTTTGAAATACTTAATGCATACTTTAAACACATAAATTCTGCTGCTATGTGAAGTTTTGCCGGCTGTTTGATTCTCTGGGGGACACATTTTGGGTGACTGATGACTATTTGTTAAGGTCAGCAAAAATTAATTCAGCTCATAAGAAACATTTCTGGTGAGGGACTCTGAAGTTATCTTTAAGAAGCATTATTCTTCAAAACAAAAAGGGAAATCTCTTATTTAAAATACATGCTAATCACAAGCCACCATCTTACTCTCTCATCACAGAAATTTTGGATCTGGAGGGGTCTTGTCTGTCATGCACCTCGTACTCTTCCTTGTTCATCTGTCTTCTATTTCAGTGTATTAGTGCTTTGCTAATGTAATAGTATTTTTTATTTAAAAGCTTTTGATGTTTTAACCACTGTTAATTAAAAGGTAGCTTCAAATAAACTGAATGCATAAAACAAGCCCTCATTTAACTTTAGCTTAGGCAGCATTCTTCACTTGGGCAGATCTTTCACCAAAATAAGTTCAGTTTTGCAGTTCTCAGCTCAAAATCAGGTTAGCTTGAGCTGTGCCCTCTACTAAGCTATAATGACATGGACTGGCAAAGATTTATGAAACCAAAATACTTTTGTGTTTTAGATTGGGGAAAAAAAAAAAAAAAAAGGGACAGGGAACCTTTCCTCCTGCTTGTCTTCCCAGGGCAGAAAGGGACATTGAGGACCTCTCTTTCCACTGAATTCCTTAGATTTGTGCCCTGAGCCAGTGAGGACAGGAGGAGATAGGTGAGCTCCATACTAAAATCCATCTGGTACCACTTTTTTTTCCTTAGAAAATGCTATCCCAAGTGAGACGATTTCAGTGTCTTCATAACAGACAAGGATTCGGGCTAAGAAGGTGACAAGGAAGGGAATGATATTGTCAGTTGCTTTTAATAAAGCTTTTCTTCAGTGCTAGATTAGAGATATGAAACCATAAATGAGATTGTCGACTGACAGGGCTTTGCCTGCAAATGCAATATTATTAAGGTGAGCTTTCAGTGACATTCTCTACCTCAGGCTACTGGCAGATTAAGCAAGTCATTTCTATTGCTATTGACACTGATGCAGTATTGTTTCTTTCTCATATCTTCTATATGCCTTGTCAGTAAAAACTGTGGTAATTCCTTTCACAGTCAGCAGAGGTGGTTCTGTGAGGCACTGGAGGAGGGTGAGTCACTTTCCTTGCTCACAGCAGAGTGGGCATTCGTGACTCAACAAGCCCAGGACCAGGGTATTGCTGGTGTTCTGCACTGATGACATGAAGGGCTGTTTCAGGCTTCTGCTTGGGATGCACAGAGCTGAAACAATAAAGCATAGCAGGCAGAAATCAACTTTCCCATCTACATTCTTTACATTCAGTGTTATTATTTAAATGACCACAAGCTTGTGGATTTCGGTTTAAAAATGCTCTTTTTTTCCCCTCTTTGTTGTATATGAAGGCAGGCTTGAATGGGGAGGATTTTAAAGCATTTTTAAAGAAGATTTAGCAAATAGTAGGGGGGAAATGGGATCTCCACACAATCAATGACCAGGAATATTCTCTGAAAATTAAATAGAAAGGACTTCTGTGCAAAATCCCCAGCTCTAGCAATGTGAAAAGGACCTTAGAGAGAGGAAACAGCTCAAGATATATCCTTGCCCTTGGCTGTTTTATCATTATCTGATGTAATGGCTCACACCAGCCCTACTTCTAGCCCTGACATGAGGGATGTATGGCTGTGTAAGAAAAGTAATAGTCTAAGGCTGAGATGGGGATGTAGCTGGAGCACACTGCGCCACCACTGTTTCCCAGGGCCTGGAAAGGGGTTCTGAGAAGCAAAAGTATGAGCTGGGGCTAACAAAGCCTGTGCCAGTGTCTAGGAGGAAGCACAGCCTCACCCACAGCCTGAGGAACACAAAGAGGGTTTCAGAAAAGCTTTTCTCCTCTTCGGTTTTGGTCCTGAGCACCTCATTTGGAATACAAACAATTTCTTATCCAATTGTAACTGCAGAACAGATTGCTTTTATTGGCAGATGAAAATTAATTTTGCAGATTTCTAGTGGCATAAAGAGTTTTCAAGATGGATAATGTGGATGCATAAATACATTATTTTTGTACTTTTTAAAACAGATTTCTAGTAGTTTTCTCCATGTTCCAGCCTGCTGCAGTTGCTGCACTCTTCAGACAAAACTGGGGAGAATGAATCTGTCAGAAGGTGACATGACAGGCCTGTGACATCTGTATTTGAGCATTATTCTCCAGAAATCAGAGAGGCCATTCAAGAACCGTTGCTCATGGGGTATACCCAGCACTCCCTGACAGTCTCCCTGTTAGTCCATAAAGAGACTATTAGGGATGGTGATGAACCATGCTCGTCCATTTACTAGCATAACAGGAATTATTAACTCTAATAAATGTATTATTATGTGGCCATTAGATATCAGTTATAAAACTGCTTGATGTCTGCGTGATTACTTGTAAATGGATTTGGAAAGGAGCTAAACTGGTTATTTATTGACCATACTGAACAGCATTATTTATTGACTTGGCTCAGTGAGTCTGGTTTTTCAAGCTAAAATGAGATTCCAAGTTTGTAATGATCTAACCAGGGTGTAAATCGATGCAGGAAAATTACATTTTTTCTGAGAAACTTCTAAATTTAATGGTAAATACGGTTCTAGAATGATCTGAGTTTCTCTTTAAGTTCATTAACTAATTACTTTTACATGTGCTCCTGAGACAAAAATCTGAGAAACTAGAGAATTTAATATTAGTTACACTGAGATGGTGCTTCCAAGCAGCACATGGCCCTGTGAGTCAGCAGCAGCCACAAACTGCAGTGCTGTAGCATTTTATCTATTGCTCTAGTAATACTTCAAAATTTCCTGCTATAATACTTTAAAAGACTGAAGCAAGGAAATAAGTTTAATTTCATGGGATGTAGTCTTCTCACTGAAGGTGATCCTATTTATCTCCACTACGTAAAAACTAATTCTAGGCTGATTATTTTATAGAAAAAAAAAAGGCTGAGGGTACAGTCTGCTTATTGAATTCCAAAGGAGAAAGGCGAGGCAAGAAAAATACTGAGGCAAAGTCAGCAAGTGCCAGAGTTCAGTGTTTGCTCCTTCAGTAATATTTAATGCATGTTAAACACTTAATCCACTAGACAGATATTGCACATGGACATGCTCCTAAACTGTCAATAGGAGAAAGAAAGAGGCATTTTAGCACTCCTGAAATAGACTGAATTGCTTTTAAATACAGAAGAGTGCTGACTGTCATGGACCTAAGAGGGACTTGGGAAGCTCTTGCATTTGGGGAATGTTGGGGTTTTGTTCAGTAATAAAAACAAGTTCTTGTGAAGCAGATCAGTACTATTTGACTTGTATTTCTGATGAGTACAGAGCTCAGACTTCTAGTTAAATACTGTCTAAAAAATATCTACAGGTTGTGGTAGGAGGGACAAGAGAGTTGACACCAGTGGAAAGACCCCACTGGACACAGCTGAGAATATTAATGACCTTCAAGAGTTCAAGGTTCATGCCAAAGCTAATGAAGGGCAGTGTGTAAAAGGCATTGAAGAATTTGAGGAAGTTGGATGTGATGTGATTGATGTACTACCAGGATGAAGCCATTTTTCCCTCACAACTCTTGCCTGCCTTTTTTTTGTCTCCTTGCTCCTGCCTTGCAGCAGGAGATGGGGCAAAGGCCGTACTGTGGTGAGTTCTTGACACTCACAACAGATCCAGCCAGAACAGTCACTGTTTTTGAAACAAAAGCAACCACAAGAACAAAAGACCAATGTTAGGGGGCCAATCCCATGTGATTGGTGCCTTTTTATTTCCCCTGGGCTGCAGACGAGGTTGCAGAAGACGTGCCCGACTTGTTTCTAAAGCCACAGCTCCTGGGGAAGGATCTGAAGGCCTCCAGAGGTATTGCTGAATCTCTATGAGTATTTGACCTTTTGCTTGCTGAATTTGCCAGTATTTAGTGAAAGGTGGAATAGAGGTGTGCAGTTCCATTTGTGTCAGGCATAGAAATGGTTCGAGATTTTTCAACTAAAAGTTTTCTCTTTTCAATTAAAAACTAAACATTTTACACAACAGAATTACTTTCAACCACAAAAAAAAGAAATTTTTTATTTTTAACAATGTTTCTGTTGAAATCCACCCCCTACCATCTTGAGTGAAAACCTACTATTATTTCAAATAAAAACCCTGTATTTGTCTCAGTGTTGAAGCAAACGTGGAGAAAAGAAAAGGCATCAAACCCAAGATTAGTATTTCCAGGTAATTGGAACAGAATGCTTGTCTAAAATTGAACTCTCTCCACATCAGCTTCTATCTTCAAAGTGCTTTCGGTTGTCCAGTTTAAATAAGTCTTAGAAACAGAATCTCAAATGCTTAGGTCATGGCTGAAGTTTTGAGCTTTTTCTTATAAGCTGGTTTTAGTGTTATAAAAATATGATTAATCATGAGTGAGAAATAGATTTAGAATTAGGGAACCTTTACTATCTTACAGATGTTTCCAGGCTCAGGGCTGTGTGCAGCTGGCAGGCTGCTGGATGTCATCTATCCTCTTCCAAGGCAGCTTGCCTTCTCCATTTCACAGTAGAGAAGAGTTAACTAGCAAATGTCCTGTTGTATTTGCAAGAATGGGAAAAAGGAAGGAGAAGCTGTAGACAGAAATAGCATGATATGCCAGTAACAGTCTTACAAATCAAAAAAAGGCAGGTAGTATGACAGGAATTTAGAAGGAGTGAAAAAAGTACTTAAGGAATCTGTTGGGAATTGTACACATTACCACCACTTTAAATTTTCTACAAACAATTATAGACATAAGGAATTTTCTGAATTCTGTAAATACAGAAGCACTAAGTGATTGCAAAGAATTCTGGTTTTGCTTTATGCCTGGAGGTTCCTTGCTTGTTTTAGTGCATTGTAGTGCTGTTTTAGCTCCTTTACACTGGCTTCTTTCTGTTTTAAATTGACCAAAATGTAATAAAAACCACGTGGGTTCTCCCTCCAGATGAAAGCAACAGCATCCCACAGTAATCTTATAAGGCTCTGTCACCAGAATTCAAGGACTATGTCATGGTAGCTAGAAATCATAGTGATCAGACTTTCTGTGGGCTGCCACAGCGGGCTGGTGACAGGAAAATGGAACATATGCTGTATTTCACAAGTCCTTATATTTCCAATTCTGCATCAGGGCTTGTTGCCTATTATTTGCTTGTAGTTCACTGTTCAAGCTGGAGGAACATTTTTCTCAATTTATAGCTCCATTAAACTGATAAATCAATCACTTGTGTGAGGGGAGGCAGTTTGCTGACATTTGCTTTGCCAACATACTGCCACCCACAACAGTATTCACAGGTCCTCAAGGATATGGTAGGAGAGAGGAAGCTTTCCCTGTAACTTAATTTTTAAAGCATAAAACTTGTTTCTGGTGCTCTGAGCAACTTCAATGAGAATATTTTTGAAGAGCTGTCATCTGCTAATCCAGTATTAAACTTGATTTGTTTTTACATTGCTGTTTAGCAAGGTAGCTGCACTATAGTTCAAGAGGTAAAAGGCATGGCTTAAAAAAAGGACCACATTAGGCTTTTAAAATTCTAATTACCAAAAGGGGAGAAATCAGATCAAATGTTTTGGAGAGCTACACAGAGTATTTTTGCCAGTGTTTAAATTGTCCAACCACCTGCTCTGGGATTTGCTTGTCTTTCCTTGAGTGTATGCTTACTTCTGAAACAGAAGAGTCAAGGCAATTGTCTTGAGACTTTTGCCTGTGGTGCATAAGTTGCTCTACTGTATGACCATTGGTTTTAGAGTGCAGGAGGGTGGCTGTGGGAAAGCAAAGTTCTTGTTGGAGCTTGTTAGTTCTAACAGTGGCCAGCACAGATACAGCAAAGGAAAGGTCCCTTCCTGTTATCTTAAACTGAGTAAACACAGTCAGATCCCTTCTTTAACACAAATAATTTTGCATAGTTAAGTAGAAAGAATCATATACACTGTGCTAAGTCAAGTAATCTTTTCCTTAGACAATATAGATAACTTTGGGGTTGAATTTTATTATTCTGAGCTAGTACTTTTGTCAAAATCAGCTTACTAATACGTATTTCCTCTTGGATAGGATGATGAATTTATACCAGGTTTATTGAAGTTATAATTCTCTTGCACAGGTGTAATTGATGGGAGACCTGGCTGAGTGTCTTAGAAAGAGAGAATGTAAAAACACAAAATGAAGAAGCATGTATTCAGGGTTCCTCATATAAATAACCCTGTGCTAATGTTATGTTTCATCATTTATCATAATGTCAGGATGAATGCTTTCATGCCTACATAGGATTTAAATAAAATGTAAGAACTTTTGCATAACTTCTGCAGTAACACTGAAGGGAGCAAATGGATGTAATGTGCATAATTATTTTCCTGTGATTGCAGTGAGAGACTTCGTTGTTGGTCTTTTATTTGCATTTGACATATGATTCTCTTCTCTAATATTTTCCTGTGCCACTCCCCTGGTGTTCTGCATTGGACAAATCTGCATCTTCAGGTAAGTGCTATTTTCAGCAGTGCAATTAGGATATTGCAGAGGGCAAGTAGGAACACCTCCTGGTCTCCTGGTAGGTTGGGTTATGCCAGTACTGTAGGTTATAAAGCACATGAGACTGCTTGGAGCAGCGACTGCTGAGAGCAGTGACTGCAGGATCCTTGTCTGGGCAGCCATTCAAAACACTGGGGTGGTGCCTGTTTGTTCTTTGTAGTATGAAAGTAGATTCTGACAAAATTTAGCTTGTTGAAGATGCATTCTCTATGTCCACATTGACGAATGAGGAAAGACCGAAGAGAAGAAAAGCCCCTCAAAAAGGAAAATTCAAGTCTGGGTGCAATAAAGTATGTTTTATATTCCTATCCTTGTTAACAAGCCTTGCTTGACTTACAGATCAAATTTGATCTCACAGTCCTTGTTTAGAGAAAAACTTTCAAAGATTTTTGGCACTTTTGAAAATCAGGAACATAAATAAAAGTTGTCTAACTTAGAGTAGCCAGCTATGAGCAATCTAAGAATCTGTACTGTGTCATAAGATTCTGAAGTATTATTCTAAAGCTCAGGAAGAGCTATGGATGTCACCTCTCTGGACTTCTGTAAGGGCTTTGGCACAGTCCCTCCACGATATCCTTTTCTCTGAATGGGAGAGGTATGGATTTGATGGGTGGATTGTTTGGTTGGGTGAGGAACTGATTGGATGAATGTATCCAGAGTGCAGGGGTCAATGACTCAATGTCCAGATCAATGGAGGTCAGTGACAAGAAGTGTCTGTGCTGGAACCAGTACTGTTAAATATCTGCATCAGTGACATGGACAGTGGGATCGAGTGCACTCTCAGCAAGTCTGTAGGTTACACCGAGCTGAGTGGTGCAGTTGAACTCCCTGAGGGATGGGATGCCATTCAGAGGGACCTGGACAAGGTCCTCAGCACAGGAAAGACATGGAGTAAGTCCAGAGGAAGGCCACAAGGGCTGGAACATGCCTCCTATGAGGAAAGGCTGAGAGAGCTGGGGTTGTTCAGCCTGGAGCAGAGAAGTTTCTTGGGAAACCTTTTTGCAGCTTTCAGTACTTACAGGGTGCTCACAAGAATGATAGGGAGAGACTTCACTAGGGCCTATAGCAACATGACAAGGGAAATTTTGAACAGTGAGGGTGGGGAAACACTGGCACAGATTCACTAGAGAGGTGGTGGATGCTCCTTCCTTGTAAACACTCAAGGCCAGGTTGGGTAGGGCTCTGAGCAACCTGGTCTAGTTGAAGATGTCCCTGCTCATTTCAGAAGGCTTGGACTCGTTGAGCTTTAAAGGTCCCTTACAATCCAGACTATTCTATGATTCAATGATTATGAATTCTGAATGTCTCTCATTTCACTACATCAAAATGCATCTTTATAGAGAGTTGTTTTTAAACCCCCTTGTGTTCTGCCTCTTCACTCAGCTGGTCTGTTACTGTCTGTCCTAAACTGACTCTCTGTACACTGTGAAGTGAATTATATAATTGTTCCTCTCCACTGAATATCAAACATAAGAAACCCTATTGTACTATTTTTTAAAAAATCTGCCAGGTTCTCATGTGGTTTTGCAACCACATCACCAGTGAAACTGTCAGAAGACCATGGTGTGTGAAGACCTGTATGAGCTGCATCTTTTGACATCTATTCTGTTAAAACAAAATCTTTTACTTTCCTGACATTACCAGAGATACCATTTCCACATGTGGGAACTTAACACTGTCCAATAACAAGTCCTCAGTTTCTATATTATTTGCTCTGATTAAATATTTAGGCAGTGGTGACCCACCTCTTTCATGTAACCTCCAAGGCTGAAAGAATTTAGGCTCAACTACTTCATTTCTGTTGCTATGTTTGTGCTGACCTGAGCTTTTGTGCTTCATATAGCAGCTGTGCAGAGTAATTAACAATTTGAAAAGTAAGTTGAGAAATTTGGATGTTCAGATGGCCTGAGCTCTCCTCCCAGCCTTGTGAATACTGGAGATTACACAGAGAGGGTGATGGGATCCAGTGGCTGGGCCCAAGGCAAAAAAGGCAGGTGATGGGAACTTGCTTGTGGAAATTGTGTCTTTGTGACAGGAAAAATGTGGTGTTTGTCTGGGCAGAGAAAGATGCTGGGAAGAGATATGTGAAACTGCCCAGTGTACTGAATATTAATGCTTCTTTGTGTCACTCACAGTTTCGGGACAGACAGGGTGCAAACCATGCTTGGATTTTGAGGGATATGCAAGACCTCTGAATCTGGATAGACAGACTTAATTTTGAGAGAGTGAGAGTTGCTTATTGAGGATAAAATGGATATTGCTGAAGAACCGAAAACTTCACTGAAACTTTCAGTTTATTAAAGTCTAAGACATTAATTTCATTCTTTGAATCAATATCTATATCTCCCAGAAAATTCTTCCTTTATGATGTATGGGTGTGATGTTAAAGTCAAAGCACACACACCGTCTGCAGGCCATACAGAGGGAAGAGATGACAAACTCACCAAGCCACTTGTTTATTAAATGTGTGGTGCCTGAAGGGAAGGGGCCCACATTACGATTATTTTAATTTTTATGGATCAATAAGTATGTTTCCCTGTTGCACAACAAGCACTTCAAAACCAGTCAGTCTTCCTGCACTGCAGGCTTCATATTCACCACTGCTTAACACACCCAGCACTGCTGGCAGTTACCACCCTGGAAAAAGCCACTTGGCACACACTTCGTCAGACTGCAGCTCATACCTGGATTAAGGCACACATAATCCCTTAAACACCCAAAGAACTTTGTTGTAAATCTTTTTAAAAGTATCCTTGACAGGGAGTTGTTTTCAAAGTTATAAATATCTTCGTTCTTATTGTTGTCATGGAATCTGTGGCGTAATCCTACGAGGAGTAAGGTGCTCGTCATGCCAGGCAGTACAATTAGTGTTTTGTTTACCCTTTCCCCATTCTGATTCTCAGTTTGTACCAGTGCCAGCTCCAGCAGTGATGGAGGCTTTATGACATTTCTCTGACTCAAAGTTGAGACCACTCTCTCTCACCTGTCCTTCAGAACACTTTCTGCAGCTCTGGCTTACCTGTTTTCACTGATTGTGTCTGACTGCTGTGGAAATCCTTTTTATGTTGCAGCACATGCTCTAAACCACAAATTGTACATATCTGGATCATGAATTTATTCATTCCTTGTTTTCATCTGGCCCATAACAGTTACCATGTGACTGAGCAGCTCTGGGAAGTGACTGGACACTTTCAAATGGTACCTTCTGTTGAATAGGATGATTGTCACCACCCATCTTTTCACATTGTAAATATGTAACTGTGTACAGTTTGATGGATAACTCCATAAGTCAAAATGAAGAGAAGCAAGATAACTTGGCTATTCTAGTCATGAGAGTGGTAATTCTTTCAAGAGGTGCAGAGATGGGATTTTGTTTTCAAGTTGAACTGCTGTGGCACCAAGTTCAAGCATAGATGCTATACCTTTAACAGTCCTCCCTCTGCTGAGAGTGTCTGTGATTTCAGAATTTAGGGTCCAAATGAAAATGCAACTGTGCAGTAGGATAAAATGTATCTGCTTTGCTCTTAAGGAACCATTTCTGCCATGGGGTAATTTTTTTTTCTTCCCTCTCCTTTCTTTTTCTTCTTTTCTTTTTTTTTTTTTTTTTAATTTTTTAAAATATTAGCCAACTAACCTGAACTTACCCTTCTACACACGTGCTGGAGTGAGGTGAAGCTGAAGTACCAGTGGATGTATTTTTTGCTTGGTATTTATCTGAACTTTGCAAACAGGCACTAGTGTTTAACACCCTATTATTCCCCAGCTTCTGGATGATGACCCATATCCTTTTCTCCCATTATCTGTAACAGCTTGGCATGAATGAGGCTTCATGAAACTCATTACAATCCCTTTTCCCTTTTGGAATTTCTCCTGGGCATGATGGAAATAAATTAATAGAGTTGTATGGGAGAATCTTGCACTACAGTGTTGATACTGTTATTGTCTGGATAAATAGGATGCTTGAGCTGCCTGGTAATAATCTAGCAGCTGCCTATTAATAACCTTTCATAAAATTAAAACATTTTAGAAATTTTCTGCTCTAGTAGCAGACTAGTCTGTAATAGATGGGAAGTTTTAAAAACGATGATGATCTGTTGTTGTTTGTGAACAGAAATTAGCATAATGTTCAGTTAGAAATTATTTTGATTAGATACTGGGAAAAGAGATTTACATACATTAGGAACCAGGGAACATTTCAGAAGGTGAGGAACAGGAAGGAAGGGTTGAAACCCTGGTTAGAAAAAAGCCAGGCTGATGGCTCTGAAAACAGAAAAAAAATGCTATAAACTGTGAGGAAGCTGACTGATGCAGAGGAGCACAGATGTCAGATGGCTGTGATCCCCCAAAATGCCCATAGCTAATTTGCATGTTCAGTGCATGTCAGAAAAGGCTGCAAAGAAAGCAGCACAAGTGCAATGAGTAGGGAGAGCAAATCAGGCTCCTTGCTATGACACTTGACAATGTGTCCAATACAGTTGGCAGCAGACCAAGGGCAAAACTTGCCAGTGCTAGAAGCCTGGAAAATGAAATGGGAGAACTGGGATGCTTGGTTTTGTATGATGAGCCTGACAGAGAGGCAGCTCAGAGACCCTGCAGAAAGAGAGGAATCACTGGATGTGGTGTTCCCAGCCTATCAACTTCACAAAAACTGTCAGAGTAGAATGTGCATGCAGAGAGCATTGTTTTTGGAGTCTAAAGTGAAGTGTAACAAAATGAAACTGTTGTTGAAAAAGAAAAAAACAGTATGAAATCCCTGTGGTTGGAAGTACTACACGGTAATAATAAAATTATAATGTTAGCATTGTGTAATTATCCCCACCCTCGGTCAGGGTACAGATAAAGGAAAGAGTTTAGGGAACCTGCGAATTCAGGGCATGTAGTTATATGGGGATGTTTCAATACTAACAGAATTTATGCCTCATCATCTATGACAGGATATAGAAATACATTTTTTTGGCGCTGCTTTCCAGAACAACTAGTGTGTAGTCCCAGAAAAGATCTGTTCCTGCTTTGGTGGTGCACAGGACCAGCTCAAGAAGTATGTGGGAGAGCTGATCTGTAATAGCAGTTGCAATATGATTTGGTTTAACACTGCAGCAGGAGAGACTAAACAAAATAAATCCAGAACACAAGTGTTCAATTTAAAGAATGGGAACTGCATACTAATAAGGGAAGTGTTTAGAAGGAAGAGAAAGGATTAAGGGAGAAGCAGGCTAAAAAGCAAGAAGCCTAGAGGTAGCCCAGCCACTTTTCAGAAATGCTGTATTAGCATTCAAGACAAACTCTGCTGAAACTTGAAAAGAAATCAGAATGGTCAAGCAAAAGCCCCATAGTACTAAATAGAAAATCAGGGTGATTTTCATGTAGGAAGGACTGGCATTTGTAACAGAAATTTTGTCCTCCAGAATAGAACAGGAAAGTCCTTATGGCAGATCAAATGTAACCAGGAAATTAGGAAAGTTAAGAGAGAGTTTGAGGAGTGCATAGGATGGGGGAAAACAGTTAAAAAAAAAAAAAGTTATTTCAATATGAGAAAAGCAGGAATGTTACAGAATTTGTCTTGTCCACAGAAATGGCTCTAGAAAGGACACGGGTAATGATGGATCATGAGTCTGACTGCCATCCTTCAAAAGATGATAAACTTGGTAATGAAATTAAGATTACTGGACATGTAGAGAAACTGTTGGGATAAAAAGATCTCCACCAGAACTGGTGAAACATGAGAAATAAGAGAAATCTGAGTTTTCCAGCCACCCTTTCAGTTATCTGAGTTGGCCCGAGGTGCCTGTGGTCGCTATAACAGGTACTTGCACCTGCTGTGCAATCTCACCCATGATGACTTTTGTCTGTCTTGTTTTCATTAGTCTAAAGCAAGGAAAAAAAATCTCTATTTTCATGAGTTCCTAGGGAAACAAATTACAGTATTTCTCTAGGAAGAAGGTCAAATAAGAAGGGAATTAATAGCCTGGCATCTGTCATGACAGAGAGTGTGTGTGGTGTTGGTGAGGAAGGACTGGGTGGTCAAAGACACAGACAGCAAAGGAATTTCAGTGGATGTATCCCATACACAGGAGGCAGCAGAGCAGCTGGAAGGGTGGATGGACACAGAACCATGTTCAATATCTGTAGCATATGCAGGAGCAAGGAGTGTGTGTAATATATGAGTGAAGGCAATTCCTTAAGTGGGTATTTTCTGTGTGGGGCTGCTGTGACTGTCCTTCCAACACACAGTTGGCACCTGACCTCCTTGGCTCTCAGATGCAGACCTGTGCCTGCTTCCTTCCCAGATGTTTAACTCTAGGTTTTTGTCTGTTGCTATTGAATCCATACAGGAAACACAGATGGTGGGCAAAAGGGATGGTGGACATAAAGCTGAGATTGAAGGCGGCTTCTAAGGTATGAACAATAAGAACTCTGTCTTCTTAGATCTTGGGGTTTGCCTGCTTTGGACTTGGAAATAACCTTTCTCAACACTGAGAAGCTCTTTAAGAGAGAACATTTTTGCATTTGTAACTGCAGAGGCTGCTGTGGGAACTAAATATACAATGAGGTCATAAGGTCTAAACAGAGCTCAGAATCTCAGTAAAGAAGATAAATTTAAAGGAAGCATAATTGCACAGTGTTTGGACAACTAAACCAAATATTACACTGCAGTTATTAGGGAATCATCAAAGCTAGCATCTCTGGTGTTCTGAAATGGGCCATTTAAATAGCACAGTTATTCCTCAGGGGAGGCTTAAACAGCAAATTCAGTTGTGACTAAGACCAGAGACCCACCAAGGAAGCATGTATGTTTTTCAATTGTCTGAATTATCATTCTTATCTAAATGGATCTATTGATCACTAATGATCTAGAAACCCCTAAGGAATGAAAGGCAACTGAGGGAAATCCAATAAGCTTTCTACCAGTGCTGAATACCAAGAAGTGAAAATACTACTGTTGTGTCCTTATGGCACATCTGTGAAACACTGCATGAATTAATAAACAGGATTTTCTGGATGCTACAGGCTGACCTTCAGTTCTCTTAGCTTATACAGAGATCTACTCAGTACAACCTTCTGTTCAAACAGTACCTATTTTCAAACAATATACTATAAATTAGAATTATCTTTATTAAAATAATGGAGTGCATAACACCTACAAACATCCTAAATTTTATTTAGGGCTTTACTGATATCTTTACCATGACCACAGCATTCCAAACATTACTCTTTAAATTATTACTTACAGCAAACTCAAGTATTTTTTAGAAATTGGTGTGTTCACTTATGTGAAATAAAGACATTTGCCAATGCAGACATGGCTGAATGTCTTAGCTATTTTTCATGTGTTACTGAGCTAAAAATCCTGGTTTGTAACCAGGGATACATGTGACAATGAATGGGATAAGAAAAGCCTAATTTGAGGCTTCCATCAGAAGTCACCTGTCGACATCACCAAAGACTGTAATTTTCTACTGGCTCTCAGACATTTAAGCATAATTGTTTATTTAGAAGTAAGAAGTCCCTGTTTTAAGAAACTGCATGAATGAGAGGGTCTCTTAGGTTTACCAGTAGAACAGTCTGGTATTATACCACAGGTATAGTCCAATATTGCTCCTTTAAAGCAGTAATGGAATAGTGTGTGCTAAGTACAGTACTGGCTTTGGCCCAGCGAACAAATAAGAACAGTATCAAATAGTGGATAGCAGTGCAATAAGAGAGCAATAAATCTGTCTTAATTCTGAGCAAGGCATGACTCATGTAGAAGAAATAGTACATGTGCACGTGGTAAAGATGTATATCATAATGAGTATGTACAGCTTTAATCCTGGTATTTCTTAATTCATTAATTCTTGGCTAGACTCTTCATGTCCTTGTAAATTGTTTTTATAAGTAATATATAAACATATTTAACAAATCCTAGCTTAATGATGCTGTGTTTTTCATAATGTTCAAACTTTGTTTTTTTCATGGTCATTTGCATGTTTTTTCTTGTACTCAGGTGCCTATGTATGTTTATAATGTATGGAATAACAAATCAAATAAAGCTTCCAATGGAGTTTTGCCATGTTTGGCTTGGATTGCTTATTATTTTGTCCAGTGTAAACAGTGCTTTTCAGGAGCCTGTGCCCCCAAAAAACTTGCCAGATACCTTTTAGACAACTGACTAGCAAGAAGACCGAACCCTATGACTACAAAGCAACCATGTTTTATTAAGCTAACCTAGTATTAAGTATAATAGAAGAGTTTAAAAATCTGTCAGGAATGAAATAAAACAGAGAAAGGGAACAAGTAATATGGCACAAAGAGCAAGAGATAAGACTTGATGCCATGGGGGATATGGCAGAATTCTTGACTGGAGAGAGGAAACATATTCTGCATTGTAACTGGGAACCTTGCAGGAGTAAATAATTAGGAGAGAGTGGAGGAGAAAGTGGAGGAAAGAAGATCCTTATCTAACAGCATCAGAAAGCAACACAAGAACTGTCCCCCTGCTTACTTGCAGTAGCTGTTAAATAAGGTTGGTGTATCTTATCCTTTTGATAATTGTCACACAATAAGTGTTATGATACCTTGCTCATTTTAGGGACTCCAGGTAAGCCAGGTCAGTAATTCACTCCTGCTATGAGAAATCCTTGGCACACCTCCAAGAACCAGTTGGTGACTGGACCAAAACAGTTCCCTCTGTACGTTGTTCTGGCTGGTGACTATTCCCTTCTTCACCTGGCCAAGTTGGTGGGTGCCTGTGCTAACCACTTGGCATGCAACACAAGTCTAAAGAGGCCTTTTATTTCCGACAATAATAAAACTTTTTTATTAATGCAGATTACTAGTTAATTAATCCACATCCACTGTGGATTAATTTAATTAATTAATTCAATTAATTAATTAATTTAATGAGCGTGATACTTACAAATTTCTGCTTCTTGAAAAAACCCAAACATTTTCTTTCTTTATGATTTCCTGATAAATTAATAACAAGTATTTTGCTACCTCTTTGATGTTGCTTTTTCTCAGGTCGCTATATTTCTAGTCAGTTCATATTGTTTTGTCTGATTATTATATCATAAAAGCGTTCTTCCTTCTACTCCTCTAGTAAGTTGTTATTGTCCTAGGCTTTTTCCTGCTTGCATTAGGATAGACATGCTGCATTTTAAAAAACCTACACCTTTCTGCAAGTGTGGCTCACTATAGCATTACAATGCATCATTAATTCAGTACTTAGCAGATTAAGATAAATCACACACTGGGTATTATAAGAAAGCTTTGGGATTTAAGGATGTAAGGTGAGGCTGGCACCTCCTTAGGAGGAGTTAGGAGATGAGAGGGGGGTTGCTACTAGAGATCTTCAAGGAATTTGCCTGAGGCCAAACATGCGATGGTTTCATTAATGACCTCTGTGCAATAATGAAGAGTTTGCTAATGAAACCTGCTGTTGGCTTACAGCTGGGAAACATTGTTACTGTGCAAGAGAATTGCAGTATGATAAAGAGGAACTGAATAACCTTGAGGACAGGCAAGAGATAAAGGAAGAATTTTGGCAGCTGAGACAACATGCTCTTAGAGGCCGTTCATGAGAGTTTTCTCCTGTGAGACAGTAGCTGCCACCTGACCCAGTCAAGGTCAGGATCCATTCAAGTTTCAGTCACTGTTCATGTGAAAAACTACTTGTAGCTTAAACATCATGGCACTTTTATCAAATCATAGCTGATGCAAGTTTTACAAGTTATGCATTTTCCTGTCTTTCCTGCTTGCACAGCCCTCCTGGGGGAGGCCACAAAGGAGGTGGCCACGCCAAATACACACTGAGTAGCACAGGGTTCTTTCACATACTTAGCAGAAGAAAAATTCACTTCTCCACCCCATTTGAAGACAAAATCTGAGTCTCTCACGTAAGTATGTTAGCAAGTAGGATCAAGAATAATCTGCTTCAAGTTACCTGTGTTCTCCTGTTGAAATACATTTACTATATATAAAATAACTTAATACTGATTGCAACAGGAACCGCACTTGGTCTTACAAATGCCACATCCAGCTATCAAGATCATTTTCACTTTCTGGCCCAAGGACTTAAACTTTCTGTTTGGTTGATTTTGACAGGTAACTGCTTTTTGCAGTGTTAAACTGACCAGCAAATCCATTCCTCATCAGATACATTTCTTGAGGACAGTGTTTAAAACGTCTATTTTTTTTTCCCCAGCTGCATTAGGTCAAGTAATAAAAGGTATCATCTGCCTTGACAAATGTTGCTTGCTATTTTCTAGCCATGAGAAAGTGCAGTTTCACAATTGGCTTCTGTGCTACTGCTGAAAGCTGGGGCCTACTTCGTCCTCTCCTCCTGTAAGGTACTTCTACCATTTATACTGCACTGGGGTGAAACTCGACCAAATAAAAAGTTACTGCAAGGCCAGCTGACAAATGTTGGTACCAGAACCAGGGAGGGATGGAAATGTCTAGTAGGCAGAGTGGTACTGCCCCTCGGTCCAGCCCCGGCCTCATGGATGTGATGGAACTGTGCCTCACAGATCCCTGTTCATCATGAACGTGTTGGAAATGTGAAATGCTGTGCTGCTTATGTTCCTGTTGAATTTGGACCATGGTCTTTGCACATCAATTTTAGTTTAGAAGGAAAGACTGATGAAAATGCCTTTGAGATGTCCACGTAAGAGCAACAGTGGTAACTCATAATTGCTGCTGACAATAAGTACTGTATTGATCCACAAGGATGGGACCCTGGGAACAAAATGTTCCTTAAAAGCAAAGTACTTACTCTTCTGATTCTTTCTTAAACGTCTTCCAGCAGTGGTCCTGCAGTGGCATCTCTCATTATTTGTCACAGCTGAAAGGCTGCTTCTGCTTCTCATGAGATGTTTTGTGCTGTGCAATAGGTCTCAGGTTTACTGTTGTTTGAAGTTCCCTCGTGGGGTTTTTCCTTTTCAAAGAGTTTCAAAGCAGTCTTTCCTTACAGATCTTTCACAATCACTGAAACATTGGAAGAGCACACAGACTGTGACAGAAAACAATAAAGTTGAGGCAATTCCCAGCTGAGGGTGATATGGCACTATATATCCATCAGATAGGCTTAGGCATTAGAGAGAAAATTAAGCAGCTTGTTGAAGTCGTGGCATTGTGCCTGGGCGTTGGAAGGACACACAATGCTTCCCATCATTAAATGAGGATTTAATGTTCAGGGTGCTCAAATGTTTCTCATTTTTTCTAAAACAAACCTTCATTAGTGTGTTTGTTTAAGCAGTACAAACTGTCCTGTCCCTGCTGCACAACAGTGGCCACGAGGCTTTGGCTGCAGCTGCCAGTCCGTTCTGATGGGTGCTCGGACGTCATCTGCATGTGTGTGCTTTGCTTTGCACAGAGAAAATAGGATTTTTAAAGGGTCAGATTACCAGATTACTGTCTGGTGAAAAGTGGAAATATGTTTATTAAACCAATGGTAGTAGGTGCAATACTATCTGTGTTAGTTCTTTAATTATTTTTTTTTTTCTTTAGATTTTTTTTTCCATGGAGTTTTATTTCTGCTTGCAGGACATCTTTATTCAAGGGTAATAAGATTCTAGAAATCCGTGGTTATTATGGAAATTGTGACCTAACTTTAATGACTGTTAGCCTTGATGACTGTCTGCTGAAAAAGCTGTTCATTAAGAAATACCGACTATTACAAATCTATCTCTACAGTGAAACACAAGAAAAGAAAACAGACATAGAAATAATTATTTGTGGAGTCTGGTATGGGACCAGCACAGCAAGAAATTTGAGGAGGAAAACCTTAAAACTCTGCCATGCCAGACCCTGGAAGTCAGAAGCAAAATTACCATGTTACTGACACTGAGTCTATACAGGCAGACTCCGTTATCTCTACAGGACCATTTGTGGAGCGCTCACAGCTCTGACCTCAACAACTGCCCTCGAGAAAAAAAGAAATACTTTATTAAACAGCTTTATTTTTGCTTTGCTTTCCCTTGCAGTTAGTTAAATGACGTGCTTCGTGTCTCCTTGGGGATATCTCCAAATTGCAGGCACCTGTGCCCAGGGAGTGCCGGCAGCTGGGCCGAGCACTGCGCCCACCTGGCCAGAACCTCCCGGGCTGCCCCTCCCTGAGGGCGGGCAGGGGTCTGTTGCTTTTTGGGTTTGCTCCGAAAAGAAGCACGGTCCTGAAAAGGCTGGCTGTTGGCGGTGCTGCTTTTAAGGGCTGTTTCTGACCCAGAACGATGGAGCCAGCTGTAATTCCAGAGGAGAGCAGGCGGCTGCCCCGCCCGGGGAAGTACGCGGTAGGTGATGAGGCGGAATTACGGGGCAGTGAGATCTGCTCTAACCTCTACAGTGAAAGGGCAGTGTTTTGCTTTTAAATTCTGATGCTGCTTTCGTGGCCAGGGCTCCTCTGTGTGTAATGAGCGAAGGGCAGCAGCTGAGGGTTTTTCCTCCAGCCTCTCCGGGCGGCTCCAGCGAACCCGGGCCGGGGCCGCAAGGTGGAGCCGCCGGCCGCGCTCCCGCTGTTCCGCATCCAGCGCCCGCCTTGAGTGCCCTTTTCTTCCTTAGAGCTGTAAGCGAGCCGATTTGGGAGGGATTGACAGCGCAAGGGCTTCGTTTCCTTAGAGCCATGAAAAGCCCTTGCTCGCAGCTTCAAAGCAAAGCTTTCCCGTGTTGTTTGTCCTTCCCGCAAGGACGTGGTAATATCGGTGTGCTCAGGGTGGCTTCTGGAGCGTCCTGAATTTGTCTGGTGGTATTACACGGGGAAAAGTGTTTCCTGGAGGACAAAAGAACTTCCATCCTGTTTATTCTTGAGCAGGATTAAGAGAGGAGAAAGCTCGGTGTGGAAGGTGAGGTTCTTCCCCCCACTCCCCAAACCAGTTTGCTTCTCACAAGAAGGTGCAAAAGCTCTGGATGGACAGTTTGAATCAGCGGCTCAGCCTCAGCAGGAAACCTGTGGGGAATTGGCTGAATTCTGTCTGTGCTAAGGACACTAAACTCAAGGATTTCAGTCCTTCAGCTCTTCATTACTGTAGCTATGGCCTAGAAGGCAAAATAATGTGCCTTAGTCTTTGTGAGGATCTTGCTCCCCAGTGTAGGGGCCCACAGCAGAGGGGCAATGAGGTTATGAAGTTATTACATCTGAAGTAAAACCATCCTCAGGGCTGGGAAAAGAGGATGTGAGGATTTCTTTCAAACCTGTCAGGAGTAACTTTAGCTAAACTGAGTATAGCTTAAAAGCAAAATTCTCCCACCAGGACTGCCAGAGGAACACCTAAAGCAGCCTTCACATGTGAGGAAAATGTCAAAAACTGCAGCTGGCTAATAGCATCCAGCCAATTTTGGTAAATAATCTGATTTACCGTATCTGAACTAAGTTCCCTGGTGTCTCTAGAGAATCTTATTTCAACTCTAAACCCTTATTTTAAGAATTAACTCAACGTTTCAAAACAAGCTGTTGGAATTTCAGTGGTGCTGCAGTCGGCCATCTGCTATTTTTCTAATTCTAGCTTATGTTCAGATAAATTTGGCTCATTTTCACAAAAGCATGTTCTAGGACTTGCATGTTCTGGCACTGCACGATCCTCTTGAGTTTATTCATGGATTGCGTGGGTACCTGGGGATGGGGTCTCAGAACTGAAAAGGTTTCTGACGTCTGTTCTTAACCTTCCCTTTTTTCCAGATATAAGCAAGGCTTCTAAATAGCACAAGTTTTATTATTCTGAAAGGGAAGTGAGAGAAGGATCAGTCATGGTAGTGTGTGCTTGGTTCTGTGGAGTTTTTGGTGATTTGACTTCCAGAAAGAGTACTCTGTTACCATTAACTCTTATACCACTCTAAATAAAAGATGTGCTCAGGGTTTTCTTTATCTCTGTTTTTTAGATGTTGCTGTTACAAAAGATTGAGCTCCATAACTAATGGGCAGATTTCCAAAGTGTATGAGTGCTTAGCAGGATTAACATTCCAGAGGAATAACAATATGGAGCACGCCTTCACTCTGGTTAACCTAGCAGTTGTCAAGGGTTGGGTCTTCTCTGCATTCCAGGTTACTGTAATGATTTCCTGTGTTCCTGGGACATTTGCACATACAGTCTTTTAAGTTCATTTTCTGGTTAGTGTGAGAAATCATGTATAGACTTGTGTTCTAATAGTTGCACACAAAAATGAGGGATGTTTGGATCAGAGTTCTTCCCTGGTGTATTACACCCCGTTCTCTGGGTCCAGGTGACTTCTGTCCCTGTTTTTCAGATCACCTACTCTTAGTGTAACCTAAGTCTATCATAATATTACCTATGCTTTACCAGAGAGATAGCTTCATGAAATGCTGCATGAAGGACATGCTTTTATTCTATTATGGGCAGAACACCTAATCCTGTTTCCAGTCACACAGTTAATGTACTTTGGGCTGCCTGGGAACTGAATCGTGGCCATGAGAGAGCCAGAGAAGGATCTGTGTTTTAGCTGCTATACTATTAAACACTGGGTACATTGTATGTGAGTGCTATTAATAGTTAAAAAGCAATTTAAGAGTAAACTTTGTTGTACAATGAAGCAAAACAAACATGTTTTCTTCCTCCCCTCCACAAAACCAAAGCTGGATACCTGGAGACTTCTAAAATGAGTTGGTATTGGGGAGCTTCTCGAAGAAAAATTAAATGTGGGGTAACTAATAGAATTTATTGAAACATGGGAAATTATATTGCCTGTTTCCAAGCACAGTAAGCTGTAATACTCCATAAGAGAGCACTAAAATCACTTGACTGTTACAGGCTTATGTGATGAATGTACATTATGAGTGCACTTGTCTTGCTGGAAACCATAGCTGACTCCCTATCTGCAAAAACAGACCTTTTCACACCCGAAAAGGTCAACCATTAGCTTTATTTGTAAGGTAGTACCTGAGATTGCCGTGTGATTTATACCCACCCACTGGTGTGGGGAGCTTGTTTTACACATGCCTAGTATATGAAGAAGCTGGGTTACGGAGCAGCCACGTCTGCACAGTTCCACAGAAGCTGAGCTTCCTGCTGCTGTGGCTTTTGTTGCTGCTCATCACCACCTCCACAGTCTCACCCTCTCCTGTGCAATGGCTCCAGTGCATGGCCGACTCAGGGAGCTGAACTGTCTGCCAGAAATCCCCCTGAGCTCACACCTTGTTGGGATAGACAGGAGCCAGTTCTAGAAAAAGAGCTGACATGCATAGCCTGGGGTAGTTCCTGCATTCAGACATGTGCATCTACCCTGAGTCTTGCCCTCTGAACAAGGGATAATCAGACTAAAAGGGAAGAGGGGTGACTGAGCTGATTGATCAAGGGCACTTGTTGACGACCCTCTAATACAGGCAGAGGCATCAGGTGGTGAAAGGTTGGCAGAAAGAAACAGAACCAAGGAGGAAAGCTACTCTGTGTATATTCATTGGCTTATTTATCAAGGTTTGGGGCTTCTCTACATTCCAGGTTACTTCAATAGTTCCCTGTATTTCTGGGAGTTTCAGTTAGGGCCGTAGGACACCACTTTTGACTCGGGTATTCTGCCTACCATAAGTTTCTGGAGGCTGGAAAAATATTTTTGAGGAATAAAATCCCTCTGTTGTGCACTACATATATTCTCTTTTTGGGTTATCTGCTGTTGGCTGCTGCAGAGAACAGGTACTGAGTCAAACAAAGACTTGTTCAGACCTGTGTAGTTCAGACACAGAGTGCTTTAGCACCTGTTGGGCTTAGGAAAGGGGTCAGACTCCCAGGAATTCTATTGCCCTGCTTGGACACAACATCCTATAGAAGGCTGGCTCTGTGCAGGTATAATGCAAGGGGCTCCTTTTGTACCTCGCTGAGTTTTAACCACTGAAGTGCTGAGTGTGCTTTATCTAAAGATAGGTAACCTCTACACTTCAGGCATCTGAAATATAGTAGGTGGCTGTGGGTTCTGCAAAGGAAACAAACCTTGGCTACAAGAAAGAAAGGATTCAGTCTTGTGCTTTTTTTCCCCTCAGTACTACATTCCTCGTTTTGGTGAGGTTCATATGTAACACAGTGCCTGTTCTTTATATATGGATGTGCATACAGGCACATGGGTGACCTCTGTGGGTCACATAAAACATAATTTTGAAGTGTATATGTCAATACTGTAATAGGTTGAATTAAAACTTTGTATAAATAACTGGTTATAATTACATAAAAAACATTTCTTTACAAGGAAACAACACTATAACAAATTTAATCCTGCAAGAGACA
>JAWWES010000168.1:4715722-4807046 GCA_035583135.1 Lophotriccus pileatus | reverse complement strand
TAATTTTTAATTGTATACTAATAAATATTTCTTTATTATACTTTGATTATTTTGAGTATCTCAAATAATCCATAACAAATACTACTCAGTCCTCAAAAGAAATGGTGCAAAACCTGAAAAATTTGAGGGATCAGTGAGGAGCAGAAGATGAAACGAGGAGAGCAGCCTGTCAAATGCTGCCGATTGTGCTCTTTGGCAAGGTGATTTCTGTAGATAGTGACCTTTCAGCAGCTATTTTGAAAGAAGCCAGCATTTTGGTTAGCAAATGCAGGGAGACCTAATACTTGCAGTCAGCAGAAGATTTTCAGTGTCAGGCTGCTACACAGAGGAGCAAAGTATTCAGTGCTGTTTATATTCCTTTTCAGTTATGAATTTTTAAGTGCTTTGCATCATTTAAGCCCAAGTATTGACAGATGTTGAATATTTTCAACTACCACTGAAGTCACAAGGATGTGAGGTCAATTCCAACATGATGAGACCTTGAGCTCAAAAGGTCAGCCCTATCCTGACTCTTTGGAAGACATTTTACTGAAACATAATCAAGTTCTTAGTCCTTATCTTCCTCAATATTTGTTACGACCTAAGCAGAGAAAATCTGTTCTGGTGAGTATCAGCAAAGGAGAATGATTATTAAAGAGTGGTTATTGTTAGCATTGTCTTGGACACCCGTATGGTGTGGATTAGCATAGTCATGTCGTGATTAATGGCCTTATCAAAACTCAGAAAAATTACAGAACTTACACAAAGGAATGCAATATCTGCTACCACCACAGAGCTCAATAACAAGGCAAAGCATGAAACAGTGTTTGATGTCATTAATAAAATCTATCATGGGATGTAGAAAAGTATTTGCAGTTGCATCAGTCCTTGAGAAAAAGGCAAGATAAGGCAGCTGTGGTGATAGGAAAGATAATACATTAAAGAAAAATTATCATATCTTTGGGGATCTTTTTACTGGAAGATGAAGGGAAGCTTTTCTTCATTAAGGGACGCTGCAGTTGTCTAAAGCACGGAGAACATCATGGTTAGAAATCTCCACTCTTAAAGCAAGAATTCTTAAAATAGACCCCCCTACAGGTGCCTACGTGTTTTATGTAACCAGTGCTGTTTCTTCAAATGGTGGTTTCAGCTGCAGTTGTGTTTTTATCTTTGTGTCAGCTAATGACTCCTTACAAAGAATGCACCCACTGTTTTTCTCATCTATTTCAGCTAATAATATCCTATAACAATGAAAATGCAGCGAGTGTTCAGGTCCTTAGTTCTTAATTTTAGCTAAGCCGTACCATAGAACTGTGTAAATCTTCAGAACTTGGAGTTACTTTATTCTTGGCTAAATTGCTGTTTGGCTTTGCCTTTCCTTGAGCACTGAAATCTGCAAGTTTTGTGACCTATGTTTTCTGTGTTGGCTTCATCCCCTTAGAAAATGTGGATGCTTTTAGGATTATATGCTTTCACATTCCCGTGAAATAGAAGACAATAGGCACATGGATCAAGTCACAGGCACATGTGTCAACCACTGCATCTAGGAGTATCCTAAGATCCTCTCTGGAAGAAGGCTAATTTTGGTATCCTGCTGCTACAATTCAGAGCAACAGCTCTGGAGTGAGCTGGGGTTGTTTAGCCTGGAGAAAAGGAGGCTCAGGGGAGACCTTAGCACCCTCCACAGGAGGGTATAGCCAGGGGGTCATTCTTTCCTCCCTGATAACAAGTGACAGGATAAGAGGAAATGGCCTCAAATTGTGCCAGATAGAATACTAGGAAAAATTCCTTCAACAAAAGGGTTGTTGGGCATTGGAAAAGCCTGCCTGGGGAAGTGGTGGAATCACCATCCTTGAAAGTGTTAAAAAACCTGTGGATGTGCGGCTGAGGACATGGCTTACTGGTGAACACGACGGTTCTGGGTTAACAGTTGGACCTGAGGATCTTTGAGGTCTTTTTCAACCTTAACTGTTCCATGGTGCTACACAATCACTTACCAAATAA
Organism: Lophotriccus pileatus; assembly: GCA_035583135.1. Taxonomy (NCBI): domain Eukaryota; kingdom Metazoa; phylum Chordata; class Aves; order Passeriformes; family Tyrannidae; genus Lophotriccus; species Lophotriccus pileatus. The sequence continues at coordinate 4,805,063 of JAWWES010000168.1, read as the reverse complement.
GTTGTGCCCAAACTTGGAGAGAAGGAATTCCATGTTGCCGCTGGCATTAAATAGATATATGGGGCACTGGGATAGAAGCACACATTTCAGTCACTTGAAATCTGGCACAAAACAGAGAGGCACAGATTGCAGAAGAGCACAAAGCTGGGAGAAGTGGGAAGGTCTACAGTATGACAGGATCACAAAATATTCCGAGTTTGAAGGGACCCACATGGATCATCAAGTCCAGCTCTTAAGTGTATGGCCCACACGGGGATCAAACCCTCCACCTTGGCTTTAACCTTGCTGTAACCATCTGAGCTGTGTGCAAGTTCTTAGCTTTTTTAACTACCCAACACCAGTACAAAAACGCCAAGCATGAACAAAATTCCAGGATTCCCTGAGAGAGGGTCCTGCTTTTGCCCAAGATTTTAGTAAACTGATCACCATCTGTGTTAGTGCTGCTGACACTGAGTGTCCGTGTCTTGAAGGAAGTCACAGTCTCATGGTTTTGGGTACTGATGAGATCATCTTGATCATGCTCAGAAAAGGAGCAAAGGTCAATGTCCAGTTTTTTCTTCTGTCAGCAAATTGGAGATATTCTGTCCTTCCTGACACTCTAAACTGACACTTAAACATCTAGTTCTTATCTTATTAATGAGGAGATATTTTCATTGCTGTAGCTGAATGACTTAAAATAATTGAGAGCTCACTGGGCGCATGGCCAAAGCTCTGAGCTAGAAAAATCAACTTATTTATGGATTTTTCTCCTTATTCAGCCTATTTGAACCATGCACTGATGCAAGGCCTGGAGGTCACAGGTGGTCCTAAGGCTGAATGTGATATTATTTTACATGAATCTCATCAAGTTGGCTTAGAGTCATATAAGACTGTGGTATATTCAGTTACCCAGCTAAGCTCATCTTTTTACAGGGCTTTCTTTTTCTTGAGTACTTTTAGTTTTTGTCAGTCTGAACCATCCAGTTTTAAAAGACGTTCAGAAGACTGCTCAGTGGGTTGTATTTTGAACAAGAAACCTTACAAGGTCGTGGTAACAGTCAAGCATGCTCTGTCAGGGTAGGGGCTAAATCTGTGGCTTGTTTCTTGAAACGTTTCTTCAGCTGTGACCTGTTCACTGGCTGCTGAGCTGCTTGCCAGAAAAAACTGCCAGATGGTTTAATGTCCTGGAGAATGCACTTCAACTGTGTGGGAAAGGGTTTATTTCACTGCATGTCTGAAGGAGGAACATCTGTCTGATGGTAACTGTGTTCCTCCAAGCAGTGCTGTCTCACACCTGCGTTACTCAGATCTCTGCAACCAGGAGCTGGGTTCTAGCTGGAGTGGTGGACAACACCAAGGTGCCTTCAACTCTTGGACTATTACCATTAGCACAAGCAGGAGCAGAGTATGGGAGCTGTGTGCTGACCTGAAGATGAAGTGTGGGGATGTTCTCACTTGATTTGCTTACTCTGCCCTAAGTGTGGGTTTAATGCTTTTTTTAGCGTGGCACCATTCTTGGGCACTGTTAAACATAGCCCAGATGCCTGTCAGCGTAATTCTGGTGCATTTGCTTTCAATTCTCCTGATTATTTTTCAGGAGGTTATTAAAAAAAATTCTGAAAGGAAAACACACCTGCTAGGTGAAGACAGATTATTCAAGCATCGGGAGAAAACCTCCTCCATATGCACTGTAATAAAAGCAAAGGATCTTAAAATAGACTTCAGTGACTTGCATAATAATTGAAACACAGTTTACTATGGAGACAGCATCAATGTAACTAAAGAAACTTCCTTGTCTGATGGCCCTGGATGAGAAAATGGTATATCAAAGTGCTTCAATCACTGCTTGAAGACTATAATCTGTGTCAGTCAGATTGAGAACACATTATGCACCCCCTTTCTCACCATCTGCCCGACAATCGGTTGAACTTCATCTGAAAGTGATGGAAAAGCAGCCCTCAGTAACTTGAGAACATGACACTTATCACATTTAATATCTGCTGAAGAAAATGTCTGTTAATAAAAGGGTGCTGAATCTTGCACTAAAATAATAATGGAGAAATTCTTTGGGTTTCTGTCTTCATTTATATATAAAACTGTCAATCAAATGCTATCATCTTGCATGTCCATGTGTAATTGTCTTTTAATTATTGGCTGCTAAGTAGCAATTTTTTCACATGTACTGGTTTCAAAGGCCAAAAATCTTTTCATAAGACCTTCCCAGACTGGAGGAAGGGAAGCTGTTTCAGTGTCTTCAACTGTAGATGTACGTCCTATGCTTAGGGGAACCTTTGCTTAGGTTCACCACAGTGAATTAATTGTGAATTGCCTGCTGATGAATGAAGGTACATGCATACACCTCAGTTGCTGCCATATCATAATGTCAAAGCCTAGGTATTCCAGCTGATTAATTTGGAGTGTGAGGGAAGGATGAGGGAGCAGCCCATGTTGATTTTCTAATTGTCAGCTGGGGTTTTCTTGCAAAGGGTTCAACTTGCCTGGAACTTCCTTCATGAAGCAGTAGCACAGCACGACAGAGATGGTTCTGGGGGGTGGGAGTCTTTGGGAAAGCAGAGGCATGTCCTGCCTCTCCCCTTTCTAAAGACTGGTGTGGTGATGTTCTTTTAATGACAAAAGGCAGGAATATACACTGATCTGGACTCTGAATGCAGGTTGGGAATGACTGAAGGCATTGATGGGAGGGATGTATTGATGGGGCAATGTTTGGACGTTGAATCCCACGGCTTCCATGATTCCCCTGGGATTGAACAGGTGTATAACAGGTCTGCATTTGACTTAACGTGGTAACAGAAGCAGACAGGAACTGCTGATAACAAGACTCATCAGCCTCAAAGTGGTGGGCACACGCTTCTGCTTTGCAAGCCTGCTGTGCTACCCATAGTATAATTACATGCTTAATGCCATCCTGGAATTAACTGCATGTTTTGGGTTTGTTTTTGTTGTTTGGTTTGTTGTTTTGGTTTGGGTTTTTTTAAAATTTTATTTCAGAGGATAAATTTGGTATATTTTCTCTAAGCTAGTTGTTCTTTGGCAGCTTCAGGAATGAACATGAAGTCTTGATGGGTAGGATGAGATCCCCTTAGATACGTAAGTACAAAATCAGAATCTAGAAGGCAGAGAAGTCATGCTGTTCTGTCCCATTATGGTGTGCAAGGAAGATATTTCAAGGACTTTTTCTATTAAAATGTACAGAAGAAAAGTAATTTTTTCCCTAAAATCTTAATAAGATGACAGCACTCACCAGTCAAACCCTGAAATTATTTTAATGAGACCATGAACAAATGTTCCTAGTAGTGGTCAGTGTCCTTACAAGTCATTCACAAGACTAGTAGAATGCTTCTACTGATGCTGGATCCAACTTTAAACATTGCTATGAGCTTCAAGCTGTTAGGAGGCCCAGAACCCAAGACTTTCAGGTGACCTTTTTTCTGGAAAGCAATTGGACTGTCTTGATGAGAGAGTTTTACTTTTTTTTAAGCATAACACTGAGGACAGGCTTAGATACATTGAAAGCAATTGAGTCTGCTGGGTAAACTTTGAAACATAGTATATGCCATTGACTATAAAGTTTTATTTTTAAAAATGTTATCAGATAATATAAACAGTTCTTGCCAGCTGCCCAGAACCTGTGTTGTTACAGATCATCTCTGTATCGTGGTGGTTTCACAATATGGAAAAAAAGGCAGTCTCACATTTTTTCTTTTCTGTGAACCTGAGATCCTTATTAACATTCTTCTGGGTTGTTTTGCCTGTGATGCCTGTCAAAAATGAACTGCAGCGGGAAGGGGAGGGAGAAATCTTAAAATCAATATTGAGAGAAATGTAATTTGAGTGAAATCTAATCTGAGTGACATGCTCATCTTCCTATTCCTTTTAAATAAGGAGGGTAAAGATTCTTTTTGCAAGTAAAGAAAACTAAGTTGAGTTATGCGGGTTTGTCAGCTCAGGTCAGTCCTTACTGTGTGCATAAGACTAGTTGAAGGAATGAAGAGCTGGATGCTCTGTATCCTTTGGATCTGTTCTACAGTGCACTGGAATGCCCAAAGCACAAGTATTCTGTATGGCAAACAAAAGTAAAAATGAGTGCATTGTTGCCTGAACCTGTAGAACGCCAAATAAAACAACAGATAGGAGAAGCTCCGTTTCATTTTGTAAGTAACTTTAGCGTTAAAGTTCTGTAAGTTCTTTTCTTTCTTTTTTTCTTTTTTTGTCATTTGAAGGGGCACTAGTGTCACAAAAAGACAGTACCTAAAAAGGTTAGAGAGTCACAGTTTCAATCTGTGATGTTAAAGGCTTGATCTGAAGGGCATTTCATTAAAAAAACTACGATCTTGGTGTTTCTGAGCAATCTCTGGTTTAGCAATACTGCAGTTCTCTGTCAGACAATCTGATTAGTCTGAAATAAGGAAACCTTCTATTTCCAGCTTGCAAGTAGGAGAGAAACCCAGCAATGTTTACAGACAGTGTACATGGATTTCATGTTTACATGTTAGAGGAAACTGCCCTCTGGTAAAGATACTGCAAAAAGATGTATTTTCTTGCAACCAGTGGAGGACAAACATATTCCCTTAAATTCCTGAATTTTGCAGCTTAATGAATGCAGAATCCCTGTCTTCATACTTGGGCTGTCAGCTAACTATGTCTGAATTTTTAAAAATTTAATAGATGCATTAAAATTAACTGCCCATTATGTTTCCTTATGAATGAACTCTGCTTCGCTTGGAGAAAAATGTGTATGAGTACACCCTCTAATTTACAGTTTTGCCAAATCTTTCATGTTCCAGCCCAACCAGCTTTGACCAGTTAATGAAATGGTTGGTCTGAATGCAGATTCACTGTGTTAGCCTACTGGAAAGAAAGCAGTCTAGTGAAATGCTCAGCAAGGCCCAGCAGCAGTGATGCACAAATTAGTGGTGTTAAGCCTCCTTTAGCCTCCATGTGTATTCTCTTTCAGCTCTGCTGGATATTTAACTAGCAGGAAATTAAAAAACAAACAAACAAACAAACCCCAAAACAAAAAACCATGCTTTTTGCAATGGCATCTAGCAAGATTTTATTAGGAGTTCTAGATTTCTCCTGCCAATGGCACAAGTTAGAAGGTGGCATTCATAGCAACTTCAGTGGTTCTCACATGTAATGAATGAAAATAGGGATAACTGCAGTTGCAGAGTTTGAGAGGTTTTCCTGTTTTTTATGTTATTTGTCTTCACTTGGCATAGTATTTGCTATAATTAGGTTTTATCTGATTTAACTGCCTAACTGGAACTTATTAAAACGTCTAAAACACTGGGTGAGTTCATAATGGTGGTGGTGGAAAAAGTGGACATATGGAAAAATATAGGGCTCAGTCAAGGATTTTAAGGGAAATTCTCTTCCCGAAGGGAAACTGAAAACAGAAACTCTAAGCCCCATTTTTTTTTTTCCCCTCAAGTCTAAAACTTTAGCTAAGATTTTAGGTGTCAGACCTCTCTGCTCTATAATTACCTAATATTTAACTATAATACTATACCATATATTAATCTCGTTTGGAGTATCATTACTATAACAAATGGATTAAAGTCAGATTTATTTCTGTAATAGGAAATAGTCAAGTTCAGGGTGTCTTATGCACATGAGGCTATAAAGCCTTCTAAGGTAGGTGATAGAAACCTTCATTGTTAACATTAGAACTGAAAAAAAGTATAAAATATATTCTGACACCACCTCCCTTCCCCAAAGACGTACTCCTTTTGGTAACGCAGTTTCTGTGTAAGTGATGGCTGAGGCTGGACCAGGAGCTGGGGCCTCTCATCCCTGTTCCTCATGACAGCTCTCAGAGCAGGGAGCAGACGATGGCGGAACAGTGGGTGGAGTAATTGGTCTGAAATACTTTCCGTGTTCTCTGCAGTTTGGGATTCTTCAGCTGGTGTTCCTTCCACCCCTTCAGAAAGCTCAAAGAGAGGGAACATGTCCACTGGCTTAAGTATGTTCCACTTGGTTAACACAGCTGTGTCAGCCCTAAGGGTTGTTGCTGAAGAGTTTTACCCTCCCTCTCTGCTGTTCCAAAGTTTTTTTTAAAACCATCCACCTACTGGCATTGATGGGCGACAGTAAATAACACATAAAGGGTTCCATTCATGGCAATCTGATGGATTTGCCAGGAGCAACAGCAGTTGAGTCAGTAGGGTTTTTCCAATATGCCACAGTTGCTGTCACAACACGGTGTGCTCTGTGCCCCTCAAAGAACCAAAACCCTAAACAACCTCTGCCCCTCTCTTCCCCCACCCAGTACAGTCGAAGGCAAAATCCTTCTGGCTCTGCTCAAATAGTTATGCTCACTGGAGGATTCAAGTATATTTTAAGCAAGTTTCAGTGCTTTGTTTCTCTTAATATTCCAGTCTGGATTGAATCTTGGCATAACGTGCACCTCCATGCTCCATAAAAGGATTTTTTATTTCTTCTGATCTTGATGCCACATCTCTCTCCCTAATTGTTGTAGTTGGTACTTCTTAATTGCTCTCCTGTTTATTAAAAAAAAAAAAGTGACTTAAGAAAAATGTTTTGCTGCCTTTCTTTAATGAGATCTTGTTCTAGGAATTGCTGATCCCTTCCCATGAGCACTCTTTATACCTCTATAAATATTTTGGGTGGTTTTGCTGTTGCCTGGAGACCTCAGTAAACTCTTTCTCTATTGTCTCTGTTGTAGGGAACATCCCTTTTCCTCAGCATTTCTTGATGGTCTTGTTTAACAAGGGGGTTGTGGTTTTTTTTTATCTACTGTACCATCAAACCTCAGCATTCCCTAAATTCTTCTCTAAAACCTGAAGAAGCTTTGCCCTGTTCTTTTCCTCCTTCTTACCTTATGGAGGAACACTGACTGTCTCAGGTGCCCCTTCTGTGGATTGAGAGTGGCTTATTGCTATGAGAGCATTCATAATTCAGCTCCTTGTCCAATAAAAAAAAAGCAAGGAAATAAAAGATGTATTCAATTTTGTCACATCCTCCAAGAGTGGAAGAACTTTTTATTCTGTCTAATATGAAAGATACTCTATTTTTAGTTCATGAATCATGATATGGATATATTCATGGTATGAATCATGTGACATCTTATGTCTTGATTTAGGACATCTGTTAAAGAGAACTGAAACATTTATTTTCAACCTTTAAGCACTTTCATAAAAGCTTAGGCTTTGAGCATTGGAAAGGAGTGGGATTTTTTTATCCCCTTTCTGGTAGTGTTGTTTTGATTTTGTTTTTAAAAGCATGACAGACTTACTACAGTTTTGAAAACTCTTATTAATATCCTACAGGGTTGAAAACCTGCTCTTGAATTAATTTTTGTCTAAACTAGTCCACCAATTCTTTCCTCTTTATTGCAAACTATGTCTTGGCTGGTTTCTTTCACCATAACAATATTAAGCAGTTTAGAGGTAATACAGCATTAAAAGTACCACTTAACTGGAAGAATTGTGAAAAAAAAATATTAGCATGGTAATCAAATAATACATAGATTTTTTTTCTTTAAATTAAAATACCTTTTCCAAAACAAACAAACAAAAAGAATATTTTTGTGGAAAATCTCGGGAGGGTGGGGGTGTGGAGGAGGGGGAAGCACACCTAGTTCTTAGGTAAAGGCTTTAAAAGCAGATTTGTGAGTAATGCTTTTCATCTTTGTTGGAAAGGAAGAATTTATTATTTCTCAATGAGTTATTAATTGTATTTGTGCTGATGTTGCCTAGAGGTAAGGGGGTTGAAGGAAATAATGTGGTTATTTTAATCATATTTGGGTCTCTACTTTTTTTTTAAACACTTTGTCTAAATTAGTATCTTCTTTTTGGTAGACATGAATTAGTTTGAAATATTTGCTGCTCCCTATTGTACAAAGTAATAATGTTCTCTAGCCTTTGATCAACAAAGTGATGTTTTGTCTCACTATGACAGTGCTGGTGATAACATTTGGATCGTTTAGCCAAAATGTATTTCATTGCATATACCCAAATGTCAGAGGAGAAAGGGGATTCTTTCTTGCTTGTTTCTGGATTGATGTATGTTGCCTCATTTCAACAAAGGAAATGAAGCAATGTTGGCATTGTAGAGAGATTCCTGTGCTCTTTTACCAGGCACAGTGAAGTGGAAAACATGCTTTAATGAAGGAAGCTTGTGGCACTCTACTTTTACTCCTCCTTGTGTTTGTCACGGTCACTATGTTATTCTGTGGAAGGAAATAACAAAACAACAACAACAACAAAGCAACAAAAACCAACAGAAGTTATTTCCCATAACTCTTAATAAGAAAAAAAAAAAAAAAGGACAAAAAATTTATAAAAGTGAGTCCAGGAGGATTGGCTCACTTTTTCCAAAAACTTTCTGAGAGGGTTAGATTTAAGGGCATTTAACTTCTCTGTTCAGGCCTTGTAAAAAAGGACCTTGCAATAGAACTTTCAAGATGGTAGATCATACCAGTTTGACTTTTCTGGAAAATATAGCAAATGTAAGTTGCTAGCACAGTAGAGGAAGTATTGCCTGTTTCACAAGTTCTTCTCTTCACCACAAACTGCCCTTAAAACATGTTCCCAAACAGATGTCCTATTACAGAACACCAAAGTCACCTTATTTTTGTATGCTGAGTGTTTTAAATTTGATTATCAGGGTGGCTCAGAATGCAGTTATAAGCATAAAAACTGCTACTGAGGGAAATGGGGAAGGATGAGCTTGTGTTCAGAGTCTGTGTAGCAAACGGAGGATCCTGTTTAACAAAAACCCCAATGATAGTAACTCCCAAAATTATGCCTACCTGTTTTTCCTATAATCAAAAATGACAAGCAGAATTATTACTGCTCTTAACAGCCAGCAGTGTGTTCTGCAGCCTGGCATCTCTGAGTTCTGCAGATATTTCACAGAAATATTATTTGACTGATGAGTCATCCTTGGAACACAGCATTGTGCATGCCATAGGTAAATCTAAGTTAAAACTGGTGGAAGTTGCTTGAGCTGGGGGAAAATTTAGATTGAAACATGGTTTTGGTTTTGGTTGGTTTGTTTGTTTGGTTTTTCCCTAAGTCTTTTACAGCAATAAGTAAAATAAATGAATATCACCAGAAAGCAAAGAGCAGATTAGATACTTATCTTTAGGCCTTCCAGTGGTCCTTGCCTTGAGACAAAAAAACCAAAGCATAGAGTTGTATCTTGTGTCACAGGTTGACGCTTAATACTAAATGTATAGTTTTTTGTTCACCTTGTTTTTTCTCTTTGCTTATAGATTGAGTTGTTTTTCTTTCTTTGCCCATGATCCTGCACTTTCAGTCTACCCTTTTCTCTTTAATTGCCAGTGCAAGAAGTTAAACTGTTGTTTGCATGGGTTGCTTACCATGAAAATCAGTGTGTAAATCTTGTTTCTGTACAATCTTGTTCCCAGGAGGCTTCTGTTAAGAGGTCCAGCTTCAGGAGGAGGGAGTGCTGCTGTCAGGAAGCTCCTGTTAGTGACACTTTGCACTACTTTTCCATGGCAATTATAACCCACCAAGACCCACCAAGAACTGACATTAGCTCTCAGAGTTACAAACTGTATTTCTGAAGCATTTGCAGTGGAACCTTGCTAATGCCCTGGTGAAAGAAACAGAGGCTTGCCAAGACAGACCCTGTGGGTGAAAGTGTGAGGGTGTTGTAAATAACACATGAGCCTTGGGCTCATGTTGGTAAAATAACTGTATTGTTGGTAAAATAACTGTATTGTTATGTTGGTTGTTGGTAAAATAACTGTATTGTTTCCAATCCACAGAGATGCAGTGTATGCTGTTATTTCCACCTTTTACAGAGGGTCTATATTGCCCTTTTTTATCAACAACTAGGTGCAAACTCTATCCAAGTTGTTAAACTTCAGCGAACTGTCCTCATCGGGTTTTCTAGTCTGTTCAGTAGTTACCACTAAGTAAAAGGCTGACAGCAGGATTCAGCTTTACCCTGTTTTCTTCAGTAGTGGATGGAATGCTTTTGCCTCTAAACTGGGAATTGTTTTCTTTGATTGCTGTACAACTGGCTTGCCAGCTGGAAACTCAGCCAGCTTGGACACCTCACACTCACTAGGGACTTGTCTAGATCATAAAGCAACGAGTTACATCCTATAACAACACCTACGACAAATTACAAGACCTTTTAATGAACAGTACATTAAATAAACTCAGACTGTTAGCTGGTGAAGACTCGTGCTCTTATGGTTTCAACAAATCTGTGCTGTTTTGTTTCTACTGAAGTTCTTTGCCCTCCTCCCCATTTTGGGAAAAAGTCTGTTGTGGTTAGCACTGTTTTATGGTTGAGGTTATCCTAAGATCCTGCTGTGAAGATGACATTAAACACAATGGTGCTGGCCTATGTTCATTGCTGATATGATACCTAAATCTCCACGTGAAGTGGTGTTTAGTGAAATTTGTGTTTAGCACAGTGCTGTCCAGAGATGTCCGACTGCAGTTTCCTGAAGATGCATTTCAGCTATTCTGTTCTAGTTGATGGTTGAAGATTTCATCTCTTCCAGTCTGAGTGTTTTTGGCCAGAAGGCAATGGAATGTAACCTCACACAGGAAATAGTCTAACAAAACCCATGCCATCAAACTGGGTCCTTGAAAACACACAACTAAGATGTTCTAGGGAGGAAGAGATTTAAAGGGATTACACCTTACTCTTAAACCCATATTATCCTGTTACTTTTTTGAACTGTATAGATTGGCAAAGACAAGCAACATCAACCTTCAAAGAGTCTGGTTACCGTGTCAGTGGCTGAAAAAGAATTACTTACTTACCCTCCAAGACTTCATAATAAGTAGTTGGCCAGGTTGTGGGATTTCAAAACCTGCTATTTTATTCATTAAAGCTGTAGCAGTCTAAAGAACAGAACCAACATCTATTTTTTGAACTCTTCTGAGATAAAAAAAAAAAAAAAAAAAAAAACCCAAAACAAAACAAAAAGAAGTTGGAAATTAGTTGTTTGGTTGTGGGGTTTTTTGTTTGTTTGTTTTTGTTTGTTTTTTTGGTTTTTTTTGTTTGTTGGTTGGTTGGTTTGGTTTTGTCTTTTTTTTTAAAAGTCTCTGAAACTTGTACCCTTTTCTGGTGTGGCCTGATGCTTTCTAATCCCATCTTCTAGTACTTCTGTTTCATCTACTGCGTGAAATAGGACTTCTGGATATCTTTTACTCCTGCAATTTCCATAGTAAAGGCCTTATTGCATTGACTCTATTATTTAAACGTGTGGTGTTTAGTGTTTCAATAACAGGAAGGATTCCAGTAGTCGCTTGACCTCACACTTTCTGACCTCAAGCCCAGGAGCCAGTAATGTTTTTATGGAAGTTCTCTGTAGGACAGAAGGGACTGTTCCAGCATGTGTGAAGTAAATACTGCAATGAACAGGAAGGTGAACTGGGATGCCTGCACAGGGAAATTCATCTGCTTGTTTCTCCAAGTCTTGTAGTGTTGCTGACTGGTGGTAACTCATTCTGTGACCGGACACGCTGGACGTTGGCCTTAGCAGAGGCAAAGAGAAATTCGTGCCCTTTCCTGTCTTGAGCTTTATAAAACAAGGTGATTTTATAAAAAAGGATCATATTTCTTAGTGTACAGGATATTTAAGAGCAACAAAGGAATAAATACTTTGATATTTTTCTGACATCCGGTGTCAATTTGGCAGCGAACGAACTGGTAGGGCCATAATGACCATGTGAGTCCTGTTTAGTTCTGAACTGGCTAGAAAAGACAATACAAGGAAGGGTGAAACCACTTGAGCACTTTAAACAAACCAACAAAAAAAGTTCTCACTTGCAGCCCTCCTGTCAAAAAAAAAAAAACAAACCAAACAATCTGGGAATTTTTGTAATCCTGTCATGTGATCATTGGAGTAAAAGCCATGGGTAGGGAACTGCTGGGTGCCTGTTACAAAATGCATTTTGTAGCTTTTTATTTGGCATAAAGAGGCTGGGGGTTGTGTGTGTGTGTTGTGCTGATAAAATGTAAATTAAGCTGTAAATAATGTTGCAACTGTAGCCTAGAATTGCCTGTATGTGAAGCCAGCTTCTGGACTGGAAATCATCCAAATTATGTAACAGCACGTTAGTCCTACCTGTTGTGCCATCAACCCACAGGAGTACAAGGAAGGCAATGTTTTTCCTTGCTTCAAATAACTCACATTCACCCTAAGCTGGCATCCAGGTTTTGTGCAGAATTGCGGCAGCGTTTCCAGCTGCATGATAACTTTTCCCTCTAAAATCCCTGTGGTGTGTTTTTTCCCTCCAACTTTTCTTACTAATACCTTGAGGGGCCCAGTCCTTTCGATCTAAGCAAAATCTCAATGAAACTGGTGTTCCGTTTCCTCCTTACAAGTACCAAATTATTTTCCTTGGCTTTTTTTTTGTTTTGATCAACTTATAATTCTTTAGGCTTAAAGAGACACGGTAGGTCTCTAGAATTAATGCTACTCTATGCTTTGAGGTTACTTTGATTTGTTAAATCCCTTTCCTAGTGCCCAGTTGGTTTTGATTATCTCTGTAACTGAGAATTTGTTGATTTCAACCATTCAGAGATGCTGTTAAGCCTTTCATGAAGTGTTCATGCTTGGTCTTCACGTTTTAAATGTGAACTTACTTTTGTTTTATTTCAACATGTTGAAGGATGTTCATAACCTTTGCTGAACTTCTTAATGCTTGTCTGCGTCAAACATTGAGATATTTTGATTTGTGGGTTCACAAAGGTGTGACAGAGGAAATATTTGCTGTTTGTTCCTGGAGAAATGCAAGTTTAAATTAAATGATATTTTAAGTGCTTTTTAGAGCCACAAATTCTAAAAAAAAAATTAACTGGGGACTTTTATCTTTAACTGATGGAATCACATGGAAGCCAGTGGTTATGTGGAAACTTATGGTGCTTGTAATCTGATTGTAAATCCCTTGCTCATCTTCTTTTGGAAGATGCTACTGATACAAGCCCACCCCAGGATGAGGGTTGAGATAAGGGACTGCATTTAAAATGAACTTCACTGCTGTGCTGCAACCCAATACTTCCGCACCTTTGAATTGTTCTGTGATGGAGGGGATGAGCTTGATTTATTATGCTGAAAATGATAAAGCAGGTGCATCCCAATGAACGAAATGCAAGCACTGTGATAGTTGCACATCAGAAGAGTATGTGCATGTGACTCAAGTATATACCATCTGGAATATTGTTATTTTTTTTGAAAGTACGCCTTTGTTTTTAAAAAAGGGTTATAAGTTGTCTGAAGCTTAATCTTTGAAATGTTCTTTTCAGCAGTTGGAAAATCAGAAGTGCTATGTGAAGGACTAAAGACATACATATAAATTTCTGAATCCTATACTGGGTGATCTGTACTTGCTGGTACTGTACTGGCTGTTGAAATAACTCTTGGCTTTAATCCACTCCTTCCTCTGCAGCCTTCCTTTTTTATTACATAGATAACTTCTGTGAGTGAGTCTTTTTTTTTTTTTTTTTTAAACAAAAAGAAAAGTCTTTTGGAAGTGTTAATATGTTGCTTAGTTTTGTTAGATATTCTTGGAGCTCAGACCAGTGTAATATTCCAGGCTTAACCAAATAAAAACTTCATTCCCCTCTCATACAGTGAGAGCTGTTATAATTCCAAGCTGGACTGAAAGATTTCATGTTGTGGAGTCAGTTTTGTTTAGAAGTGGCACAAGGGCTTTGTTTGTTTGTTTTGGGCTGGTGGTTGTTGTTTTTCATGCAGTGAATGGATCAGAGAAAAGTTTAGCTCCTGGGCATCACCAAATCCTTTAAAACCCAAACAAACCAAAACACACCCAAGGCTGAAAATTTTTCATCTACCTCAAAAAGAAAATTATTACTAACATACTCTAAGTATTTCAATGTAAATTGTTGCTTTGTTTGAGCTGTGGCTGCAAGGCCTGATGAAAGAAGGTGTCATCTAGAAAATTGCTGCATCAGTCTCAAATTGTAGAAACCCTGTTTCAGCTGAATTACATAATAGAATGAGAATTTGGGAAAAGGGTATCAACAGAGGCTTTTGTGCATTTACTCTAACCACTGGCTGAAGGACAGCTGGCCAGTTCTCATCTTTCCCAAACAACATTATCCCAATCTTTTAGGATGTAAGACTTAAACCAGTTGATTTCACCTGCACTGTCTTTCAGGAGTATCTGTCCCACCTGAAATTAAACCAGCAAAGCAGAATTATACAAATTCTTTATAATTTCTGGTTGGACAATAAACCAAACACGTGCGATTTTTCTAACTATCAATTCAGATTAAAAAGGACAGTTACTTTAATGTTCCATTCTCTTTGATCTCTGTTTTGAGCTTACAGTCACTTCTTAGGTTCTGTCCCTCTAGCACTCAGTGGTGGTTTCATTACCTGTCTTTACTCTGAAACAATGCTCTTGAATTCTTCAGTGTTAATTTCTCTGAAATAATATGAAGATCTTCTTATGGAAGCCTAAACCTCTGCAATATTCCTTTTTTTTCCTGTAAGACAGAGGGTGGTTATTTCTTCCAAATTCTATCTAGATAAATGGTTCTCTTATGAGCAATTGAAGGAAGTCACTTTCCACCGACTTGTTGTGGGTTTTAAAAATTATTTTTTATTTTTGGGGGGTTGTTGTTTTTTTATTTGAGGTATTAGAGAACATGGATAATGGAGATAGTTGTTGCTGGACTTAGTTGGTACTTAGGTGCAAAGCCTTCCTAGGAGTTTGCTCTCCAAAGGCTCCTGATACCCATTATGCAAAAGGAGAAGCTCCATTCATGCATTAAAAACTGCTCAAGGCAGCAAGAACAAAGAATAGGAAGAAAGGATCAGTTTTCAAAAAGAAGACAGTCATAAGTAGGGGAGGTTGGGATCTGTGTTGTTCAGCATATGTAGATGTGATCAGACAGGCATGTAAATAGTGAGGATACCAAAGTCTCAGTAGTTTCTGAAGCTAGCTGCAAAAGGTTGGAGAAGCCATGACCCCAGATGACAAAGTGATGAAATAGCAAAACGTGAGGCAGCCTATACCTAGAGAGACCTACTAAACTACATCTGGTTTATTGCTGGGAATTGTGTTTATGTAACTGAGGAGGAGAATTTTGTGGCTAGTTTGCTGGAGTTAACTTGAGGCTTGGTGGCAGTTGAGAAAGGTAACAGTGGTAGGAGTTATAAAGGAAGGAGCTGAGAGCAAGATAGTGTATGGAATGAGGTATCATCTGGGCTGCCATGTCATTACATCTCTCAAAGAAAAGAAAAAAGGTGAAAATAGAAAAGGACAAGAAGAAATTGAAATATGGAGTTCCTGTCATGTGAGACTCACGTTGACCAATCTAAGCCATCTAAGAAGAAGGCTTGTGGCAGGTCTATACGATCTGTCCATGTTTCTTTGCAGTGTGAGAAAGTACAAGCCCAAAACTTTGTGAGTTTCTAATTGCTTACATAGCCAGTATAAGCAATCACTTGGTCACAACTCTGACACAGCCTTTAAGTCAGTAAATGTGTTGAAGCTTTTCCTGGCAAAGGTTGGCCAAAGGACTATTCTTGTCCCTCAGTGTTCAGAGCCTGGCAGTATTTGGAAGTTGGATATTCAGCTACCTCAGTTTTTGTCTGATGTAAAACAATGATTTTTATTATAGTTAAAGATAGAAAAAACAGCACTGAGGGATGGGTTGAGAAAGCCAAGATTTCTAGATGTCAAAAAAGATTTTGCGTTTACTACCTTTTTTTGCATCTGAATATAAAAAGATTCAGGGATTGAGTGGGCCACAATCCCTGGAAGTCTGTTTCGAATGTATCCAGGGTTTAACACCCCAAAATTAAGATAGTTGAAGTTGCTTAGGGACGAGGTTGTCATTGGAGGTGTGGGGTGTAGACACACGACAGCTTTGAAAAGAACAGAACATGAGTAACTGTAGACATGCCACTTGCAAAGGACCATATGTTGCATCCTTTATTCATCCTGGTGAATTGCTGGTCACGCCTGATGCACTTGAGATGGATTAACTGAGAGTTTTGTGGCAAAAAAAATGGTGCAGTGTAATGCTACCACAAAAAAATAAATCAGGCAAGTGCATAAAAGTAACTAATAAAACATCATACTGGAGATCAATTGAATTATAAAGTCATTTTTGATGTTTTGGATAGAAAAACATCTTGGAAAGACAAATGGACAAGATAAGCCTGGCAATAGAATAGATAAGCCTGAGAATAGAAAATGCAATCTGGAAACAGAAAATACAGACATAAATTTTGTAGCAACTGTATAAGGGAGGTAGCAAATGTCTTCTAAGATATGAATCTGGTGATGAAGAAGACAACATGCACTAATGTGCCCCTAGCTCTAGCAGGTTGCTTTTGTGTATAAGTTTCCATTAGATGTTTTAATGTTCTTGCTGGCTCTGTGTTCCCTTTTCATGAGGTGTTTGCTTTCTGCTTCGTTGCTCAGTCCAGAAGACAAGATAGAGTTCAGTTTTCACCCTGAAACAGTGCCTGCACTCTCTTGTTTCTATGTATCTTGTATTGGCTAATTTCTTGCTTTCAGTGCCAGGTGAATGGTTTTGAAATGATGCAGCCTGTGGCTTGGACAGGTACACTCTTTGCTGTGTTAAAAACTGGCTGTGCAGCTGGGCCCAGAGAGTGGTGGTGGAATGGAGTTACATCCAGCTGGGGCCAGTCACCAGTGGTGTTCCCCAGGGCTCAGTACTGGGACCAGTCCTGTTCAATACCTTTGATCATCTGGATGAGGGGATTGGGGCACCCTCAGTGAGTTTGTGGATGACAGTTGGGTGGGAAAGTTGATCTGCTGGAGGGGAGGAAGGTCTGCAGGGGGATCTGGACAGGCTGGATCAATGGGCTGAGGCCAGTGGTACGAGGTTCCACAAGACCAAGTGCCAGGTCCTGCATTTGGGTTACAACAACCCTTATCCCTCCCTACAGCTCCCTGAAAGGAGGTTTTAGCCAGGTAGGGGCTGGTCATTGGGAGGAATTTCTTCATGGAAGGGGTTGTTAAATGTTGGAACAGGCTGCCCAGGGATGTGGTGGAGTCACCATCCCTGGAGTGGCCTTTAGTGCTTTGGTCAGTTGACGCGGTGGTGATCAGTCAATGGATCCAATGATCTTAGAGATCTTTTCCAGCCTGAAGGATTCTGTGACTCATGGGTGTTAGTCATACAAATGCCACTGCATGTCTGAGTGTTAGACACCACACCGTCTTTCCTCCTTGGGAGGCTGCTGTGTGACAATATGGGGCTGGCTTTCACTGTAGTCGGTGCTTTGCTGAGCACTCTCTGCCAAGCAGTGAAAAATGAGGAGTCCTGAGTGACCTAAATGAACTGGTGATTCATAAAAATGTCACAGAGGGAGATGTGTTACAGAACGTGTGTAAACTTAAAAGTGGTGATTTTTAAATGAGTGATGGAAAAGATGACAAAGGATAATAGTTAAGGAACAGAGCAGACCCAGAGAAGGCAAGAGAGAGAGTAAGAGCAGCATGGAGGAGAGAAAATGGCAGAGGAATAAAGATGATTATAAGCTGTCACAGCACAAAAAGAAAAAGCAGGTTTTTATTTTTCTCTTTTCTTCCTTTGCCCACTTTTCATCCATTCAGCTTTTTTCACATTTTCCTTCCTATTTTTTTTGCATTCAGTTCATTATCTTTCAATATCCACTTAACAAATCCCTTTCTCCAAAGCCCAGCTCAAAAATTTGCAAAGATAACTCTGCAATACCCATATATGTCTTTTTATGATTTAATAAAAGTGTTAAGATTGTTTTAAATTTAGTGAGGGTGATGACTAGGGACAATAGATGCCAAAGACAATCAGATCGCTTCCCTGGGGACTGAACTAATGACTTTTATCTTCAAAATACAGAAAGGTGCCTCTTTGGGGGAGCTAAACCACCAATTTTATAACTTGAACTGTTGGGAAGAGCTCATCTGCAGAAGGGGTAATCTCTGCTTGAGATGGACAGGTCTTGATTTGTGTGTGCAGGCTCAGACATCTGAGCTTCAAACAAATTACCTACTGAGAGTAATTCAGGCTTTGCTAAATTTATGTGGTCATCTCTCTCCACAATGTAAAATGATGTCTTGCTTAGTGAGAGCCTTTGGAATTTTTTATCATCTTTCCAAACAAAAGACATGATAACCATGTGTGGGAGAGAAGGAATAATAGAAGAAAATCTCCTCAGACTAGATAATAATGAAGATATCTCCACAAACTAATAGGATTTCAGCTAAGCATCTGAATAGAATGTGATAAAAATAAAGTTAAAAAGTTAAGTTTTTCCACTGATTTCTAACAAACTGTGAGAAACCTGTAAAATGGGATGTGAGTATTCTTGATTCTGATGTTTCACAACAGTTTTCTTCAAGGACCCTCTTATGTCTAAAAGTGTTTTAACCCACATCAAAATTCACCAATAAAAATATAGTTCTTAAATGTTTCTCTTCCCTGAACTGTAATGATAGGTAAGAAATATTAATTGAATTACTTATAGAACACTTTACAGCCACCACTTGCAATATCTACTAGGTTATGAGGTTAATATTTTCCTGGCACTGTTTGAAATGGTGTCTTATTACAGTTGTGTAGTTGTGAGCAATCCATATGAAAGCCTGTTGTACATAAACACTTAAAAAAATGTGAAATAACTTGGTGAAACAGAAGTGAAATAATTTGCATAGCATGACATAGCAGAGCAGTATCAGGACAAGGATAAAATCGAGACACCCAGTTTAATGAGCTGCACAGTAGATTGTACTGCCTCAAGCTTAAACACCTGAAGCAGAACTCTCAAAAACACCACGGTGTGATTTAAGAGAACAAACTTCATAGACCTTGTGCTCCCCTATAATTTAAATGTTCAAAAGAGAACCATTTAGGGGTTTTATCACCCAATTTTCTCCCTGACTATAATGTGAGGCTGGTATCGTTTCTATTCTCCTATTGTTCCTTCTCCTGTTTTTCTTCTCTTTAAATTATAAAAGTGGACTGCTTATGTGTTTGTATAATACCTTGCACAGAGGGGTCTCGTCTGCATTGTAGTACTATACAATAAATCAGAATGACAAGACCAACAAATTCCTAAAAGTAATACACTTGGATACCTCCAACTTTCTATAAACTAATAAAAGAAGACTTCTAAAGAGACCTGTCCAGAATATTACCAGAGACATGAAAGCAAACATATTTTTTTGTGTGTGTATCAAAGGATGTGGCAGTTTTGCTGTGAAGTCAAGCAGAGTTTTAGCACTAACTTTAGTAAAATCAAGGCTCAAGTGAGGAGACAGGGAATTACTGTTCTGCCTTTGAGGAGTGCAGATCTGGTGGTAGGAGAATGTGGTTATAAATGAAAAATTATATTTTAAACATGATCAGAAATGGGAACCAGGGGCTAATGAGCTATTAATAGTTACTGTAATATTACTGTAGTAAAAGGTTAATCAATTATGTGCTGTTATAAGCAACCCATTAGGCCAGTGAGATACATTATCCATCTTTTACCAAACCCTTATGTCACTCATGGATGTGCTGGCAATCATTAGTTACAAGTACTGTTCGTATTTGTTCGTAAAAGCAGTTAGTTGTTTGTTAGTATTTTATAAACTTCCATGCAAAATATGACTTACTAATGCTTCTTACTCATCCCTTACCTGGATGGATTTCAGATAAGTTTTGCTTTAAATTGAGAAATCCAAGGCTAAGTACTGGATTCTGCCTGAATTGCCAGGGCTGACGAATTTGTATTTTGTGACTGCAGGCAGAGTCTGCAAAGATTAAAGCAAGTCTAGATCACACTGTTATTAAAGGCACCAGCAACAGCACTTCCTGCTGTTGGTTGCTATCAGATGCAAAGCTGTAACACTGAAGGACAAAGATGGGAAATAGGGAAATAAATGATGCTGTAGACAAACATTCATTGCAGGCCAAGTGGATAACTGACTTATGTGATGGAGCTGTGCTAGTATATTCTGTCAATGTTTTGTCTTATACAAAGCTTGAACTTGTTCACTGACTGACTTTTCTAGCAAAATTCCCTGCATTACTAAAAATATTTCTTCTTAAAATGTAAATGTTTTTCCCATTCAAAAAGCTTGTGTTATATATTTTAATTTGCAGGGGAGTTCTCTTGGGCTCACCTTTTTTAGTGTTGTCACTGGAGAAGTACTTTTAAACTGGCCAAAATTTCTGTTAGTTTTCAGAGAGGCTCAGAAGACTGAGAGGCATTTTGTTTTTTCAGCTTTGTTGGCAGAGTTTACTGCAGCTTCTATTGGTGCTGGTTTGTATGTGTCTGAGTATTCATAGCTTTTACTGTTTCTATGGAGTACCAACTGATGGAAAGGAAGAAGACATCCTGCTTTTGGCAGGACAGTTGTCTGCCTTCTCTCTTCAGTACTGGGTCTTGCTTGTAATTAAGTTAAAAATAGCAACCCCAAATACTAAGATAAACAGTCTACTTTTACTTCCCTGAAGATATTGCAATGTACATTTGAGCTATTGCAGGGTTTGAATGTTCATGTTGATGCTTCAGAGTAGTAATTCCTGGAACCTGCTGTGCTTTCTGCACACAGGGTAACCCTGGCAGCAGGATCAGCTGTGGAGGGTGACTACACAGTGCAATCCACAGCATTCGATACCCTTGCTTTAAGTGGGTAAGTATTTAAAATAATTTTAGTATGTTAATTAGCAGGTGCCTCGTTGTTTCTAATACTGGTCATGCTGGCTACATTTCTATCTTGGGACTGTCAAAAGAAAACGATGTCATTTAGTACAAAAGTTCCCTCCTATTTTTTTTTTTTTTTTTTTTTTTTGAATGGAAGAGGTTCATCTATGCCTCTCTCAAATCAGTGGGATTTCGTATTGAGAGTAATTTGCCTTTTTAGTGTGTTTCCAAACACACTAAAGTGATGTAAAATGCGAAGAGAGGAAGTAGCATGGATATGCTGAACTAAACTGTGAGTTACTGATACTGCCCCTGATACTGAAGCTATTTCTGGGTGTACTCTGATAGTATGTCCCTGTGGATACGGGGTGGGGGCGGCGGTGGATGGGTGGATGCTGGGGCTCGCTGCTGTGGCTGAGAGCAACAATTAGGTATTAGTGATGCAGCCTCCCCGTGGAGCGGGCTCGCAACGGGGCCGAACGACAAACACATCGCAGTGGTGGGTGGTCGCTGCGAACCGCGAGCTCCGGTGAGCCCAGGGCGCGTCTCCGGTTTCACCCCTGAGGCAAATGGAGGACTCTCGGCGTGACCGTGGATCCCTTCCATCCCAGCGATGCCGCGGCTCTCCCGGCCAAGCCGCGCAGCGCCCGCCTCGCAGCGAGCGGCAACCGGCGGCCGCTGCTTCTGCCTCTCTACGCCGGGAATTCTTCGCAGGAACGGCAGGGAGGGAGGGAGGGAGGGAGGCGCCGGCCCGCCCCGGCGGAGGGGCCCCGCCGCCCCTCGGTGTGTGTGCGAGGAGCAGGTGGGTCCCGCCGCATCCCCGCCCCGCGCCCGCCCCGCATTCCCCGCGCCGGAGCCGCTCCCCATTGGAGCGGGGAGCTGCCAGTCGGCGGCCGAGCGAGCCCCGCTCCCCCGGCTGCTCCCGAGGGCTGAGTCTGGAGCCGCGGCCGGTTGCGATGGGAAGCGGCGTCGGAGGGAACAAAGTTTTCCGCGCTCGGGCACTGGGCTGCCGGCGTCCGTGATGCCCGGGGCGGGAGGCGGTGCCTGAGGGCAGCGGGCAGCCGGGCGGCTGGCACGCCTCGCTGTCTGCTGTCGGCACTGCCATCGCAAAGTTTCAGCTATTCTAATGTACTCAAACCCGGGATTCTAATTGTCAGCCCTCCCCGCCCCCACCTCTCCTTCTAGGTAGGCGACAAGTATTTTTTATTCTGTGGATTAGAGAACTTTTTTTTTTTTTGCATGGAAATTTACTGACTTTTGAGTGGTCTCCGTTTCGGGGAAAGGGGGGAAAAGGATTTATTTTCATCGCAGTTTATTTTTGTTTCTGGATCACAGGATTTTTTGGAGCTATATGGAGGGATCTCAGGATGGTGTGCACCAGGAAAACCAAAACTTTAGTGTCCACTTGCGTGATTTTGAGTGGAATGACTAACATCGTCTGCCTGCTGTACGTGGGCTGGGTCACCAACTACATTGCCAGTGTTTATGTGAAAGTGCAGGAGCCGATCTCAGAAAAAAAGTTAGAGGAAGACAAAGGGGACACTTTAAGGATTATAGAAAGGCTGGACCATTTGGAAAATGTCATCAAGCAGCACATCCAAGGTACCACCTTACCCCCGCTTGCTTTCCCTCCCTCCCTTCGCTCGCCGAGTGCAGCCTCCATCCCCTCCCGCCGCGTTCGCTGTGTGTGCGTGTGACATCCCTGTCGCGATCGGCAGAGCCATCCCCAGCCCGGAAGAGCCGGAGCCTGCGGAGCGTGCGGGATCCCCGGCGGAGCCTTCCCGGAGGAGCGGCGGGGGCGGGGGGGACCTGCCCCGCTCCCCTCCCTCCTGCCGGGGAGAGCGAGCCTGCGGGGGCTCGGCCCCGGCCGCTGGGCTCGGCCTGGCGCTGGAATAAACCTGACCTCGGCTCCCTGCCTGCCTGGGTCTTGTTCAAGTAGGGGGTCCAAGGGCCCGAGACCCACTTCCCATCCTGCTGTTATCGTCATTTTAATTTATTTAGTTTTATTTGCTGTTTTTCTTTTTCAAAATGGGTTGCTGCTAGTGGAATTCTTGTTCTCCTCCCCCTTTAAGCCTGACTCTGCTAATCCGTGTTGAGTCTGTGTGCGTCTGGGTGTGATGAAGGTTTTCCCTCAGTGCTGCTGTAGTACTGGGAGCCTCTTGGGATTATAACTGGGGCAATCTCTCATTGTGTAATGCCTTTTAATTTGATCTCCTTTTAATGGGTGCTCTGGGAGAAGAGCTGAAGTGGGCAAGCAGAGGGGGAGAATATGACTGTTTCCTAGGAGTTTGGGATTTTATATGACTTTTGCTTTACTGGGTTATCTTTAGTGCCTTCCTTTATATTTTCATCATCTGCATAGCATCATTCTCTCAGCCTGCTGAGTGGGTTGGATAGGAAGGAGGCTGAAGTTGTGGGTAGGTGAGGGCCCTTGCAAAATCTAGAGGGACCATCTTTCTCTACTTCTTCACAACCTCCAGTGAATGTTCAAATCCCAACTGTAGTCTCTCCTAAACCTGAAAAGGCAGAGCAGACCATGTGGTGAAGGATGTCTATCACCAGTGCAAAAAAATCTCGCTGGCTTCCAACAGCTTTGGCCAACTGGTCTTCTGGGAATATGAAAAAAGGTGGAGCAAGCAGAGTGGCAAATCCCATAAGAATTGGGCTTCCCCACTTGTCAATACACATAACTCTGCAGCACCATTAAAACCTTGGTACTCTTCTGTGACTTGTATTAATATATTTTTAAATATGACATATCACCATTACTTTTGTCTTTGCCATCATTTCTCAGATAGTCTTGTCATCTTGCTTAAATGAGTAAATTTCTTCTGGAGAATGGGTTAGAGCAGCTCCTGCAAGTTTTAAGTTCTATCATGCAGACCTTAAGTGTTTCTTGATTCCTGAAATGGATTTTTAAAAGGAAATGTATTCTTGTCTGTGTGCCAGTGGAGTGCACTGTGGAAGCATGTATGAAGGCAGGGATTTTTCAAGAGGCTCTGGTTAAGAGTTAGATGTACAACATTAGTTGACTTCCCTTGTGAGGCTGGAGCATAACTGACTCCTTCAGGTTTGTTGATGTGAAACTCAAATATCCCTATTTATTTTCAAGGAAACTAACAATGTCCATACTGATCTGTGCTTTTGGTCAATAGCTCTTCTCAGAGTAAGAGAGAAAAGGTATACTGAAATCAGGGGAGAATATAGCGGGATTAGAGCATAAGCTGTTTTTGTTTGTTTGTTTTGTTTGTTGTTTTGTTTTGGGGTTTTTTGTGTCTACCCATAAACCAGTTCAGAAAGTGTTTTCTTTAAATAATATTTGTTGGAAACTTGAAGAGGGTCTTTTAAAATTTAATGAAGTGAATAGTTTGATAATAAATACTAAGATGTTAGGGGTAAAAATAAACTTTACATACTTCTCATATCTTATTGAAATCACTCTTTAAGATAAATAAATAAAATAAAAAACACAGATCAATATCCCGGACTGTATTTTCTCTACTTTACTTGCCAAATCATGACAACTAGAGTTCTCAAGGAATTCCTGCAGCAGATACTGCAGAACAGGATGTTATTTTAACCAGATTTTGCTTGGCATTATGAGATGCTGTGAATTCTGGGTCATCGTGCCAAACTCACTGAAATCATTGGAAGAAATATCCTAAGCATAACTGGATTTGGGATGAGCTTGAAGGTCAGCTTTAAAAAGTTATAAGTTTGGGATTTGGTGCCATAAATTGGATATACAAACTGCTGTAATGGTTCTTGGCAAGGTTATAAGGGTTATCTGTAGTTTGCTATTAAACTTTCCCTTGGACCACTTCTTTTTTATGTTGGAGAGAGGTCTCAATAGCTCAGATGTTCTGCAATGCTGAACAGGCATGAAATTAGCACGGGTAATAGAATTACATTCCATAGGATATCCTGAAAATACCAGAGAGATTTAACTGCTGCGTTTTACACAGGGGGTTACACTAATATTTCATTTTAATTTGTTTTCTGATTGATTTGTTTGATTGGATGCCATCTGGGAATTCCTTTAGCATATAAATTGCAGTCTTTAAATGTTTTATCAAGTGTCCTGGAAAGAGAAGGAGTAAGACTTACCTTACTATAAAATGCTTTTTAGAGGTATGTATTTTAACAGAAAACCATTTTCATGGCAAGAGAAATATCAGACTGAAAAGAGATTTCCAGGGTCATGCACCTGTGTACTCACTCCTGGGGTAGGCAGTTTGGGGCAGGATTGGCAGCACTGCAGTCTAGCTGAGCAGTATGGACCAGAGAGAGAAGTATCTTGTGGAGCTGGATGATGCTGGACCTTGAGCTGAATTCTTGGCTCGTGGCCAGACACAGCTCACAGGATGGTTTTGCCCAAGTGACTTGACTTTTTTACAGTGGTGACGACCTGTGTGCTTTTCTGTGGCGGTGTGTTGTGGTGACGGTGGTGGTAATCACATCTGAGCGCTCCCCAGAGAGCATGAAGGAGATCCTACTCCCTCTTGCCCCAAATCTTTAGTAGGAGGCATATGCTTTGTGCTAGCAGGCAGCCCACTGACAGAAACTTTTAGTTTCCACTTGCTTTTGAGTTTGCAAACAAGATGGTGTATTTTTTGAGATTAATTGTGTGTGTGTTTCTGTGTGTGAAAGAAACTGAGTAAAAGACCAGATGGATAGCTTTATGCAAAAGGCAGTCCTTTTCATGCCTAACAAAGGTGTGTGGCACAAGAATTATCTAGTACTCTTGAGCTTTATTTCCAGACAGTAAACTTGAGGGTTAATGAGTGTTAAATTAAATATCTATGGTTCACACCTAGGATTTGAAATCAGTTTTTCTCAATTTTATTTGAAAAAACAGTGTTCCATTGAGTTCACAGGGAACATACTGGCTCAAAAAAACCCCAGATACTCCCACATCTTTAAAATCAATACAAGAGCGCTTCAAACAGATCACAACACATCGTTCATCTTAATAATGCATCGTGCATTGGCTCTGTCACCAGAAACTTGCCATAAGTTATACGGGCAGTTGGAGCTCAGGTGAGGGGGCAGACTGCCCTTAATCTGATACTTAGGTTGTAACAGCAGAAAAGTGATAAACACTTGCGAGAAGGGAGAAACTCTGTTTTCTGCAGCCTCCTTTAGGCCATCAGAAGTGGCAAGTTGAGCTTTTTCCTTGAAAAGCTGAGCTGCGGTTAAGCTGACATCACTTAAAACACCTCATTCACACCCTCCTGTCTGTCTTGCTATGCAGTGTCATTTTGGTGTTTTTTAGCCTTCCTAATCAATTGATGTTTGGATTCCAACATTACTTTAAAAGATTGTGAACTATGAATTCTATGAAGTGAACTTGCTCCTTCGCCCTCCCCATTCTTATTCACACCCTCACCCCCACCTTCCTTGGACCTAAACAGAATTACTAAACTACATGCAGTTAAGACATGGAGTAGATCTAAGTTAAAGTTGTAACACACAGTTCATTTCTGGGCCAGCTGAACTCTTATTTAAGATCAATGGATGGTTACAAAGACATCTGTGTTGTACTGGGACTTGGGTCCTTCATCTTTGCAAGCTGCTGCATCTGTTTTCATCAATGAAAATTGCGTGGACTTATTGGGGAAAATTTGTGAGAAAGGAGTGGTATATGTTATTTCTCAAACTGCTGCTTAGAATGATTTACTCTGTGGATTTACTTGAGCTAATATTAGGTATCCCACAGTTGGATATCTGATCACCCTCTGGTCAACTGGGGGAGGGAGGGATCTCCAGTGTGTGATTCATTCGTTCCCTGTGTCTTGGACAGGTGTTATGGTGAAATGATTTCTTTAGAGAAATTGCATATTTTGAGTTTGGGAACTAGGTCAATCCACATGCTTAATTTTAGCCATGGAAAGGCTGTAAAAATATAGCAATGCAAATTCTAGGTTTAAAAACTTAACCATGTTAAGGTTTGGGTGAGTAAATTCTATGTTTGTTACCTACCTTTTGTTTCTTGATCTCAAACACAAAGAAGAATGTCTTTTGCTGCCTGGCTTATGCTGGGTTCCATAAAGTCGACTCACTAGGATTCAAATAGCCACTCTACCATGACTCTTGCTCTTGTGGTACTTTCCTTTTGGGAATAATTAATTGTTAAATCCCCTCAGCTTATTTCCCTCAAGCTCAAAAGCAATTAGGAATGTTTATCACTTGCTGCAGTGTATTTATTTTGCTGAGAAACAAAGGAGCACAAGACAGCAGCCCTGAGAACACAGAGCTCTTGCTCCACTAGAGAGGGTTCTGTGTTCCCCATCTCTGTACAAGCAGAGAGACCTGCTGTCCCAATGTAATTGCAAGAGAAGCAACTACTTGCTATGTAAGACATGCAGGATTAATCCCATTATTTTTTCTCTTTAGGCTGTGACTTCTCAAGTCATTCTAGATTGCTGCATGTCAGTGCAGATTAACTTGAATTTAACTTTCATCTTCTTCCATGCTTAGGAATGGGTGCACTAAAAAAACCCATTAATATAATGATTTCAGCTGTAAATTTTCAAGCAGTGCTGGAGCTACAGGTATTTCAAGGACCATCTACTGAAGACTTAATGTTGTTGATTATGTTGACTACAACTTGATAATGTATTATTTCCATTATGTAAGTTAACTTTTATATCTCTATATATGGTTTTAATATCTCTAGTTCTCTTTTAATTACATTCTTGATGGTTCTTCCACTGAGGACTTATGTTACTAGGGTTAGGATGCAGTGGCCAAAACTGAGGAGTGGTAGTTTGGCCATATTAACCTAATTATATTTTATTACTGGATATTGAATGATTCTAATCATGATTAAAGTTGGATTTTTTTTTTCAGAATGAGGTTTTTTTTTTTTCTTTTTTACTCTATTAATTCCTCAGGTGTACACAATGGGAATGGCATAACAGGTTTAT
Organism: Lophotriccus pileatus; assembly: GCA_035583135.1. Lineage (NCBI taxonomy): Eukaryota > Metazoa > Chordata > Aves > Passeriformes > Tyrannidae > Lophotriccus > Lophotriccus pileatus. The sequence goes on along the minus strand of JAWWES010000168.1, from coordinate 4,777,496 downwards.
TTGAGATTGTTTCTTTTGACAGCAACAGGAAAAGTTTTATTTGACTAAAAAGTGACAGTGAATAGTAGCTTGGTAATTAGGAAGGGGATTGACTTGTATTCTGTTTCCTTCAATCAAGACAATTTTTGTAGTTGGCATGAAAGTCTTCAACCAAAGTTTAAGAAATTAATCAGGAGCTGGGTACTATGACTTCCATTCCCTCCACAAGTTCTCTTATTGCTAAGCTAACAAGTTTTGCCTTTTTCTCTGGAAAAGTTCATTTTTGTTGACATTTGTTACCTCTGGATAATGGCACAGCTTCAGTGGAAAGGGTGGGTTGTGCACTACAGTCTGTAAGTGGGTGAGGTTGGGTTTGTGCAGGGATGGGCAGTGCTGCTCTGCCTGAGGTTCTGGACTCAGCTCAGTGCTTCATTTATGCTGGCCTGGGTGTCACTTTGGAGAAGGTTGCTCAGGTTGGCACAAGGAGCCTGAAGCTGTGCAGAGATTCCAGCTGAGCTCTTGTGACTTTCTGCTACCTTGTTATGCACATTTTAGTTCTAACAAGTGATTTTTATCTACATGACCAAAACATAGATAAATACACGTGAAAAGTAACGCAAAGTAAGCCCTGTGCACAGATAGCTGTTGGGAATTGTGTATGATGTGTGAGATCAGCTTGGTCCTGCTGTCATGCTCTCTCATGGCAACGTCAGCCTCAGGAGTGAAATCTTTGACTCAGGCGTAGCATGGCCTGGGGTTGATTGTGGTCTGACAATTCACTGTTGTGTGTGCAAGGGCAGGCAGGGAGAGCAGCAGGTGTGACTTCCTGCAGGGCCTAAAATGCAAAGCTGGACATGCAAGTGCAGGCTTTTTCCACTCTGTTGCAGAGACTGCAAACACTTGTTTATCACTGAACCTGGCATGGGCTCTGTCGCTTCTGCAGAGCTGAAAGGCTGAAGTTGTCACCTGTCTCTACCAAACATTGCTCCCTTGCCTGTGACAAGCTACTGAAGTAGTTTACTCTAATTCTGTGTTCAACAGAAAGGTCTCATCATCATTATACTGCGAATGCATGCATGAGCTAAGGAATGATGGGCTAAGATGGATGTTAGAGACATTATGTGTAAGGAAAATCTATGGGTGAGTTAACAAAGCAAATCTTTGGTGGTGGAAGTTGTGAGAATGGCTTAGCTGCCTCCTGATGATGATGGGGAATCCTTGGTAGTCATTAAAACAGCCCAGAAACCTGATCATGAGCTGTTAATATATGGAATGTGGCAAGGACACAATGGGACATGAATCCTCTTTAGCTGGTTAATGGCTGTCCTCGTGTTTACAGCCATAAGATTATGTCCTTCGCCACACTTGGCCTGGAGATTGGAGACTGGGCTCAGTACAGTGTGCTGTGGAGTCTTGGGATTGTGTCCGAGTCCCGAGCAGATACTGTGACTGCTGACAATTAGTGAAGGAATTTACTGGTCCACAGTTAATAAAACTACTTTTATGAAATAAAATGTCTGTCTAATGTGAAAGTGAAATCTAAACTCATATTGTGTCGTGCCTCCTCGGAGACGAATCTTTTTCATTTCATGCCATTTTATTTTCCTTTTAATTCCTCTTTTAAATTAAAAAGAAAAAAAAAGTCTTCTAGTCTTCCTTATTTTGTTCCACAAGCCATGTGATGGTCCAAGTCCAATGGCACTCCCATCATCCGTGAAGGTATCCTTCTGTGTGGCCCTTGGCCTTCCAGTGTAGCCTCTTTAGAAAGTTTTGGGCTTCTTAATTTCAGGAACTTAATGAATAGCTCAGTAAGAGGCTGTCTAGTGGGCCAGTGTGGACAGATACACTAAATAGACCCTGAAATTCTTGGGTACCTGAACCTTAATGCTCTGACTCCGTGCTGCTGTTACCTGTTCCTAAATCCACCCTTACTACAGTTGTGCAGTGCACACGTGTTCCCTGAGCAACAACATTGTTTCTGTTTTCTCCATAAATTTTCTCTGCACAACTACTGTTTTGTAGCTAAGGTGGTACTTTAGCATGTTATCCTGAGTTTCCTGAGGGAAAGGCAGAGAAGTTCAGGAGCTGAAGCCATGATGGTATTTATTACAGCTCTCCAGCATCCCCTTTACTTGGCTTTGAAAATTAACCGAAGAGGATATTCTAATCTCTTTTTTTAGAACATGAAGATGGAGGGTCCAGGTTGCTACCTTGAAGTGCTCTCTGCCTTTAAAATGCAGAATGTGCCTTCTCAAGTCTGTGATGGATTCTTACTTACATTCACTACTTCAACTGGATGATTTTTAAAATTTAATATTTCTCAGACAACACCACAGTGGCAGGTAGCTGAAATCCCAGCTGCCTTGTGGTCGGTGCCGTGCGAATGTGTAGTGGAACTCTTGACTCGTGAATCTTTGTGGATAAGGCCTGAAGGAGCTGGGCAGAGGAGAGGGACACAGAGAATTGATATGGCCAAATTTATACAGGCTGTTGGTGGCAGGTTTGACTCACTGCTGGAGCTGCTCAGATGAATCAGACAGAAGGTCTTTCCTCCTGTTAGTAACAGCCCAGAGAGTGTGTGAATCCCGCAGCAGCCAAATGTTGCAGAGTGGTGCAGCAGCCACATCTGTTCTCCTACCGTAGATCTTGTCAGACCCCACTGACACAAATTTGAGACTGACATAAGCCCTAAACTAAGAGATCAGATACCTCTCCCAACATGCATGTTATAATTAGCACATCTTAAATACCACACAATTGACTAATTCTCTGCTTGTATCTTGAAAATTCATGAGCTCAGTGACCTCGTGTCAGGAGAGTTGGTGGTGGTGGTATGGAAATCCTACTGTAGTTTTGGTTTTGACATTTCCTATCTCCTAAATCAAAGCCTGTATTTTAAATGTGAATGTTAGAATTTTCTTTTTATGAGAGCTGTCACAGGTGATTGCTGAGAAAATAGGATTTCTATAAGCAGCTTTCTGAAGAGTATAAGAAAAAGATAGTATTTCTGGGGCTTTTCGTCTTCATAGATAAACGATCATTCCAGTCTTCATTTTAGGGAGATAATATAGATTTTTAGGCTGTGTTACTCACCCATATGTAATCTGGATCTAGCTAAACGTATCTTTCACGAATCATCAAGCTGATGCAGAGAATTACCTGTCCCTGCTTTCATGGTGGATTCAAATTCCTTTGAAGCTTTCCTCTCTGAGTCAAGCCTTGACTTGCCAGAGGCTTTGCAGGAAGGTTTGGCGTGCTGTAGGTAAAAGAAAAACTCACATAAACTTTTCAAGCACAGCAGACTCAGTGAGTCTGTACTCATCCATTACAGGATTATCATTGCAATGAAGCTGTGGTTAGAGAAAATGCCTTTTGGGATTTCTCTGTGCACAGAATAAATAGGGCTTGCAGAACAGAGTTTTTAAAATAACTTTGTTCTATATATTTGCCCTTCTCTGAGGTATTTATAATTTTACCAGCTGTGTATTGAATGATTACGTGATGCCTGACTTTCCCTCTTCTCCTTGTGCTAGCAGAAATATTTTAAGTTGCTCAAGCAAAGGGTGTGGGAGTAGTATGCTGTAATTTCTATGGAATTTCTGATTAGAAGACAGGCTCACTTCACGTGTAACAGTTTGGAGGACGAGAAGGGTCAGGAAGGAGAAAAGTGTAGGAAAAGCTACAGGCTGCAAAAGAATACCTGAATGTTTTATTCTTTTTTTAGTTAATATGAAACTGCAGTTATTGAGTGGAAACTATGGAGTTTCCACAGTGTAACTGGAGGAACTGGTGGAACTGGTGCTATTGAGTTTCCATGTAGTGGAAAAAAGCAATGCACCATTTTTGATTCTTTTCAGAAAAACCTTTTTTACTTTCTTGTCACTCTCAAACCCAGTTTAACATTTAGTAAATTACTACAAATATTTGCTTGTTAATTAAAACCAACTCTAGCATTCAGAAATTGAAGACATATCTATTTGACTTAGTTTATATAGATCTTCTAAAACATGTGTAGCATCTTTAATGAAGTAAGAAATATTATGCTTGCATACAATCAAAATATCATAAGCAAGATACTGGTCCTGGAACCACAATTGTATTGGTGTTGGTCTCCAATATTATTGTGTGTTCTTATTTTGATCCTGTTTTTCCAGAGGCAGTAGAGTTAGTGCTCTGTGACTTTACAACATGATGTCAGCCATAAAGGATTATGACATCATTAAACTTAGATGTAACTGAACGAGGTATTTCAAGCTTGTGTTTAGCTAATATTTTCACATGGTCGTAAAGCTGTGTGAATTTGAAATTAATTTAAAACTGTTACATATAAAACAAACAAACCAACAATAAAAAAAATCCCCCACAAGTTCCAAAGGGGTGTATAAAGCTGTACATAACACCAAGAGGACTGGAGAATGTAGACACTGACAGGAGCAAGACCACGAAAAGAAGTAGCAAAGTGACAACAAAAGACTTAGGTTTGGATACATCGTTCCCACTTGAAGCTTTCATTTCTCTAAACGCAGGCATTGTAACAGGAATGCTTTTGGTACAGAAACACTTTAATCTCATTGGTTTATTGCTATACTTCATATAAATGCAATTCTATAAACACACATGAGTTTTCCACATAGCTCGTGTCTTTCTTATATAAAAATAGATAAAAATTTTTTAAAAGCATCCTCTACTACTCTCATTTAAGTACTGAGAAAAATTTTGCAAGCAGAACAATATGTAAATATATATACAAATATTTAATATATATAAAGTATCCTCTCTTTATTACAATATAAGTGCATGTACATGCTTTTAATGGTTAAGCTAAGGATCCCTATGTCTTACCTTGAAGGTGGGGAGGGACTTCACCCATTCCCTGATATGGACTGAAATGGAAGAGTTCGTAAATGGCAGTGCTGAAGCAAGAGTTTGATTAGAGCAAGTGTGAGTGTGTTTGCTTAATATCTCAGTATGGTGATCGCAGGAACAGGCTCCTGCAGCCTGGAAATGCAAAGGACAGAAGCATTGCCTGAAGTGTGTTAGGATCAGGCTTTCAGACAGTTGTTAGTGCTCTCTGTGGTAATTGAGTAATAGCTGGTGGCCAGAGTGAACCCTGCACATCTTGTCACTTATTAGTGGAGGCTGTTTTCCAGATGATTGACTGCTGCAGGAGCAGGTGGAACACTGGGCCATAGAAAGGGTTGGGAGCCACACTATTGATTTCTCATTTGAAGAAATAAGCAAAAGGTAAAGCTTTTTATGTTGTACCTTTCTGCTCTTCAGGGTACATTTTTAACCACTCAGCCCTGGTTTCTCTTTCTTCATAAATAAACTACTGTTGGAGAATTTCTAAATTTTTGATGGAATAAAATTCCTTGTTATGAGGAAACCTGGAGACAAACATGTAAAAGGAATTCAGTGTTGTAATGTGGGAAACATTCCTTATCTCCTTGCAGTAACAACATGTCAATATGTTTTTGTCTGCTTGACAATGTGTAGGAAATGCCTTTGATTTTGTGAAATTGTATGTAATTTCTCAACATTTCTTTTGATTCTATTGATTAAAGCTTTTCTGCCTTGCCTAGAGACATTAAATAGCAAACCGTCTGCTAAAAATGGATTGGCAACATTCCTGAAAATTAACATTAAAAAAACCATTGTAGTCTAAATATATTTCAAAGACTGTTCCTATTTGTGTTCTGAGCTGAAGAGGAAAAGAAAACCTTCCCTTATAGCATGACAAAAGGTTGCAATATTTGGTGAAATACCAGTATTGTTTTCGCACTATGGAGAGAGAAAGATGTTGGCTGTGGCAAAACAGCAGAGGTCCCAGATGATGTAGTGTAAAAGTATCACTACAAACACAGTCCTACGTGGCTGTGTTTACCCCTTGTATCCTTTTACAGGGATTGATGGATAATCAGCCATTCAGCCCAAAGTCTCCTCTGTGTGGCTGTCAGCAGTAAATGACACTGACCACAGTCACTAACTGTGTGGATTTAAGTGCAGGTTATAGAGTAATCCCCAAGCCCCAAGTTTTGCTAATGTGATGAGGTGATAAACGTGAAACTGGTGTGAGCATGAAGAGTGATATTTTTTTAATTATGCCGTCTTATACTCACCAGTGACTTTCTGACTACACTTCAACACAAAGACCTCTGTGTGAGCAGCTTTTGGGGTGTCAGTGGCTGTGCTGAGGTTGAGAACGTGCTGACAGGAATAAGAACTCTCACTATGTTTGCAACTGTTGGGTCAACCGCAGGGAATAAGTTTCTTGATAGGTTAAGACAACAACTTTTGCATTTAACCTGACTTTTGTGGCTGATTTTGCCAGGCAAGAATGACATATAACTTCCCTAAAGTCAATTAGCTACCCTAGGGAAAGATGGGACAGAGAAGGTTTGCTCAATACTCTGTGTGTCGGTACAGATTCAGTGGAAGATAATTCTGGATGTTTGCTTCTCCAGCAACTGGATTATCATTTGAACTGTCCAGTTAAGACAAACCTTAAGTAGTAAAGTCATCTGTGCAGGCACTGTTCATTTACACCCTGTCTGCTACTAAAATAAAACTGTGAGGTCTCTATTTGAAAATGAGAACATGGAAGTCCTGGCAGTGGCTGTTCTGTCTTGAGATTTTTTCCTTACATTAGAAACCTCAAAATATTGAGAGATATTAAATTTTTTTTTTCTTTTTTAGATTATGTTCTTCCCACATAAAGAATGTAATAGAAGGGCCTTGGATGGAGTTCTCAGTCAGTGTGAATGTACTCAAAGTTCTTGCTCTAAAATCCTATCTCTGCTGGACTCCCATAAATTGCTGTCATTGCCATGCTGCAGTAGTTCATACATCTGAGGTAACTGTGGGGCTTGGAAGGGAGATATACTGTGCAGAACAGTATAAAAAGCAGTAACTCATCTTCTCTGTCCCCTCTGCTGCCCCAGAACTGTGCCCTGGATCCCCACAGGCCAGGTGGGGGTCGAGAAGGGCGGCTCTTCCTCACCTCACATCGGTGGAGTCACTTTTTTTGTTTCCCCATGTAAGCACCTGGGTCTGAAGCAGAAAGGTGGAGAAGGAAAGGAAGAATTAAAGTATTCACAAGTATAAACGACAATGTAGTTATTACAGGAGTTATGTAAAATACTGTGACAAATTACGGGCAATGGCAAATACTTAACAGTGTGTTCTCTGCTGCCTGCCTATTTTTAAAACTTGTGCTGAGCTAGCACCCAGCCAGCCAGGCTGTTCTTGCATGTCAGTGTGTACCACGTAATTATCTGGCTGTTTTTACAGTGAATGTGGTGCAGAGAATGTAAGTGTTTTAGCCACAATGACAAATTGTGACAAGGTATGACAGGAAAAAAAAAAAAAAGATAAACCAACAATGTAGCAGTTTAGCTTTGCTACATTCAGCTATTAAAGAAGCAAAATTTTACTTTAAAAATAATTTTTAATGTATCTCTCTTACTCTCTGTTTAATATTCTCACTACAAATTTATTGTGTGACTTTGAATTTGCCTTTCTGCTATTTGATGAGAACAGATGTTGTTTTCTCCCAACTTCTCAACACCTGGAACTGTCAAAATTCCCCAAGCTCATTCAATTATCATCCAACAAGCAGGGTTTATTTGAGCAATTTACCTAGAAGGGCCAATTCATCACAAAGTGGGGAAAAGGCACCCTCTTCACTGATATTAAAACAAACTCAAGAAGCCCTGTTTATTTCATCATAATGAGTAGCTGTGTCTTTTAGATTAAAAAAACCACAAAACGAAAAGGCAATTTTCTGAAGTCATATTCATACTCTTCAGTACATGAAGTGTAGGGAGCTCAATAATTTTCTCAAGACTAAAATTTGAACATGATAAAGCATAAGTTTTAGTTTCTCCTTAAGAAGGAAGATAAAAAAAACCCCAAACAACAAATGCTTCTTCTTTGTAGAGAGTTTCTTCTGACTGGACTGCACACCCTTGCAGGGAAGTCTTGCATCCCTCTTAAGTGGACAAAATAAGTATCAGTTGCAATAGTTACCTGTAGGGTAATTGGGACCTGTGTTTAGGCCACGTTTGTTTTCTCAGCACTGAGCAGGATAGGGGTTTTTAAGATGTGTTTTTGTTTTAATTTGCCTTGGCAGCTCCAAACCCAAAACATAAACAGGAGTGGTGCAGACAAGGTTGGTTTTTTTTTTTTTTAATTCCATAGTTTTTTTTTTTCCATTTTGCCAAACTCAGCTAATATCTTACTTTGTTTTCTAGGAGTGTATTTTTCTTTTTTTACCCCTACATTAACCTTACTATATAAACACATGAACCTGTCTCATAATAAGTTGGGAGATTTCAGCTAGTGGACTTTGGGAACTTATAGATAAATGTGGTTAGGAAAAGATAAGTTCAGTCATGGGTTTTCTGATACCAATGTGTAGGAGTTCCCACACTGCCTGCCTCTTCCAAAGAGATTTCTGAAAATCGACTAAATGACTGCTAAAAGGTTACGCTAAACTAGGTAATTAGCCAAATTTCAGTGAGTACTTATAAGCAAAATAGCATAAGTGGGAATGAAATTTCATTTTTCTCTGTCAACTTGATCCACTTCTCAAAAAAAACCTCCAGAAAGTGAGGTTAGTCTCCTTATGTTCTTGTTATAACTCAGTTTCCAAAAGCCTGCAAGCAGCCTGTTTGTCCAAATCTCTTCCTTTCCACTTCTTGAAGAATGCTATTCTTTGAACACCTTGGTCTTGAAGCCCCATATAGACTTCTGGTAACAAAGGCTTCAAGGTTTTCCCAGTTGCTCAGTGTATGCAACTCCTTGAATGAGTTTGTTTGTTTGTATGTACGTTTTAAATTGGCCCTTGATTGTCTTGACATATTTTAGACACTGCCTTTTACCTGACACAAAAAGTGCAGTGAAATCAGTGGGACTAAAAACCTACAAATTAGAAATGATGACAAGATGCGTGGCTGTCAGAGACACAGGCTTTCAGTATGATTTTTTTAAAAAAAACCAAACCCTTTTAATTCCCATTTCTGTAGGTCTCTCAGATGTGTTTTGAATGTTTTTTTTTGATAAGGGACTGTGAAGCTTCAACCACTTAACATCTTTTAATGTGTGTTACCTTTCTGAGGGGAGAAAAAAAGTTCTCTTAAATTGCTTAAGGCAATACCTCAGAGCTTTCCCACCCATGTTACTGGTGGTACAATTCAGATTGGTGAGACACTGGTAGTTATGCTGTTTGCAGTGCTCTTCTTCCCTATCTTAAGTATGTGAATATAGTGATAGACAGCCCAAAATATACTTTAAAATTAAACAGAAAAATTAAAAGTTACAGTAAGAATGTTGATGCTTCCTTGGGCAACTGTGATATCATGGAATACTAGGTTGCAGTGCTTTTCTGCTATTTAGAAATGCAATGATGAACTTTCTGTTTGCAAACAGATATTTGGGTTGTCTTAGACTAAATCATTCAGGACTAGAGGTGTCACTCCAAAAGGAGAGGAGTCATTTCCTTGTCACAGAGGGTGGGCATTTAGTTTATGATGTTGGTGGCTATCAGTAGTTGGCACACAATTAGCCCAGCTCTGTACTTCTCTTTCTTGCCCCAGCCACTGCTTGAACTGTGTCTCGGCAGTGATTGAATCTACATAATTGTGGTTTTTCTCCAGAGCACAAGGACTGAAAATGTCACTAAATATTGTTGCTTTCTAGACAAATTCGGAGCTTGTGTCAACAGTGTGTTAAAATTCCATTGTGTCAGTGGAGGTGTGTCCCCCTCATGGCCAGTCCACATTCAGTGCTTCTTTATTTGTGGACTTCAAACATAATCTCTTTATCTCGGATTTGAAAGTTGTGTGTATTGCCAGGCTATGAAATGTACTGCATTGCCATGCTATGTAGCTATTCCTATTAAGAGAACTGCTAATATGAATTCTGAGCAATTCACACAATAGATTTTTGGTTAGTGTGTACTTGCTTAAAATGATTACCAGTGATATTGGCATTAAAAGGAGGAGGAATCAAATAACTACTGGATTATCTCATAAACTTTCCGTTTTTTTACTTCTGAATCTGAATTAGCAAGAAAGCACTTAGTCTACCTTTCTTGTAACTTTGGAATCTAGCAGTCAAATTGATGTAATCAGGGGTTTAAAATCTTGGAAATGACTATATCCATATGAGGCTCCCACAGGTAATAGAGGGAGACACTCTTGTGCAAATTGAAAAGCTGCATTTATTAATATTTGCCATCAGAGAATGTGCATGGAAAAGAACACTCATCTGCTTCCAGTAATTTCCTAAACATCACAAAATCTTGAAAAGACCTCATGTAATCCCAGAAATAAGTCCAAAGGAAAACTGGCATTATCTGCTCTTGTGCTCGGGGATCTGATTTATTTAATCATGTCCTAGGCAATTTCTAAGCTTTTGGGAAGAATTCCTGGGCAGAAATTCTATTTGTATTCACTCTTCTAATATGACTACAGTGTCCTGGTCTGTAGTGCAGCATCTTTGCTTTTTTATCAGCTGAGCTGGATTCTGATTGCAGATGGCCAGAAAAACTGGGACACAGCAAAATTAGCAGCAGTATCAATAAATGAGACAGAAAGTGTACTTTGCTATTTTCATATGTTGTGCAGAGTATCTTCTGTCCTTTTTGCTCAGCTTGAAGGGGTTGTGCGATCTTTCAAAGGTTGTGACTGGGAAGGGCGGTGGAGGTTGGAACTGAGCACCTCTGGGAGTGAGGCAGCGAAATGTTATGCTGGTTCTTCACCCCTCCAGTTTCAGGAGCCCACTGCCCCTTTTGCAAGGATGAGAGAATGTAAATATAAGTGAAAACTAGATGGAAAATTGGCAGGATGCATGTGCATACCTGCAGAGCTTGGGGACATCAATCGGTGGAAAGGGGTGTGCTTGTGACAATTTGTGGGCTTAATTTTTACAAACCTGGAAATGTCAAAGCATTTCCCATCCCAGTGGACTGATCACCTCTGACTGACTTGATTCTCGGAGGGCTGGCCCACCCCAGTTGCTGCAGAATCATTGGGATTTAATTATCATGCTGGAGATTTGCAGTGTACACGTTGGAAAGTACACAGAGACTCTGGAGGGAGGTGGCTTGTCTGAGTAGTGGATGAAATGTAAAATGAATAATTTTATGCAGAAACTGTTGTGAACTCCTGAATGTTTATATGTGTGAGTGTATGTCTATATGTAATAGCTATGTAAAAACATACATTTCACAGATAGGAAACTTCAAAGGACTTACTTCAGAAAAAAATTCTCCAGCTTCATTGTTCAGTGCAAAATTCTTTACAAAGCACATATTTTGCTGCAGAAATGTGTAGATGTATCACTTGAGAAGGTAGAACAGGTACTATCATAATTAAATACTTTTTTTTTTTTTTTGTGTCTTGCAAAGCCTTACATTGTGGTCCTAGGTGGGCATGATAGGTAACATTTCAGTGTTTGAATTCACAGAGGAAAGTTTCTTTGGCCATATGAAGACTTTTCCTATTTGCTCAGCATGTATGATCCCCTCCTGTAAGAAATTAGGATTTGACAGCTGAGGATGCCATTTTGGCATCCTTCAGGGCACTAACTTCACCACTTAAGTTAACCATTTGATTTTTACATCATCATTTGCTATTCTACAGACACCTGAACTTGAAAACAAATCTTCACTCACGTTCTTTGCCACTGAGCCGAGGAAAGTAAGCATGGCATAAGATTTACTTATGGTCAAGCTGCAGTTAAGAAATTTGGTGCACAATTGTCTGCTATCTATGTCAGCTTTACATGACATAAAGATATTCTCAGTGTAGTCAACATTGTCTTTACATTAAGGTGCATATGCAAGCTCCTGGGCCAGTCTGGAGCGTAGCTGTAACATCTCCCTGGATTTGCAGTTGTTAGTTTGCAGAAAGCTCTTCCAGATTTCTGTTTGGGCCTGCAGAGCCATTAGAGCAGGGTCATTGCTGCTAATGGAGTGATCAGTTACAGGAAAGATGCATTTCTGGAGAAAGCCTGCCACTTTGAATAACTGGGATCTAGAGTAATTCTTTCAGTTAATGGTCCTGCCTCCTTTTGATATGACTAGTGGCTGTCCTACCAGCAGGTGGGGATGATTTTTCTTGCATTCTGGAACAGGTGACATGCTGAGCTCTCTGAGCTGATTAATATCCCTAAACAAAGGCTTTGGTGTTTACTGTTCTAGAAGGAGGCTTGTCAAATTCAATCAGTCATTATATTTACATGGAAAATTGTGTTTGGGATGTGTTGTAAGCAGCCTCTGTTTGAATATTTTTTCTGAAATAAAGCACAGAAACTTGACACTGTCTGGGACCCTCTGCAATGAACAGAATTGCTGAAAGAATGTTTGCAGGAGGAAGATAAGTGCTGTTACATTTTTAATAAGTGCATTTTTTGCTTCCATAATGGAAATTCTTTTGCTATTTTGGTTAGAAACCTTGTTTGTCAGAGGACATACTTATCTCCTCTTGTTTGTGCTCAAATTATCTGTTAATTGCTTTGGTAAAATGCCAGTTGACCTTGTGACAGTTTTGTACATGGGCATGTTTGGACTGGGGCCCTTGTGGTGGTCATTTCTATCACTAGCTTGGATGAAGTTCCTTTTGTTTCTTTACGTTGCACAGAGAATATCACCTTATACTTTTAAATTAGTAAATAAGAAATAAAGATGTGCAAGGAAGGTGTGTGTTTCTTTTGGAGAACAGCTTTTTATGGTAGAGAGGTAGCTTCAGTCGACCTGTTTGAAATTGTGTCCTATTTCAAGGTGGCAAAGCAGGCACATTTTCAGTGTTACCATGTCCTCTTCAGGAAAAAAGAAATAAAATTGTGCAGTTGGACCTAGCAAGGGAAACTCTCGATAGTCCATCAGTTTCTGGTACTGTCGACTCTGCTACTTTGCATTACCTTGGCAAAATTTCAGCTAGCAGGCTTTTGTAGGGTTGTGAATTGTCTTGACAATGCCTGAAACTTCTGAAAAAAAAATCTTATTTCATTTGCTGAATACAGTCTGGTTGCTCTGTAAAGCATATATTTACTATGTTTTTCTGTAATTTGATTTAATGCTGTAGCAAATGTTTTCAGCCTTGTTAGGAGAACTTTCTCAAATGAAATCTGGAAAATCATTTTTAAAAGCAACAAAGCTATTAAGAACTGTAGCAGTACTATAAGTGAACAAGAATTCTTGTTCATTATAGTGAGGTGAGCTGATACTTTCACAGTAAAATCCATTTTAATTCACGCCTTAGGAAGAACTGCCTAGCATCTTACTGCCAGAAGACAATTGTTTTCCTTTTAAAATTTAATTTTCACTAAATTCTTTACACATAGATTACAAAAACAAACAAACAACAACCCCCAAAAAAACAACCCTCCCAATAAACAAAACCACAAACCTCCAAAAAACCCCAAACCCAAACCAATACAAACACTGAAATCTTCTGTTAGAAGAACAGAAAGAAAATTCTGGAATATTTTGTGAATGACTACAAGCCTTAAACATAACACTGTAAGGAACTGCAGTTTAAAAGTTCTTGAGTTTAGCATTGATTTGATATAGTAATGACAGATATGAGGGATGTAAACAAAAATTCCTTTGTGTGAAAACATACCCTCTGAAACCCACGTTTGCCAAATTTTTTAGGGATGTCTGATCTTAATGCATATTATCGATCGTTTTTTCAACCCAGAATCTCTGTTTAATTATTAATACATCTCTCTCCAGGAATCATCAATTTCTCAAGTGTGCTTAAACCCAAAAACTCTTTCCTTCCTCTCACCTGCCTCTGAAAGCCCTGAAACACTGGTCCTTATGCCTTTGTCTGTGTAAGATGCTCTGTACTCAGAACTGCAGTATAACTTTTAGAAGAGCTGGGTTGTCATTTGCTCTGTTAATACCTTAATTTCATTAAGCTTGTGCTAATGGCCACTTTCCTTCTAATGGAATGTTTCAAGCTATTGATTCCTCTGCTGGGTTTATCGTATGCCTTAAGGTACAAACGAAGTCAGGGGTGTCAGCTCTTTGTTCTGCAGATCTACTCCATGGGTGCTTCTGTGCACTTCAGAAAAAGTGTTCCAAGTCAGGGTGCCTACCCCCAAGTGTCACTGAGTTATGGGTTCTCAGTTTAATAAATGGGCTGTGCTGAGAAGGAAATTTAATTAATGGTTAATGCTCATTCTATGCATGCACTTCTTCTTCCACACATAGATTTTCCCATAATGACTCTCCAGAACAGAAGCATCCGAGATTTGCATGTTTGATTTTTCGGATCCTGAGAATGTCTGCTGCATTAGATTCACCTCCCACCATGCACAATTCCCCGATAAAAGTTACTGGTTTGGTTTTTTTTTTCCCCCCTTGTATTAGACCTGGAAATTTCCCAGACAAAATATTTTATTTTCTGAGTCACATAGTACTGTACTCTTTCTTTAATCCTACTGACTCCTGCAGTCCTACTGCCTGGGTCAGTAAAGCAGTAGTCAGCCTGAGTGACATTAGTCTAATCTGCTGCATTTTAATAGAAATTAATTCCACTCTGACCCTGTTGTTTATCCAGACCAATCTATAGCCTGTTCTTTGAGTCATTTTTGAAAGCTGTGGCTGGAGCAGCTACTGTTGAGATTTGATGAATACAGAAAAACCCGAGTGGTTTATTCTGTATATTCTAGATTGTTATGAATGTGTAGCATTTTCCTCCTTCTTATAAGTTTTTTTTTTCTTTCCTCAGTCATGTAAGAATAACAAAATGTGTGTGCAGAACATGAAAATTTATTATAGCAGTCGAATTGATGAGTTCTGCTTATCCCTGTGGGCCAGTTAAGATGGAGAGGGCAAATGTTACTTATTCACCTTGGGAAAAATGCATTTATTCCCTTGCAAAAAGTCTGAGGCAAACTTTGAAAAACATTTTTATGAAATAACTGTCTTGAGAGAGAGTTCCAGCGCAGCTTTTCTATATCTTTATTTACTTGTGCTGCTGAGAGGAAGAAGGGGGAAACAAAACCCACACACAAATGTATTTGTACAACAGAATGCAGAAAACCACGTACTAGGAGCTGGCTTTCTTCCTGGCACATTTGCTGACTCTAATCAATAGTTTCACTGTGATAACTTTTAGAATTCTGCATGAGGTTTTTTAGGTGATCACAACTTAAGGGAAGAAGTAAACCCTCACCAAATCCACAAGCATGGTCAGGAGTCTGTCCCTTTCTTTGACTCCATGAAGGGCCAGGATTTATTTTGAAAATAAATAATAACTGTTTAGCTTGCAGTGGACTTGAATATTTTTTTCTGCTTTGAATGTGTGTGGTAGAGCCATTGTTTATAGCTTAGGAATAGTGTATTGAGTAGTTTTTTGGGCATGACATGCATCTAACATTTCTCTCTTTATTGCTTGTATGTATGAGGTTCATCATGATTTGCTGTTCCAGGCAAGTGTTGAATTAAGATCATCAATAGGCAAACTGAGTATTTCTCTCCATTTCCATATCATATGGTGTGGTCCAGGAAGAGGAAAGAGGAAGAAAAGGAAGTCCCAGTGTTGCAGAGGGTCTTCTGTTTCCCTGTAGTGTCTTGCATTTCTTCCTGAAAGTTTCTGTGAGATTGAAAGCTGCCTTAGTGCAAATTGTTATAGTAATATGCCAGTGACAATTAAATGTATTTGGATCTTCTATTAATTCCTTGCCCAAGTCTACCTGGTGGTTGGATTTTGCATGAAAGCATAGAAGACGGGAAAAAATCATGGAGATAATGAAAAATAATTTATTCTTTTAATATTTAAAAACCCAACAAAACCAAACAAACAAAAACCCCAAAAAAGCCCAAAAAAACACCAACAAAAACATGAAAATCCAAGAAGTTTGTGTGGTTGTTGTTGTTTTTGGTTTTTTTTTTAAGGAAGTGTATTCTTAAACTTAAGTACTTCAAATTAATTCTAGTATCATTTTGGTTGGCAGTTTGGGTGACTTTGTGACTCACTAACATTTAAGTGTTTTGTTTCAGTTTAACTTATTATTTTGTAGGATAATTTTAAAATTGATTTTTTAAAATCAGTGCTTGACAGGAACTTTTTTTCTGCAGAATGTGAAGGAGCAGAACCATGCCCAAGGTGGATGCTTTTAAAAAAAGACATTCACAGGTCTAGTGTGAGCTCTGCTTATCTTCCTACTCAGACTTGTCTTTATTCCTAACAGAAAAGAGAGAGAAAAGACTGCACTGTATTAATTGCTTTGCCTTAAACCATGAGCAACACTCTGGTTTTTACTTCCTTTTCCTTATATGAGCATTCTAGAGAGTGGGAGAAGGATTTAGCTGATGGAAAGTATCAAGACTCCCTGTAAGGGAAGGGGCTTAACTCAACCCAGTGTAGAAGCCTCTGGATTTCCCTGTAACAGCACCTGCTTCTCTCCAGGAACAGTAAAGCGCACTGAAGTTTAATAACCCACATGGGTGCCTGCTGTAAAAGGAGCTTAAGCTGCCTAACTCACATGTAGATATCCACTCTGTAAGTGTTTACAGTTAGATGAGATCAACCCCATTTTAAAGGTCTGTCAGTCTAAATCTCTTGAAATCAATAGAGCTAATTATGTGAGTGAGGTTGGCCAGTTTTAAGCTGTGTCTTCTAGCAAGCCAATGAAGCTTGTTTTTCCTTCTCTGTGTGTGCTAACAGATGTTTTGTTGTGTGTCACGTTAGATGTTAGCTCTTCTTGTGAGGTGGTGTAGCCCTTGTAGGTTGGCTGGATCAGCAAAAAAATAAGATGTACTGTTAAAATAAATACAGTCATGGTTTATCTCAGTGTTTTAGCCTGAATATCATTGTCTTTTGTATTTGTGAGTGTATATATAAATGCATTGGCATACTGGCTCTTTGTTCTAGTTTCATCTGTAATAATAATCCCCTATTTCACTGGTAGTTAAGTCTTCCTTGTACTGAGCCTTTTACTTGGGATACTAAGGGTCATTAAATAAAACCCTCTTACACAGTAGACTTAGGCTGTATTATGCACAGTAGTAGCAATGCTGAAGAAGCTGTACCAGAAAATAATACATAAGACATGAGGCTAGTAAGCAAACAAGATATTTCTGTGCAGATTGGAGATATTAATTTATGTTATATATGAGCTCAGGAAATTATTTTTGTTGCCAATGGGGAATTTTGAGTGACAACCCATTGTGAGTACTGAAAACCAATAGTAATGCTTCAGTTCTAGCTTTTCCTTTAGGCTGCTGGTTCCACTGGATACTGGGAATATTAGAATGGGTCCTTTTTTTCGGTTCAGATTTCAGTGCAGCATCACAGAGATGACATATCATGCACAAGGCACAAGTTCTCACTTTTTTTTTTTATACTAAAGCTGTTTGTGGTATTGGCATGCTATATATCTGTAGGTATGTATGCATATCTCTATGCTTACAGCTTTAGAGCTTTGTTATGGGTATTATCCTTTAAAATCTAAAGAGTTTTTAGGTAAAATAGCAACTGTTTGACAGCTCCCAACTTGATGCAAGAGGTGAGATGGAGAGGAGCCCATTGGTGGCTTGGCAGTATTACAGTAGTGTCAGGGTCACCTCGGCATATTCTGTCACAAGCTTGCAGTGGGGTTACAGCTTAGCTTAAAGACGATCCACAACATTGTAAAGAAGTAGTCATGAACAGGAGGGATTTGCTTTTTTGTTCTTTATTGTGGAAGTTACAAGCACAGGAGGGTTTTTGCCTGTGGGACACCAGGGATAGAGACTGTTTGTGGTTTGGAGCTGAAGGGCACTTCCCTTACCGAGGTGATAACTCCTGCTGGTGAAGGTGTCTGGATGAAGGTCATACACTTCTCTGGTAACATGGGAAAAGTGAAAATGGAAAGTACCCCTGACTTCAGTGGGAAGTAGATGTTGGCTGTTGTGGGTACCCTCAGTGCAATTTGGGTGGTTGCCATCCTCTGTTTATGTAATGGAATAAAGAAGTCACACGCTCTGAGAAAAACTTAATTAGACTTGAGTCTCTGGGGCTACTGATCTGGTGCCTTTCACAAACACAACATGATTTATTCATTCCATTAAAAAATGAAAGTAGGGGAAATAATAAAAATAGAAGGGAAAAGAATGCTTTCAAATGCTACCATGTAGGAGGAATTTGTAATGTAAAGATTATGGATTTTTTTTTTAAAGGCTTTGTCTAAAGTACAAATTGTGTCAAAAAATATTGAAGTATGAAGTGTTTCATAGGTAACCTGAACCTCTCTTAAGGTTGCTTTAATATTTAGTGTGTCATCCTTTACCCACTGGAGATCCAAAAGGGCATCTGTTCTTCAAGCCAATACCATATGCTAGCACTTGAATGTGCATATTGGTTTTTACCCACAAAACTGAGATGAACTGGAAGCTGATACGCTGCAATAATATGTTTTAAAATTCTTTAAATAGTCTCCAGCTCTCTTGAGATCAAGTGAAAAATAAATTTTGGTCTATGAAGCTAAGAATACACTATGCTCATTGTGTATCAGTCTGCTTCTTTTAATTACCAGCATTTTATCCTACAGTCATCTCAGTGGTGGTGAATGGAAGCCTTCACTGGGTCAAGCCTCACTGTTGTATACATGCAGAAATCATGCTATAAGTACCTGATCCCAGAGAATTTTGGCGTGGAGTGCGGCAGTGATGGGATCCTTGGGCTGATCCCAAAGGACAGAGCCTGTGTTGTGCTGCTGTTCACAGCCAGTGTGGGCTTCTCTGTCTGGGGGTTCAAATACCCATTTGAAATCAATGCAGTCCAAGAAGGGTGATTCCAGTAGTGACAATGCTGGTCTGCAATTTAGAAAGCCTGGATGTAATGAAATTCCATGGGCATATGTTTTTTCCATCTGTGGACGACACAATCTAATGAGCTGGGCTGGGGAATGACAAGGTGAATATAAATAGCCCAGTGCATCACAACAGCATAACATTATGCATAGTTGCCAGCTGGTTGTCACAAGTTGTTACCTGCCTTGGTGATGTCAGGTTACAGGGTTTGATGTGTTTATGACAGGAGACAGTCTGCAGGTCATGCAGGTCTCTCCTCAGCGCCTTTTTATTTAATATTGATCTTTCTTTTTTTTTTTTTTTTTTTTAAATTTCCCTAAAGACACCTTTTAAAATTTTTCCATGTCAAATTAATTTTGTTCAATATATTTGCTTCTAGAATGGTTCCACATAAAATGGGAAGATTCAAGGGGAAAAAAAGAAGGCAAACAGACAGACAGAAAAAAGATTCTTGGACATAGTGCACCTTGAAGTTAAATGGACACATAATTTGAGGCATCAGGCAAATTAAAGTTGGTTGGTTCCATTCACTCTACTGTGATTTGATACAAAGAGTTAAACAGTTACTGCTTGTTATATATAAGATACTAATTAGAATGCTTAAACTATGGGGGAAACAACATATGGTGTGTTAACTCATAAAGGAGTTTTTTCTGGTCATGAGATTCATTCATTATTTACTAAGAATATTTAATTTATGGAAATCACAGAATGAATTAATTCAAATTAATTTTAAGGCTTTCTATGAGCTTTTTATTATGTGGCCACAGCACAGGTGATTGGCCAGAAGTTGCCATCAAAACTTTAATTTAAAATTTTGGTGAGTATGCAGCCTTTGATAGTTTCTTTTTTTCCTCAGGATTACTTCTTCAGTACAGAATTAGTTCAGTTCATGGTGTTCCGAACTCTTAATGCCACTAGGTGCATCAGTGGAAAAAACATGATGATGTTTGCTGGTGTGTAATTACGGACAAGGAATTGGTAATCAGTTTCACAGAAAACAAATAGCTTGTTTTTTTCAGGGGCAAATGTCACATCATGGCTTCATTTAATTTCAGAAGTTTTGTTGATTAGGTCAGATTATTAAGTTCTGTCCTTTTATGTGTTTCCTAAATGAGGATTCCTGCCCCACCAGTTGGAAATAGGAGGGGGAAAAAAGTTTGTCTGAGCACTAAATGTGCATCTGGACTTTAGGTGACCCTGGGATGCCTATTCCTAGAATACAGAGCAGGATCCTGTTTTAGGAATCATAATGATTAAGAATGAACTATATTTTTAAAATTCTGCTTCTGATAAGGAGCATTGTTTGCATTTCTTGGTTTGATGGGGCTGAAGGAGCATAGGCTCTTTCTGAGATCTGTGTAGAAGAAAGAGGTAGTAAAAGATTTTTAATCCAGGAAGAGGTTATGCCCTTTGCATATGACCTCAAGGAAGAATAGCTCCTCTTCACCTGTATAGCCATACATGATGGAATAAAATTGTCCCCAGATGTGATGGGGACTCCTGAGAGTATTGTGACACAAACAGTTTGTTTTAAGAAATTAATTCTGCACAGTTGGGGCTTTCCTATGAAAATCTTGTGAAGTTGTCGATTTTTGGTAGACATTTCAAGGCAATGAGTTATCTCTGGTTAGTTTGAGGCTGGCAACTGCAATTGTCTCAGGCTTTCCAAGAGCTTTTTATCACAAAGTCTTTTACTTTGTGCCAGCCATAGGAGTTGTTATTGAAATGAAAGATGTTACCAAGATCCATCAGGAGATTTGCTGGGCTCTGACTTTATTGAATTTCTCACCTCAGACAGACAGTGACCGATGTACTGACCTTGTCTCCTGGGATTTTCTGTAGATTAATGCCTTCTGCACTTTTTCTCCTGCTTTTGTTCTCCATCCTTCCAGTAAGCCCTGCTGGCTCGCTGTCAGGGCCTGGAGATACTCGTGGATGAGAAGCCCTTGAGATTTTTATCCCAGCAGCACCTGAAAACTAAGTATAAATTCTGATTTTCAAGTTGATGTTCAATACAATGGATGCCCTTATAGACAAAGAAAAAAAGACAAACTGCTGTGGTTGATGTAGGGTTTCCTCCTGAATGCTGATGCTCCCCTCACTTCTGCAACCTTAGGCTGGCTAATTGGGCAGTGAGAGCTTCAAGTACCTGCCATTTCCAGACCCTTGGCTTAATTGAACAAACAACCTGCTTGCACCTGCAACAAAGTATGAATTCTCTAAGAAAATTAGTTTTATTTTGATGCTACAGTTTTGGCAGAATGAAAAATCAAATCCTTCCCATTGGCAGAATGGGCTGGGGAAGGAAGTGGCTTCTCTAAGGAAATAATTCAAAGCCTGAGTTGTGAGAATTTTTGTGGTGTTTATTATTAATGAAGTCAAGGGGAAAAAAAAAGGTACAACTGTATATTTTGGGTTTTTTAAAGGAAGGTCAGGTTGTTTGCAAAATGTCACCATTATTCTTAATAACAGAACTGGCACTGTCCTGCTGGCAGCTAAGACTGTCTGCACAAAAATAAAACCTGGGTTCTAATCTTGCTTGTAATCAAACAAATGTCCCCAGTTAGTGTCTGCCAATTTTTGGTATTTCTAGAGTGCAAATCAGTTAAATCTCTACATGCTGCAAGCTCTAAATTACTACCTAAGACCCCAGGCTCTTACTTTAATAATAGTGAGGACTTCACAAAGACAGTTTTCTTTGAACCCTGCTTTTCCCTGTCTTTGCACACAGTCTTCTTAGAGATTGGTCTTGCAATTAAGGTATTGCTGTCCCCAAAGACTCATCTTTTAGTTGATAATTCTAAAGCAGTTTCTTTTCATAAAGTAAAAGAAAATTGCATATAAATATCAAGACCTTTTTGCATAGCTGGGACATTGTACAACACTAAATCTGACAAATGCTTCCTGTTGTATAGAATATATGAATATTTTATCTATGAACATTCAAACCAGAATGATCTTGATTTTATTAAACAGTGAGCAATTAAAAAAAATAATTTGAGATTAAATGTAGGGGAAGTGATTTGAAATGTAAAATAGATGAAGAAAGAAACTCAAGCTGGTATAAAATTTGAAGATGTTAGTATCTTCTTATAATGTCAAAAGATTTTAGCAGGCTTCTTGAGATTATCAGGGAAACTGTTCTGCACACTAGCCACTGGTGACAGAATGGTTCTCTTGGAAGACAGTGCCAATAAGAGTTAACTGGAGAATGAGTTATGAGCCCATTAAAAACTTAGGTAGGATATTTTTTGTAATCTCTGGTCCATCACTTGGAATTTCCCTCTAGAAATTTTTTTCATCTGACCTTAGATTTCCTGAACTCTTTGCGTGGGCCTGCCACAATATCGTGGGTAGAAACACAAGTGACAGTAACACCTTTTGCTGAACTTGGAACAAAAGTAAAACTCCTGGCATTGTGCTTAACAGCTGTGAAAGGCTGCTGGTGGTCTAGAAGTGGCCAACATAAGTATTTCAGGGTGGTGTATTGGGAGATTTGGTTTAGAATGATGTCTGTCTGCTCCTTTGTACTGTTTTGAGATAAGGATCCCTTCCTGTCATATGCATATGTTGACTTTGGGAGCATAAGTTCATATTGAGTCACATGGAAATTAATGCTGACACTGTACTGTCCTGTGTGACATCTCTGAATAACTAATGGTTGGAAAAAAGGAACTGTACAATAGATCTTCTTTGGAATTCCCTAAATTTAAATCTCTGCTTTTGAATGTGTCACTACTTTCAATTTCCTCTCAGTCTCCTTGTATATCCTCTTACTTTTGGCCATCACCACATAAAATCAGTATTTTCACATAACCCTACTTCACAGCCAATAGAGTGAAATTCTCTTAAATTTAAATGCTTGGGAAATAATTTTGTTTCAACTAAAAACACACTGAAGGGGGAAATTAAAAAATTAGGTTGTCTACGTTGCACAACGTTAGTTCATGGAGTTGTTCTAAAGTTTACTGTGCTGAAATTCTTACTCAAAACAAGTTTGCATGTAGGCATCTAAATATTTTAATATTATTTTTTAAAAAAATAATTTGCTGTCCAGATTGGCAGGTATGTGAGGCAGGGCTGCACTCTGGGCTGACCAGCATGGCGAGGTAGAAGGTTAGGATGGAGGAGTGGGAGGTGACTCCTTCCACATTGCTCTGATGGCATCAGGTGGGACCTTTCTGGAAACAGCCCATGCTGGTGGGAAAATGGGTCTGTGATGTGCCAGTCTGTCCCCAGTGCAGCTCAGTGAAGAGCCTCCTGCTCAGGGCTCATGATGCCAACTTGCAAGACCAATCCACCTCTCAGTTGCAGTCCAGCTTCAAATCTTATTATACCAAAAGTAAACTCTGAATCTCAGCAAAAGATACTGGAAAGTAGAGCATCCTCCTGATGTTAGGGGACAGAACTGGAAGTGTAATTTGAAAAAAAACCACCTTCAGTGAACAGAAGTACAGAACATTGCTCTTACTTCATGGGCACTCAAGATTTTTTTTATATGAAACAATATTTTGTTTTGAGAGTTCCCTTAATTTGGGAATAATAATATTTTCTAAATAAGAACAGTTAAAGAATTAGGACTAGACAAATATCTGTACTGCAGCCTGTAGCTCCTGACAGCTGTAGTGCTGATCATTTTAGTGGTTTTTCCTTCAGAATTATTTGAGTTTTTTATTCAGTGAAAAATACCATTCCAGCCTTACAATGGGGTGAAAACAAATCTCATAAATGAAGCATTTCTTGCATAACAGGAAGATAGCAGGACACTAGTATCTGTAGTTTTACCAAATGCATCATATAGTACCAAGGTCTTCAGTTAATTTTCTGAATACAAACACTGTTTATAGTATAAACAGTTATTCTATTTACCATGTATAGTTATTGGTACCAACCCCATTATATGAAAGGTGGAAAAAGAAAGCTTAAATGGGAAAGCTGATGAATGTTTGGAAGAAATTTAACCTACAAGGTTCTGGGATTTGGTTCCTTCTGGTTGGTCATAGTAACAAACTCCAGGTTTTGCCTGTGACAGATATGCAAAGTTTTATGAAAAAATCATCTGTAGGAATTAGCACAGAGGCCTGGGACAAAATTTAAAAGCAGTCTTGGCTTGGATGAAAGGTGATGCCTTTACCTGGTCTTGCTTAGTTACAGAGAGTGTATATGGAAGTTTGCCAGTGCTAGGAAGATGTATTTAGTTTGTATTCAACCAGCAATTAATTTCACAGCTTCAGATGGCTAAAGAACATGTTAATTCAGTGTTATTTGTCAAAAATGTGTACTGTACCATTTTTCAGGCCTATCTTCGAATTTACTGAGATATTAGGCACACATCTTAAGGGCAAATGAAAAATAAGGTTGAGAAGACCTAGTGGTTCATTTTATGTAATTGGAATTGATTTAAGGCTCTTCATTTTTTTCAACCAGCTCTGGTAGAGACTAACCTGCTTTGGAGGGCATAGTGCCCGTTAAATCACCAAGGCTTCTACTCCTTGCAAATGAACATATTTGAGCTTTGAAAAGAGAACTGCTCTTTGAAACTGCTGAATAGTCTCAGTGCACAGGTTTTTCTGCTTCATGGTTTCTGTACTGTGCTCAAATTTCCTTCTGTAAGTTTTTCACTTTCACTTATATCAAGATTCTTTATTCAGCACTGTCAAAGTGTCCTGTTTCCTAGGGGTGGCTTTGAGGAACTGAAACAAAATCTGCAGTTTTAAAAATACAAATATGTACAGTTTAAACTAAACATTCAATGCTACCATAAACAAAATAATATTGGAAGTGGGAACTTGATGAAGGCTAGAGGCACAACACTAAGAAACAGCAGAGCTACCCCATTCATGGAGAACTCAAGTACTTAATAGCAAAGAAAAATTGTCTCAGTTAGATGGCAATAGCAATATTAATAGAACAGTATATTAAAAACTCATGCTTTTAACTAGTTTATCAGTAGTTTGCACAGAGGTGACTCAACAAAATGCACGTAAAGTGGGGTTTGAGGGATAGAAGAGGCTTATTGGAGAATTATGTTGTGTACAGCGGGCTCTGAGCTTTTCTGCTGTCAGTCAGTGTGGATAGAGGTAAGATTAGTAGCTACTGCCACTTAGACTTTTCTTGCAATCTGTGTGAATCTCTAGTGGGAAAATCACTTCAGCTCTATTCATTGCTGTGCTGTGCCTGAAAAAGCAGAGAGGGGCTATTCTGCCTTTGGTTTAGTCATCACGGGACAGCTGGGTGATTTGGTAGATTTGGTGACTTTGGACCCTTTTGAAAATACTGTTTTAGGGCTCTGAAATAAGACTAATAACCTGATTATGTATCTCCAATTTTATTTCCATAGGAGGGCTATCTAAAAGCATGTTCCTTGTCTTACTAGTAGCATGTTCAGTTCTGGTGGTTGTCTTGTTATCTCACACCCTCTGGTATAATTCAAAGTGTACTGAAAGAAAGAAAAGATTTCTTCTGTATGTTTCAGCAAGTGCTGAACCAGATATTAGACATGTCAGTTCCGCCACTGACTTCTGGGTTTGCTAGCTATTAGCAAAAAAATTGTAAATACTTCGGAGAAAAATTATAATTAAAAAAAAAAAGGTGGAACAATACTGGTTATAAATCAAATCTGTAAAGCCATCTGCAGTTACTCCTGTGGTGAAGCAGATGTTCCAGGTTCTTGTGGTTTAGTTATAGAGTATTTGAGGCAAATTGGGTCTCTGACTTTTGGAGATGCTTGATTGCAGCACTGACATTCATACTGACGGGCAACTCCTCTGATAGTCACATGCAGATTTTGGCAAGCACTTGCCTGAATTAAATGCTCACAGGAGGGTAAGAGCTGGGGCAGAGCTGAGTTCTAGTGCTTCCAAAGAGCAGCCCTGTTGGTAGGGGGGTTGTGATGCACTGTTTGAGCTAAAACTGCTGTTTGATCTCCCTTCTGCCCTCCTGCACCTATTTGCACTTTCATTTGCCAAGGTCCTTAGGGTTCAGTGGTTAATGGGGTGACTGCTCTGTGTCATGAGAACATCAAGTATATATTTTTCTAGTGTTTTGGTTTGAAATGTGCTATTATTAGGCAATCACCAATATATTGCCTCTGATATCTATTGAAATGCATATTTAAATCTTGTACTTGTCTGCAGTAATTTGAAAAATAAAGTGAATATTTGACTTTTTCAGAAGTATTACTTGCTCTTCATCTCCATGGAAATTTGATGCAGTGGTTCTCTTAGTGCAGATTTTCAATTTCTAGTTAAAAAAGGTAGGTGAAAAAGGTGTTTAATGTAACAGGCTTCATAGTAGTTGTATCATCAGATATCTGTGAGTCTGGCTTCTGAAAATGTCCATAAGTTCCAAAAATATACCAGTAGAGGCTTTTTCTAGGTTGGTTGGGGTTTTTTTTCCCATTTAAATCTTGGTAGTTTCACCTTATATATCGTTTTCCACCACTAGTGAAAGTAAATGTGGGGTGAAAGGAATCATCAAAGCAAAACATCTTTCCCTAGCAGGTAAGACAGGATCCTTGCAAAGGTATTTGCCCTTGTTCCTCTTGGGTAACTCCTAGAAGGTTTTAATAGGTTTTAATATGCACTCCCATGAGCTTGCAGGTAGACTGAAGGGGCAATCCAGGAAGATCCAAATCACTTCTGGGTGACAAGTTTTCTTGGCATCTGTCAGCAGTAAGGGCAGCTGTGCTTGCTGTATCGTGTTCGGGTTAGCCCAAAGAAGACAGGGCTGGATTTTTGAAGGGCAGATTTGGATGTGATAACTGAAGCAGTAATGGTCCCTGACTGTTGTGGAAGTCACTATGCTTTCAACAGGGATGGTGAAAGAGAAGATGGGTCCAGTCCTGAGAAACCACAGGCTCTGTGAGTAGCAAATGCTGGCAGTGGAATGTGGAAAGCAGCTGGTTCTCTGACTGCTTCAGCTGTCTTGGAAGTAATTGTCTGAGTTTGGGTTATATTCTTCTGTCGTGAGAATGCCCAGATGAATTCAGGTGATGTTGGAAACTCGGACAGCATGGAATTGTGCCCTGTTTTTAGGGACACAGTGTCTCTCTGAAATGTGCCTGTCTGCCCGGAGATAGAGGAAGGCAAGGGTGCTCTTTATGTACAAGCACAGCACTAGGTCTTCTCCCTGCATCAGAGTCGTGTTTATTCCCACTGTTACAGTGTCTGAATGCCTCACGTGTCTCATGTATTTATCCCTGCAATACCTGCAATCCCACAAAGGTGCTGTTCATTACCACTTTTCTCATAGGGAGCAGAGAATGGGTGTAGATGTTCTATGCCCGAGGGTGTCTGTGAAAGTGGTGCAAATTGAATCCCAGTCTCTGGACTCTGGGTCGATACATTTAATTGCTGTCACATCTCCTCACCTTTGAGCTATCTTGTGGTGTTGTGAAACTGTAATAGTGCTGAAGTAGGTTTGTTTGCTTTCCAGATCTTCTGCACGTACCTGAGCACTGCTGAAGTATTCACAGTCAAAGAAATTATTCATCCCAGTGTGTGTTATCTAATATCCCATTTTTCCTTGAAATGCTCGTTTTGCACTGAGCTGAGGAATTCTCTTTGTGAACTTCATAGATTTCTACCAAACTGCAGAACTTCTCTGACTGAAATTCCATTTCTCTGGGATGTAACTTATGTATTTACCTGCTTTATCCTCCCAGGTGTCAATTTAGATTTTTTTATTATTATTATTTGTTTATACTGACTTGTAACAGAAGGTTTGGGGGATTTTTTTTAAAATAAGGGTTTTATCCTGTTACCATCTATAAATGGAAAAAGCTTCTCAAATTAATGTATGAGCAACCAATCTTCTGCTTGGGTGTGTGAAGCTGCTTTGATATTATAAAAGGAAAAATATTTCCATAGCAACCTGTTTAAAAACACAGAATGTTTTTGCTATGAAGGCTTTTTGTTGTTGATGTTGTTACATCCTTACAGTGGAGACTTTTGACTCCTGTAACTGAGCCATAAAAAATAGCTAGTGATAACACAGCAACATTAGTTTGTTTATTTAGGATTTTGTTCTGCATGTATACTTTTATAAATAAATGTAAAGAGTTATTAATGAAATTACCTCAAGTTTCTCAAACAGTAAATTGTAAAATGGTTACATATGTTTCCCACATTATTCAGCATTTCGTTTGAGTCCTTACATACCAGAATGATCAGACTGGCAGAGCAGATGATGATAAAGCAAAAGGAAGTTCACCATCACATAGGTGCATTGAAACAGCTGGATGAGCTCCTCTCTGGTCTCACACACACACAAAAAATATGCTTCAGCATCCATTTCCATGAAGGGGTGGTGCTGCACCACTGTTCCTGTGCTGGAGTACCTCAGGATATCAGAGTGAGCCTAAATATTCAGCTGCTGGTGTGGTTACATAAGGTAATTGTACATTCCCTCACAAGGAGCCCTGTTCAGCGTTATTTAGCTTGGTGTTCCAGGTCATTTGCTGCAGCACTCATTATGGGTGGGCAGCAGTAACAGCTAAGGCTCTGGACTTTTCCACTCATGTGGAATGCTTTGCTGTGTTGCCAGATTAAATAAAAGTGAGCAACAAGATTGCACTTGGCGACATAAGCACAGTAACAAAAAACTGCTGCTCCTGAGTAGCTCCTTGTTCATGAGTGAGTGGGTTGGGTGTGCTGTTGCAAGATGAAGAAATTTCTTTTGCCTGCCTGGTGAGCCTTCAGTTTCAGGCTGTTCAGCCTCTCCTGTTATTAACTTTTGCTCCCAAATTATATTAACATTCGGTTTTCTGTGTTTAAATGCAGGAACCCAAGAAAACTACTTTGTTTTTTAAACGTGTTTCCTGAGAAATTCTGTATCCGCTCTGCATTGTCTCCTGCTTGTTTCCATACTACCAAACACTTTGTTTCCTGTCTTACACCACTTCACATTATCCCATGTGCAGTATCACTGCTCTGGCTGGATTTACATCTCCTTATATCGATA
Organism: Lophotriccus pileatus; assembly: GCA_035583135.1. Taxonomy (NCBI): domain Eukaryota; kingdom Metazoa; phylum Chordata; class Aves; order Passeriformes; family Tyrannidae; genus Lophotriccus; species Lophotriccus pileatus. The sequence continues at coordinate 4,748,740 of JAWWES010000168.1, read as the reverse complement.
CAGACATGATTTAGAGGTGGACTTGGCAGTGTTAGGTTGGACTCAATGATCTTAAAGATCTTTTCCAACCTAAAGGGTTCTATACTATGAGGGAATAATGAAGAAACAGAAAAGGCAGTATGTTTTTTAGATTTAAAAGATACACTAAATGGTATTTATTTGGCTTAAAGCAATTATTTCTTCATATGTTCACCTTATTTTGCTAGTAGTAACAGAAATACCAGAATTTTTCCCCAGAGAGTCTTGCAGTTCACTTCTCTACTGCACTCTCACCCTTAGACCATTGTAAAAGGTAATAGCCTTGTGTAAATATTTAAGTAGAGAGTGGTCTCTCAGAAAGGGGCTGATTGAAGAAGTGAGGCCTCATTTTACACGTGGTGAAGTAACTGATTAACAAAGAGGATGAGAGGGTGGGGAGTGCTGCCCTAATCCTGTCACTTCCCTGTTTTGGTTATGCGGAGGACTTCTAATTTCACTCAAATTCATTTTTGTGGTTTTTTTAAGTTGAATTTGATGTCACTATTATAGGAAGAAATTATATTAGGAAGAATTTTTTTTACAAGAATGCGATCAGGCATTGGAATGAGCTGCCCAGAGAGGTGGTGGATTCACCATCCCTACAGGTTTTTAAGGTGAGACTGAATGTGGCACTGAGTGCCATGGTCTGGTAACAACGGCGGTGTTGGATCAAGGGTTGGACTTGATGATCTCAGAGGTCTTTTCCAACCTGCTTGATTCCATGACTATTTAATTAAAAATGCTAACGGCAAGTTCAGAACAGCTGGACTCACTGCATGGGAGTGTGGCTGCTTTGCAGCAAGTTACTGAGTATAACTGGAAGGTACTCTTTATTTTGGCTATGCGCTTTTCTTCAGATTCACAATCTGGTGTATTTTGAGATCAATACAGGAAATGCATACTTATTGCTCAGCTTGGCTGTAATGTTACACCACTGGTATCAACCAAGTGATACCACATTACATTTGTGTCTCTATGTAGCTTAGGAAAGCCACGGTGATTATTGAGGCTGCTCATGTAGCAATAATGTTGTGTTGCATGTAGGCTTGACTGGTGTTTGTATATTGGTATGACTGGCAAAATGCATGCATTAATTAAATTTAGAATATGATTTGTAGATTCTTACTGAACCTATATAAAAAATTATTTGCAAACGGCAGGAATTTGATCATGTATAATTTACTTTCCTGAACCTTGTTGACAGTGAAACTTTAGGCTGAGAGAGGTAGCTCTTCATGTGGTCTATTTGTGAACCTTCAGCTTAACTCAGCTGCTATTAGCTCTTTTGGGATTGGTGTCCAGAGGCACCTTTGAAGAGCTGTCAGATCAGCTGGCAGGTGTTTATGCTGCAGTGGTGTTATCTCGGTGCAGTGCTGATCCCGATTTCAAAATAGCTGTGACACCAGTAAGCACTCAGGCTAAAATTTCTGAGAGTAAATTGGAATAGCTTGATCCTAAAGGCTGCAGTATTTCAAGGGAAAACTTGACTTCTGGAGATTGACTGTTGGCTTCCTAAATGGCTGACATGCCCCAGTTTGACATCTGCTTTAGCTGAGGCTCCATACATAGTTCAATGATCATCTCACACTTATTTGTAAGGCTTCTTGCATGGGAATCCTGGTACCCTACTACTTCCATTCACATTGTAGGGTTCTAGGAAACATGTTTTCTCACTTCTGAAAGAAAAGTTTACTTTCTTATCTTTTTAATCTGAAGATTTTGGTGGTTTTTTTTTCTTACCAACTCTTCTGCCATGGTTACTTACTGTTAACAGATCTCCTTTGTTTTCCTTTTTACTATTGGGATAATTTGCTACTAATTAGCTGCATCTAATAGCTGGAACGTGTCTATGTGGGTGAAGCTACAGGTCATAGCAAGTCACACTGTAGAAAAATAACTGGATTAGTGAGAACAAATGGAGGCATATTGAAATTAAAATGCAGTCAAGGCTTTGTTCTTCTCAGAATATAATTTTACTCACACTGTTTTGAGCACATTGGTTTTTCAAGGTGATACTCTCCTGCTAGCTTTCAAGGTGATGAAAATGTGTTAAAATTAAGTAGACAATATACATACATATTGACAAAAAATGGTATTGCTTTGTAGATTGGGCAGCTGAACTTCATCTCATGGTGAAATGCAGGGTTAGTGTGATTTGATGTGGACAGAAACCAAGTTTCATGGCTTTGTAGTTCAGTTAGTGTAGCATTTCCTTAGAGTGACTGGGAACCCTCAGCCTTCATCCCTTTGAGTTAAATCCAGACTTTTCTAAGACTTAAAGTAATGTGTACTTTTTTTTTGTTTTATCTGTTCTCCCAGGATTTGCTAATACTCCCACAGCTGCCTTACATGTCATTCTGTTTTTCTGAGGTATCCAGGCAATTTCCTTTTTTTTTTTTCTTTTCTCTAAAGAATTTCAAAGATCCAAAAACAGAACCCCAAAGATTGGTTCAAGAGACGACAGAAAGGCTGTGTTCAGGTTTGCATCTCTGTTCTGCCACAGACTTTTAAAGCCTGCCACAGACTTTTAAAGTCCTTGATCTCTCTGCCTGAAATCCCCACCTGTAAAATTCTCGCTTGTTTTCATGAGAGAATGCTGAATTCTTATATGATATCCTAATGGACTCACTGGGGTGCCCTTACTGTGTGTATAGATGCTGGCTCCTCTCTCAGTTCTGTGTATCCACTCTGCCACTCACACCCCTCAAATCTTCTGACTGATCAGAAGTCTGTTAAATATGGTTCTGCCTGGGAAAGACTAGTAATGATGTAATGACTAAACAGGATTTTGCTGCGTGCCACAGGTGAACCTCTTTGTGGACATCAAGAGCTGTGCTATGACCAGAACTGGAGGGAAAGTGTTAATATGTAATTATAAAAGTCTCATATGTGAATATCGATTAAGGTATGGTAAAAAATTAAGTGTCTTTTACATTCTCAGGATCAATACTCAAGAGACCCATAATGAATGTGCCAATGCATTTTGTAAGAGTGGGTCCCTGCAGCACATTCTTGGCCCCTGATAAAAATCATGCCAGGCCATTTTGCATGCCTGTCAATTATTTGCACGTTACAGAGATGAAACCTGAAGGCAAATTGCTGTGGGGCAGTTTCTCTGTCCTGACCAGCACTTTGTGTTAATATCCATGTCTTCCACAGGTGTGTGAAAATTGTAGTTCATCACTAGCACTTGGAAATATCACTTGGAATAGCAATGCTGTGTGTTTCAGATATGCCAGAGATTGGAGATATTTGAATTCTGATTCAGCCCCTGTAGTTGGGATTGATAGATACGATTTTTTTTTTCAGATAGAGGTTTGTTTTTTTCACAGATGGTGCTCCAGAATTCTCTTACATCAACCAGACCTTGAATATATAAGTCAATTGTATGTTTCCATAAAATAGTACAAAGTCAAAATAGCTCTTAATATGTGTGAGAGAACAGCATTATGGATTTGAATATTAATATATATTGAATAGCAAAGTCATTTGGCTTGGTATTATTTCTTACCTAATTCCAGAAGGTTTATCCCAAGCTCTCACCTGTTTTTTTTGGTCTGTGTAACCCAAGGCAGGCAGAGTCCAGCTTCTGGAATAAACAGCACTTGGAACAAGTGAATGATGGAGAACTGAAGAGATGTTCAGGTTTGGCATATAAAGTCCAGTAGCATGTGCTGCAGCTGAGATTGATCCTTTCCTGACTCAGTGGTGTTTAGAGGGGTTTTCTGTGGGGCAGTAGACACGTGTGTTAAAGAAGGTGTGCTGGATAGCAGATCATAACCTCAAAGATAGCCTAGAGCTTTTTCTTTGATGCCTTTTGCTTAGTTGCACGCCTCCTGAGGCATTCAAACCAATGCAAGGTGACAATAGCTTTTTTTTTTTTGTCTTCATGCTTTTTTAATCAATCAATTAGTTTGCTTAAAACACTTCTGTGGTTTAAAGTGAATGGCTAGTTATTCTAGAACTTTATAGCAGCTTTAACTAAACACTTTAAAAGTTGTATTTAATAATCCCTTCATTTCACTCAGCAGAGTAATTGGTAACAGCTCTGGGGGAAGCAGCATGTGTTTTTTCTTTTCCCTATTATAAACTAGGAGGGTTCCCTTCCTTGTCATTTGTGGCATGTCAGCATGAACCCAAACTCTTTTGCACTGTGTGTCTCTTCTGGAAACTTTGCCTACACAGTGGGCATCGTTTGCCTCTGTCCTAATTTGCTTCTGACTGTAAATGCAATAGGAACATTTGCAAAGAATAAATCTTTTCAGTGTATTGACAAAGCTTCTTCTGTAATTGTGGTAGCTGAACAGGACGATGAGCTGAAATCCTTTTTGAATTAGGGTTTATGTAACTCCAACCCAATTCCTGGCTAAGCCTTGCAGCCCGATCCAGAACAGTGAGAACTGACAGCTCCTGTGTTTTGCTGCACTCTGAAAAGTGTGGCCTAATGCACTGGGTCTGGGATTGTTCAGTCTACTTTTTCAGCTTGATTTTTGTCCTACTTTACAGTAATTTCCCTGTGGCAACGTTACCTGGAAAAGGAGAAAAGGCTCAGTTGTACTCGGATGTGTAGTCATTTCCATGTGTAACAGTTTAGGATGCAGCAAGGAAGCCAAAGGAGCATGGTGACTGCTGAAGCAACTTCCCTGTTAGTCTGTTTTCAGGAACTCTATTTAGATAGAGCTAAGCTGACATGGAAATGCACAGTCCACTCTGATATGCTTCTGTCTGAAAGCATTCTCTTAACATGGGGTGGCTGCTCACAGAGTAGTGGCACTGTGAGAAAGGATGGAGGAGTCTCACCTTTCACAGTGACAGATCACTGACAGACTTAGGAGTGAGTGAAGGAGTCCCATCCTTTGCTCTCTTTAGCTTCCTGCTGTTACATTCTTTTATTGTTTTGGTGTTCCAAAAACAGTGGTGAAAAATAATAGAGCAGTGGCATAGGCAAAGTGCTGGAAACCTGTGTGCTCTTCCGTGACTTTATCAAAGGCATATTAAGGAGTGATTGCACAGACAGGCTGAATGGAAACCATAATTACACCAGTGTTTCTAAACAAAACAGGCTTTCAGAGATGACAATCTTTCCAGGTATGAGGAGTGTAAGATTGATTCTTGAGATTTACATGCATAAAAGATTTTCTCAGAAGTTATTAAGAGGTCTGTGGAGTTAAATGAGATGCTCATGAGAGTCAAACTGGCTGTGCTAGACAGCACCTACTGTCATGATACTGCTCAAGAACAAAATTGAATTGAAAACTCCATCTGGAGTCTTGAATAGGTTTATCATGTGGTAACTAAATATGTCCTTTGAGGTTTGAGGCTGATGATGTTCTTGGGATTGGTATTAGAAAAAATATTTGTAAATTCACGTTAGAGGGTTATAGGAGGGATGTGTGATTTTATTTTTTTTTTTTACATGGTATTTATTAAATATTCTGATGAATTATTCTGTGATCCTTTTGACTTGCTGAAAAGCTGACTGTCTCAGATTTCTCATTGCTGAAAGAAGGGCATATTTCCCAAAGGTTTACAATGGTGTTAGGTAAAATACAGCCAGTCTTTGACAGTGCTGAGGAAAGCAAGTCAATCCTTGTTTTCAGTGTTGCTGGACACTGACAGCGGAATATCTAAGTTAAAATACAAAGCTGCAGCTGTATTCCATAAGCCTGATAGTCTTTCCATATTGTTTTGAAGGAGATTATTGATTTCCATATTCAACCTTCTCTCTACTTGCAGTTGTTCACACCATTAATCTAATGTGATAGTGTGAAAAAAATATACTGGAGCTTTTCTTTAAGACTTCGTGGGGCTTAATGTCTTCTACCTGCTGGGCTTTTTGCCTAGAAAATGACTACTTGTTGCACTGCAATTTCATATCAATTTTCTTCATGTTACACACAGATTTTTTTTTATATTTAATATAAAATACACATATATGATGTGTATCTATAAATATATGCATCTATTCATAATACATACACTATATTGCATGTATATTGTATTATATGGGTAGTAATAGTATATTATAATATTAATATAGACATATATTTTTCAATATTATACAAGTTTTTATCATGTGTTTCCTCACATTTCATCTATGGGTATATATACGTGATTTCTATGAATAATGATATCTTTTATGTATCTTTACTCTTGAGTTGTTCTGTAGAGAGTATTCAGCAAAATTATCATCTACATGGAGTATTTCCCTATAGTAATTTACTCCGTAGTGTGTAGCCTGCTGGGACTTACTATGCAAATGCTATATTTGTTGGCTCAACCCCCTATTTCTCTGAAAAAAATGTTTCCTTCATTGCTTTGGGGGGAAAGAACCTCCCAGTTCTGACAAGGTCAGTATTCTTTCCTCACATCTTACTCCTCTCCTTCCACTGTGAAAAATTACCTTTACTGGCTAAATATGTTGGCTAAATATGCCCTGATTTATCTCAATAGGGACACTGAATGCCCACATGCAGATGACACAAAACACTTTGCTGTGGGGATGAAAAAAACCTTACAGAGGTAGCCCTGAGTTTGAAAACAACTTTCCAGTTCTCTTTATAAGGCCTGATGTTTCATTCCTCAGCAGCACTCAGCTGAAGGCAGAAACATTGGTAGCTGGGGTATGGTTTGGTAGGTCCATGTGCTTTGGCCATATGCATCTCTTTGCCTTAGAGAAGCTGCAGCACAAATATCTGAACTACAGCAGATGATGATGATGAAATGGGAGGCTAAGAAAAGTTACTATCTTCCCATATGTTCAAATTACAAGATATGTCAAATCATATTGCTGAAGAATATGCTGAAGGTGACAGATGAGTCCTAAAATTGCCCTAATAACAGAAAATTACCTTAAATCATAAAGTTTTTCCTTCCTGAGTTTTATAATAATTTCTTATTATCAGTTTTTAATTTTAAGCTGAGGAGCCTGACAGCAGCTGGAACAAGTAAATGCAGTTAGTGTGATCTTTGAAATTTTTTTTTTGGTGGCTTTGTTATGCTCTGTCTTCATTCTTGACTTCTGTATTATAATAAGGTCTATGTAAAATACACTTTTCCCAATGTATCCACCCATAAGGCAAATGGAGTCTACTTTGTAAGTTTGCAACTTCATAGAACGGGCTCAATTCCTGTTTATAAAAGTGCTTTGTGTTACTTAAATGATGTTTAAATGCCGAAAGGTTTTCTATTTCTCCATATATATATAGATATATATAATTTTTTTGTCAAGAATATGACCTTTGATGACTGGATTCTTGTGACTGGTGACAGAGCAGCCTTATGATGTTTGACAAGCAGTGCTTTATAGTTCTGAGGTTTGTCATTATACACCAGTGGTGTGGGGCCAGCAGAAACCACAGGGCTGAAATAGAGGCTCTCTCTCAGCTCAGGTCCAGAGTAAGTACCTGAATGAGGTGAACCGTGGTGGATTCAGCCCCCTGCTGCAGTGCCTTGCTGGTGCTCTGGCTGGATCCTTCCTTTCAGCTGCTTTTGCCGCTGAGTGAGACGGGACAGATGGTGTTTTATTGTTCCCCCTCCCGGCAGACGAGGCCAGCTCTGCTGCCAGCTCAGCTGCACCGTGAAATAGAGGTGCAAATTCCACGGCTGTTCACCGGGCTGGCACTCGGTGCCCACTCAGGGCATCCAGCCCGAGCTTCTGCCAACATAAGGGAACAAATCCACGTGGGTGTTTTGCCTGAGGCTTCAGAAATCCACTTCAGTTACCACTTTGGCAAGCTTGGGGAAGGGAGCCAGAGCTCTGCATTTGTAAGAAGGGAAGGTGAGGGAGGAAGGATGAAAGCTCAGTGCAGTTTGGCTTATTTGTTTGCTGTTTTTGGTCATGGCTGGCACTAAAGGAAGCGAGAGGAGGCGTTTTCTTTTGGAAATACTTCAAGTTGTCAGTGTTATCTGTAATCCACACACTTTTTTGTTTTTAAACTTTTCCATTTACCCTCTGATTATATGAGGTAATCTAGGGCTTTAAAAAAAACTGACTTGAAAGCTTTATTTTTGTCATGCTCTTCGCGTGGAAACCAAGTCTTCTGGTTTTATTAGCCAGTTAGTTGTTCATGAACTAATATTGCTTAGTTTGACTGTGTGGCTTCCTCTTGTTTTCTAAAGCCAGACAACTTTTATTTTTCTAAATATTTTTTTTTCCTTTAAAGTGTCACAAAAAGACTGTGTAGCAGAGGGCAGACATGAGATCTGAATTGGAACCAATTTTTTTTCCTTCTGTGGTTGCTTACACTTATTTCAGGCAGGTGTCTGGATGATCTTCAAAATGGGAAGAGAGTTAAAAACTGGTAGTAACGAACAGGCCATGTAGTATTGCCCTTTCTGCTCACTTAATTATTTAAAAGTATGCTAAAAATGCCATGTATGACAGAAAAATTACACTTACTTTTATTCCACTGCAAGGAAAAAATTCAGTATGAAACCAGAGTGGGAATGAAGAAAAACGACAGCATATTGTGTTTGAGAGACAAATCAGGTGAGATCTCTTTAGCCACATTATTTTCAGACCCTGGGTGCTACAGGTTTTGAGAAGAATTTTGTGAGGGATTTCCTCCCAAAGATTACTTGTACACACATCTCAAAGTTTAGAAAGGCAGGGAGGAATATGATTTATTTTGCGTTGAATGGGGATTGAGAGTCTAATTCCCCTCTGCCATGCAACTCTTGTTTGATTTTACCTGGAGAATAGGGTCAGTAACACCAATTTCAGGAACATTTTGTGATGTTACATTAATATAAAGCTGTTGGAATGTAATTCTATTTGATAATATGCAAGTGATATGGCACAGATGGGATTTGAAGAATCATAAGGCCCAGAAACATCATAAAATTTTGAAAATATTCATAAGAAAAATCTGTTCAGAAATCTGAGAGCTAAATGGGAGAGCAGTGCTAAGTTGTAAGTCAAAGTTAGAGCTGATGTGAATTGGTGTTACTTCACCAAGATAGATGAGATTAAATCAGTCTTAATTTTTGCCCTGGTATATAAGAATTTAGGAAAGTTGACAGCATCTCTGACTCCCTAAGAATATCACCAGAACAAGTAGAGATGTGGCATCAACAGTGTCATCAAAGAAGCTAAATTTAGAATGGTGTTATTTTGAATTTTTTAGTATATTATGATGGAAACCAAGACATGAAGAAGGAAGAATTTTTTTTTCCTTAACCACTGAAAATAGAGTTTTTCTGTGATGTGCTTTTAGGGGAGATGATTTACTTCTGTAAATTGTCTTTTAACATTCTGATCAGAGACAAAACAGTGTTGCTCCCTAGCTAATTTTTGTACCTATTTCTTGAGATCTAAGAGCACTAAACGAAAGTGAGATCTGAGGAAACAAGAAACCTGGACTTTTCTGTGAGCAGTAAAGAAAACTGTAGAATATTGAAGTTAGGAATACTGTGAACACAAGGCTACCAAAAGAAAATGAATCTTCATTGGAAATCAGGGCAGCAAAGCTCCCTCTGTGTTACAGTGATGGCCCATAATTGTGCCAATTCCATTGCCTTCTGTGCATTAACATGCATTAAAGTGAATTAGCAGTGGCTCAGGTTTTAAGTTTCCCTTACAGACACAAATAGAAGAGCTCTTTTGATGGATTTACTGTATCCAGTTAGGCTGAAGGCAAAATGGAGCAACAAGAGATATGGAAGAGAGAAGCAAACAGGAAAAAAATTGGGATGTTGCTGGAGATGAGCATTTGGTTAACAAGAAAAACTAAACTTGGACTTTATTATGCAGCTGATTTTTGTTAATATGGAATAAGTGAAGCTGTGGTGCATGAAGAAATTCCCTTCCAGAAAAAGGGAGTTTTAAGAAAGGGCTAAAATGTGAGTCACGTAGCCACACGTCAGAGGTAAAATGCCTTCTGCGTTGCTGGTCTTTCTGCTGCTCACTTTAGGTCTAGTGCTGCTTTTAGAGAATTAAGATTACTAACATGCCATTACCCTCAGCTGCTCTCCTGTCTGATTTCCTACCATTTCCACTGAATGGTACCTGCTGTGTGGAGCCCTCTGCAAACATCAGTGACAGTTCCTGGCCCGGACAATTTACGCTGCAACAAGCCAATCATGGTATGCAAATGAAACAAGCAAGTGGAGGGGCAAGAGGACAGAAAAGAAGGCAGACTTTTTACAGGGTACTTTATTATTGAGCTGGCTGTGTGCACAGTTCCTTTCATCAGTCATGTTATCCCACAGAACACTTACTACCATATCTGCCACTTCAGATAGTGACAGACTGAGGCCGGTCGAGGTTTGTCGTGTTGCCACCAACTTTCGTTAGATGTGAACATGAATTTGAATCAAATGTTGTTTGGTAACAGATTCTGTGAAATTTTTGACTTCCACCTGGACTGTGTCTGTTGTAGGCAGTGGTCTGGTGCTCTTTGTAGCATTTCTATCCAGTCTGTTTTTCTGTTTCACTGGTTTTTATTACCTAATAGTACTGGGGCAGACAAAGGATGTCCTGCTTTGAGTAGCATCCATAAACAACAACAACAGGGCAAGCCTGCATGACAGTGCCTTCCATTTCCTTCTGAGGCTTCAACCATTTTCAGCCCATAGATCTGCTGAGAAAAGCGTGGTTTCTGTGTTTAATAGCTACCTGTGGTTTTCCATGCCCTGAACTTGGTCAACATCCCTTTCCATGTGTTTTAGTCTTCTGCTCCTTAACCACACTGGACAATCACCTCCAAAACTAAGCAGTAGCATAACGTTCCTTTTGCCAGGTTTGGGTTTTTCTTTGGAATTGCACAAATTTGGTAGCCTGGCTAACAGACAATAAAAATGCACATCACTGATCTTGTTCACATCAACTTGTGAAAATATCTGAGGTAGTAACAATTTTATTTGGGCTCTTTTGGTCACTTTTCCATCCCTGGGTCATGTAACTCTGACCTATACCTATTCACATCTTGCTCAAAGAGACACTAATTTAATTGATTTTTTAAATATTACATCTTTTTTATATAACCAATTATAGCATTGGTAGCTAAGAATGGCATGCAAGAGTGACTCACTCCTCAGTGTGGATCTCTGGATGCTTTATTTTACATAAAAATGATATTCTTGTCTCAGTGACTCTTGAATACACACTAGGTACTCTGAATCTCTGTCAGAACTGTGTGTCTCAAATGTCTCTAAAGCTTAGGAGTGAGGAGTAAATGAAGTTAAACTACAGTCTCTCCTTGGTGTTTTTAGACTTTTATTTCAAATGACTTTTTTATGGTTTTGGTTTTTATTATTCTTTGTTTCTCAAAATTGCATTTCTGCACATACTGTTTTCAAATAACCTGCACTGTGCCACAAAGGATGAAAATGTATTTGCTAGGAAGAAGCTCAGCCAGCAAACTAACAAAAGTATTTGATTTTTTTGGTGAAATTTTGCTGCAGATGAGGAGATAAAGCTCCATGCACCTAAAAGGTTTCCTGTAGGGAAGATGAATGCTTGCACAGGAGGCACAGCCTGCTTGAGATTTTGCTGCGTAATGCTCTCGTACATATTTCATCTAAATGTCCATTAAATTTTACAAGGGGTAGAAAAAAAAAAAAAGTCTAAGTAACAAGTAGGTGTGATTGAGAAGTCAGGGGTGTCTGTGGGAGAATGCTGGTGATGTCATCCCATTTGCCTTAGGCTGATATTAATAACGTGCTGCCCTTCATTCCTGGAAAAAACGTGGAAGGCTGGAAGCACTGAATGTGTAATTCTGGAGCTCACAGGCTGCAGTGCAGGCTTTGCATTCAGAGATGGTGTCTCACTGCTCGTGTTGCAATGCCATTTTTGCTCTGATCCTGTTATTGGGGATCTGTTTTCATTAAGCAGGGAACCTGTGAAGGGAGACACTGCTGACTGTTGGTCTGGAGATCTGTTAGCCTGAGAGGAAAGGATGTCACAGCTCTGTGAAAATAAACCAAACTTTACTGTGTCACCCTGATGCCTGTCATTTGACATGTCAGATGAGATAAACAAAATGTAACATTAAAAACATGTAACATTAGAAAATGTACAAACCCTTATGCTAAACACCTTCAATCAAACTTCTCAACCCTTACTCCAGGATGGTCTGTGTAACCTACAGCAGCAACACTGCAGAAAGTAACTTGTTAAAGATGATAGAAATAAGGGAATTTGAGTAATTACCTTTGATCCAGGCCTGCATTAATCCAGTAAAATATTTAATGATTTCCATTTTGAGATAGAGCCGAGTACTTTTGCTGACTTGAAGTGTTTGAGTAGCTATGGAGTGAGGCTGCTGCTGAGGAGGTTTTTTAGACTTAAGCCTGGAAGACAATTAGCAAATAGCATCTAGCTGTGTAACTACTACTCTTTGGTCTTGCTAATTATCCTTATTCCTTTCCCCTCCATTTTAAAGAGGAACAAACTTGCCAAAAAGTACTAATTGCATCAGTGTGCACAATGTCATGTGTTACTTTAAAACTGACTTCTTTTAATAATGCAGAATTATTAGAACAGCTTTGTGTTGTTTAAATCTTCCTTGTATCTGTGAAGTCAAAAGAAATAACACAAGATCTGATAAGATTTCAACATATTTCAACAATTTTCTGTGTCTAGTTATCCTTTCCTGCGATTTCTTGTCAGTGATTTGGGAGCAGTGTTAGAAGTGGACAAAACCAGCTTAGAGTAATTGTCACTAAGCAAAAGCAGCTTGTAACATGAAATGCCACTCAAATACCTGTTTTTATTATTTTTTTTAATATATTCACAATTTTTGTTACTGTTCTAGTTTAACACATTACATGCAATGCAAACAGAGAAACAGAGTGGGCAGATCACTAGCCAGAGATCTGAGGTATGTGAGAAGGGTGTCTTGGGGAAGATGACCTCTGTAACCTGCTCCATAAAATGTAGAAGGTGGGGTACTCAAGTGTTGTTATTCAGAGGCTGATGGACTAGAATGTTTCTTATTAAGGTACTAGAAAATGTACTGGAGTGGGGGATTAAGAGGGTCTTCAGGATTTATTTATGAAGCCTTTTACAGTATAACTCATTTTTAGGTTATAAAAGCAGAGTCCATAATTTCTGTTTTTGTTTAACGGTTTCTGTCTAGAGTAAAATAAGGATTAAACTAATCTGAAGGACCAAGAAAAAGCTGGAGTGTTATGAGGAAGTGAACTTTTTGTAGTTTGAATGTACACTTTTTTTCTCCTCATTTTTCTGAAATGTCAAATGTTTACAATTAACAGAATGCTCTGTTGGAGCAGTCTGGTTCTGAGCTTCTGTGTGTTTTGTTAGGTGAAGTAACGTTGATTGCCATTCACTGGGAGTGTTGATAGGTATGTTCCTGCAGAAATTTACATGAGGCGTATTGGAAGAAATGAAGAAAGCATAAAAAAGGACCCAAATCCTTACTGCTGTGTCTTAGTGTTGCTGTAAGATAGCATAAAGGCAACAAAGATAGGAACAATATGTTGGGCAGGCTGAGACCAGACCAGTACTGGATGTCAGCACCCTAAGAAGGATTTATGAAAAAATGGTGCTAGGGACATAGAGGGGAGAAGGGTAATTTCTGGACAAGTGCTAAGTACCTGCTCTGAATGTAGAAGAAATCATGAGAAAAGGCAAAAGAAGAGGTTTATGGAAGTACAACAGGGTTTGGAGGTGTTTAGGGAGCAAAAGCATCACATTTAAAAAGCATCTGCTGACAAAGGTTCCCACTCTTTTCTACACTTTCAGCATCTCTTATAAATATAGAAAATGCATTCACTAGTAAGGATGGTGCTCAGGTAACCTCAGGTCACCAATTATTTAAAAGCCAGTAAGTTGATTGTAGCCACCTGTATCTGTTAAAGCATCACTGATTGCAGGGAGGTGACCAAGAAATGGAAGGGGACATGAGCAGCAGGGAATCTGCTCTTCCACCCATCACAGCAGCACAGAATGGTCTTAAGCAGGAAAACTTCTAAAGTAAGTGCCCAGTAATTAGACATCTTCCCGGTAGGAATTCACTTGCAGTTCCCTGGATATGTTGCAGGTCTGGGAGGTGCTCTGGTGTGATTAGCAGTTATTGATGTATCCCTGCACGAAGGTATCCTTCTTAACAGAATTGGCCAGTTAGACCTAACGTTTTGGAATGATATTTCATGGTGGTCTGTGGTACAGAGACCAAAGATAAATAAGTGAAGTTCAGAGTCAAATGATAATCTTGCAGTGATGTGGTAAGTCAGACTACTAATGCAATTGCAGCAGTACTGTGGGAATATTTAAATTAGCGCATTGTTAATATAAAAAAAGGAATTTGGATGTTCTGTGTTGGTTTCTTTCAAGGTTTTCTCAGAGCAGCTCTGGCAGTAGAAACAACACCCTTCTAAATTTAATCAGGCAGCCATACCAGACTTGCTTGGACTGGGACATTTGCAGAGGCAATTAGTCAACCTTCCAGAGTCTGAGGATAAAACTAATATTTTAACCCATCTTCCAACTGATTGAGGTTTCTTGCTGCTTATTATTCTTACTCATAAGTTGATTTTTAAAACCCCTATGTGCATAATACTTGAAAATAATTTTTAAAAGCACAGTTATAAGAGCCTTCTGGTAAAGCAAATTCTGAAGGTTGCCTTGGGAACTGGCACTGAACTTGATATGGAACTGATAGAGTGAGGTTCATTAAACCGTTCGCAATGAAAACTACGTTTGAATGAAATACATGTTAGTTAAAGCAAAGGCTGAGAAATGGTGGGTTAAATCTTTCTTTTCCACTCTTTGTCTATGCTTGAGTGCTCTCTGAGAAGGATTAGAACCTTGTTTGTATTAGATCTATTTGAGGATTGGTCTTTCTTTGGCTTGTAAATGTTGCCATGTGCCAAACTGTATGGGTGGTTTGATGCAATAGAAATTGTTCCTGGGCTAAAAAGTCTTTCTCTTGCTACACTAAACTTTTGCTTCAGAGTTGGTAGGGAGTCACCTTTTTAGCAGAGGAACTGGTTGTCTCTGAGGCATTACAGTGATTCAGGGGCAGCTTTTCCAGGTATGTGATATGGAGTCCTGCTCCATTCTGAGTGACTTGCAGGCTCCTGGAGGCAGAGAAGTAGCAGGCAGTGATGCAGTTGTTGGGGTAGTACTGTGCCTTCTGACATGGACATACACCAGTCCATGTCTTTGATACTTTTTAAAGAGCTTTTGCCTTTCTTGGAAGAATAAAACAATAATGCAGCATTACTGTTACTGCAATACTTCTATTGCTAATTGGGAAGATCAAAAGGCATTTCCTATCACTCCTGTGTACAGAATGGATTGCTGAGCACTAGAAATACTAAAAAGCATACTGTGAGACTATAAACTTTCTGAGGCATTTCTTGAAGTCCATTATTATTGCAACTGAACATGTTTGTCCTCTGTTACAGACACTGTGTCTTCATGCTTTTGGCATTTGTTTTCCTTAGTTTTTTTTTTCCTTTGGAGAAAGCTGATTTGATCTGCTTCCCTGACTGCAGATGATCTTTTCTGTTTGCTTGACAGAATGTTGTCTGAGGCGTGATAAAATATGTGGGGTGTGTACTCTGTGACTGGAAGGCTAAATGTTCTGGAGCTTGTCGTGTTTTGCAGCATCTGCTACATTTGCAGTTGACAGTCTTGCATTTCCAGCAGTTGTTTTTGCAGCGTTCACTGGGTGTGTTGCCAGTGGTGAGAAGCCTGGAAATGAGAGCCAGCAAAACACGGACAGTTGTGCTGCAACTTTTAAGATGTCTGATCATGAATAGGATCTCTCTGCAGAAGGGCTCATTATTTTCTGCAGGTTCGACTCTAAATGACAAGCTTGTGAGCTGGTTTTTTTTTGACCTGTTCTCACCTTCCTCTCAACACCTTTTTATCCCTTTCTTAACCAATTCTATACACTAGGGAAATGGCAAATGTTAGTGATGTAGCTGGTAGGCGATGTGGGAGAGAAGACAAGACATCTACTTAGCCTTTAGCTTTTTTTGCATGTCTTCAAATTCAATTACTAAGTACATTAAGGTTTCCCATTTTGAAAGTAGCTGCTTAATATGTAAGCAGAGGACAGAGATCTAGTTTTGCCCTTTATTTGATTAATTTTCTGAATTACTGAGACCAAGTTGAATTTTGTTAAACGTGCCCAGTTTTTCAGTGAAGAGAGGGAGCTGATGCCTTAGATTTGGCATGTGGATTAAACCTGTTATTTTGTGTCTCGTGTGTGTATTTTATTTTTGGCTCTTATCATGAAACAAGGAGGCCTTTCTCTGAACTGCCCTTTACTAGTAGCACCACAGCAGTTTAGAGAGAGAATAGATCTGGAGAGTAATATGCACTTAGGAGTTTATAGAGAAGAAAGAGCTTGAGATTGTATTACTAAAGATTTTAATAAACTGTTCTTCAGAAAGTTTCCTCAGGTTTGTTTTTTTTGCGTGGGTGCGATTCCTTCAATGTGGTCTCTTTAATAAATTATAAAGAGTTTTAGATTTAGAGTGAGCTGAGTACATACAAGAGTTACCATTGTACAATCAGGGCTGATGAATTTAGTGTGCATAGCTAGGTTTAATCATTTAATATTGAAGCCTCAATTGCCCTTCCATAAATGCTCTTAAACATAGATAGTGATGACATCTCACAGGTCAAGTCCTCTGCATTTATTTCCTCTATTTTACACATAAATGCACACACACTCTTTTGTTTTCTGTGCATTACAGAATTAATTCATGTAGGGACTGCAAACGGCTTTGTTTTGCTTTCTCCGTAAACTCTTGTCAGCTCCGTAGCTGAGACATCCAATTTGGTACTTAGGGTTACAGGCACAGTCCCACCAGTGCCCTAAGAATGAGGGCTCTAACAGAAAACCTACTTCATTGTAAGGCAGCTGGGTACGTGTAGGGGAAGGTGCACCTTAATTTTTGTGATATGCAGTCTAACCATAACAGGTGTAATGACCCTTGAGGTTACGCTCATATTTGTTTCAGAACTTATGCCAAACTGTCAGAGCTTTTCTTTAACTGGTATCCCTCTTCTCACCTTGCCTTCCAAAAGGTGTGTTGGTAATGAGCACTCCTCTCAGCAGCTCAGTCCTGTGCTTGTCTTGAGGGTTTCTGATGCCAGTGGGGTTGCTCACATGATGAGCGTTTTGTCCACATTCACAAGCAGCCTACAGTCTGGAGACACGTCTGGCAGAGTTGGAATGCAAAAAAAGAAAAAAAAAAGTCTAAAATCATATCCTTATTCCCATTAAAAACATGCCATCAAAAGAGTTCTTTTACAATTAGTTTCCCTTGACAGCTCTTTTTACAGGAAAAAAAATAAATCTCGAGATTCCTCTGCACTGAACCAAATCACAGGGTAATTATTCCCATGTGATACCAATGAGAGGATTGTACAGATAAAACTTAAAAGCAGAATCTGTCTCCACGTTTTCAGTCCGGAACTGAGGAAAGTAAGTTAGGGCAATTTAGTTGACCTGAAGAGAGTTTAAACAAAGTCTTAATTTGGTTTTTTATGCTCATCTTCTTTCCTGTTGCAAAACAGTTCTGAAACCTGATTCACTTACAGCCACAACTAAGGAGCAGGCTGGAATTCTTAAGGTGGGCTCAAGAGAGCCCTGAGGGCTGTTCTTTGCCCTTCCACCCCCATGCTCAGTAGGTAAAAGCCGAAGATGAAGGCAGTGTGATGGGCAGCCCAGTTAAATCACACTGTAACTATTAGTAACTTTGACTCCTTTTGATGGTGAGACATAGTTCACAAAGAACATCTTGCTCCTTCCAGGACAAACACATATAGATCTAGCACACAGACCTGAGCTCTGCCTGGGTCATTTCCAGCTGTTTGGATTGGTGTGTGGTTTGCAGTACTGGTCTCCTCTGTGCTGCACTGCCTGTAGAGAAGGTAAACATTAAAAATTTAGGTCTTTCTGTATTAAAAGTGTGTTTGACAACACATGTGAAACAAACATCCCCGAGTTGTTCCCAATGAGAACAATTAGTAAGGTTTCTACTTTGTTTTGTTTTGTTTTTTTTTTTTTCTAGTTCTTTGTTCCTGAGATCTGGGTGGGAGCAGGGGCACTGCTGCTTGTTGCTTTTGAATAAATGCTTTCAGTAGGCCAATATAGTACAAGCCTGACAGCCTGGAAGGAAATGTAATGCCCTTCTACATTCCTAGAATTGTTTGTACTTTGAATATGGGAGAGAAATGTCACTCCTCAATTAGTCTGTGTGCTAGCTCACCTCCTATGCAGCTGCTACCAAGAATCTGTGTCTGTTTTTAAGGTGCACAAATTGATAAAAGGTTATGGCTCTTACTACATATGAATGATCTTTACAGAGGTTCCCCAGACACTTTCTATAGAAAAGAAGTGCTGCAGAAAAAAAGATATTTATGAAGAAGTTTCAGGAGGCTCATTACCTTCCAGAACATGGATGAACTTCAGGTAAAATAAACATTTAAAGGGCAGCCTTGCATTTTAAGGGACAGGTGGCAAGAATAATTTGTATCTGCGGTTATATTTATAAACATGGCATTTAGAAAACATCAGATGCTGTAGAAAAGCTTGTCACTATTTGGTTGGTTACAAAACAGGGGGAAAAATGTTAATAAGGAAAGTCTGAAAATAAGAGGTATGCAGTGTCAAACCTCGGAGCAGAAACAGATTGTTTCCAAGGTGGCATTAAAACCAACAATAACTGCAAATGAACATTTTTTTACTCTCCTTCCCTGGGTTTTGATTTTAAATTTTCCCATACTTAGAATGGGAAATGCTGCAAGAAAAGTAGAATATTTTTGAATTGTTAGGAAGAGATTTTGGTGCGTCTCATTGCCAGTGTTAGTTGTGCAGTGGGAATATCCATATTTGTGCCAACTGAAGAGCAAACCAGTGATATTGGGTTGCTTTTTTAAAAGTTTTTGCTCAGGGTAATTCTGCATCATTGCATCTGTGACTTTAAAACAGGTACTGAGTTAATATCTTTGCATGTGATGCAAATTGTTTCTTGTAGGAAGAGAAATCATCAGTTGTTAACGTTGATGTCTTTGACTACAATTAACAAGTGGCTATTGGCAAAGGCCAACACTCGGATTTGCCAAGAGAGGTGGTTCTTTATTTCTGGCCTGTGTGTACCCCAGTGTAAATGCTCAGTGATCAAAATCTAGTTAACAGTTTTATTGAAGAAATATTGGTCAGTAGAGAATTCAGTTTGTTTTCTCTTTCCAACACTGGCACTGGCTTTGGAATGCTAGCAGGGAAAAATAAATCAAAGTCAGACTTTTCATCTAATCTTGTTTTCTCTTAATACACGCTGTCAGGCCTGTGGCATACAAACAGCCACATATTTGCTATGCAAGGTATTGTTTCTGAAGCTTTTTCCTTCAGGGTGAAGCTATGATATCAAGGTTGATTTTTGTCAAGTGTTTTTGTTTGCTGTGTTGATGCCACAGATTACCAAGGGCCTAGACACCATGACTAGCAATGTCTCTGTAAGTCAGAGACTTGAAGTCCAATTTTTAATTAAAAAAAAAACCAACAAAATGTTAAAGGCTAATCTTAACATCCTTTGCCAGAGTATTGAAATGAGTGAGAAGTAATTGTATGTTCATTAGATATAAAGCACAGCAAGATGCAAAGGTTTGAATCTTAGACTAAGGAAATTCAGATTGCAGACTAATTTTTAATGATCAAAGTAAATGACAGAAGAATTTATTTTTAATTTAAATTTAGCCCTTAGTGCTTATCACTGTCAAGTAAAGACTACCATAGTTGAAACGTTGAATTTGGTGCAGAATTTACAGGGAAAAACCTGATGTGGATTAATCTTTGGAAAGACTTGTGTAAGCTCCAAGTTGCTGGGGTCAGTGCAAACCTGAGTGAGGTTAGAGAGCTCCTGTGTGGGAGCTGGAATGTCATGAACAGTGGGGCTTCCTGGCCTGAACCTGTAAATATGAGCAACTCCTAAAAAATTCCTGTGTGCATGAAACTGAAGTATAATGTATCATAGTGTAGGGTTTTTTTGGGCCAGTGTAAGGTCATCAGCTGTATTGTACCAAATAAGTTAAATGTTAAAACAACATCATAAATTAAAGGCACTGTTTGCATTATACTTCCTTGAACAAGCTGAAAGAGTAAATTCACTTGTGATGAATTTAATGTCTGACCAGCCATTACCAATGGCTTCAGTGCAGTTACTTTTGTTGATCATAATAGCCTGGAAAAGTAAATAGTTTATCAAGGCAAAAACCTTCAAGGAAGTTACAGAAGACATAATGGCTTTTTGAGAGGCATGCCTTTGCATCCAAGTGTACCATTTTTTTTTTTTGTCCTACAAAATTAAAATAGTCTGCTAGTTATTTCTGCAATATTTTTTCCCCCTTCAATCTAGCAAATCGTTAATGAGTGTTTGTCCAGTCAGAGCAGCAGCAGCTCTTGATAACACATCTGAAGCACTATTTTCTGGTTCCCAGATCATTTTGCCTAAGAAGAAATGAATGAGTCTTTTTGGTGGTATATATATGAAAAAATTCTAAAACATAAAAGACAATTGAGGAAAGAGAGGCAGATGTTTCAGGCTTTAGGAGTGGAGAAATGGGAACCAGCCCTTCTTTGTGTGACTGTGCATAAGTCACTGCCTCTTTCTGCCCCACTATCTTCCCCAGTTTCTCAGTCTGTTATTGAAATGACTGACATATCTTAATTTGTGAAATGCTGGAAGCCCCAGTGTTGTTTCAAGGGTGAAAGAGGTTGTGGATAAACATCCATTAACCCAAGCTCTTTGACGAGGAGACACGGAAGGTCTGACTGTGCAACAAGAGCTTTCCTATCATGGACACATGGAAGTTCACATTTTTAAACTGGAAATTCCCCGTACCCTCACCCCCCCAGAGCCCTGCTGTGAATGTGCTGGTGGTGGTGTTCACAGTGCTACTGTTGGCAGGATGTTTGGAGGAGGGGACAAGGTTGTCCTCAAGGACTTTTTTCTTCTCTTCCTCATATTTTTTTAAAAGAAGAAGGTTAAACAAAAGCTTGTAGTTGCATTAGCTGAAAGGCCCCACTCTTGTCATTCTTGAAGGCACCAGAATTGTTACTGGCTTTGTCCACACTGCAGGTGGTGACATGGGGTGACAAATGCATCCTATTTTATAGAATTGGATGCAGTGAGCTAAAGTTGCAAAAAATGGTCCTCAGGTCAGTCCCTGAGCTCTCCACAATCTTTTTTTTTTTTCCTGTGTGCCCTCATTTTTCCTTTCTGCAGTATGATTTATGTCTCATTTCTCTTAACCACATTCTTGTGTTTTCCTTTTGTTGTTTCATGCCATTTTTCCTCTTCCCCATGTGCTCAGGTTTCTCTCAGCTCTCTTCCTGTGAATCTCACTCTCAAGTAAAATCATGTATTTCCTCTCTTTTTGGTAGGAGATTATTCAGACAGCTGACACGTTCAGTGTCTCTGGAAGATGAGGCGCCGAGAACATTCACCAGCTGAGGTATTCAGAAGTTATCCTGTCACCTCAGCTGGCACTGAGAATCTTGTTTGATCATGGGTCCTAATTTCTCTGGGCTGACAGCATAAGTGAGCCAGATCTGTCTGGGTGCTGCTTCTACACTTAGCTGTCAATCTCAAACAACTTAATCGTGTCCAGAGTCATGGCTACGCTTGATTTTTCACAGAGATACTATTTAATATAAGAAGTTGAGGGTGGCAAGGGGAGCAAAGAAATTAGTTGTGCTTAAGTGTCTCTAAGAAAGCAGACATGTTGCTCTTAGAAGGCTTTCAGGACACAATTTTTAGGGTTTAATTGCTCCCTACTGTGGTAGAGGTACTCCAGGGGAATTGCATGATGTAGATGGCAATATATCATAGGCTGCACTCTCAGAGATGACTGATTATGGAACATAAGACCAAAAAGGCTGTGTACATTCTGACTTTGTTCCAGTTTTTGCTTTCTTGTAAACTGCATCTTACCTTGCTTTGTGTGCTATTAGCACATGCTTTATGTTCCTTATAACAGCAAATTCAGTTTGCTACAGGGAGTCATGGATATTTTAATAACAGGAATGGTTAATAGACTTCAGAGGTTAGTGTAGAGGATTGGCCTCACTCCACAAGCCGCCCACCTATTTATTGTTGACTGCTGTAATATTTATATGAATGTTTCATAAGAATATTTCTGTGTGTATGCAGCTCCCTAGACCATTCCTTAGTCCATGAGAGAAAGAGGTCTTCAGACTTGGAGGTGAAATCCAAGGAAAAAGTTAGTATACTAATTAGCTTCATGCACACATATAAATTGGATTAGAAGGATTGCTAACCTT
This sequence comes from Lophotriccus pileatus, assembly GCA_035583135.1. NCBI lineage: Eukaryota > Metazoa > Chordata > Aves > Passeriformes > Tyrannidae > Lophotriccus > Lophotriccus pileatus. The sequence goes on along the minus strand of JAWWES010000168.1, from coordinate 4,726,451 downwards.
AAACTTTTAATTTTAAGACATTTCCATTCTCTGTGAAGCTGGAAAATTAAATGCAGAAAGATGGATGCAAAACCATTACTGAAATAACATTGATACTGGACAGCCATAGGAGCGCCCCATGAGACACCAGCGTGCTGTGAGAGGGACAAGGAGGTACAGTCACCAAGCAGCAATATCTGTACTAAACCTCTTCAGCCAGTTCTCTATTTCTAGGCCTATTTTGTTTTCCAGGATAATAACAGGCTTTCAGTGGGGTTTCTTGCCTGGGCCATCGGTGTTGGGAAGCAAAATAAAAGCACCTTGATGTAGTCCTTTTGTTCATTATTGCGTGTTTTATAATATGTCATGATTCCCTCATATCTCATGGGCAAACTTAAATTGTGCTATGCTGACTTTCCTGCAGGCTGGCTCCAGGTTTTTGTCCCAGGGAGATGTGCACAGGGCTGATGTACCACCTTCCTTTTAAGTCTGCACTCTGTACCTCTGAATAGTGTGGTGTGTCCAGCAGCGCTGTGCTGAGGCCATGTGCTGATCTGCTGATGACAGATGCAAGACTTTGTAATTACTGTAGCTGGTTCTTTGATCTGTTCTTGCTCTGGTTTCAGCATTATTAAGTACTTAATGAGTTTAATGGTTTTTGACATAGAGAAGTAGAAAGCCACATAAGAGCATAGTGCAAATTATGAGGGGAGAAGAAAAAGGAAAAGTAGTAAGATTTCAAGGATATTTGCTGACTGCATGGCAGTTGGCCTTGGGGGACTTACTCTGTCTCATCAAGACACAGACTGTGAAACAGTCTCTTGTATCTGCACAGAGAGAACCAAAAGTGTTTGTTGTCTTACACGAGGGTTGATAAGAAGAAAAGATTAAAAGAAAAATCTTTAAACTAGCAGCCTGTTTTGATCAGATTTGGTCAGTCATACTATTACATACAGAGTCATTAACTATCACTGAAACCAGGTTTCAGACGTCATTTAGAATTGTGTGTGGACATAAAATTTCTACTTACTGCTGACAAAGGACAACTTCTGTTCTTTTCCATGCAAAAAATATATTTTATGTAAACAAATAGAAAACTATAAACATAAAGCCTGTGAACTGCTTAACATGATATTTTCCCTCGAGTAAGGAGTCACATTTAAAACCACATTACTTAAAAACTTAGGACCATCCTTTTTGCTGGTATGGATTAGGCAAAGTAAATGCTTATTTATTTGGTGTGCAGACAACACAGCAACGTGGAGTGTTTTTGGCTTAATGTGTGCTGAGAATCTGTGTCTGCACTTGTCTGTGTATCTACCCCCAGCTTCTCACACTGACTGACTTCCTTTGGAAAAGTGTGGAAGTCAACCAGAATCCTCTGATAACATTGATTATTTCCCCCCACATCACCAAAGCTTTAGGAGCTTCTGCAGCTGTGCAAAAACTTCAGTTTAATGTTCTGTTTGTTCCACAGTCCAGCTGTCTTCTCGGTGGGCAGAATAAGGCAATTTGCCTACTGGCTTCCTATCTGATGTTCTGTAAAAATAATGCACCACATTCAGCCTTGATCTGGCACAAGATGTCCTTTAAGCAAGGTTGAGGGTTTTTTTTTTGTTGTTTCTTTTGTTTTTGTTTTGTTTTTTTTTTTCCTTGGCTTTTGCTTATTTTAATTTTCAAAAGCTGGTATTTGCACAGTGGTTTAACTTCCAGGTTGTTCCAGGAGTTGTCTGTGGCTTTACAATCACAACAAAACACAATCTATTCAGTCTGTGAACCACTTAATAACAGAGTGACACTTTGCAATCTAAATAATATTTATCACAAAAAGAGCAGACCTAATAATTTCTGAAAATGGACTGACACAGCTTTGCCTCCCTTGTATACCAAAATATATTTTGTGGTGTAAAATAAAAGCTTGTATTTTTTTTCTGTTATACCAGTAAATTGGTTTTAACCTTTTCATTTTTAATTGTATCGTACCAGTTTTATCCAGGTGTAACTCATACACCTAAGGGCATCATTATTGCTTTGCAGGCAGAAATATGCAGAGATTTCCACATATGTCATTGGAATAGGTGACTTGGGAGAATCTTCTCCTCTGTATAAATAGGCTTCCTGTTTTATCCCTACAAAGTGCTGTACGTGGGTAGTGTGGCATTGCTGATGAACCTGTCTGCCATGGAATGCACAAACTGGATTTTGTGTGCAGAAGGTTCTTTGTCATGGGTTTGAAGCATCAGAGCCTGTTTAAACCTTTCAGCAGAGAGATTCATGTGTCAACAGTGGCTGTTCTGCCACTGGAAAGTAGATTGGGAGGTAGGTCTGGTTGTGAGGGATGTAGCTGGCAGAGCACACTGGACAGCACTGAGATGGCCACTGGAGTGACCAGGCTGATCCTTTGTAGAGCAGACCATTTTGAGCAGTGATTAAGAAAGTTCTTCATAGGTATTGTGCTAAAAGAATTGGAGAACAAGGATCCCATCCTACTCTAGCAGTGACATCATGGTTTTCTCTGTGCCATCTCTGTTGCTAGAAAAATACGGCAGTGCTGGATGGCTTTAGGACTTCCAGTCCACAAACTCAAAAAGTGCCTTGAACATCCTGACTCCTCCAGCTGTTCATCTGAGAGCCTTCTCATTTTAGGGGACACCTGCCACTTGGCAGATTTACCAGGGACGTGCAACAGAGAGGATAAGGCACTCCAGTCCCCACTGCTGCTGCCCAGTTGCCTTTTCATTCCTTTGGATTGTGGTGTTTTCATATACATACAGTGGCTCCCATTAGCAGAGGCAGTAATTCATTTAGTGTAGGAGTTACTTACAGTACAGCTGTGCTGCTTTGATGATGCCATCTGCCATCCATGGGTAAGGAGCCAGCTTCCTGCAGGCAGCACATTGCAAGAGAAACTTTCCTGAAGACACCGAACATCCATGCATGGAGCGTGCACGCCTCATAAAATGTAAGAGCAAAGGAAACTGGTGAGCTGTTGGGAATCGCTTAGTGATCTGTGTCTTCAAACTATGGTGTTAGGACCTGAAATAATTTTGTCTAATTGAGGTGCAATCATCAGAAGCTACCCTGCTGGCCAAGTTTAATTTCCTCTCTTTTAGATGAACCACCTAATTCAGCTCTGTGAGTACAGCCAGCCACGTCAGGGCAGAGCTAGAAAAGTGAAATCGCAAATTGCTGTCTAAATAGATCACCCTCTTAATTGCAGCAGGCCTTAATTCTTGTTTGATGGGTATATTTTTGCATTATTGCCTAATCAAAAAGCTACTGGAACAAAACATCTTTGGGAATATATCTGTGCCCTGGATCTCTCCTGGTGTTTGCTGTATTGCCTGTGTCAAGGAAGGCTTTCCAGCTCCCTTAAATGGAGGTGTTGCTGCCAGGGCCCGCTGCTGGAGCTTGCTGTGTGTGGTGCAGGCACAGCTGTGCTGGTGTTTGCCATTTCCTGGGCCAGCTGAAGCTGATGAAGTGGAATCACCTGCTAATTAATTCAGCCACTCAGCTTATGCTGCCCTGTGCACTGGGTGGTGAGAATCTTATTAGAATCAAAGGGCAGTGCTGGTCAGAATCCCACGTTACATCAGCCTCAGGGTAAAGCTGCGGATTGTTACGTGCTTATCTTACAGTAGTATAGACAGTTGTGTTCCAGAGGGTAGATCTCCAAGACATCCTGAGCCATGCAAATCAAAGGAGGTGTTTAGACATAATCTAATGCACCTAACAAGTAAAAACTTGGTTGGTTTAATAAATCGGAAAATAATGGGAAAATAGTTTTGCCCAAGTCTGTGTTTCAGAGAAAGCAAGTGAATGGTTTTAATAAAACTGTTTGTTGAGTCTTGCTTTAATTGCTTCCTTATTCAAAAAGAAAATAAATTATTTTAAGAAAGTCATAGCTCCTTTTCCATAGCTAGTGAGGGCACTGAGAGTTTTCCTTATTATTTGGCAGTGCTTCCTTTGCTTCCTGTGTCAGCCAGTAATTGCTGAGCTGAATTGGAATAGGTATGAGAGTTTTCTCTGAAAACAGCTAATTGATGATCTTTGCCCTAAATACTGTTTATTTGAATGAACTTTAGCTTCTTAGCAATAACATTTTTGTTGGCCACATTCCTCTTACTTTGGAGTTAATCTCCCCCATCCACAGTGTGCAGAAGGACCAGAGTCCCTGGTCTGAAGAACTACTGTGTGTTCCTGCACTTTAGTCCTTTTCCAAAATACTGCAATTGCAGAGTTTTCCCAGTGGACTGAGAGTCTGTTTGTGGAAAGAAGTCAGTACAAAAAGTAGTGGCAATTCAACTGGAGGCCATTTAGTTACATTGCAGACAGAGGTTGGTTTTCTTTCTAAGTGTCTCTGCTGTTGCTGGAGGCAGCACACTGGACCTGATAGACAAAATGCTTGTTTGATATGGTAACTCCTTTAGACTTTGTTTATAAAACTGAATAATAATCTTGACACTTGTGTGACAGCAGTGTCAGTTTGCTGTGATGATTTAGGTCATTAATAAATGGCAGCTGTTTGCAATCTGTCATTTATATCAGCCCAGAACCCTTATGCAACTTAGTGTTGGTGGAGCAGACTAACTTTCTCCTAATAGTTTTGCAGTAATAGGCTTCTATTTTAGTTTCTGAATTTTTTCCTCTAGATGAGGTCCTTATCAGTTTTGTGAGGAAAAAAAAAAAGCTACAAAAAAGGTAGACACTGATTACGTGATCTGTGTTGATGACTTCTGTGGACTGTTCATCTTCCAAAGCAGATGCCTGTGCTTCACCAAGAGGGTGAGGAATGGGACAGGTGAGACCCCTTTTCCAGCAGCTGATCAGTCGCAGAACCTCACTTGTCCTTTCTTGTTTAACAGTAAGATTCAAATACCTACCAAATTTTTGTGGGATGGGGTCCACTGAGACCATTTGCAACCAAGGGATTCCAGGATGATAATTCAGCTGTTATGGAGCAGCTATTGCAAAACTGAAAACAGCTTAAGAGCGTTAGACCACAGACTGTTTCGAGTTCCTTAGTTCAGTGAGCTGGCTTTTACACAGAGAATATTTATTTCTGATGAACTCTGTCTTGGGTGTTACAAGCCAAGATACTCTTCTTGGAGTTCTTTACCATTTCCAGAACTAATTAGACACTGCCATCGCAGTAATGCAATTACTGTGGCTCAGGATTAAGGGAAGAAGCGTAGCTGAATCCCAATCAAAGAGTCAGCCATGAAACCCAACCCTGGGATAACTGGGAGATGGGCTCAGCTGACTTTGAAGTTGTGGCTCATATGCCTTACCCTCGTGATCATTTCAAAGAAAACTGACCTCAGACGCCTACCCAGCAACAGTCTTCAAATATGAACAGCAGTCCAGCTCGCTCAAAGTATGGCTTGATTTCACTGTGGCAGTACTGGGTACTTTAAAGGCTGTGGGGATTTCAGCAAGCAGAAATGGATAGAAGAAGCAGTTATGATAATAGAGATAATTGAAGTTATACTTCAACAGAGTGGATATAATTAAGGTGTGGCTGTATTCATGCATATGAGGTTTTTAGAAAGCAATATATTTTCCAGTCTACAAGAGATTCAGCCTGCATTGTCGGTGTTAGCTGTACTTCAGTTGCCTGAAGGCTGGCATGGCTTAGCCTGGTGGTCTCGGAGTAGCATCAACTAAAATAGAACTGCTGTGCTGGGTAACTTTTATAATAGATTTCTGTGAGAAACAGGAAGGAACAAACACTGTGCTTAACAGAATAACTTGCTTAGTTGCATGAACACAAGGAATAAAGTACTGTTTTTCATGCAAAAAACCCCATTGTGGTATGTCAGCATGTTGGCACTGATAGTCAATAAGCTATTTTAAATATTCATCCCAGAAATAGAAAATAAGCTATGATATTTAAGTCTGCAAACCTATCTTAAATGGATGAAAAAGGACACAAAATGATACCACGTAGTTAGAATTCTGGACTCAAATGAGAAGTGATCATGGACTCTTTCTATAGGCAGCTGTTAAGCAACTAAGTTCTTAAACACTTCTAAAAAATTTTGACTAGCAAAGCAGCATGCTGTGGTAACAAGGGTTGTAAGATCAACCTCATGCATGAATAAACGTATTGATATGTTTTAATGGTATTTCTGAGGTTGATGTTGCAATAACTGCCTGCATTAATGATCTTTCAAAGCCAAGTGAAGGCATTATTACAGAGGTTAAATCAGTCTCTTACAGCACAAAGATAATATATTGGTGGTATATTTGGAAGGCTCTTTTGTAGTCAGAGCACCAAAGAGTACAAGTTCTTGGATATGCTTGTAAAAATTGTGTAGACTCAAAAGCCCATTTCTACTGTGTCTCACTGCTTTGCAAGCAAGCATAAATGTCTCTTTGGAATCAACCTTGCTGGAAGCAGGAAGCTTAAAGCTATGGGTGGAATCAATTCTGTAATATTTGTATAGTGTATTAGTGCTCCTAAGAATGAAAATAGCAACCAGATAAAGTGGTCCTGATCTTTCTCCTGTGAAAACTTCTTATTTTCCAAAAGAAAAGTTGTGAGTAGCTTATAGCTTTTGATTTGTTTTTTTTTTTCCTTGTTTGTTTGGTTTTGGTTCCTGATTTGAATCATTGTCTCTCTTCCCCTAAAAGTACACAGAGATTCTGAAATATGAATCACAGTATTGGATCTGGAATAGCTGCCATGCCATTAACAGCATCAAGATATTTAAACAGAAAGAGGACATTTTTCTTTGGATCCTAGCTATTGTATTTAATTCTGATTCAGAGGATAGATCAGGTTGATGTCTGACATGCCACAGATGCATGTGCATGAATTTAGTCGGGGAATGTGCTTCTTGAAAAATCAAATTAATTCTCCCGTAGATAACAACATCTCTGATTTTGCAAACTCATCTAGCACTCCTCTATGACTGAGATTTATCAGAGGGTTGTAACCCACAAATTGCACATTCTGCTTTTTCAACAAGCACATTCCTCAGACTGTGTTTGAGAAATATTGAGGAAAAGTAAAATTTGAGAGGATGATAATGTAGGTCACTATTTATTTAAACTACTTTAAAGTTTATATTGAAATTAATAGAAACAAAGTCATTGTTTTTAAGAGCGTACTCCATTTTTGTGAGGATAGGTACTCCATTACTCTTGTTTTGGATGGTGTAGAAATGTATTGCTGTTTAATAGGAAATGCAACACTGTTGGAATATTCATGATACGACTCAAATCCCCTGTGGTTTTGGTGAATGCAACCTGGGCAAATTTCCTGAACAACTTCAAGAGGGACATTAAGCCTTGTTGAAAGAAATGATGTTTGTAAATGTTGAAATTGTGAAATGCCCTAGGAGTGGTTGTCTGTGGATTGTGTTGTTTCCTTTCAATTAAAAAAACTCCATTGAGATACATTAATCACATGCTTTTAATTACAGAGCTTTCCCTGTGTTTTAGCTAATACTGCAAGTACTTTCTAATAGGTGTAGTGCATGTAACTCAGTCTCCTCAGACAGGTTTAAATGCCAACACGTGGTGCTGAGATCTTACAGCAAGGTGTAAAAGCTGCTGAGATGAGCCTTTGTTTGGGTATCCAAAGGCACTTAAAGCTGATCATAAGAGTTAAATTCTTGATATTGTATCCACATATCGTTAATGACATTGTATGACTGAGGCCATAACATACCACGAGAACGAGTTTTCAGAATATATGAATCAATTTGAGACTTGTAACTCCATTAATTGTGTGCCTTTCAACTGGGGTCTAGGTAAAGCTCAAAGGGATTTTGTGCTGCTGGAGAGAGAGTGAGTCTTCCCAGTGTCACAGAGCACCTACTGCATTATGGCGCCTTCAGTATTTTAGAGAGGTTTCGTTATGAGGTGTGTGTATCTTCAAGAGATCATAGACTACTACTGTAATAAGAAAATGTGTGTTCTTATACATGTCTCTTGTCACAGTAGTCGTGGTTTTAATGTGGTCTGTGAAGTGTGGATCCCTTTGGATTCTCCTGTGTGGGTTTCAAGACAAGGAACTGCAGTGAGGTGCTGCAGTATGAATTGGATTGTCAGGCCTGCTCTTGGTAGGAGGTTGTTTTGTTTTGTTTTTCTTTTCTGAAGCGAAGTTTTCTCAAGCCCCGTATTTTGTGCTGATTCTCATTCCTGGTGGATCTCATTATAAGCCATCAAACCAGTCTTCGATTGGGAAAGAATTCTGCCTGTCTGAAGCATCTGAGAATAGATCAAAATAAAATTGTGCTTTACCTCTCCACTCCCTTCAACTGTTGGTGCTTCGTTGGGAAGGTAATTGATAAATTCAAGAGTAGCAGAAATTAAAATTATTGTGGAAGGAAAGACAGAAGTTTCCAAATGAGCACAGGAGATATGTAGTTTTTTTAAAATACTGCTATAAAAAGAATATGAGCAAATACTATATAGATTTTTCCTATATCATAGTGACATGAATTCTCTGTAAATACCAGGAAGGAGACCATTATCAGATGAAATTAGTATGCTAAAGTTCACACTAGGCATTTACTTGGGTTCTGCTCTAATTATGGAGAGATTTTCAGTTTTAAAGTTGATTTTCAAGTCTTACTAGGGGCATCCATGTAAATAGAATAATCCTCCCTTCATGAAATAGAATTATTAAAAAATGACTGGGTTAATAATGCAAATTTAAGAATCTTGACATGTAAATGTTCCTAATAAAAAGAGTAGCAAACTTTAAGTAGAGCACTTAGTTTGCAAAGAATTCAGCATCAGAATTTAGTATTGCTGAGGAGTGCAGTTATCTGAAAATAAAATGTATGAAAACAATAAAACACAAATACAATGCACGTTGGGATTTTTCTTTGAGAAGTCAGACAACTTAAGAAAACTGGAAATCTTTTAATTAATTTTTTGCAAAACTGCTCATTAAAATTTGTAAGTGCTTAACTAAACAAAACCTTAATTGAAAGTGTCAGAAGTGATCCATAACTGCATTACAATTTTCCTCTTTATGCATCATTTCCTTTGCCATTTAGTTGGATACCAACCACTATTCTGACCTATCAGTTAAGACAGAAAATGTTCACCCTGGTTTCTCAGTGCTCTTTAAGGAGAAGAATTAGAAGAAGCTTGGGTTGAAAAAGATATGAGTTTATTGGTTATTTTTTTTGTCCTAAACCAAAATCAGTGTTCTGAACAGGTGGCCACAGGACAATTTTATGGATGCAAAAGGCTTTTTTTTGTATCCATGAATGTGATTTATCAGTAAAATATTTTCTTTTAAAGGTATTTCTAACAATGACTTTGTTAAATCCAGATGTCTGTAGTAGAATGGATGATATAAAAATCCTTAACTGGCATAGATAAAGATAAAAAACTAATCAACAGGTATTGTTTCTGATTCATTTTAGCCAGTGTATCTTGCTGTTATCACATAGATTTTTGTCTACAGGACAAATATTTCTCAAAAAAAAAAAAATGCAACTGGGTATGTATTTTTGATGGATATTTTTGGTGAATCACCAAGTGATTCACTCACTTGGTGAATTTATGAAAAGTCAGTTATAAAGCTTATTTTGAATAAACACATATAAACCCTTTCACTACACTGTAAATTATTTGTTACTTACTTAAAGTAGGTTCTCACCAGGCTCTCTGTGTGGTTCTACAGAATGAGGTAGAACGATTCTGCCTTAAGAATCTAGACACATACCAGTGTGGCAGTCACACAGTCCAAAGAGAAGGGTTTTCTCCCAGGGAATCCCAGCCCCTGAGAGCACTGATGGAAGTTGATCTGGTCTCCCACTATGCTTGCAGATAAACATTGTCTCAGAAAGTCTTCAAGGAATATAAGAAGCTTTTAATTACTCCAGTTTATTGAATGCATTCTTGGGGCATTTCTTGACCTTGATGCCTTCCTCTAAATTATGGGTAATCTTATAAATGTCTTGCAGCCTATGTGGCAACACTGGGGCAAAGATGTTTTTGGCAATTTTCAGTGGAATACAAGCTTTTTTGTGCCTCAGAGGCAGTAAGGCAAACTTGCCCTGGGCTCACCTGAGCTACTTTGCTTTGTAATGGTTTAAATTAGGTCTGAAAAGTTCTTTCTTTGAGATGTCAGCAGGAAAGACACCGCCTCATAACCCAGGGGAGGAAATCTATCTGTTGTACCTTCACCCTGCTCTGCTTATCAAAATGTTTTCAAAGACTCATTCCAATATAAGAATATTTTAAAGGGAAATCACCTGAGTCTTGGCCCCAAATAGTCTTCCTTGGGGCTATATAGCATTCATCTGTCTTTTGAAGTTGGCAGTTCTATCAGTTTACATTTTTTGTTTTACAGACCCTTTATGTTTTGAAGAGGAAAATTCATGGCCATCGTTCACAGAAAAAAACCCTTTCTGGTTGTCTCTGCAGCAAGAGATAAAGAATAAGTTTTGAGAAATATAATAATGGGAAACCAGGCTGGCAGGAAAGATTACCCTATGCTATTTTGCTGGAAATTGTGGAAATTGATAGTTTGATCCTGAATGGAATAGGCATGAATTCCGGCCATTTTTACCCCAGTGGTTCATCTTGTATCTCATCAATTAATATAATTACTGTGTTATCAACATGTAGTTTCCTGAAAATGCTGGAAAGGCTGAATGCACTGAAGAGGCCCAGATGTGTTGTTGGTTGATAAATGCCACGCCTTTGTTTCTTAAGCAATCCTACATTGTCCACAGAAATGCTCCTGTACCAAGTGTATTTCTGAACTGTAAGCTCT
>JAWWES010000168.1:4683627-4715622 GCA_035583135.1 Lophotriccus pileatus | reverse complement strand
GCCTTTGTTTCTTAAGCAATCCTACATTGTCCACAGAAATGCTCCTGTACCAAGTGTATTTCTGAACTGTAAGCTCTACTGAGAAGTGAATGCTAACCATAGTAAACACTGGATCCAGGTCTCTTTGCTATTGTGACTCTTAAAACAAATGTCATCTGGACTAAAAATAGATCTCAGCTGGAACATGAGATCCAAGGAACTTGGATCTTAGAGAAAACTGAGTATAGAAAAGCATTGTGTAGTTGGATTTGTTTCAGGTGGAGGCTGGTGAGTGCAGAAAAAACAGAAGCTCAGATCAGTAATTTCACATTTGGGCATGGAGGTTTGTGTAGTAAAGTCCCTGGGTCATGAAGAGTTTGGCACGTGGAGTTCCATGAAGGACCCAATAGTCATCTCTGTTTGCCTAGGAGCAAAAAAACCTTTTCTGTACAAACCAAGTCTGAACTGGAAATTGAAGCATATTGCAGGAATATAAGCTGGGGTTTATGACTGTTTTTAATGGCACTTAATGGAAAGCTATTTATACAAATCAAACAGCACATTTGTGTGTGTGTGACTGCCCTTCCTTGCTGCTTTTTGGCTGTGTGCAGTTCTTATTTCATGGAGGGGAGGAAGGGTTCACTGACATGCCACCTCTGAAAGGTGCTTGCTGTTCATTCAGCAACGGGCTTGGGATTTCCACAATGAGATTTATTCATGGAAGTCCTTCAGTGGGCTTTGAAGGACGGGAAAGAGGTGAGAGTTCGCTTGGAAAACAAGAGGTATTTTACATTTGCATTCTTAAGAGGTTGTTACTGAACTTATCTTAGGAGCCACGGAATGTTGTACACAGAAAGGCATAAAAGCAAGTCACTGTTGGCTTGTGTCGAATACAAACATACCAAAGTGACATATAAATTCAGTATTCAGTACTTGGCTTGGAAATCCATCTTATTTATGCTGTCAGTTCCACTCCTTATGAGGTGGTGAGTTGTGCTGAGTGCTTCTCCCCCTGCCTCCCGTGAAAGCATTAGTCTGCAGGAACGCGACGATGTCTTCTTGTGGCTCCCGTGCTGACTGCTTTCGGTGTCACGTGCTGGGAGTCTCTGCAGGCAGGTCACACGGATTAATGTAATCTGGGTTGATCTGAAACACCACAGCACACACTGCAGATTAGTTCCTCACTCACTGATTACAGCTGACCTCTTTTTCTGTCATGCCCTTACATTTTACCTTATAAAGAATGTAAGGCACAACCAACCATTGTATTAATTACCCTCTTTAATACCTGTGGTGCTTTCACCTTTTGGCAGAGGCTCACTAAGAAAGGATATCTTATGCAAGTCTGGAAAGAGGTCATGTAGTACTCTGCTGATTTTTGCTTTGTTGCTAAGGCTCTCATCAATAAATATCTCACTATTATGAATAGTTAATCCTTTCCCTCTCAATAAAGTGTGGAGTAACAGAGATCCTACTACATTGTGTCTAGTAACTCATTACTGTAAGAAACCACACTAATAGCTCTCCCATTTAAGATAAAGTGATGAAAGCATATGCATTTTGTTTAGCCTCTTTCAGGCCAGTGCACAAAACTAGAATGTTACTTTTCTGAATTAAGTCCCTATAAATACCTACAACTGAGGCATTCTATGCATTTAGTTTGTGCATGACCAGCATTGCATGAGAAACAAAGAGGCTTGTGTTTCTCTGGCCAGACCTTCTCCTGATGAAAGTATAGATCTGGGACTTTGGCTACAGCTTTTGCATATCTGACTCTTGGAGTCAAAGAAATGTTGATTATCGAGCAGAAGCAGATCAGGCTTCTATTCCTGATTTTCTTACTTTTTAAAAATGTTGTTTGGGTTTTGGTTTTTGTTTGGTTGTTTTTTGTTTGTGTTTTTTTTTTTTTTAAAAAAAAGGTTTTTAATCACATGTATCTCACAGGATCAGAATTTGCTGCGTGGATTTGGGTTAATGAGTTACGCTGCGCAGTTACCTGCTTCTGCAGTTGTCAGCGTGTTACATAAAGGACGTGTTGTGTAATGAGCAGTGCACTGTATAGTGCATAATGCATGCTGCAATGTATGTATTACATAAGGAATATAAAGCTAGCCCGAGGAAGGTTTTTCTAGCCTGTTGCCCTGCTGCTGGCAGCAGCCAATGCATATGGAGGACAGAAAAAAATATGTGAAGTAGCCGTTGCCCTGAAATACTCTCCTGGCTCTCAGCAATTAGTACTTCGGGGAATGCCGGAGGTGGTTACCACACAAAGTGAAAATAACCACTCAGTGAACCTGGGAGTCTCTTCTGCTTGTAAATTCATGGATACTGTTTGTTTAAACCAGCCTAATAATAAGCTGTAGGACTTAGGTTACACTCTCCTGGTGACCAGCCAACCTCTCAGTGAAGAACCTTTTCATAACATCCAATCCAATTCTTCGTAACATCTGATGCAGCTTCCATTTCCTCATGTCCTATTGCTGCTCACCAGGGAGAGATCAGCACCGCTCTGTCCACTTCCACCCTTCAGAAAGCTGTAGACTGCAATGAGGTCTCCCCTTGGCCTTCTCTTCTCTGAGCTGAGTGAACCAAGTGACCTCAGCTGCTCCTCTGAAGTCTTGCCCTCGAGCCTCTTCACCATCTTAGTTCCCTTCTCTGGACACTCTAATAGCGTTATATCTTTCTTATAATAAGGCACCCAAAACCGCACACAATATTCAAGCTGAGGCTGCCCCAGGTCAGAGCAGAGCAGGACAATCCCCTCCCTCGCCCCGCTGGCGATGCTTTGCCTGATGCCCCCAGGACAGGGTTGTCCCTCCTGGCTGCCAGGGCACTGCTGACTCACGTTCAACCTGCCATCGACCAGGATCCCCCGGTCCCTTTCTGTGGGGGTGCTCTCCAGCCTCTTGTTTCCCCATTTGTACATATAACCCCTTTTTGTATGAATTACACCTTTTTGTATGGATTACCCTCTCCTAGGTGCAGAATCCAGCACTTCTCTTGTTAAATTTCGTATGCTTGGTGATTGCCTGGCTCTCTGGGCTATCCAGCTCTCTGTGTAAGCCCTCTCTACCTGAGGGAGTTGACAGCTAGTTTAGTATCCTTGTGGAACTTACTCAATGTACCTCCAATTCTTGCATTCAGATCCTCTATAAAAACACTGAAGAGCACTGGCCTTAAAACTGAGTGCTAACTTTGGTACTCATGATGTTAAATGGCAGTTTCTGATCTGTAATCTCAACACTGCTGATGTCTCACTAACCTGTCATTCCAGGTGAATGGATAGAGCCACAGAGAAAGAGCTTTACAGACACCTCAGGCTACTTAAATTGATATTCCCAATTCCTCGCAGAACAAAAACAAGGCAAGACTTCATATGTGTCATTTAAAATTAGGCCGACACCTTCAATTGGATTACTGCAGTAATAAACAAATGAAAATGCACAATTTTAAACTTTTAAATTACTAATATCAATTATCTACTGAGATTATGCGAAAAAAAATTGCAGTAATCATGTTTTCCTTTTCTTTTAGTTCTAGTGTTTTCCCATCCATTTCAGCCCACAGATACTTTTCTTGTACTTTTTAACGTTTTATCTGGAAATGTGTCAAAGAAAGTCTATAAGTATAATTCATGTTGTTAGAGGTTTATTCCAGTATTGTCTCTTTCTCAGAATTCTCTCCCTTTTTGTTTGGAAAGCTCTGGCCTAGACATTTTGGTAGAAGAAGAAGAAAGAAAAAAGATTTTTTATGATAAAAGAAAGCAATGCTGATGAAAGAAATACGTGTTTTTACTGAGAAACAAAAGCTACAGAAAAGAAAGTAACTTGTGAAAATACCTCTCTCCAGAAATAGCTACTTTATCACAGGGGCAGTGTTTTGAGAATCTGTTCCCCTCTTCTTAATCTATAGGTTCCATCAGATTAATCCATATGAATGTATCTGTACTGTTCATATTGACTGAAAGAAAATAAGATTTTTTTTTTTTTTTTTTGTCTGAAAGATTTTCAGAACTACTTTGTATTCTGATTTCCTGGGATTACCAATTCCTTTGAAGCAAAACCGTCAAAGATCAGAACTCAGTGCAGGCACTTGATTAATTTGAACATTCTATAAGAACACTATAAGTTTCTTCCTTTTATCCCGTCTTTCTAGCTGGGATTTAAGATCCAACTAGTTCCTGTGATATGGCACAGTCTGTAGAAGTTTCTGCAATGAAAGTGAAATTCCATTAGTTCTTTCCCAGCTGCCATTCTCCAGGAGTTTAATTTGGGCTCTGTGTGGAGATGTTCTATTAGTCTGCAGACTATGGGTCTGGTTTAAAACCCGGTGCAATCGAGTTTTGCTTTGGCAAAACAGTGTATGAGGTGGGAGGGGATCTCTTGTGATCACGGTTACAGCTGCAAGATTGAAAAACGTTTCACCTAGTCTATTGTTGAAAAGACTGTGTTAGTTGTGCCTCTGAATAATGGCAGCATGGTCTAGATTAATTCCTTTGATCGTACAACTGTGAAGCTGCTGGAAGAAAAAGACTGTGCACGTTCATAAAGCAGAAGAAGAGCTGCTATATTAAGCTGCAAAGGCAGCAGTCAGGCTGCCTGAATAGCAATGTGTTTCTCCAGCTGAAATAAAGCCAACACTGAATGCAGTCTTAATTTCAGGGTGCTGGTTCCCACTTGGACTGCGAGGTGCAACTCAGAATTTGCCTGAGGAGCCAAGGTTTGCAGGGTGTGACTGTGAGGATAAATTCTGCCTTGAAGTGTCAGCAGGGCATTTGCTGGTAATGCAGAGCATCCAAAGATGCTGCCTGATGGGGTTTTGTTTTCAGAGAGCTCATGCATTCACCCCTTG
The DNA here is from genome assembly GCA_035583135.1 of Lophotriccus pileatus. NCBI lineage: Eukaryota > Metazoa > Chordata > Aves > Passeriformes > Tyrannidae > Lophotriccus > Lophotriccus pileatus. The sequence goes on along the minus strand of JAWWES010000168.1, from coordinate 4,710,792 downwards.
TGTTGCTCTCAGAGCTCAACACCTCCTAGGAGTTTTTCTGTAACTGCCAGTGGGATTTGGATCCAGTCATTCTCTGTGATTCAACGCAATGATGTTCAGATCAGGGACTTTTGGACCTTTTGCAAGCTTTCAGCAAGACAAAGGACTAAAGCAGTACATATCCAATACAAATTATGAACAGCCATCCATGGAAATACATAATCTCTAGAGCTGTATTACACAGAAAGAATTAACCTTAGTGGTTAATCCCTAGATGAATGTTTGTGTAACTTTCAAGCAGTGTGCCTCAAATTATGTAATTAATACATTTTATATAGAATACACAGAGTCTGATGCTAACACCAATTGGCAGGTGCTGCCCTGCCACCCACTAGTAAGCTGAAAATTTGCAAATTGCACTTCCATTACTGCTCTTATGTGTGAAAGTTCATGATTTAATTTGAACTAGAGGATGTGGCATACTGCTGTCTTGGTAACTGAGAAATATGTGGCATCCGAATATCAAGAATCATATTCATTTTGCATATCTTGTTCCATTTATTTCTTCAGCAGTTGGTTGAACTTATGAAAAGCTGATGTGTTGAGTTAATAAAAGGGATAACTTTTCTTTGAGCTTCATTACCTTGAAAATGCTGTAAAACAGGTGAGTTGGATCTTTAAAATAACGTACATTGAAGTACAAAACCTTGCTGCTTCTCCTGGGTAATAGAGAAGGTGCTGCTATTTGACAGACTTCCTAAATTGATTTATGCTACTCATAAGTACCCTGTAACAGTGTTTTCAATGATTTCAAAAGTAGGCAGTCATTCCAAACTTAAGAAATTCCATCAAATCTGATCTGGGCAGATCGGGGTTTTTTGTGTCGTCCTGAAGTTTACAGAAATTCTGCTTTGGGTCCTCAGAAAACTTGAGATTAGAAGAAAAGCAGGCTCTGAACAAGAGTTCTGTCAAACTGCTGTAATTTGCCTTTTGTAACTATCTCATAAAGTTAGATAGTTTCCTCTCCTCAAGCAATTATAACTTAATTTCTTTATATTAATTTTGATTTTTATTCAGAGACTTTTATCTCTTCATTACATACTCTAACTGTAATTTAGCTTTTAAAGCAATGCTGGTTATAAAGAGATTTATTTCACTGAGTTAAACATTATTTTAAATGGATACAGAGGCATCTGCTAACACACCTCCCTCTTAATATTATTAACTGTATGAGCAGAGCTGTGCAGAAGTTAATTTTGTCATTATCAGAAGCTTTCAGGGATTGTGCAGTTTTTCATTTCATGACTTCCAAGGAGTTTTTGCCATTTATCATTAAAAAGGGACTTGAGAATAGGTTGATTCTTCCACTAGTAACCAATCAATAGTCATGGTGCTCACACAGGATGTGACTTTGAATCTCTCATCTTTCTTTTTCAGTTCTTTCAGTTGAGAGTTTAAATATCTTTTTTTGGCACTGATGAAAATTTAACTTCTAGAGCTCAGGACTCATTCTTGATGGAGTGTCGTGAGTGAATATGTTTCAGCAAAAGTTTTAGTTCTTTCTGGTGACTTGTTATTGTCTTAAAATGGTTGAAAATTTTCTGATAAGCTATAGGTACAGGTAGAATAGCAGCTTATATATTAGTTAGACTGCTTTAAATATTTCATGAAAAAATAAGCTCCACAGATGTGGCTTTCACTTCAGGAATATTAATGGATTACTTTTTTTTATTATTATTAATTTTTTTTAATAGTGGATTAAACAGTCTTTGTGTTTCATGTTCGCATTTTGGACAGAATCAAATGAATGAGAGACTTGGCATCTAGAAAAGGAAAATAGGAGCAACATATATGTAGCCTGAAGGTTTGTTTCATTTATGTAGTCCTTGGGGAGGATAGTCAAATCAGAGAAATCAATCCAAACTGCATGGTCTGTAACAATTTATAAAATTAAGAAAGAGAGGAATTCTGTATTTCCCCATGGAGTCTGCCTCAGAAAACTGTGTGTGCAGTGTGAAATTCAGCACTACTGTGATCCTGTAAGAACATCAAAACTGAATTACACTGAAATCTGAACTGCCTAGGTATGTAGTTCAAACTATAATGCTAGTCTTTTACAGGGAAACTTTTGGATGAGTTGCTTATACTCAGTATCTTACTCTTTTGAAAAAATGTTGGGGTTTAGCATTAAAAATCTCCTTAAATGACAGTAAGATGAATCAGTAAAATAAGCATCCATGTCAATAAGCATCCATTTGTACACTTTATGATTAGCATGCTTCAAAGTATAAATCCAGCACAATGCCTTGTTATGTATACTGGGAAAAAAATAATCTGTGGAAGATTTTTAATTAAAAATCATTTTGTGTTGCTGAAAGATACATCTGCTGATTATTTCTTTTATAAGGTGAAATAAAAGGTAATTAAAAGGAATACTTCCCTTTATTAGCAATATGCCATCCTAGTAGTTTAGTACCTTCTCTTGTGTCTTAGGAGCAGTTCTGTCTTTGAAAATGAACACAGTGCAGGCATTGTGTTGTCTCTTGTGCTGTGTGTTTGAAGTTATGTAATGGTAGGTGGTTTTGAATGAATTATGCAATGGCCACTTTTCTTTTTCCCAGTGTATCTATTCCCCCCAAAAAAAAGCATAATGTGTAGAACTCTAGAGAAAACTCTTCAGTATGAGTACATATATGGATACAAATGGCAAGAAGTGCAAGGTGAAATGTTGTCTTGCCTACAGACTGTGTGCCTCTAGTGGAATATCTTGTATTCAAAAATCCGTTACTAAAGGCTTAGGTAGCCTTTAATGCTGCATTCTGCATCTTGGGCCAGGTGCTGACTTGCTCAGATTGTTCAGATTGGAATGCTGTGACACAGCCTGCTGTTTTGTGCACCATGGCCGCTAAACCGTATTGCCAAGTGCCAGATCCGCTCATTTCTTGAACGCTTCTGGAAATAGTGACTCAACCACTTCCCTGGGGGCCCTGTTCCAGTGCTTAACCACTCTTTTAGTGAAGAAACTTTTCCTAAATCCAGCCTGAACCTCCTGTGGTGCAACTTGAGACTGTTTTTCGTCTTGTCAGTCCTTGCCACCAATGGCTGTGTATCACATCCCACTGAGCAGGGGCAAACAACTATTTAAACCAGAAAGCCATGGAGAAGCTGCCACAAAGTTGCTTGCCAAGATGGTGTATGAGTCACTAATAGAATGTTATCTGCTTAAAGACAATCTATCATTTTGCTTTAATCAAGAACAAGGTATGTAAATTATAAAAAAAAGTAGTTAGTGGCAATTATATTTTGTTGACCAATTTTGCACTGGAAAGTAGGGGTTTAGAGCCAGGCAAATACGTAATTTATACTCTGTTGGGTGCTAAAGATGGTAGTTAGAAACAGTGTAAGAGAATGTAATTTTAAGTACACAAGAGAAACACTACAAATAGAGACCCTAGAACTTTCTCATATATATTTTTTTTTTATAAAGTGCTTTTATGGCTAAAAATTTGGAAAGGATTTACCTAATGAATTTGATGGTGCTTGTGGCTTGACAACTAGTTTGCTCTCAACAGCACTTTTTTCCCCTCTTTACACAGTTGTGTAAATTGTATCATAATGATATTCCTTATATATTAGTCCGATGATCTCTGTATTTTAGGTGCTACTAACTGCAGTGATAACAAAATTGTGTTAGTAAGAGTGTTGTGAAATTGAACAGAATGAAATGGAAGAACTTGTTTGAAGAAGCCACACAAAGAACTGCCTCTGGGCCTGTGGGGGCAAATATAATTTTAAAGGTAAACAGCGCTGAGTGCTTGCTGTGGAGGAGGGTAAGCTGAGACAGCCGGAAGGCTTGTCATGTGAGTAAATAGTCAGGTCTCTGGAACACCTTCCCACAACGGTTACTGGGCTGGGGTTAGGTTGTGAGCCCTCTCCTGGGGACGTTTTGACCTGTCTTTAGCTGTGTGTGAAGAACTGCTTGTTCTACTGCACCATAAAGGACAAAAAAAAACAGGCAGAAAGTCAGTGTGTTCTTGTCAAATATTTTGTGACCAGCACACACAGGTATTGACAAAAATGAGATGGGGATTGGCAGAGAGAACAAAAAGACTGCAGTGGTCTTAATCTTGCCACAGGATGCCCCCAGTGCTTATCCTGAGGTAAGAGATATGGCCAAAGGGAGGCTGCATGAGAGCAGAGACAGCGAGGCACTGCTGCAGTGGGAGCAGGGAAGAATGATGCAATTATGGACACATAATGAAGTTGGGAACCTTCACATGAGGGAAATCTGGCATGGACAAATAAATGGACATGATGGAAATTCTAGCATGGACAAATTAATAAACAGTCAAAAAGACAACATATCACTATGCAAAATTGCTCTTGTTTCAGTAGATTACTTATAGAGTCTCTCAGAGGAAGGAAGGCACTGCTTCACATCCCTGTAATGTCACATTAATGTTGATTGTGTACTGGACTAAGAGCTCAAAATGGCTTCTGGAAGGAGCATAGTTAAATTTAATTTCTTTACAACCTAGAGCCAGGTTTGGTGTTAAAGTGTAAGCCTGTCGAGTGCCAAAATGAAATACTGTGATTAGTAAGTACAGCATTATGAAGGCTTAACTTGATTTCTAAGTAGAATATCTGAATCACAAGATTGACCCAAAAGGTATGAATTTAAAATATCGAGTTTCCATGATGCATTTCAATCTATGACCTCTCTCTGTTATGCGTTTTAGGACTTGCAGATTTACTCTGCGGTCAGAGTCACAGAAATTTTATTTTCTTAAGAAAAGCTGGAGTTGTCATTAATTTAAGTGTTCGTGGCTAAAAGGAACATTACTAAGAAACACAAAGCTCGCAATAAAACAACAGGAATGTGTTTCCCTATGTATGCATCATACATTGCATGCATGTGAAGCGCTACATATGCTTCATTTCCAGCTTGGAATGGAAGCTGACCCCAAGGAATACATCAGCTGTCACATTTCACTCTTCATTCACTGTCATCTCCTGTATGAAGGGGTCACATTATTTGTAGACTTATCAGGAATTAGACTGTTTCTGATGATGGAGCAGGGCCAGTTTCCAACAGCTGAGAATCTGGAAGTGTGGTTGTCCAGTTTGTAACTTCGGTATGCCTGTGCTAACAAAGGGTCATCCGTTGAGGTGGGGTGGGTTGACAGCCCTCTGAAGGGGCCAGACCCTCTCTTTCAGGCACCTATTCTCTCTGGCTTCTCTGGAAACCTGCTGTAGATCAAATTAAGTGGTTTTAATTAATTTTTGACATCTAGAAGAAAAGAAAAAACTGAACATTGAAGGGAATAGTCTCTGTGGCTTAATTCTGTTGACAGTTACCAGTAACATAATTAGGTGTTAAATAAAAAGTCTTCTGGAATCATTTGTGTGCTTCCAGTTGAAGTGAGTCAACTAAATTCTCCTTTATGTTATACTTCAGTGAATTCAAAGTGCTTTGCACTGAACCCTGCTACCAACCCCTGTGAAGTGCTCTACTTGAGGGAGTTCTGCTGCCAGTTGAAAATAACCTGAACAATTCCCCTGGAGTAAAAGGATTCTGAGTCGGAGTGTACAAGTCCTTTCTCTCAGAACCCTCCTAGCCATTATGTGTTGGTGCTTTGCCTTCCCCACCTCAGGGGGTTGCTTCTGTGAGCAGTTGTCCCCTGAGAAGTTATTGCATCAGCTGATTTTGAGAGAGCCATCAATCAGCAGCGTCCCCTGACCCTTCCCCATCGAGTCTCATGATGAACTTCTGCCAGAAGATTTAGCTGGGAGAGCTGTCAGTCTTTACTCACTTTGCAGTGGCTGTTGTTGGGGAGGTTACAAGCTACAGCTGAATGGAACGACACGGTTTGATTTTGTGTGTTGAGAGAAAAGCAGCTGTGAAATTTTGTCAAAGACGCTTAGGACATTTTTTTTTTCCTGCCCTTTCTTCTTGATTCATCTTGCCAGTGACAATTAAATGCAAGATATGGAACCAACTCCTGGTCCCTGGAAAATCTCAAGTATCGAAGGAAAAAGTAGAAATCTGAGTTTAACTGTAAGGCTGAGCTTCACAGAAGGGCTGCAGATTTATTGAGCATTAAATGTCAGCACCAATGTAATAAAGGTGCTATACAGTACGTGACGAGAACCTTCCTGAGGAAAAACCCTTTCCAATAAGTTGTCAACCTGTCTGGAGTTGTGAATTGTTATTAAAAACCAAAAAGAAAAATACCATAAGACAGGTGGGCAAAGCATGGAAGCACCTTCTGAGCTACGGAGCTTTCAGAGGTGTTTCTGCAAGCTTAGTCCTGTCTCCGTTACTGTGGAGTGTTGATCTGTTTTGATAATGTACTGGTTTGGGATGGGGCTTATCTTAAATCTATCATGTTTCACACGTGTTTCTGCTCAGATGAAGCAGAACACAAGGCTATTTATAGTATGTGGTCTTTATTAATCAAAACTGTCTTGTCTGAAGTGCACTCAAAGCCCTACTCCCATGATACAGTCTGAAAAGAACATGGCAGAAAATCCTGCATGTTCTCCTGGGGATGGGAAGTTATTTAAACATTATGCTGTAGGTACTGAGAAGCTTAAAAAAGTGTGGATAGAGTAACTAGGAAGGTATTATGAGAAGTGAGGGTGGGAGTACACAGTTGTGCTGTGAGTAGAACTGGAATCCCACTTTGGTCTATTGAACCAACACGGCATTGCCTCTGTGAGGCTGAACAAGTTTGGATTTGCTGGTTGAGGTAGGGGAATTTGGGACAGGATGGAGCTGACAGATGCCATGGCTGGGTTATGGTCAATATTAGAGGAATCCATTTGTAGAAAGGCTTGCTGAGATGAGGCTGCCCATCACCATCTGTGGCTGTCAAGAAGCAGAGCCAGAGTTTCTGTTCCTTGCAGGCAAGGAATCTGATTGAGGTCATTCTCCAGTGTGTGAAATCAAAAAACGCTGTAAAATTCATGCCCTCCTCTACTCACAACTCGCTTTTCATTTCGTAAACTCTCTGGGACAATGGTAATCTTTCTTGAGGTCTTTTTGTTATTCTATTTGATCTTCTGAAAACTGCAGCTGACAGTGCTTTCAACAAACCTAGCATTTACAAAACATGTGTAAATACACATCTCAGCTAAAAATTTGATTATCAAGTATGGTTTTTACTCTTGGATTTTTCTTAAAAGATGTTAAGTTTTGCTTTGACGGCCTTGCAGAGTTGAGCAGATTGAGAGCTGTTGGATAGGTACCACTGCATTATGCTTGAGGCTCTTTCATTTCAGTTGCTGTATCTCATTCACTCTCTTTCAGCATTTCTTCTCTTTTTCAGGTCCCAGGCTAGTTTTTCAACAAAAATAACAGAAGCAAGAAAAAGCTAAATTTAAAAAATGCCTATTCTACACCATATGAAAAACATTACTTATTTAAAGAGTTTAAAATTATTGTCTTAATGCCAATGCCATGTGTTAATTATTAACCAGTTGAGCAGCAACTGCAGGCTTCATTTTTGGAAGGCTGTAATGGTTTGACCAAAACCTGTTACAAAGGTTTTGTCTGCTGCTTGAGGTTGATGACATTTCTGTGTTTTGATCACTTACAGTGTGGGACACACATGCCAAACTTACCTGTAGTTTTAGAAAACAGATCTTGAACAGAAAAAAGAACATTTTTTTTTTTCAGCAGGGAGCCTGATAGACAATATTTTTACCACCAAAGAACGACAAGCTAAATATTAGAGAATTATAGAGCTTTCTGTTAAAAGCGAAAAATAGAACAGTATTTAATACCATGGAGTGATGAGGTTAATAACTGTAAAGATGCAGATGTTTTGCTGAAGATGAAACTGGGCAAGAAACTGAGGCAACCTGCTGCTACTGCTTGAACTGGAAAACCACTGTCTTTGTTTTGCTGTAGGGAATACTGGATGAGGCTGTGCGTTTCCAGCTCCCAGTGGGTGTCATTAGGAGCACAAGTACAGCTGAGCTGTACGGAGGTAGCTAGCATGTATGTTTGATGGAGAGAAGCTAAGAACATCTGTCCTGATACTTGAGACTATAAGAGAGCATTGGAATCTGTTGTTCCTTAGAGCATTTGCCAAAATGCATGCCTAACCAAGACGCTGAGCAGTGAGGATTTAATAATGCTACAGCTAATGAGGGAATTCAGCTTCGTGCGTGGAAGTGGAAATGTTTTGTTAGAGCACTAAACTTGTATTTATTATTATGGATGAAATGTGGTTGAAAGGATTAAAACTGAGTACAACTCAGAAAATTTGACTTAAACAAGCTACATTGATGTCAATTAGTGTTCTCTGAAGACAAGGCTGCTTTTTAAATGCTTGTGTCAGGACATCACGCTGCTGGGCTCACTGCTGTTGCTCCCTGTAGGAGGATTACCTAGCTATCAAAACACCTCAAAATCACCGTGGGTATTTGGTTGACCTTCAGGATTCTTTGGAAGAGACAAAAGGTTATTTGTCTGCATCAGCTGCTTCTTCCCCCATCTGCCAAATTGACATGTATTTGTGGCATAGCTTCACAAGCCAGGTGTGTCTTGTGGAAGATAACCCCATTCTGCTGTCACTGTTTCTCAGGTTGTCAGTTGGCCAGTACCTCCTTGAAAGCTGTTTATTGCAGGTTTTGTTTGCTAGCCACAATGATGGCTTTGCAAAAATGTAAGCAGATAATGAAATATGGATCATTTCCCATCTTCTGAATCGGTACAAGTAATAAATTTAAAAAAATTTCTGCAAGTAAGCACAATCAATATCTAGTCCTTTCAAATCCATCCCAGTGCACCTAACACTATTTTTTACATAATACTAGGTCTTGTTCAGCGTGTCTTGTGGGATTTGGCAGAGTATTTTAACAAGCTGCACTGTTTTCAGAATGGTACCCTGAAAGTTCTGTCCATGTGTGAAGACAAGATGTTCTGGCAAACTGGACAGAACTGGTATCCTGGCATCCCCTGGCACCTGTCCTTGTCCACATGGTACACTGGAAATTAAGGCACTCTTGTTCCTGGAAAGAGGAACTGCAGATGGCAGCACAGGAGCCGAAAAAACCTCCACAGCTGTTTTCTCTGGTGGTTCAACTGGGGGATAAAACAGTTGCAGGAGATAGAGCCTGAAGGGAAAAGTGTGTCTCTCTCCCTTAACTTACACACTGAGTCTTGTCTGTTCTTTGACCTAAGATGGTCTCTTTAGGATGGAGCAGTCTGAGGGTCCCTTTGTACTGGGAGCAAAGGATTTATCATCCTCCTATATTGGTTTTGTGAGATCTCCTCTGACTCTTTCCAGATAAGTTACAGCCACACTGTTTTTGAATGGTGTACAAAGCAAGTACAGGAACCAAAATAAGGTCCTGAGCTCTTCAGGGAAGAACAGGCACCATTCCAAAGGAAACTGGAAACCTGACAAGAGAATCAAAGGAAATAACCATGAGACAGCCAGCCTAAATGGTGATGTGTGCTCCAGAGAGGACTATTGCAGAGCAGTGTCTGATGAGCCTTCCTTCCGTCCTTCACCTGATGAGCTTCAGGTGGAGGATGGAAGTTCAGGTGGGAACAAATAGTGTGACTGTAAAGCATATCTACAAACAGAAGAGTAGCTGGGGGAACAGTGGGATGATGTTTCTGTAGTACATGCAGAAGTGTAGGCATCTTAGTAACACATTCAGAGCTGTGGACAAAAAGGGGGGACTTTTCAAAGGACAATAAAGGCAGGTTTTCTGCTTTTGAGAAGGACTTTTTTTTTTTTTTCAAATTCTGCAGGAAAGTAACAATGTACCTGATTGTTTAAGGGAACTTAGCTTACCTATTACTATGTCAAAGCTTTAAAACAGTATGGAACCTTTCCATAACAGGCATTGACTTTCCAAAATTAATGCTCATCAAGTAAAATTTTCAAGTCAGAGTTGGGCTTGAGTAATATAAATTAACAGTAATACTCTTTGGAAAGACTGTTGCCAGGAATTGTCTTCAAGATAGGTAATAAATATGATAAAAGTTTTAATGGCATATCAAGAACATCACAGAGCTGTAGAGAGATTTCTGTTGACAAAGACTTTAAAAAGCAGCAAAGCATAATTGCAATTGGAGAGCATGTGCTAATTAGTAAGCTGATGTGTCAGCATCATCACCAAGTTTCTCAGTATGGGGGACCATAGTTTCACAAGTTGCTTTATGGGCTCTTAAAAGGAAGCATAAATAGAATAATCAAACTTGTGGAAAATGATTTTAATTTTTTTTTTTAATGGATCACTCTAATTTTTTGCAAGGTACAGAATAGGTAATTGCACTCAGTAACTACTAAAATCAGGTAATCTTTTCCTTTGTATTCTGGGGAGTACTGTGTACATCTGACAGTCTGACCTTGCAGATAAAACCTCTGGCTTTTTTGCATGTTTTGCATCTCTCATAGCCATTGACATAAAAATCATTATCAGCAGTGTGTCACCAGAGAGCATTCTTGACTTAAAAGCTATTTCTTCTGAGTTGCCAGTTGGTTTTACAGGCTGGATTGCCCTCGTTAAGTAATGAGCTTGATAGTGCTGGTGGCTGTTAGGAATGCAAACGGCTTTCCTAACTTGAAGACAGAATTCTCAAAGCTAATCTAAATTCTCATTCAATAGTTTCTCCTTGGCTTTTCATGAAGACTTCCATTTATTAAGAGAACAGTTTGGTATTTAATTTCACAGAAAGAGTAATGATCTTTCTAAAAGTTTTTGAATTTTCATCCAAATAATTAATCCCATCTAAGATTAAGCTAAACGCTTGCATGAATATATTTGCTTCAGTGAATTTTAGCTGATTAAGAAAATGTTTTCACTGCAGAAATTGTAGGACTGTTCCACTTAACACCTACCCTTAACTATTCCAAAACACATTTTTAAAATATAAGTAGCAAAACTTTCTTAAATATTTGAATACCATAATAGATTATGATATACCTAATCAGTCAAGCATAAATTAATATGTACTTAAGTTGGTATATAATAGGCCTCCAATACATGTACCCTTAAAAATGAAGGCTTTTTTATTTTAGTAATAAACCCCAGGATTTTCTTGTGGCTGTCATCCAAATGTTTGGTTTTTTCTGCAGTGTCTTTGGTTACAGTAATTTTTTTTCTCAGAACAATCTCTCTGGTACATTCCTACCTGATGTTCCCTATTTTTTTTACACATTCAGAACTAGTTTGCTGTTCAATGTTGAGGGAAACATAAGTCACCAAGAAACTAACACTCAGGAGATCATGGCAGTCTGTAGGATGCAGACAAGACAACCAGATAGTCACATTTTTCTACATATTACAGATCTGGACATGCAGAATTACAGGTTGCATTTTTTCAAAATCATTTTCTGTAAGGGAAATAGAGGTATGGATGGGCACTGGAACAGACTTCCCAGGGAAATCCTCATGGCACCAAGCCTGCCAGAGTTCAAGGAGCATCTGGATGATGCTCTTAGTCATATATGGTTTAGTTTTAGGTAGTCCTGCCGGGAGCAGGGAGTTGGACTTCATGATCCCTATGGATCTCTTCCTACTCGAGACAAGGTACTCTATGATTCTGTGAAATATACTGTACCAACAAAAAATACTGTAGGACTCAAATAGGAAAACACATCACAGTCAATTCTGCATTAAATACTGAATCTAAAATAAGCTGTGGAAAGGATAAGTTTGGGTATCAAACTTGTTTTCTGAATGGAAGCCAGAGATCCACGTGGCCCTCGTGATTTTGCTTTGCTTTTAAGATGAAGATTGGAGGTCAGACTGTTGTTTGGGATTACAGAGAAATTGCACATAGATTTGGGTTTTTTTTTTAGCCAGCTACAGAATTATTAGCTTTCTTGATCTGAGGGAATGAATTCTGAGATATGACTTTGTGTAAATAGGCATTAATCTTAATAATAATGCAAAGTGGCCTCTCTGACCTTGGAAACAGTCCTGACCTTGCCTGGATTTATCACGGAGAATCAACAGCAATTACGATGAAATTGCAAATGCCCTTGTGGGGCCTTCATTCCTCCAGAGTGAGTTTTTCACAAAGTCTCATGGGATAAATACTGCAGCTTATTGCAGGGACTTGTTTGGAAGCTACTCTGAGGAAGAAGGCGGTGGGGGGGAAATGAGATGGGGGGCCAGAAAATCCAGCTTGGTTGTCTGGCTCAGGAATCCATATGTGTTTTCATGCTCAGTTAACTGTGCTTATACTCTTGACTTTAGATAAAGACTGTTTGTATTTAATAGTTGGAGTATGATTTGGCCAGCATCTGAGATAAAAGAAATACTAATAATTTTAGATCCAAATATAGAACTATTTCCCTTACAGGGAAAGGCATTCTTTTAAACACTTGAAAACATGAGAAGGAAAAACTCCAACAACTTAACTTATATGGTTGGTTTTTTAAATAATGCACATGGAGTCTAATGTAAAGTATTATTAAAAGCTACACAGAAAAAAGCTACAAAGAAACCTATTTATGATGGTTGAAAACATTCACCTGAACATTTGGGACGTTGGTTGTTACAGTGCAAGTTTTCTACCCTGCTATTTTAAATCTAATAACACTTTTGCCCCCACTGACCAGCTGAAAGTGGCTCAGATGGAAGGTGGGAAGAACAAGATCATAGCAAGTGGATGCTAACAGGTTCTGAAATATGATCATTACCAGCTGCTTGAGATTCAGTGGCTGTAATATGATAATGAACTATTAAATTATGCAGATAGAAATCACTGAAAGAGGAATGACATCAAATGGAATTATGTGACAAATATGACAAAATCTCATTCCTCATTCTCCTGTTCTTTTCTGATGGGAAATATTAAATTAAAAAATTTAATTCTGTGTTCACAAATGGAAATTCTGTGAAGAAGCTTGCATAAATCCAAGCTACTTAATTTTATTTGTCAAGTATGGCTAGAAGACAAACAGCTGATCATGTTAAAAGGTAGACCTTAGAAATCCAGTAAAGCATCAGGAAGACACGATCACCCAACAGCCAGTCACAAGTGAAACAAAGTTTTGGGTTGTACCTTAGTTTCCAGCACTATTTCCTGCTGTCAGTATGTCTTGTCACCACTTGGGAAGTTTGGTAACTCTTGTGGTTTGAATATATTTCATATGAATCTGTTCATTTAACTGATACTCAGGGGAGAATAATTCCTTTGCCTGAAATGTTAAAATAATGTTTGAATTACTGTTTCAATATCCCTTTATGTTTTATCTGCTCCATTAAGGGCTGTTTGCTTCAAAGGTGTGGTTTAGAAATTAGTGCTTTTTAAAATTAAAAATTAGCAAGGGCTGAGCTGGTCCCCAGGAGGAAGATCTGAGTAGTCATTGCTGAAAACGCGAGGAGGAACAACACTGTGGCACGTAGAGTGTCCTTTTACTCCAAAAGAAAACAGATTTGTATTGACTTTTTTTTTTCCCCTGCATAATTTACTCATTTCCACACAGCAGCTCTGCTTTGCTGGTTGGTGTGTTGGAGGGGATGCAATGAAAGTGCTTCCTCTTCTTGCTCTTACCCATTCTCTGCTTTTACCATTCCCTACACTGGCAGTAATATGTTGTAAAAAAAATATTGAGAAATATCCTAATATCTAGGCTTATGGTAAGAATAATGATATTTATAGGAAATGCAAGTTTAAAAGAAGTTACCGTAATAGTTCCTAGAACATGGCTTTTCTGAAGGGTTGGAAGCTGTTGAGCATCAATGTGTGAGTGCTACCAGAGAAAAATACCTTTAATAAGAAGCTCCTCTGGGTCTGTTGAGTGTATTTAAATTAGATTTTTTTTCACAAACATGGAAAAAAGGGCTCTTTTTATGAGACAGGTTTTAGCTTTGGTTAAAAGTATGTCCTTGTTTGAGTTGCAACACCTACTCTGTGTTGAAATACTGCAAGTCTTCTTTACACCAGTCATTCAAAGTAAGATTATGTCAGGGTTTCTCCTGTAGCATAAATGGTGCTGTTCACTGAAGAGTTAGTGCTGGCTGGTGGAGTGAATGTACAAGTAGCATCTCACTTTAGGAATATAATTTGCACATTTACTAAATTAGTTAAAAAATAACATCAAGCATGTAATATAAATCTCTAAACCAGATGCTCAAAATATAATCTAAGAGAAAGCTGTTTAAAAATTTGAAGGCAGACGCTTTCAGAGGCTGTATAAACAGGCTTTGTTTTTTTTTATGGGCCAGGTATGTATCTTTTAACCCTGGAATCTTCCTCTTCAGATATGGGGCATGTAAGTTCCCTGGAGTTTCTTTACTTATCCCAAACACTTAAATCTTACTAAAAAAAATAAGTGATAACATAAGCATATGTTGGTACATTATGCAAGTGCTGTGAGAATAAAATTTTAGTATCTTTTCAGGAACACTTCAGAATAGTTTTTAGTGGTCTAGCTTTTTAAGAACAAATCATAACATTACTAGCCTTTCTGTGATGAAGATTTTGCCCTTTGTCAATAAATAGTAAAAAAAAATAATCTAATACTGTTTAGTGGTGGACTTGGCACTGCTGGTTTAAAGCTTGGAACTCTTAAAGGCCTTTTTCAACTCAAGCTACTCTGATTAACAAAGTTCTGTATATATGGAAAATATATGTACTGGACAGTATGTTGAGAATAAATATCAGTATTTCTAATTAAAATAGATTTTATTCAAGTACTTGGAAAACCCTGTTGCTCAGAAGGTCTCTCAGTACAACTGTGATGTTTGCTGGACATTGTCTCTCAAACAATAGATATGAAACCCGGCTCTTTGAAATACTGGCATTTAAATTCAAACACTGTGTTCTGATATTATAAAATCAAACAATGGGCAGGTACATTTGACCCCAACAGAAGTCTGAGACCCATGGAATCTTCAGGTATTTTCCCGTGTTGTCCACGGGGAGGGACAGGGAGCGAGCAAGTGAAAGAGCCCTCGTGCTGTGCAAACCTGGGCTCCTGCAAGCAGCTGGTGCTGTTTGGCCTTGCAGCTTTGGTGCTGTCACCTGCAGGGAACAGATTTGCAGATAGCTATTAGACCAGGTTCTCTGCACAGATGGTCTGGGTACCTCTGAGCAAGGGAAAACAAAAAGGGGGAATGGCAAAAGAGAGGGGTAAAGCAGGCTGGGTAATTAAGCAAAGTGTGTGTGTTGTTAGAGTTAAAAGGTATAATCTAAAGAAAGGATTTTGCCTGAGCACAATTATTTGAGTGTAGTATATTCTAACTTGAAAATTAGTATTTTTACTTCTTTTCAAACTGTATGATTAGGTCAGCTGGGAATGGATACCTTCCTAATAACAATTGTTCACAGGATCAAATTTTTACCAGGCTGTAAAACAACGAATATCTGAGTTCATGTGACTATTTGTGGGGAAGGTAGTACTTCTGGAATAGCAAATATTCCACACAAACCAAACCTCAGAGAGGTTAGAAAAATCTAATTATGCACAAACCAAATCCTCTGTTACTAGTTAAGGAAATGGAATAGTAGTAGACATCTGCTCCTTGTGGTACAGAAGATGTTGGAGGCTGGTGGCTTGGAAACATTGAAACCAACATCATCACTGTTAACTTCTTGGGGACAGGGCAATGAGTAATTGAAGATAGTTGGTGATGCAGACTGGCTGCTGATGCAGAGGAATCTGTGAAAAATGGCTGGTCTTAAAGTCTTTGCTAATGAGAGGAAAGAGGATTTTTATTGGTTTTATAGGCATTTCAGTGATGGCTGGTACTGAGCAGCTGTGAATTGTATCTCTGTTTTAATACTCCTGCAAGGCAGGGGAAGCGGTGCTGTTCCTGCTTTACAGTGGCAAAATGAGATCCACAGGGAAAACATTCTGGCTTTTCCGTGAGTGCTCAGTTGTGCAAAGATAATCAAGGAATTATTTTAGGCAGAAAACTAAATCCTCTTTTTCCTTTACCACTTCTGAAGGATACTATGAGCAGCCACAGGAGAAAAATACCCTTAGTCTAAGTTCCCAGTGCAACTATCATCCTCCACAGGAGGCCAAAGGATGTGCAAGTAGTTGTGTAGAGTTTGGCTCCTAAATGTCAGCATTTTCTCCTTTTCCCCCTTGTCTGAGGCAACAGGACATCTTGGGAATAACTCTTTGCATTGAAGGCTAAGCACTTTTTTTAGGGTGGAGATGTTTTGGTATCTAAGTAACTTACCCAGTGTTACAGAACTGTAGCTTTGCACATCCCCGTGTGCCCCACAGGTTGTTATGAAAGCAGGCCAAAGTCAGGAATTAGAGATGTCAGGAGGAACAGATAAAAAAAATACTGAAAATGCATAATGAACAGACATAGAAAGTTCTACTTACGAAGATTGTGTAAAATTACACTGGAGTGGAGAGTATACAGGAAAATACCAATGGCAAATCTGCTGACTGTAGGTGAAGCTGAGGACCTAAATAGATGGAAATCTGGTATCTCTGGTTCCATTTCTTAGAGAACTGCAGAACTGGAAACCTAGTGGTAAATGAGCCAGAAAAGTCATCATGGAAAAACAGATGTCTGTTCCTCCACAGCTTGCTAGGTCTTTGGCAGGAAAGTACATAAACAAAGAAGAGTTATCAGAGCAAATGTCTGAAGGGACAGAACCTTCTGTAGCAACATTCATTGGAGAAGAAACCATACAAGATTCTGATTAACCTACTCTCATGTAAATTATATGAGATGAGCAAGGTCTCATCAGCATTTCCATGCATGTATTTTTAAACTTCTGCATTGGCATAGGTGCAGCTGCAGACAGGCTCTAGTAACAGTCAGAAATGCTTCTCTGCTGAGCCTTTTAACAGGATGCTATTCCAGAATTAGGATGGAGTCAAACTAACATAGGATTTTTCTTGCTGTTGGTCTCTATTTCTTTCAGCAGTGTTTGGGTAAGCACTGGCAAGCTTACTGGTCATGGGTAGCACACCGAAAACTTCATTGCAATATTCCAGCCAGATTGTGGCTCTGCTCATAGAGGAAACCATGCCACCTCAGCAGGCTCACCAAATCCTCTTCCCCAGGTGACACAAAGAAATCCTGTGTGGGGCTTTGTTAGGAAATTTTTCCAGCTCAGGTTTGGAGCTGTTGATTAGGACTAAGGCAATGAGCTTTAGTTCTCCTGCCAGGGAAATTACCTCCTGCTGTCTAAGTTGCTTCAATTTCTCTTATAATTATTTATTTTTGTTGGATGAAAATATCCCAGAATCCATTTTCCGTGTAAGAAATTTAATTCTCTGGCATTGCCTCGAATTAGGATTTTTGACAGTCTTTACTGATTTTTGTCAATCTATGCCAACTGCGTTTAAGCGTTGTAGTATTAAAAGGCAGCTTTTCTCCAGGAGTAAAGATTAATTGGAAACAAACTGTTAAAAAACTTCATTTGCTGTTAGAGAAAATGACTTCCACTGTGAATGCAGAAAATCCTTGGATTCATTGATGAATAGCTATTCCAAAGGGACATCAGCTCCTCTCAAGTCTTCTGTTCAGAGCTGACTGTGTCTAGAACCTCTTCCTTCACTACAACCTGCAGCTAATATCCTAACTCTTTTGGTAAAATGATTTCTTTGTTCTTTTCTTTTTCAAATAGAGTTTAATTAGCCCATCCCACCCTAGTGACTCATCAGTAATTAATTCACAAGCCCTGTGGATTTTAAACACCTGCTGGGCAGGTGGAGCAAATGAAAAAAAGCACTGTTCATTTTGGACATAACCTCAGGATTAATGAAATCTGTTATCATGCTCAGAAATTCCTAAAAGCATTATGGAAATTCAGAACTGAATGCCTCAGAATTCTCTGGTGTTTTATCAGAGTATATTCTTCTGGTGTCTAGCCTAAATAGCCTCTACTGAAATAATGATAATAAATAATAAAGTCCCTGATTATCTATTATTAAAGGTATTCTACAAAGTTGGTGGAAGTCAGTTTTAATTATTCATTTTTTTAAGGCATTTTGCTGCAGTTTGCAAACACTCCTGGATAATTCTGTTTCTGCTTTGAACAGCTAGGATTAGTAACCACCTGCCTGGGATTATGTGTAGATGAGAGATCTGCTAAATCCACTCTTCTACATAATGCACAGACTGGAGGATCCAGGTCTGGTTCTGCTCCCTTTCACAGTGCAACAGAAGAATTGGTAGAAAATACTTCTGTGCAGCTCCATGAAATGTAACTGTGGGATCTTCTGGCAGCATTTTGAGCTTCTACTGCTGTCCATTCTAATATAGCTGAGATGAGAATTTATCTGATAACAGACCATTCAAAATGCTCTGCTAGGTCTTTATCTGGTACAAATCAGTAGCAGCACTTGTGTTGCCATTCGTTTAAGCAGCTTTGTCATGGATCCCTGTACAGCCTTGAGGCAAGCTCGTATCACTGTACACAGGAGACAGAAGGAAACTGGGATGGTTTGTGTCCTGCTCTTACTGCACAACACTGGGTAAAGGGGAAAACCTTTTTCCAAATGGCTTAGAGAGGAGGGTCAAGCCTAGAGGACCATTTTAAAGAGAATGTGTGGACACATAAATCCAAGGCAGTGTTTGGAGCTGTGAATCACAAGTGAAAGGAGGTGCTTCCTAGCAGGAATTGTGAATCCCTGAGGGAGGCAGAATTCAAGGCAAGGCTCTTCTGCACTTTGCATTTCCTCTTGCCTGCCTGAGTGGCTCCATAATGGGCATGCTGACATCTGACTGTCAGCATCCCAACTGAAGGGTAGGAGCGTGGTAAGATCATTGACTGCCTAGTTGTTAAACTATTTTACAATCACTTCCAAGTTCTTTTATTTTGTTTTTGTTTTGTTTTCATTTGGTTTTTATTGTGTTTTTGTTTTTTTTTTTCCCCTGGAAAACACAAGAGGATGTGCAATGCAATGATGTTAATCAAAACTTTGGAAAGACTTTCCAGAGGTGCAACAGCATGGGGTTAAAAATGCATTTGCTGCTGAGTTCAGTCTTCTCCTGTATAAAGCATGCTGCAAATATAGTATATATAATTTATTATATTAGATGCATATTTTTTGTTATTATATAATTTAAGTTACAGCAATCATAAAATGGAGCATTTCTTGGATTACACATCCAGATGTAATTTTTGTCTGTGTTTCTACAGAAAATTTTGTCGGTGTTTGGACCATACGGGTGATAAGCTTAATTTGAAGAACAGGCTTTCTGCAGAAGTACTGTGGCTAACTCAGCAAATAACAGTATTTCTTGGTAACTAAAAAAAATAGAAAAGTAGAGAATTTGTGTACAGTCTCAAAATACATGCCCACTTAAGGGATGGGGCTTTTTTCCCCTCATCCTTTTTAATTTGGGGGTTTAGTAGAAGCTGATAATCAGATGTGGTCTGAGGACAGGAAGAAAACAGACATGGCAGAATTTTAGCAGAGTATAACTCTGTTTTATGTTGCAAGAAAGGTAATAAAAACTGTAGTAGATGTTTCTACTTCTGTTCTTACGTGTTGATTTATCACATTTACAGGAGGTTGATTTGTCAATTTCAAGCCTTTTCAATAATGCTCCTCAAACTAAAGTCACACAGATCTGCAGGGAAATCTGTAGTCCCATGATGAGAAATTACTAACTAAATTGCTCACTGTATCTTGCATAGTAAATTGAATTTTCCTTTATTTTCCTATTTTGGCAGCAATTCCAGTTTTTCTTGGCTTCCTCATCTTTTCCATCTTGCTTTCTATTTCTGTTTAAAACTGAATTTCTAGCTGTTTGATTAATTCTCCAACCTACTGTACTTTCATGTGGAATTTTTTGTTTGTTTGTTTCTGTTAAAAGTCTAGCAGGGCTGTGATGACTTTAAAAAAACAAGACCCAAAAAAACCACAAACAAACCAGAAATAACCAGCCACCTCTGTATGGCTTTGCTTTCTAATGTGAATGATAGTGGAATGTGGCTATCCTTTTGTAGCCATAAGCACCTGTTTTAGAAGCTCCTGGGATGTTCTAAGCTTTTAGATCCCTCTCAACAGTAATAATTGTGGCACTGCACCTTTTCCAGCCCCACAATGATAATTTATGGTTTTATAACTCTTCTGTCCGTAGAACTGACAGTATCTCTTCTGAGGAGTCAGTCTGGTGTGTTGTAAAGAGCAGTGTAAATCAAATATGATTTTATCCCTCCAAACTGCTTAACAAATATTAAATAATTATTCTTTGAAGTGAGTGACCCTCGGTGTCCAGTTCTTGCCTCATGGAACAGTCACCAAAGTCCATGGGCAATCATGTGCTTTGGTCAGAACTGAGTCCATCTTTTGCCTTTTGTCTTGAGGAATAACAATGCTTATGGAGTTTCCCACTCTTGTTCTTTGTTCATTAAAGTCCCATCTCTAGAGGAGTCTCATGACGGTTATGGTGGAGAACACAGGGGAGATACTGTCCTCCATAGTGGATTTCCTTTAATGTATTTATCAAATTATTGAAATATTTGTGTAAACACAGCAGAAATTAGTGGAGCAGAATCCTGCAGAGCTGATGTTGCTCAGATGCCCCCATTCTTCACACAACTGAAGCAGAGGAAAAGTCAACTCAATGCAGGTTTAAAAAAAAAAAAATTAAATGATTCTGTTTTTTAAAGTTGCAAAGGAAATGCAGAATGTTGTAAGTTTTAAGACGTTTTACCTGCAGTTCCTAAGGCAGAAGAGGAAAATTCTCAGGTAATAGATATGTCTCAAAGTTCCTAGTTGTAGGAGAAAGCATTCATACAGCTGACAACAGTAACAAACCAAAGTGTTTGCTGGGTGTAATCGAGAATTTCCTCTTTGCCTTCTGTTTATGCAGATTGTTAGTTGTCTTTATCATTTGTTTTCTTCTTTCAGCATGTTTTTGACTTACTATCCTATTTCCAAAATTAAGTTGAAAGTATTGTCTTACAGCACTTACCAAACACCTATTAAACACTTGAATTTAATTTGATTGCATTTTCTTTAATTTTTTTTCTTACTCATTCAAGGAGAATTCTTGACATCTCAATAGGCTCAGTTTATTATTGAAATTATCATTAGCACAAATCTTCTCCTTGGTATCAAAGATGGGAGAGCGCTTTTATTTTGTTATTAATGTTTTTCTGCAAAGAGGAGAAGCTATATTATGCTTAGTTTTCTTTTTTTTTTGTTATTGAAGTGTTGCTTGTAAACCTTTAAAATGTACTTACTCCCTGCTGCTGCATTTGTCAGTGTCTTGTGCTTTAAGTATGAGAGGAGCAATGGTAAATGGGGATGGAAGATGCTTTTACAGAAGCCCACACCAGCTCTTCTTCAAAACAGCCCTGCTTCTCTTTGCATTTCTTCAGGTTTCATTTAAAACTGAAGCTCATCTCTGTCTCTTGGGGTAACTTAGGAAAATTCCTGGAAGTGTGAACAAGCTCCAAGCATGTGCAATTGCATCTGCAAGTGTTTGACAGGGACCTTTTAAATAGGAGTGCTGTCAATCACAGGCCCGCTTGTGGCAGTGTCCGTGGGCTGCGGTGCCGGTGACACAGGTGGGTGGAAGGGGTGACACAGCTCACAGTGTTCATCGTGAGGTTGGAAGCACTTAGGAAAAGTGGAAAGGCTGTCTGGAGTGAGGGAGCCGCTGCCCTCTAAAATTTTTGTGTTTGTAAAGAAGTGGCCAAAACAAAGTTCCTCAGAGGACTGAATGGAAATTTCTGAAGTAGAACTAGTCTGTAGAACTCAGTGTACAGCCAGGTAAGCAGAGAAAATCTCATTTTATGTGATTACTCAAATAGGAAGCCTATTTTTGGCACTTTGAGTCGGGTGACTGTAGAAGAGAGCTTGTTTCTGTTTCCTCATGTGAACCTTACTTTTGGTGTGACTACTCAGTTTTGTATTAAAGGAAAAGCCGTATGTACGTGACTAATTAGCATGACAGCCTGACAGCTCCTGGCAAAATTGTTTTCAAAATAGTTAAGTGCTTTTGGTGTTTACTTCAGGTGACATAGATTTGGGTTTATGATATAAAACACACTGAGCTTTTAAATCCTCTCAGCTGCACAGATGCAGACTCCATTAATCCCAAACTAAAATGTGGTCTGACATTCATTAAATGCAGATGAGTTTCCTTTTTTAGTAAGCCCATTAACAGATGCCTAAATTTAGGAACACATGCAGTTATAATAAGTGCAACATTCTGAATCTTCGTATCATCTTTCTTGCATGGTAACTCACTGTGCTGTGTCATAGGCAGGTCTCTGACCCTCAGCCTGGATGTGGAGCCTGATTTATTCTGTTGTCTTTGCAGAGTGCTCTTTATATGCAGATTTTATCGACTGTACATCTGTTCCCTTCAAGCTTGCCTTGCAAACCTTTCCATACTTGTTAGGAACTGAGGAATGCTAGTGCCTTATATATTCAGGTGTTCATTCAACTCTGATGACAGGAGAATGTAATGAACAAGGATTTTCATTATTTTAGTAAGTGTGCTGGGAGGAATGGGTTGAGGGCCAGCTGGGGAGAGGAGACAGCAGGAGGTTGGAAGTCAGCCTGGAATGGCCACTTCTTTCCCTGCCTCCCTGCCCACCTAGTCGTGGGAGTTCAGCTGGAAGATCCATGGGCTTGCTACTGCTGCTTCTCCTGATCCTCAAAATCCATACTTCTCCTGTCTCTTGAAAAATCTCTGCTCAGTCTTTCAGCTCTCTGGGAAAGGATGGGGAGAAGAGAGGGACAGTATGGGTTTTGGTCAGGAACAACTATTACAACTATTATTTAAGCTGAATCTAAACCATGGTAATTAAAAATTACATAGGGGGAAAAATCACCCAAAACCAGATAGAGGGGAAAAAAAAAAAAAAGAAGAGAAAAGTAAGAAAGCCAACCAAAACCAACCAAAACAAGTGAGAAATACACACTACAGCCCTCCTGCCCCCAAAAGAAAAACCCAGACAACTAATAAAGTCTCCACACAGTTTATTGCCTGTATGAGAGGTTCTCTTCCATCCTGTGGCAAAAATGGTGTGAATTTCAAGGAGAAATCTCTATAGCTGTAATCCAGTGATCAGTATTTAATTACTGGCCTTACCCAAGAAGGTTTGATTCATTGTATCTGACTGCAATTTAAACCGAAGTATCTGACTGTAGTTAAAACTGAAGTAAATCTCTGAATTAAAAACAAAACAAAACAAAACCAAAACAAAACAAAACCAAAACAAAACCAAAAAACCAACCAAACAAAAAAAAAAAACACAACAAGTGCCAAAGTTTCAGATTAATTCAGTTTTTTGATTTACATCCATTTACAAATAAAAAAGGCTAGTAAATACAGTAATGTGGCCTTCCATAAGCGATCTCCCATGTTTCCACTTATTTCTTTCACAGTAATAAGGAAGTAAGGAAAATTGTTGTTAGAAATTCAGCTTTGTTACTGAGCATCAGGTAGAAGCAGTCTCAAGTTCTGGCACCTCTCTGCTGAATGCAAACTGGTCTCTCATCTGTGAATTTCTGTTGCCTTCCTTTCTCACCTGGAATAAATATTCAGTGTAACCAACTTACCTAATGGTCAAGCAGGAGGTTAAACACATGTAAGTAATTTGTTCAAGAACTTAGGAAGTCACCCAAGTCAGTGGAGTTTCTGTGTGAAGTTACTGAACACTTGGCTGTTCTGCAAAATGGGGGTGTCATTTGTACATTCTTCTTTTTGTTTGTACAGTGCTCACTGTAATGAAATGTCATGGGGATTTTGAAAATATGATCCCAAGTAATTTAAAAAGCGGCCGTTACAGGTGATAACATCCTGTCTTTTTCGTCCAAGACAGGAAACATGTCAGGTCAGTGCCATAATTCTCACAAAACTGTGGAGGTCACAGGTGATGAGCTTAAATTGGTTTAGTGTTTTCCTTGACTGTCTGATCTAATCAGCGTTGTCATGCTGCTTATCTGAAAAATTAGGGAGGTAATTGTGCTCACCTCATTCCTCTCTTTCCATTGTGGGTACCACTACTACTTCATGGCACTTACACTGCAGTTTGTCATGTGTCACAACAGAAATAAAGTCACCCAATTAATTTTCAGGCAGTTTTTGGCAGATTGTTACTGTGTTATTAGACTGTTATACAAAAAAACTTTTGCATGTTTGCCTACAGGTGAAGTTTAAGTTAGTGCCTTCAGTACAGAATTATTTGAAATGAGAAAAATAATTTTGCAGTTTAAAATGTATTTCCTGTGGTGAAGACAATGTTAATCCTTTAGTCAATAAATAATTATTCTGACCACTCTTTATCTTGAAGGTCTGTAGTTGAACATTTTAGTGTTGCTTCAAATGAATCTATGCTTTCTTAAAATCTGGTTTCCAAGGAGGAGGAATGAAGAAGGGTATTGCTTTGGACAAGCTTAAAAATGTGTTTTAGGAAGTCTGAAGATTTGGAATTTGTTACTCCTTAGTCTTCAATATCCTTACAGTGTATTTTTTGAAAGCAAGCCTTTGAGCAGTTTGAGAAGACAAAATTGGTCTCTGTCAAAATATTGATGTCAATGAATACAGAAAGCCTTGAAAGTGCAAAAGTGGTACCTGTCAGAGAGCTCTGTGTCTTCATCTGAGAGGGAATTGATTCTACTTGGAAATATATATTTCCTTAGATAATCTCATTCCACTGAGTTAGAAGCTTTTACCCCGATTTCAGGTTGTCCAGTCTTGTAGTAACTTCATGTTAACTTTGCTGGAATGATGCAGGGACCTGTCTAGCCTGATTCATGTCCATAGCACAGCTATGGCTAGAGGGGAATTTAATAGGCTGGTAGTGAGAACATATCCAGTAGAAACAACAATGGCCAGGATTTATAGTGTTTTCAGATCAGAATAGGCTAGTTCGAGTGTGTACAGAAGAAATATAGAGCCCTTACCAAGACCTTCCTCCTGTAAAGTGTTTTTTGCCTGCACCCACATAATACAATTTAGCGTTGGCTTGATGACATAATAAGAATTTCATTTTTCTCCCATACATTTTCTTACCCTTAGGAAATAACCACTGTAATAGAATCTCCTGGTTAATTAGTGGTTTGTAAGTTTGGTACTTGTAGTTCTGAGAGCCCTTTAGCAAGTTCTTAAGCAGTCTCAAAAACCTCAGGTTTCTCTTGAGAACCAAATTTTCCTGTTTCTTCTGCTGCCCTCTAGCACTGAGCACAGTTTGAGAGTCATCTTCAAACCTTTTTCTTCAGTGGAAAGTAACTTTTGTGCCATGACTTTCTGGGAACTGTTAGGTTATCAAAGTCTACCAGGGCATCTTCTCTAGATGAATGTCTGTCCTTGTTGGGTGACCATACTCACATATATACGATGTGGAACAGGCAGGGTTTTGTCCAAGTGAGACAAACATCCAGTTGCCAAAACCCTAAAGCTGCCTTTGTTTGCAAACTGACATCTTCACCAGTCAACAGTCAAATGAAGTGAGGTTCAGGACACATGGCCCAGGTAAGCAGAAGGTCTTGCAGTGTTCTGTACCAGTGACCTGCAGCCTTCTGGGAACAGTGGCTTCCCCTCAGTGTCTTCCTTGGGAGAAGCATCTGGATCTCTTCCAACTGCAAGTGCCCTGATCCTGAGCAAAGTGAAGCCGAGTCTTAGGTGACTCTTCAGCACAAGTGAGCTGCCCTCTCACTTTTTCATGAGTTGGATTGTCACTGCAAGTCTCACATTCTGTTGCTACTCTGCCTGCATTACTTGAAATCCAAAGTAGCCATAGCCAGGCTGTCCATTTGCTGTGTAAGAACCTGAGTTCTCATTGGCTTTCAGTACGTCCGTGTTGGCATCCCCTTTTCAGTCTCTTGCAATATATGAATTCATTCCAGTATTTCAGATCTGAGAAGACTTGATAAGAAGAACTTCTTCATTTGAAATCAAAGATCTCATGGATCTTTCTACCACCAAACATCTGATATTTCTGATAAGAAGTCCTGGAAAGGAAACGACAAATCAGCACATTGTAGACAATGTGTGACACAACGAACTTGATTCCTTTATGAGTGTGTATTTGAAAAATAACTGACTCTCCGTGGTCTTGACTAGTGGACAGTTTATAGGAAAATCTAGGTAATAGGAGTGGAGGCAAGAATGCTGTGGAGACATGTGGCACTCCTGCCCTGGGGAGCTGTTCTGGCTCCCTATGTAGTGTTAGTCTGTGCTTGGTGTGAGTGTTGCTATGGGAATACCCAGACAGATTTGCCCCAGGCTTCCTGAGGGCACAGGGTGCTGGGACAGCCTATATGGCCAAAAATATAGGAAAAAAAAAACCCCACAGAGCACTTTGGTGGGGGAGTAAATCTGGGTAAAAATTCCAAACACCTCTCTCTGACTATTAGTTTATATCTACTTGTGTCATTCATGTAGGGAAAACACGGTCTGATGTTTCTGTTTCTACAATTTGCATGAGACTTCAGGGAGAGAAAGGGCTTCAGCTGAGCTGAGCAGCAGAACCAGGCTGAGTTTCCACCCTATTATGCACAATAAGCGTGGGATTATTTATCAGAATAAATAAGAAAAATTTACAAGAGACTCTGGTGGTGTGTTGTTTGGGTTTTTTTTAATAAACAAAAGAAAATAAATGTTACTAGCATGCTAGCAGCTTGCCATGTGTATTGGTTGCTTTAAAATGCAGGAGAAATAACATATCAATTAATATTAAATTGTTTTTCAAGTTCTAAAAACTGTCAAAAATTTTTTGAGAGAGTTTTTGGCATTTCCTTCTATAAATTACTGTCACATGCAGTTTAATTTTTAAAGTTTCATCTGATTGTTTGCTATTCATAGTGTTATCATGACTTCCTGTCAGCTTGTCAGGGGAGGATCACCTTTTTTTTGGTGGTTGTTGTTGTTTTTCCCCATTCCCTGTCTGTCTGATCTGTCCAGTGTTTACACTATCTACAGAGCGTGATGGGATATGCAAAGTCTGGATATTGGGTTGAATCTTCTCAGAGTGCTTGCATGTTTTGTGTGTGGTTTGATCAGTTTTATTGTTTTTTTGCTGGTCTTTGTCATCTGTACAGACAGAGTCTGACAGGCTCTTTCAAGTCTCTTTGAGGAACCCTGGCAACTTCAGTATGACTTACTGAGCTGTAAGTAAGCAGTACTAGGAGAATTTAACCCACTTAGATATTTCATTTTTTTCCTAAGGTTCACTTCTGCTAAAGTAATTTCTTCAGGAACAAAACTAGACTGACAAGGAGAATTAACTTGAATATTCAAAACAGAAAAGTTCAGTTT